>CM050327.1:8362392-8691924 GCA_027475135.1 Bactrocera correcta | reverse complement strand
TTAGTATAATGGTATGTTGGGAATCTGACAAGAAAACTTAAAATTATTCAGGACTGAAACTTCACTAAAATAATTTCCTTTAATTTTGGTTTCGTTTATTTATAAAATCTGGCAATGGAAGACAAGGCATGCTGTTATTTTTTTTGACAAAGTGAATCAATCCTTCAAAGGGTGTTCAAAACTGGTGAATTAAGGAAATGTTTCACATCAGCGATCATTTCCTGCAAATTTTTCAGGGTTGTCAGTTGCCACCTTATTGATAAAGTGAAAAAGAAGTGTTTGCAGTGACTATTTGTCGCCAGCGACAACAATGCATCTATACAATTTGCCATGTTAAGAAGAATAATTTGAACCGTTGAGAGACTATAAAGTATGGCCGTGTGAAAGAAGAACATCCGTCAGCTGGAGAAATCCTTGGAGCCAGGTAAGTTCGACAATAATTTTCTAAATCTAAACGTTTGAAATATATAGTGATAGCTGGTCAATTTCTTATTACACGGCTATAAGGATGTATAGACGACTGTATTTGATGATTTTTTTTTTTTAATATAGGGTAATGTGAACAACAGCACCACGATCTGTTCTGTCTTGGCTTAACTCCAAAGTTATGAACGCTGTTTAGGGTCAAGCTGTAAGCCTGAAAACGACTAAGACAGTGATGCCATGGAAACTTCCTCACCAAAAATAACCTTATTTGGAATCTAGGAAGGTTGCAAGGCATTTTACCAATATCAAGGGAGAAACTACTGAGTTGAAATCTGAGCTTACCGTATATTACACTTTTTAATAGATTTTAGCAAAACAATACCGTGAATACTTTTAAAACTTTATAAATGTAGTCAGCGAAAAAAGTAGTTTGCAATTATCAAAGTTTTCCTACATTGCAGCAGCAGCAGCAGCAACTCAAATGAATAATCAAAGTTTTCTTATATTCCCTTTTACCCTAGAGGGAAAGTGCTAAACGCCATTGTGGCCCACACAAGAAGCGCTCAATTTAAATTGACAACAATTTGTAGAAAATCAATGTCATTCTCGGCAAATTTGCAAGTACAATTTACATGTTCTTTTGTCGCCTACATGCCAATGCCAACACACCGACATGCATGTCGGTTGGCTACGTCCACATGTAGATTGTTGTGATTGTTGTTGCAATACGCTTCCACTTTGTCTTGCTTGCGCATTTGGTCTTGTCTCCCGTTTTCTTTTTTCCTTGCGAATATATCTTTTCTGCGTCACAGCGTGTAACCGGCATGTGGACTATGTTGCTGGTGTTGCCGTGGTTTTTGCAGTTCTTGTATTATTTATTTCTTTTTTTTTTTGTTTGGGTTTTCGCTTTTTGTTGCCATTGATAATACTAAAGCTATTGTTACGTCTGCTGAAGGATTCCCGCTTTTAATATGCCTTGCTATTGTTGTTATTGTTGTTCAGCGCTTAATATTGCTGTCAAAGTTGCTGTTATGCTTGTTCCTACTTACACATATTTGCCTCGATGTGCCTTGCTGCCATCAGCTTTTCTTGTGAAATACTTATTTTTGGCTTCTCTTGTTCTTGTTAGCCTGTCAGCGGCTTTCCAGCAACGCTGTCGTTAGTTAGTTACTTTATTTTTTATCCATTTCACTTGCGACTATCTTCATTCGCAAGCAACAAGAGTGCAGACGGTTAGTGCCGGCAGTGTATGGTGTGTACAAGCAGTCACCGGAAAAAGCGGCAAATGTCGATGGATACGAAGCAGAACCGATATGCCCGAATGCATAAAGTATTGTCTACTTTTTAGCAAGTTTCTGCAATTCGTTTCTCTTTTTCTATTTTCAAGTATTTTCCCGTTCACCCCGTGCGTGTGCTTTTAGTCCATATTCATTTCTCCTTGACTCAAACTGCAGCTAAAGCTTTTTCCGCCGTCTGCGTCTACGTCTGTTCCGTTGGCGTATTTGCGGATCTGAGTGCGACACAATCTTGCTTGCAAACAAAATAAACAAACAAACAGTGAAATCCAACAAATACATTTAAATCGAAAAAATTAATAAATAAATACACTGTGCGTCATTGGTTGGTATATCGTAAAAGAGCCTTAGCAAAATTCACTCTTCACTTGTTGCATGAATTCAAACTGGTTTTTGAATGAATTCAAACGGGCTTTATGTGGTAAATCTTACTGACTGCCAATTATAGCGGTTAATCCAAGTACTTATGGTCAACATAATCGGCCTACTGAGCGTTCTATTCGCAACAACATTTTCCATCTTGAGACACAGCATTCATTATTGGATAGTATTCGACTGAATAGACGACGTCCAGCACGCATTGAAGAAAATATAGTCGCTGTGGCTGAAAGTGTACACGAAAACCGTGGAGAGTCGTTTCGGCGCCGTTCGCTGTAACTCGGGCTGACATACGACTTGGCGCATTTTACGTCAGCGTACAAAATACAGCTTGTGCAAAAACTGAAACTGCTCGACCTTCCCTAGTGTTATCGTATCGTTCTATGGGCTCTGGTAAAGTTGCAAGAAGATCCGACGTTTTCAAGCCAAATTTTATTTAGCGATGATAGGTAAGCAAGTGAAATTTTCGCATTCGGGACGAAGAGCAACTTAAAGAGATTAAAGAGCTGCCATTTCATCCACAAAAAACAACGGTTAGGTATGGTTTGTGGGTCGGTGAAATCATCGGTCCATATTTCTTCGAAAATGATGCTGGTGAGAACGTAACCGTCAATGGCGACTGTTATCACGCCATGATAACCGACTTTTTGATGCTTGAAATTGAAAGTCGTGACATTTCGTTTCAACAAGACGGCGTCAGTTCTCACACATCGCATAATGCTAGCCTTTAATGGACAGGCTCGCTGGCGACAAATAGTCACTGTAAATTCAAAGCACTTTCCTTTCACTGCGGTTTCTGGCAGCCATAAAAATTTAGTTTGAAATGATTGCAGATAAGAAAGCTTTCCTTTATTCGTGAGCTTTAAGCACCCTGAGATCGAGTTGTTTACTCAAATTACCAAGCTTGAAGAATTGTGGCAACGTTTTGGCATATTAATTCGATATTCGTACGAAGCTCATCAATCGATGCTGGCTTGTTGGCATAGACCATAGGCTTGACGAAGCCCTACAGGAAACTGGGCCGTTTTGTGAGACAGCACGTTCACCAAACTTGGTTTTCATTAAATCTATTGCGACATTCGTTGTGTATCTTGTGGCTCTTTTTTTCCTTTTAGTACTACATATTGTCCAAGTCCATATCATCTCATTCAGACTAAGCATATTTGGTTATCATTGAGCGGTAGCGATTCCCATTCATAGTAACGTGCCGGTCTTGATCATCACGGAAGAAGTACGGCCCAATGACACTGCTGGCCCAAAAACCGCATCAAATCGTAATTTTTTCGGGATGCAATGGTAACTGATAAAGTACGTGTGGATTGATGCCTGACCAATAACGCATATTTTTCTCATTAACTAAGTCATTCAGTCAGGAATCATCCTCATCGCTGAAGATATTAGATAGATCATTTTCAAGTAGTTTTCCAACCAAATTCATGAACATACGACGTTTTGGGTGGTCAAGCGGCTTCAGTTCTTGCGTCAATTTGATCTTTAAGGATGTAGGCCGAGATCTTTTCGTAAAATTTGCCACAACGACGCCACAGAGATGTCCAATGCTTGAGAACGACGTGTGAGACACTGATTTGGGTCTTCCTCAAATGATGCGCTAGCGACAACTACGGGTACTACTTTTTTCACTAGCATGGTAATATTTTGTACTGTGCCTGTGGATTCAAATGTCTCCACTAGACGCCCAATTTTTGATCTAACAGTACGATTATAATGACCATAAATTGGACGTAGCGTCTCTAAAGTTGAGGCCACTAACTCCGAATTTCGGTAGTAAATTTTAGTCATTTCGACACGTTGTTGGATAGTCCATCTTTCCATGATGCTATGGCAAACCTTACTGAAGAGAATTGTCTAAGGAGCGGAAAAAATATCGCATGGTTTGTTGTCCCTATCAAACTACTTTTTTAGACCCTATTAAAAGAACCCGTTATAACTAGCTATTACTTGACTAGAGCTTGGCTTCGGCAACGAAGGGCTAATCCACTCGACGGAAATTTATTATTATGAAAGCAGCCCAAAAGCGCCGGATAATAATCCCAAACAACGTTGACGGCCTTAAAACAAAATTAACAACGATTGGAAATTCTTTTCTTAGATTAAAAGGCCTGTAGCAGACCAAAGAACGAGCAGTAGCGCCAAAAGATGAATGTGTACCAAAGCAAGACCAGATTGGTCTGACCACAAGCAAAAGGACTCTTCCAGTCTTTGGGTGATATTGAAAAAGGTATATTGAGTTTAACGGAATCGTCAATGTCCGATCACTATATCATGTAGCTGCCATATAAACTGACCGATCAAAATCAAGAAATACAACTTAACCTTTTTCTTGCTTTTAATTTCAAAAAAAAGTTCAGCAGCGCCAAACACATGACGCTTAGTATGAGTTGTAGGTGAAGTGCAACAGCAACTGCAAACTGGACGAAATAAAAACTTGGCCAAGTGCAAGCTACAAATATTAAAGGCGCACAACAATGCCAAGTGCACACATACACTCTCACACAAATACATATAAGCGCTTACATTAAAATATTTCTAAGTATTCGGGTATAAAAATAAATCAGCAGAAGCAAATAAACAAACAAACAATCTAAACGAATCAACAACATTCTCAACATATCATTTTGCATGTAGCACACACACACACACATAGGCAAACGAACGTACTTGGTGCCGCATGGCGTATGAGTGCGCGCAGCTGTGACGAGTCTGGGATGGGTTGGACCACCGCGCTGGCTGGTTGGCTGGCTAAGCACAACAGCTTGCAGCGACTATCGCCCACAACTAGTTTATCGGCTTTGGCAAATTTAGCATATTTTCGTTTCGGCCACGCTGTCCTCTAGCCAAAATGGTAAATATAAAAAGTTTGAGAATTTACATATTCTCATGTGTGCGTATTTACACACACACATACACGTATATGTGCAAAGCACATTTCTTAATCTCGTTTTACAGTTACCATTGTGGCGGCTGCTGTTGCTGGCGCTGCCGCTGCTGCTAGTGGCAACACATACAATGGCCGTCACCAAGCGTTTACGGTGTTTCTTTATTGTTGTTATTTATTTGGTGCTTTTTTGTTCGCCTCTTGCTTGTTTGTTGTTATTGTTGCTGACTGATTTTACATATCATTTTTTATTCTCAATTTCATTGTTCATTTTTTGCACATTTATTTATGTGCATATTTGATGAGCGAGGCCCGTCCCTAATTTGCCTGGTGACTTCTCTAAATTCGTGCTCACAGCGCTTGCTGTCTCACTCGGCTGCATGTGTGTGCGACAGTTTGTTTATGTGTGCGTTGCACATACATACATACTTATTTTGTGTGTTTACAAATTTTGTTTGCCATTTTATTATTGTATTTCGCATGTATGCGCGTTTATGTATGTGAGCGAATGTGTTTGTGTGTGTTGGTGTATTTTTCGGACATTTCCGGTTTCCGTCGTTTAATATGACTTTTCATTGTTGACCATTTGTGCATTTTGTTTATCTCAGTTTTCGCTCGCTTAAAATGCCTATGTACATATGTGTGTGTTTATGTGTGTAAATATATTTGTATTTTCACTTGTATTGCCCGTCATCTGCAGAGCATGTTGTCGGCTTGCAAACAGCTTGAATAGCCTGTGAGTGTTAAGTGTAGTGAATTTTAGATTTTATCGTTGCCTATTTCTTTTTAAGACTCTGCCATTGTCCTCGCATTGCAAATTTGTACATATTTGAACTTTGACAATTGATATTTGCAGCATTTTTCAAGATTTACACACTTCCTGTAAACAACCACTAACTTAATTCGAATAAGAAGTGGTGAGAACAGGATATAAGTAGATCTAAGTTTGACCTATATCTTAGGGTTGGAAGAACTGGATAGGACGAAAAGAATATTTTATTTTAATTATTCAATACTATTTATATAGCAAGAAGAAAATACGTTAACTGTGGTTGCACCGAAGCATAATACTTTTCATTAATAAAAAGGTTCCTCACAAGAACTTGGTTTTGAGCGATCAGTTTGTATGGCAACTGTGGCGATCTGATCTGAACAATTTCTTTGGAAATTACACCATTGCCTTAGACAATAATTCATGCCAAATTTCTTTAAGATATCTTCACTTTGTTTGACAGCTACATGCTATAGTGATCCGATATCAGCGGTCCGACAAATGAGCAGCTGCTTAGGAAGGTAAACAAGTGTGCAAAATTTCAGATCGATATCTACGATATGAAGGACTATTTCGCGTATACATAGTCAGACGGACATGGCTAACTCCACTCAGCGCGTTATACCGTAACAAAGTTTCTAAAAAAATAGTATTCCTATTAATTACTACTTAGAAAGTAGTGTAACGAAGCAGCAACTGGGATAATGATATTTAAATAGCAAATATCACAAAGGTATATCAAATTTTATCCTTAATGGATATACAAATTATAGCTTAAACGACTTTGCTTGTCTCTTCAACTGCAGAAAGCTACGGCAGTAAAATGGGCAATCGTATAACAAACAAGAAAGGGCTAAGTTCGCGTATAACCGAACATTTCATATCTTAACGGTTTGTTATTTATATGTGCTTTAGGGCAAGCCTTCACTCCATTTTATTCATTTCAAGCACACAAATGCTCCGTTCATAAGGAGACTAGCTCTTTCATTGTTATTAAGATAGCTCACGCATTGATATGACCGAGGTATGATATTTTGCTCGGTTTCTTTAAAGCCCTCTCATACCACCTCGGAGGTAAAATTTTATTTAAAGTCTCTGCCGGATTTATTTTTAATTTTCGCGCTTTTAGCAGTTTGTAAAAGTACCGTTACTAATACTAATGGAGATATATCATATATAATATGTAATATCTAGTAAACTAAGCAGTTATTTGGCTTTGATAATATGTATGTCGCGTTGTGTATGTGAGGTAGCGTTAAGTTATTTGGCGCTAGAGAGATAAAATTTTGTAATAAATAAAGTACTCAGATGGTTTTGGTTTTTGCTTATATATAGTTCAGTTACTAGGTCAATGACGTCAGACTCTGTGACCTCACTATCGATACATTTTCCAGTGCATCGTACAGCTTAGTCTTGCCAATGCGAAACAAATGCACAAGGTACTTTGATCTTAACATTTTCTGCAATGCTCAAGCGTGTGCCGCCACCAGACAGTCACCACTTAGTATTTCGATCATGTTCCTGCAGTCCTTTCCATCACATTTCCGGGTATTAGACGGATACAATTCCTGACAATTTCGTCCACTATATTTTTGCCCTCGATATCTTTGTGACCTGACACCCAGTGTACTTCTGGCAAAACTTTCTACTGCTGCCCTGCTTCCCAAGACTCTTTTGGCCGATATGCAATACGAGGTTTCTGCCTTGATTAGCTGTCTACGTAGATCTTGACTCTGGAATTGCTGCAGATGCATTAGAGGCCAGTTCTACAGCTTTCGCAATAACAGCTTGAAATATACTGCAGTTGTCCGACAAATTAAAAGACTGCCTTATGCCTAAAGGTGCCCGCAGAGTGGACGCTCAAAGCCGAGCCGAGCGTAAATTCGCTTGTTGCGTAAATGGTAATATGCGCTCGGCTCGGTTTTAAGCGTCCACTCTGCGGGCACCCTAACTCTGGACAGCATAAGCCCGCGCCATCTTCCATTTTCGATCCATCAGTCAAAAATTTAGAGCATTGCGCGCAGCTAATATACCATACGCCAAACATATTTTTCTATGTTGAAAAATCCCAGTTGAAAAGTCGGATCATGTAGTCGGTGCTTGCCGAACCCACCGAGCTATGCTCGAAGGTTCTCTATGCAAAATCTCCTACAGCCAATAGTCGCCCCGCAGTTTCCAACGAAGAGTTGAAAATTTAAGCACCGCTGTTGGAGTTGTTCTTAAATCTCCCGAAATACGCAGCGCTTCGAGCCTCTGAACCCTTTCCTTTAAATGGTTTTCCGTACGCCTGCCCAGCATCCTGCACTATGGAGTAGATATAGTCTGACAATAGCTGTGTGGCACCAGTCCATAAGAGAGGAAGAGAGCGCCAAGGTTGCACCGAGCATCTGCCTACACGTATGCACAAGATACTTGTTGCCGTCCCTGAGAAAGAGTTGTGTTCCATTCATCAAAGGAAATCTCAATAGAGGAATTTTGTGCTTTCTTGTGAAAACCAGCAAATCCGTTTTCTCCGAATTCAACCCCAGGCCTGCTTGCAATGCCCACCTCTGGACTGTATTGAGAGTGGTGGTTATAATACTGCTAATGCTCTGTAAACGTCTACCGGTTATTAAGAAGCGGAGATAGCACCCCACCTAACAGAATACTTCTACAGACTTCCTTGGTCATTATAGCTTCATTCCATTACTACTCTCATCTTTATAGATCTAGAGGCTTCTGATATAACAGGATTAACAACTATTGACTGGGCACTATTCAGAACAGATTCCGTAGAATCGTTATTAAATGCTCCAGAAGTGCTCCAAGAGCGTATGCCTTATATTCAAGAGTTGCCTGTCAGAACATTTTATTATAATGAATTCCTTCTTGTTTACACAACTGAGTTTAGTATTGAAATTCAACCGGTATTATAAATCAGTGCCTGTATACAGCTCACCACTTGATTCCTCGGCATTGCAAAAGGACTCAGCTTGTTTACCTCATTCTAAAATTTGAGCGATGACCTCTCATGATAATTTGCCGGCATGTGCAAATGTCAAAAAGTGTATGTGTAACTCGTGACTGCAGGCATATATGCATTGTGGAACACATTCTTAATATCCAGCCGAAGCGCAAACTGACATCGCCAGACCCGTAGCCACATGCTCACCACAAACAAACCCATTTGCACTTGCAACATTGTGGCCAAATGGCCGCCGTGCGTGAGTGCGTACACTCAATTGTCCGTGTGTTTGTGGAAATTAAAAAGCGTGAACTCGCAATGCTAAAGCCAAATGCCACACCAGGAGCACGAACCAGCCGAGTGGCTCGAAATCTGATACCCAGCATAACACCAGTGCCCTTCATGCCGCTTGCACTCATTTGCCCCAAACGGACGAAGTGATATATAGTGCGGCATGCAGTAGAGTAAGCAGAAAGGTGTGTGAACGTGTGTATTGCTGATATATACGGTGAGTTGGAGGTCGTTTATGCCCCATTAGTAGTTCCACTTTATTAAAATGTCATTAAGGTACCGGCTTCATTCCCGAAATTTTTCCTGCTAACTTTTGCAAGCATGGATTGAATTTGCGGTTAGAACTCATTTTGGTATGAGAATGCGAAGTAGTGTTTCTCTGCGAAAAGGTTTGTGAATGGGGAATTTAATAAAATATTCAAGTTAACGTGATAAATTAATGCACCTATCGGAAACCAATATTTAGCTAGCAAGAGATGAACTCTTCACAGCGCTAGAAATCGATCTTAAAAAATGTTTTTCATTAAATCTCAAGATTATTCATTAAAAAAGATCATATGAAAATGCAATGAAGCTCGCTCGGTTTTGAGCAACACAATCGGCCTACTGAGCGTACTATTCGCAACACCATCAACAAACTTGAGATCCAGCTTTCACTATTTCTGTCTGCAGCTAAAGTCTTCTGAACTCCTCTTTTTCCAATTAAGAGATTTAATTTTTCTACTTTTTTATAGCCACTCAACCGATTGTTAGTACCATCTTCTTTAATAATATTAACTTGCCGGCGAGTTATCTTGGTATTTCTCCTTACGCCCTATGTGTACTCGAAGACCGTCGATAGTCGTTTCGCCGTGATCTTAAATTAAAAGCATACAAAATGCGGTTTGTGCAAGAACTGAAGTCGCTCAACCCTCCCAAGCGAAGTCAATTCGCTCTATGGGCTCTTGAAAAGTTTCAAGAAGTTTGGACCCAAATTTTGTTCAACGAAGGAGACCATTTCTGGCTTAACGCATATATAAAGAAGCAAAATTTACGTATTTGAGTCGAAGAACAACCTGATCAAAGATCGCACGTGGACTATACGTAGTCCTTTGTGATGCCATAGAAAATAGAACTCCCGTGTTCGGACTTACAGATCGGCAAAACGCTTGGTAGCCAATACAAATTTGCAAAGGCGCTTAATATCTACACCCACTAATTCCGTAGGATGTCTGAAGGTATGTGTCCCCAAGTGTCTGAGTCTTAACCTCCCGAAAGCGGGACAGTCAAGAAGGATGTACTGCCTAGTTTCTGCCGCATCTTCTTCTAAGCAGCTCTTGAATACGACATCCGGTAAGATTCCTAGTCTTACAACATGTGTGCCAATGAGGAAATGGCCTGTCAAGAGCCCCACTACTAAAGAGTGGCTAGCTTTACTGAGGGCGAAGAGATCGTTAGATCTTCTGTGATCTATCTTGGGCCAGAATGCTTTTTCGACCGCGCAAGTACCAATGCTGGCCCAGCGTGGGCCAACTTCCAGTAGTAGGACACAAGAGGACACCGGAGCGCCGACCCGTTCCCATTCTACCGTTAGTGACTCTAGGCTGCCCTTCCTTGCTAGCTCATCAGCTTTGCAATTACCCGCTATTCCGTTGTGGCCAGGCACTCATACAAGCCTTATGGTAAATACTGTCGCCGCTAGGGACAGTGCCGCCAGACACTCCTCAACCAGCCCTGAACGCACTGTGAATGAATTCAGGGCTAGTATCGCCGCTCTGCTATCTGAGTGAATGGTCACTTCCCTGAAGGAGGACACCCTCCGTAGTAGCAGATCTGCTGCTACCTTGATGGCTGCAACCTGAGCCTGGAAGACACTGCACTCTCCCATACTGTTATATAATTTATATATTAAATTTTAACACAAAAAACCAGTTTTCGACCGCTCCCATAAGAGTTTACATATGAAAGGCATGTAAGATCATAAACTCCAACTAAAAATTTCAAGGCATCAATATATCAGATACTACTTAGTACTAATCTTCTACTGGAGAAAAGAGGAGAAAGAAAAGAGAGATATATACTCGTATGAAGGTTAAGTTTAAGAACCTATTTTGAGCGAAACTTGAAAAGGTAACTGAAATAGTTTAGTTCAAATAAAATACAGGACTAACAAGCAACTTGAATATGACTTAAACATTTAATTACAAAATCACAAAACTACTATAAGAGTATTGGCTAATTTAAAAGATCGCTGGGCTTGAGGCGTTTGAGTCGTCTTGGTGGACCATCTCCAGAAGTTAACATAGCTACTTCTTCGTTACAGTGCTGTAGCAATCTTGCACTATGTGCTGTTGCAATTTTAGATATTTCTGCATTAACCGAGTTTACGCCTAGATCACGCTCTATATCAGCACATCTACAATACCAAGGCGCTTTGACAATTAGTCTTAGTACTTTGTTTTGGAATTGTTGGATGACTTTCTTATTGTTTGCGTTAGTACATCCCCAGAGTTGTGCACCATAGCTCCATATCGGTCGGATTATTCGTTTATAGATAAGTAACTTATTTTCGATGGATAACACTGATTTGTTACCGATTAACCAATTGTAATTTTTGAGTCGCATGTCCAGCTCCTTACGTTTGTTTTTTACATGAACTTTCCACCGTAGCTTAGTGTCAAGCGTCATTCCTAAGTATTTAGCGGAATTAAAGTACGGTATTCGAGCACCGTCTATGAAAATTGGTAAGTACTGTATCTTGTTGTATGTGAAAACAATGTGTACAGACTTAGCTTCATTCAACTTTATCTGCCATTTCTTTGCCCATTGTACGACTTTATTTACAGCTTTCTGGAGATTATTAGTGGACTCGTGTTCACTACTACCAACAGCAAGCAACGCGGTATCATCTGCGAATGTGGCTGTTGTATAATTGCAGTCTATTGGCAGGTCGTGCGTGAATAGAATATAAAAAAGAGGGCCCAACACACTACCTTGTGGAACTCCTGCTTTTATTTCCCTAAGATCAGAATATTTGTCCCCTTGTTTAACGCGAAAGTAGCGATCAGATAAATACGATTTTATGATGTCATAATACTGTTTCGGTAAAATTAGTTTCAGTTTCGAAAGCAGTCCTTTGCGACAAACTTTATCAAACGCTTTTGCAACATCCAAAAACACGGCAGAACAGAATTTTTTTTCCTCAAAGGCTTTTTCAATAACGTGTGTTATCCTGTGGATTTGATCAATCGTAGAATGGTTGGCTCGAAACCCAAATTGATGCGCTGGAATTATGGTTTTTCGTTCAATGATTTTATTGATACGTTTTATGAGAATTTTCTCAAATAGCTTCGATATTATCGGTAGAAGTGATATGGGCCTGTAAGATGATACATCATATCCTGGTTTTCCTGGCTTTGGAATCATGATAATTTCAGCAATTTTCCAATAAGTTGGCACGTATTTAAGATGAAAAGCTGCGTTAATAATGTTGGTAATTTTTACTACACTTATTTGAGGAAGCTGTTTTAGGACCTCGGCAGTAATCAGGTCGTAACCGGGGGATTTTTTGTTTTTAAGGTTTTTGATTTCCTCACTTAGCTCACTGCTTGTGCAACATGGAATTTTTTCGTTCTCTTGACTGGAAGCAGTATGGGGAGAATATTTTTGCTAAATAATCCGAAAATACTTCTGCTTTTTTTGAATCGTCTCTGGCCCAGCTATCAGCACTTATTTTAATGGGACATACTTGAGTTTCTGGTGTTTGTAGTCTTTTACAGCTTTTCCAAAGAGAGTAGTCGGAATTTTTTCCATTGCTTAGGGAACGAAGATATTTTGTGAATCTTTCATTTTTGAACCTCTTAATTTTCCGATTAAGATCTTTAGAGACTTTATTTAAAATAGATTTATCAGCTGGGCAACGAGTTTGATGCCACTTACGTCGTAGCTTTCTCTTTAATTTAATAGTTTCCCTTATATTATTAGGATATTGAGAGTTTACAGCAATTTCCTTTAATTCCGGTGTACTTTTCCAAGCTGCGTGTTGTATACTTGTTGTAAAGTGTAAAATTTCAGATTCCATCTGGTCTATATTTAATATAGAGTCATATTTACTTTCGTAACATTCCATCATTGTTCTAAAATATTCCCAGTCTGTACGTTTATTGTATAAGGCCGCTGTTTTGTCTTTAAAGATGACGGTTTCACTATAGCTTAAATAGATTGGGGAATGATCCGAGTTAAGATCATAACCCTGATGGATCGACAAATAATTCCGGGATATTTTGCCAACAATGAAAAAATCTATCAGGTCTGGAATCTTTTGATTATCTGATGGCCAATATGATGGTAAGTTCGTCGAGAATGCGTAACTTCCGGTTGACTGCAGTGCTTTATAGAGTTCTCTCCCCTTTGTAGTCGTAAGCCTTGAGCCCCAGTGCGTGTTCTTTGCGTTGAAATCTCCACCCATTATGAATCTATACCTGTGTCTGTTTATTAAGTTTTGGTACTCTTCAAATTGGATTTGATGCCTTGGAGGACTGTACACAGAGGTAAGTGAGAGTGGACTTTTAACTCCGTAAATAGTCACTGTTGTAGCTTGAAACTTATCAGTTGAAAGTTTTTCTTCCTCAAAATGTTTGATTGTACTTTTGATTAGAATTGCGCTTCCGCCACGGGCGCAATTGCTAGGATGAATTGTATGGTAAGTTTCATAATTTTTAATTTTAAAATAGGTTTGTGACGTAAAATGTGTCTCCGATATCATACATACGTCAACATTTTCTGAGTTCAGTACAATTTCGATTTCATTCTTATGTTTGATTAATCCATTTGAGTTCCATAGAAGAATTTTTATAGATTTAGACATCTTTGGTATTAAAAAGATATTTTTCAAGCTTGCTTAAGCGATTTTGTAGAGAAGTGTTGAATTCCTCTTGTTTATTAAGTTTCTGTAAGATCTGTGATAAAATGCTGTTATTGGATATACGAGTATTATCATTATTATTTGTTTTTAGAACATGAGCAAAAGTAAATTTTTTTGATGTTTCAGAAATAGTTGAAATTCTAAAAATGTCAGTACTTATGGATTATCCATTGATTTTGATGAATATATTAGTCCTTTGTACGTAAGCTCTTCATAAAAAACCAGTATAGAAGAAGGTCGACTTTAAGTACGCATATCACAAACAGCAACAGGCAAAAAAGTAAGTTACTAAGAAATTGAAGAGCCGCTGGCCTGCAAAGACAAAGTATTTCTTTGTAGCAAATTTTTGTTGTTATTGCTGCTATCACAATAGCTGGGACAAGGCATTTATGCACAATCTGAGTTGAAAGATTGTGCCTTGCGTTACAAAGCGATAAACTGGTTATATAAGAGAGATGCAGGTGAGATGTGGCGTGGCAATGGAAAACATAGATTTTTTTCCTTGTGCGTAGCTATGACAATAGCAAGGCATGTGGCCGAACGCACAATGGTAAAATATTGACACTTTTTGTTTCGACCAGATATGGTTGGCAACGCTTCCGTTGCACCACCCTTGAGATGTTGCGTCCATTTGCTGCAGCAAAAGCATCGATTAATATGTGCGTTGGTAGTTTTGTGTGTGTGTGTGTTTACGTTTTCCGACAATAGCTCGTTGCTTGGTTGCTGCAGCGATTGTTGATTTCTATGTTTGCAATTGTTGTTGTTTTTGTGTGTTATACTGCATTTTCGGGTTAATAGAAAAGCTGTGTGGCATTCTGCTTTCACGTGAGCCTGTGTGTGTTTGCTAGTGTAAGTTAAACGCATATAGCCGTAAAGCCTATTGCTAGTTTCGATTTTTTTCACTTTTTTCTTCTTGTTTTTTCAATTTTTTTATTATTTCTTGAATTCAGGCTTCGTGGTTGTCAATGCTATCACCGTTGCAACTGGGACATGTGGACTACCCTTATAAATATATCATCTGGGGACGCACGAATGGATCAACATGTGAATTTGACGTGATTGTGGCCAATATTGAAGCACGAAGGTACAATTCGTTTTTTATACTCTGGCAATATGTTGCACAGTGTTCACGTAACGAATTTTTGTAAAAATAGAATGCCAAGGAGTTAGATATAGAGTTGTATGTAAAACAACATATTAAATTGATTAGCATAAGTAAGTCTTGTTCGTCTGTCTGTTAGACTATCTATGTAAACGTAGCTAGTATACAAGTTGAGATATTCAAAGAATTGTGGCATACTTAAGGGGGTATTCTACTCTAGAAATCAAATTTTGGGCAGTTTTTTGAATTTTATTTAAAAAAACGATCACAAATATTTTTACTATACATTTTCTTATGGTGTTTTTATTGATATATTAAGAATACAGAAAAAAAAAATTACAAAAAAATATTAAAAATTACAATAATTAGAGGGGGGAGAGACAGGTATAAAAAAATGGCGCATCCTGGTGACATTGATCCCGACTCTCCTGGTGGTCTGAAAAAAAAAATTAAAAGAAATTCTTAATCAGTAAGGATGCTGTTATAGTCCGGGAACACGAAAAAAAAAATTTTTTAAATGGCGACTGCCTGAAAATAAAAATAATTTTTTACGCTTTTTTTTTTTTTTGAAATTCCCGATTTTTTTTTTAAATACTAAAAGCAAAAATTTTGACACGATGCTGGTAGGAACGATAAAGAATTATTTAAAGAAGATTCACACACATTTTCAAGTATCGGTTGTATAAAACTTGAGATAATGCCGGTACCGTGTGGAAAAAAGTAGTTTAGAGAAGAACGCGTTTAAAGTTTAGGACACAATTCCAGTGAACACGGACGCCACCTCACAAAATCGGCTGTATCTCCGAAAATAAGTCGAGTTTTGAAAAATCTTTCCAAGGTCATATTTTTGAAAGTCTAAACTTTAAATATATGAAAAAAATCGATTTTTTCAAAATTCTAGGGCAGATATCCCCTTAAAGGTCTATTTTAGTTTAAAAAAAAAAAAAAAAAACCAATTCTTATTTTTTAAAGTTTAACTATTCAATCATATTTCTGCAAGAGGATTTTTCTAAATTCATATTATTTTCAGAGATATAGGCATTTTGCTGACCCAGCATACAAACTTTTTCGGCCGGAACTAAAACCTTTAATGCGTTTTTCTCGAAACTGTCTTTTTCAAATTAGCGGTATATAATTTGATTGATCTTTTTGAAGCAGTCTTCTGTTTGTAATTTTTTTTTTAATTTTTCTGTGTTCTTAATATTGCGGCATTATTGTAGATTTATTGTTTTTTTTTTTTAATTTCGTTTGCTAGGCAGAAAGAAATCCAAAGCAAGATTGCACGTACATTTTTCTAACTTTTTAATTTTTTCATCTTTTTTTTGTATTCCTGCAATATTAGGAATTAATAAATAGAAAAATGGATAGTAAAAATATGTGTTGCCTGTTTTACGACCCTTCAAAAACTACCTTAGATTCATTAAAATTGATGTCTCTACACTATAATACCCCTGAATAATAGTAAAAAGGGAAGCTGCTTTTCGATATGATGTTTGTACAATTATTGACAGATATTATTCAAAGTTTTGGAAAAGACCCGTCAAAGCTGCTTGTGACAGCACGTAAAGAAGCTGCCTTTATGCCGCGATGTCTGAATTTGGTATCCCCGCAAAACTAATGCGGGTGTGTAAACTGACGTTGAGCAATACTAAAAGCTTCATCAGGATCGGGAAGGACCTCTCCAAGCCGTTCGATACCAAACGAGGTTTCAGACAAGGCTACTCCCTTTCCTGTGACTTCTTCAACCTGCTTCTGGAAAAAATAATTCGAGCTGCAGAACTAAACAGAGAAGGTGCCATTTTTTATAAGAGTGTACAAATGCTGGCATATGCTGATGATATTGATATCATTGACCTTAACAACCGCCGTTAGTTCTGCTTTCATCAGAATGGATAAGGCAACGAAGCCAATGGGTCTGTCATCAAACAAACAGTCGTCTCACTCGCAACTTGGCTCCCATGTCACTGTTTACTGTTAAGGCTTTAAAGTTGTAGATAATTTCGACTATCTTGGAACCAGTATCAACACCACCAATAAGGTCAGCCTGGAAATCCAACGCAGAATAACTCTTGCCAAAAGGTGCTACTTCGGACTAAGTAGGCAATTGAGAAGTAAAGTCTTCTTTCGAGGAACAAAAACCAAATCTACAAGTCACTCATCATCCCCGTGCTTGTATATGGTGCAGAAACATTACGAATTTTCGAGAGAAAGATTCTGTAGAAGATTTATGGTCCTTTGCGAATTGACATTGACGATTGTGTCATTCGAAGGAACGATGAGCTGTATAAGATATACGACATAGATACGACATTGACATAGTTCAGCGAATTTAAAGACTGCGGCTGCTCTGGCTAGGTCATGTTGTTCGAATGGATGAAAACTCTGCAGCTCTGAGAGTATTCCACGCAGTACCCGCCGGGAGAAGCAGAGAAAGAGAAAGACATCTGCTTCGTTGAAAAGATCAGGTGGCGAAAGACCTGACCACACCTGAAATCTCCAATTTCTGCTAAACAGCGAAAAGAATGATTGACGGGCGCGCAGTTGTAAACTCGCTTTAACCGAGTAAACGGTTTTTGATTATTCAAAACCTATAAAGCAGCATATTTCGAAAAAAGGTTCCGACCCATCTTTTTTATGCAAAAAATCTCATGAACTAATATCAAGCATACCACAATTTAACCTCAGCGGACATACTATCTGGTCCCGCACAAAAAATTTTAATATAAATCTTTGTTATCGCGTTCTAAATAGGCTCTTTTGAAAAGTATGGCAACGATTAATCCACCATTCCATATATTTGATGTAAGCTCGGCTTGGATGGTCTTCAGTGCTTTCAGCAATTTTTTTTTCGGTTTCAGCTCAGTTTTGGAGTGTAATTCGATAAATTGTTGGCAGGTGGCAAGTCATATTTATTAAACCACATCTCGTCATCAGTAGGCATGCTCTTAATGAATGTAGGGTCCTTAACTACCTCACCAAATATCTTTTTAGGGGTCTCTATACGTTTTTACATAAGAAAAAAGTCCGATTGTTTGGTACGAATCTAGCATTGACACGCTTCATATCCAAAACAACAACCAAAATAGGTTGAGTCGATTCGCTCTAAGAGATGCTAAAATCCTTTCATCTGTGACCAATATGACGTTTTTCAACACATTTTTTTTTTATCTTTTTCGATGTTATCATCATTAACAGAGGATGGGTGACAAGTTTTCAATGAAAAATACTTGTGTCGGTAATAAAGTGAACTATCGAAAGCATTTGGAAACACAAAATTTCAAACAAGCTACTTGTTCAGTTTTTTCCGTGGTAAAAAATCGCCAGACAAACTTTTCCCATCGTAAACAAACAGCTGACAAACACACACTGATTGACACTTAGAGATCAAGCTTCACACATAAAAAGACCATATAAATTCTAAAATTTTTTTAGCAATTTCGGTTTTGAGGGCAGCTTAAATAAGCTAGTCCAATTCAAATTTAATCTTATGGTCAATACATAATGAATACACATACTACTGTGCCCAAAAAACAAGGTGACATTTGAATTTAAACTGCGCGCGAGAATTATTTTTTTTTAGGTTGGTAGTACCGTCAGTCACATTTATCTCAAATTTCATGTCAAAATATTCATTAGTGTTTGAGATACGTGTCGTTTTGTCAGCTGCTAAAAGTGACTTTTTCGTTTTTTGCGATGTCGAAATTTGTTGAGCAAAGAATTTGCATTAAATTTTGTTTACGGAATCAATTTTCTGCTGCGGATACGTTGAAGATGCTGCAAAAAGCCCTTGGTGATGAGGCTATGTCTAAAAAAAATGTTTACAAGTGGTATAGTGAGTTCCAAGCCGGCCGTGAAAGTGTCGAAGACGAAGAGCGTCCAGGGCGACCATCAACCTCAACCGACGAAGCTCACGTTTAACAAATCAAAGATTTGGTGTTGAAAAACCGTCGACTAACAATTAGAGACCTTGCTGATGAAGTTGGCATATCAAAAGCCTCCGCCAATACCATTTTGAAGGATGTTTTGGGCCTCAAGCGCGTCAAATCTCGACTGGTACCGAAAACATTGAATTTTTTGGAAAAAAGGCGTCGCGTTGAAGTGTGTGAAACGATGCTTTCCGACTACCTGGGTGTCTTGAAATGCATTGTAACTGGCGATAAGACTTGGATCTATGCTTACGACCCCGAAACAACCGACCAATCGAGCGAATATCGTGCCAAAAGAGAGCCGAGACAAAAAAAATCGCGCCAAAGTCGCTGAAAAATCAAGGTCATGTTGACTGTTGATCGTGGTGTTGTGTATTATGAATTCCTTCCAACCGGTCAAACAGTCAACAAGGAATATTATTTGAACGTTATGCGTCGTTTGCGTAACGCTATTCGCCTAAAAAGGCCGGAATTGTGGAAAGACAATTCTCAGTTTTTACACCACGATAATGCACTATCACATGCTGCCCTCGTAAGTCGTGATAATTCTACCCATATCGTTCCGCAACCACCGTTTTCACCTGATCTGGCGCCATGCGACTTCTGGCTGTTAACCAAGCTCAAAAGACCTCTCCGGCGACACCGTTTTTATACGATACAGGCGATTCCAGCCGCAGCGAAGACGGAACTGAAGACCATCCCGAAAAGTGACTACAACCAGTGTTTCGAAGATTGGAAAATCCGTTGGCATAAATTAATTTGATTTTGCTAGTGTGCATACTTGTAGATACAAATGTGTGTGTCCAGCTTTTCTGCATTGATTTGTTAAACCTTCATGTGCAGCACTTGAAACCTGCAGCAGCATTTGTAGCTGTCGATACACATAGGAACACGCACACGCATGCAAAAGGATATTGGTATTTGTGTATGTGTATTAGTTAGCTTTGTGAATGAATCTATTTGTTATACCGTAATAAAAAAGTTATGCCGATTTTTTTATAACTTTCGTTTTGCTACCCATTGATTGGCAGCATAATCAGCGCCCACGTTGGCCAAACAATAGCGAAGCAAGTGTTTATTCCAGTTTGTTATATCTCATGCCTTTTATTATTTTTTCACCTTGGTTTTGTTGAGGCCAGGTGAAAAAACATAAGCCAGCAATTTTTCTGCTGCAATACCTAAATGCTCTGCATAACCTTCCCCAGCCCCCCCCCCCCGGCTGCAGCGCGCTGATAAATGGAAAATTGAGAACGAATGTGGGCAAATACCTTAAAATCAAGGGGTATATCTGTCCAGTTGCCATTTTCACTATAAAGGCATCCCTGTCAAGCTTAATGCACAGTGAAAATTAAAAAACAAAAAGGAAAAAAATATAAAAAAAGTGCTGAGAAAGCCTGTCCCCTTTTGCTTTTAATGACGTGCAATGATTTAAATCGTGAGCTTTGTAGTAAACAAATAAATCGTTAAACTAAAGTTTTGCTCTGCGCAATGATTTTTTTGTTTTTTTTTTTCTCTTTTAACTCACTTTTTTTCAGAACAGTTCACAACACTTTGCACATTTGCTTGCCATAAAAGTCACTCATACGCCCGGTAGTTTTATTGAGCGCGTAATTTTTCAACTACAAAGTAGTGGCGCACACGAAAGCACACACACACACAGAAATATATTTTCAAATTCACAATGCCACGCCGCATCTCATAAACAAGCACAACACTACAAACAATGCGAATAACAGACAAAAACATCTGCAGCATCACTCACGAACACACACACACTTATGGACAGGCAGAGGCTGGAAGAGTCAGAGAGTCGTTAAAATATGATGAAGATGTTGGTACTTTTGTACTTCTATCGCTCCACGTTTTTCGACGGTGTTGCCATAACGACTTGCACTTCAGCGCGAAAAACGTGTGTTCACCGCAATTTCGGCAGTTTTTTCATCTGGTTTAGGAAATTTAAACAAAATGGCCAACGAGAATGTGGAGAGTAATTTAATAACAATTTTATTTCTCGTATGAAGCGAGTGCTCAATAAAAACAATCGGCAATCAAATATCTTTTAAAATTGTTGAATGGCTCTAAGGGCAAAAATCTCCAAAGGGTCGTCACATTGACAAAATGTTAAAGTCTCCATTATAGATTATTGAGCGTAGAAACTCCTCCTAAAAGGTAGAATATACTTGGTATAACGTAGCAAAGAACAGATGCTAGTGGTTCTGGAAAACTTAAATTCTTGTTCCGAGATCCTTAACTTATGCTCCACTTGTAGAACTGAGGAAATAAAAAGCATAGCAGAACGAAAGTTAATTCGAGTCAACGCTCTTCATGCTCCCTCACCTTAATAGGTATAGTCAACATATGTCATAATACCCTAGAGTACGAAATTGTACGAAGCTGGACACAAACCCTACTTCACATATATCGAAATTTGATTCGCACCTGGTGAATTCGAGAGCCATTGTGTGGTCGTAATGAAGTTCGGAACGTCGTTTTGTGAGACGGTGCTGAGTCTTGTGGAAACGTCCATTGTTTGCGACCGAAATGTTTGTTTGCCCACGGCTTCAAAGCAGCCTCCAGAACACTTTCCCGATAATATGTCGCATTTACTTTGTGGCGGGTGCTGCCTCCTGGTGGCCAACCGTTGACTTAGATTCTCGTAAGAACGGCCGGTCAAGTAAGCCCTATCGTTTTGAGAGTTTACGAATTGCTCAATTGGAAAAATTTGTTCGTCAGAAAACACAATGTTCGGAATTTGACCGCTTTCGACCAGCTCCGGTGTGAGATCATGGGTCTTTTGGAACTTGTAAGGCTTGACCTTGAGCTCATTTTTCAATATGCGTCAGATGCTGCGGTCTTTAGCCTTTAATCAGCTAAACGTATTATACATTCTTCTCATATCGCTCTCACGGGACCACTGGCCAAAGTATTTTTCCTGGGATAGAATAAGACATTTAAATCTCCTCTATATTGATAAGTTAATTTAGTCTTGTCCATCTGTCTATAAATTTGACTCTATATACCCAAATTAGACATTCGATTTTTGAGATTCCGATCTGAAATTTTGTTTTGCACCCAAAGTAGCTTCTCATTTGCCGGATAAGTCATAGCTGCCACACAAACTGATTGTTCAAGATCAAGTTTTGTAAGGAAACCCTTTTAATTTGACAAGATATCATCATGGAGTTCTACACATATTATAGACCAAGACAGTACTATAATCTCCAAAAATAGTCAGATCGGATCATATCGCATATAGCTGCCATACAAACTGGCCGAACAAAATCAAGTTCTGGTGTGGTATCTTTTGTATTTGTGAAGGGTATGATAGATTCAATGCAATTTTTTTCTTATTTTTATATAAAATTTTGCTGTATTTTTTGAATTTTCTGAACTATTATAATTTTTTAAAGACATTTCGGCAGGCCTAAATTGCCTTCTAAAAGGTTTCCTAAAGTGAAACAGAAAAGGAAAAAATTATGCTATGAACACCATTTGTAACTGTTTTTACTAAAGCGTAGCTCCATAACATGCAAGGAAATTCATTGGTTCGAAACAAGAGCACTTGGTACCAAATTTAGCATTACAAAGCTGCACGAATTTTCAGTTGCCTGTACTTCGATTTCATATTAAGAGAGTATTCTACTGTAGAAATCAAATTTTGGGAAGTTTTTTTGAATTTTATTTAAAAGAAACAACCAAAAATACTTTTATCATCCCTTTTTTATGGTGTTTTTATTGATATCTTATGAATACAGAAAAAAATTTTACAAAAAAATATTAAAGATAAAAATCATTAGAGGGGGAGAGACAGGTGTAAAAACAATGGCGCATCCTGGTGACATTGATCCTGATTCTCCTGGTGGTCTGAAAAAAACGTCAAAAGAAATTCTTAATCAGTACGGATGCTGTTATAGTCCAGAATCACGAAATAAAACTTTTTTGAAAAATGGCGACTGCCTGAAAATAAAAATAATATTTTACGCTTTTTTTTGAAATTCCTGAATTTTTTTAAAATATTAAAAACAAAAATTTTGACACGATGCTGGTAGGAACGATAAAGGATTATATAGAGAAGGTTCACACAAAATTTCAAGTAAATCGGTTGTATAGAACTTGAAATAATGCCAGTACCGTGTGGAAAAAAGTAGTTTCGAGAAAAACGCGTTTAAAGTTTAGGAGACAATTCTAGTGAACATGGACGCCACCTCACAAGACCGGCTGTATCTCCGAAAATAAGTCGAATTTTGAAAAGTCCTTCCAAGGTCATATTTTGGAAAGTCTGAACTTTAAATATATGAAAAAAAAAATAGAATTTTTCAAAATTCTAGAGTAGAATACCTCCTTAAAAACTTGGGGTGCACTGTTTCTCAATTCAACGCAGAGTTAGGGAAAGAGCTTAGTAAAAAAATTTTACTCAAATAAATCGGATCTGAACGTCATGAAAAGAATTTAAATTGCCGTATTTAGAGAGCAGATACAGCGAAAATACTCTAGTTCCGAACCATATATTTTCAGAAGTAGTTAGTATCTACTTCCGTACAGACTCTATTTACTCAGAAACGCTTACATATCACATTAGGAAAATATAGGTATGTATCTAAAATGTGTGTGTTTGTATGTTCCGAAGTGTATAGCCCACAATTGCTGCTGCAATATGCTGCAAACGTATTGTGCCGCCACATCGAGTGGAGTCTCAACTGCTTTGACACACTAACACACATCCGCAAAACAATACATTTTTGGACACACTCACACCACGCTCACACACCAACAGCTGCCAATTGCCAACAACAACAACAATAACAGCAACAATAAACAAGTAAGGAAAAGCTAAGTTCGGGTATAATCGAACATTTTGACTGTCGCAACTTGCAAGGATTAATGCCAAGGAAGTAGCTTCAGGTAAACAAAGCTCGTTAGTCATATGGGGTCTAGGGTAAGTTCTCGCCCTCATTATTCCCATTCTGCTATATGGTCAAAGGCTTGCACGATGGCAACAGCGGATGCATCGGCTTAACGCGGTTCTGCTGAAGATTATATACGACGACATTGTCATAGTTCAGCGAATTTAGAGACAGCGGCTACGCTAGCTATGCCGAAGGGGTGGAAATATTTCAACTCTGAGAGTATTCGACGCAGTACCCGCCGGTATAAGCAGAAGAAGTGGAGGATCTCTCCTACTTTGAAAAGACCATGTGGAAAAGGACCTAGCTACTCTTAGAATCTCCAATTGGCGCTAAATAATGAAAAGGAAGGACGACTGGCGCGCTGTTGTAAACTCGGCTATAACCAAAGACATTTTGTGGCCGTACAAGTAGCCCGATTACGCCTATCTACGAACTCGTGACCTTGTTTTAGCCTAGGAAGGTTGCAGCTTGCATGGAGGGACGGCAGTCGGACTTTAACCCGTCTCGTCATCCCGATCTTCTATATATATGCATAACTGTATATCTACAAGTATCTCGCTTACCCACAACCGTCAGCCAAACAAAACTATTATACGCCGTGGCAACATGTTGCAAGACCATAAAAATAACGGACTAAGCCCGCACTGCATAGAACAAGCCGCGAAAGCAGCCCAAAACGCGAGTTCAACAATCATCTAGTCACCGCGCCATGGTTGCACTCGCAAGCCAAAAAACACGAAAACAAAAAAAAAACAAAAATGGAAGACCATTACGCCAAACGCTGTGCCGAATGCGACGCTGTGTTAACCGCCGGTTGTTAGTCACAGGAATTTTTACAGCTTTTGTTATTTGTCTGCGGCGCGTATTGTCTGCCGCGCGAACAAAAACTTTCGCATTTTCAACATTTTCGCGCTGACGTAGCGACGCTTTGCGAAAATGCGCAATATTTATTGCATTTCGCTGCAGCTCGGCACTACAATAAAAAAACAATGAATTTTGCTATTGTTTATGGCAACGAATGTGTGTGTGTGTGTGCGAGAGTATTTGTGTGCGTGTCAGTGAACACATGATTTGCGATCTGACCGCGAGTAGCTGGAAGTTTACCTGCATTTTCGTTATGCGTATAGCGGCGAAAGAAATACAGCAACAATAACAACAGCTGCATTATTAAATAACGGCAATCTAGTACATCGCGATAGCAATTAGGCCGGCAGTCAACTGCACATATTTCCATGAAGCTCAGCTTTTATTCATTAGCTCTTTCTCCTTGCTGCGGAAATTTTTTTAATTTGCAAAAGCTTAAAAGTTTAAAAGTTAAGTCCAAATAATGTCTATATTTATGTGTAAGTGTGTGTTAACAAGCTGCAAGTCTCAACCGCAAAACCGTCAAAGGATTAAAATCCCCAAAATGTATAACAAAGTAAGCCAATAACCCGAAAAGCTTTGCAAAAAATTAATAGACAAACCGTTAAATAGCAAGTAAAAGCAAAAACAACAAAAAAACAGTGAATAGCCAAATATGCTGCAAAACGAAGCTAGAAAGTGCTTTGTGGTCACTTCTGCTCGATTACCGGAGAGCGTGTGGAATGTGCTTGCACCAACATACACACATACATATAGATCAACAAAAGTAAATATTAAACAAAATGTCAGGCCGAAAAGGAAATGGAAATGAAACTTTGTTGTGACTTTTCAAACGGTTCATCGTATCTACGAATATTGATCGTTCGTAATTTCGAACATCAAAGCGAATATTGATCTCCTTAAAAATTTCCAGTTGGTCAAAAATGTTGATATAAAGTAAAGGAAATCTGCTCCCTCGTCGTGGTCGGACCATAGGGAGAGGTGGCCAGATTTGTAGGATTTGTAGGAGTTTAACCTGCTGCAGTATCTAGAACGAAGCTGCGCAAGGATCATTCTCGATTCTCGCAGAAACTCGAACTCGTTGTCTGCATTGGATGGTGGTTTGACTCCACGTGCTCCATTCACCGATAGGGAGTCGGTGAAGGTGTTTATGGCTCCACAGTGAATGGGTCAGTTCATGGGTGAAATTAGTTGCGATCGAAGTCTGGTTGGCATATTGCTTTATGTCGTCGACGTAGTTGAGGAAGGACCTTTTGATGCACCCAGGAGGCTACTTAAAGCAGATGATTGCAAGGATGATTTCTGCGAAAACACACCAGAAGAAACTGCTTGGAGTGGAGTACATTATGCTCCGTAATTGGGAGCATACGGTCCTAACTGTGTAGATATTCGATAGGAGAGATCAAAAGGAATTCAGTTATAGTCCGGACTGCAGTATTCGAACATGCCTGAAGCTTCCTCGTCTGCATTTGCCTGCGTCCAGGCGACCATAATGATGTGGCGTAGTTAAGAACCGGCTGGCCGATTGCCTTGTATGTTTCTAACAAGATTTCTTTGCCTTTTCTCCATGATATGCCGGCTAGCAGCTTAGGAATTTTGTTGCGGTTCTGTACTTGGCAATAATCGCGGTCGTGAGATAAGTGAAGGAGCACAGCCTGTCGAGTATATCACCTATAATCTTAGGGTTATTGACAATCAAAGTGTTATCGCCGTCGACTGCGGCCCCTTCGTCCAGTTGGTGAATATTGTCGCTTAGTAGAGGAGAAAGTTAGGTTCCGTGCAGCGAGGAGGCGAAAAAGGTCGGAGAGATAGCCGTTTACATTGTCATTATCGTCAAATCATCAGGGTACGAGATGACAGTAATTCCCTCTGATGATTAAGGTAGTTTTGAGATGTAGAAGTTAAACAGAAACGGGGAGAGGAGCGGATCGGTGCTCCCTATCCGCTTGTGTTCTACTACTAGATAGCTAGACTTCGCAGAAGCTTTTTCAGCACTGGGCCACCATCGTTAAATGCGCTGTCGCAAAAGCGTTTTGCCCAAGATGGATCGCTGAAAATCTAGTAATTTCTTTGCCCTCAGTAAGGGTAACCTCACCCTAGTTGTGGGGCTTTTAACAGAGCATTGTCCTATTGGCGTCCATACTGTAAGGTTCGGAATCTTTCCAGACGCCATTTGCAGAAGCTTTATGGCAGCTGTCAGACATCCCAACGAACTGGCGGGAGTTGAAATTAAATTTGTCTGTGCAAATTTGTACTGAGAGTTCTTCTTTTCTATGGCTTCACAAAGGAGTACATATACCAGTCCACTTGCGACCGTCGATCAGTCATCTAACCTAACCCAACCTATCATTAGTTCCAGAATTTGTTATTCGAAATTTTGCGAGAAGAAGACTTCATTATACAGAGGTCCATAAACAAGTGATGAATGGTTAGCAAAGTAGCTTGAATCGATGAATTGATGAATTTTCAATATTTTTGATATTCGCCATTGCCTATGGGCAAAGGACCATAAAACTTCCGCCGATACTTTCTCTCTTCTCATCAAATGTGTCATCGTCCATGTCCAGCAGGACGGAGATGATGAGTAACTAGTAGAGTTTGATCTGTGTTCGTCCATAGAGGACTTTACTTGGCAATTTCAGTACTCAGACCGAATTCGAGGCTGACGTTTTTGTTGATGTTAAAGCCGATTCCAAAATAGACGAAACTATCTAGGACTTCGACGTTATGACTGTCAACAGTGACGTTGGAGCCAAGCCGCGAATGCGACGATTGTTTGTTTGATGACAGGAGATATTTCGTTTTTTCATTTAAAAAAAAAAAAAAACAAAAAAAAAAATCAAAAATTGACAAAACGGCGACTTTTAAATGCAGTCGTTTTTGGCTTCCCAAAATTCGATTTTTGTTATGATAACATTCTAAACTGGTGAGTTATTTACGAAGATTTAATATAGAAAGAATTTGCAGAAAGAAATTATGACGATCGGATCATTTGTCCCGCGTAATCTCTCAAGCAAAATTTTGTAAAATTTGGTTTTGAAAAAAAGGCAAATAGATATATTTATAAAACTGTTTGAATTGAGCTGCTACTCTTAAGAAGGCTCCAACTACAAAGCTACTTCAAATATCAAAAATAATTCATTAAGAATATGGACCTCTTTTACTAAAAATCTTCATCTTGTATAGTGTACATACTATAAGTCCCTAAAGACCCCTTTCAAAAAGACATTTTTCCTCACAGGGTCATTTTCCACTACATACCCGTTAACTATGTAAATTATTATATGTGAAACTAACTAAACATATATACATATAGCATAAAAATATATGTTCACAACTAAATATTTTTATTAGGCCATGACTATGTGTGTTTATGTGGAGATTAAACTTCTGCCACCTGCAGTCGTACTAGCAGACAGTTGTAGATGCTGCCAGACAAATTAACAAAACGATGTGCTCTATAAGTATATGTATATAAGTATGTATATACATAGATATAGTAGTTGTATTTGTGGTTAACGCAATGTTGCACATTCGCTCAGCCGGTTGCCACAAGTTCCACCGCCTTCAGGACTGCTGCTGCCAGGTTGCGGTCACATTTTTCGAATGCCTTTAAAAAATGCGAATTTTTCTACATACACGCATACTCGTACACATATTCATATGTATATGTATGTATTTGTTTGTTGCTCATGTTGTGTGCAGGTGCAAAGTATGCAAAAGCAAAAAGGTAAACATTTTATTGCCGAAATAGTTGTACTTTAGTGGTATTAAAATGAGATTTTCAACTTGTTTTCACAGCAAATACAAAATAAACTCGAAACTATGTATGTAACTGTAGATTAGTTTTTGGATTGAATGTAAGGCCTGGTTAAATGACTACTGCTACTTTGAAACAATTTCATTACAAATAAAAGGAAATTGCAGATTTTACGAACCTTTTTTTTAATATCTGTGATTTAACAGGTTTTTTTCATGAGGAAATAAAATCTGCAGATATTAGTTTTTGTAACTGTTCATTGTTACTATAGAGCGCTTTGTGGTAGGTCCGAGGGAAGTGGACACAGAATTGGAAACCTTTTTTTCTTTTTTCTTATATTCCCATATACATAATATTTATTTGAAAAATTTAACATCCAAAGTTTTATTATCTCTTTTTATTAGTCGTAATAATATTAATACTCGTAATTTGGAAAAACGAATTAAATTAAAGATATTTTGAAGATAGTAAATAAATTTCTCCGATACGTTCAATATCATATATTCTTGTTCTTCTTTACTGACGTAGACACCGCTTACGCGATTTTAGCCGAGTTAACAACAGCGCGCCAGTCGTTTCTTCTTTCGGCTACTTGGCGCCAATTGGATATTCCAAGCCAAGCACGGTCCTTCTCCACTTGGTCCTTCCAACGGAGTGGAGGTCTTCCTCTTCCTCTGCTTCCCGCGGCGGGTACTGCGTCGAATACTTTCTGAGCTGGAGTATTTTCATCCATCCGGACAACATGACCTAGCCAGCGTAGCCGCTGTCTTTTAATTCGCTGAACTATGTCAATGTCGTCGTATAACTCGTACAGCTCATCGTTCCATCGAATGCGATATTCGCAGTTGCCAACGCGCAAAGGACCATAAATCTTTCGCAGAACTTTTCTCTCGAAAACTCGCAACGTCAACTCATCAGTTGTTGTCATCATCCAGTCCTCTGCACCATATAGAAGGACGGGAATTATGAGTGACTTATAGAGTTTGGTTTTTGTTCGTAAAGAGAGGACTTTACTTCTCAATTGTCTACTCAGTCCGAAGTAGCAACTGTTGGCAAGAGTTATCCTGCTTTGGATTTCCAGGCTGACATTGTTGGTGATGTTTACACTGGTTCCCAAATATACGAAACTATTTACAACTTCAAAGTTATGACTGTCAACAGTGACGTGGGAGCCAAGTCGCGAGTGCGACGACTGTTTGTTTGATGACAGGAGATATTTCGTCTTGCCCTCGTTCACTGCCAGACCCATTTACGTTGCTTCCTTGTTAAGTCTGGAGAAAGCAGAACTAACGGCGCGGGTGTTGAGGCCGATGATATCAATATCGGCTTACACTAGCAGCTGTACACTCTTATAAAAGATTGTACCTGCTCGATTTAGTTCTGCAGCTGGAATAATTTTCTCCAGCAGCAGATTGAAAAAGTCGCACGATAGGGAGTCGCCTTGTCTGAAACCTCGTTTTGTATCGAACGGCTCAGTCAGTTTACACAGCCGTATTAGTTTCGCGGGGATACCAAATTCCGACATCGCGGCATAGAGGCAGCTCCTTTTCGTGCTATCGAAAGCAGCTTTGAAATCGACGAAGAGGTGGTGTGTGTCGATTCTCCTTTCACGGGTCTTTTCCAAGATTTGGCGCATGGTGAATATCTGGTCGGTTGTTGATTTACCAGATCTAAAGCCACACTGATAAGGTCCAATCAGTTTGTTGACGGTGGGCCTTAATCTTTCACACAATGCGCTCGACAGAACCTTATATGTGATGTTGAGGAGGCCGTTTCACATAAAATGTTTTGGAAAGCAGGGCGGCAGTGTAGAGTGTTGCCAGAACTAAACGACTTCACTTCTACTGGGTGCATGATATGTCTATACGACGATCTGGACAAACGGAATTGGCAAAGCTATGCTAATTTATGGACGCCAAGGAATATAACAGGTCGATTGAAAAATTCGGTTTGGCACATAGATGGCGCTACTAGGTAGAGTTAAATCCTTAAAATATGACATAAATTTGACAGCGTTTCGATCATTGAGTAGCTTATGAATTTTATCATTTTGACTAAATCAACTCTTGTTATTGTGAAAACAGTGGATAAAAAAGAATTTCGTGTGGTAATAATGCATTGAATTTTGGCGGAAAAATACTGTGGAAGTTAAGATCTTGATTGATGGTTAACGGTAGTTTGCTAAGTTTTAACGAGTTGAAATGAGCACCGAGGATGATAAGGCTCTAAGCCTTCCCATATGTTCTAAAAACTTTTGTATGCGTTTGTTTTGGTCCACGTCACGGTGGTCTATTTAATTTTATATTTCTCTTCTCAGCTCCTACTCTCATGTCTTTGGGTTTTCATGATTTTTGCGACTACTTGGCACTGCACACTGCACACTGCACTCCACTTATTTTTAAATTCCCCTGTTTAGTCTAATACGTTTTCAGGAGTTGGGTCACCAAATGTATTCGTAAAGTATCACTTTTTGTGCGCGTATTGCGAAAAGTGGAACAACGTAGACTATATATACATTTTCAATTATACAATATATCGTCTCCACAAACGTCGCATATATCGTCACTCTAGTGTTTAAATCGTTTTTAATATGTTTTGAAACAGCCATGTCCTCTAAGAATTCAGTTTGAGTTAAATGAACCTCTTCCGGTCTTTTTACCCGTGCCTCAATGTTGAGATTCACTGCATATGTCCACTGTTCATTTTGACTGACTTTTCATCCGTTTCCACGACCGTCGGGTCTACGTAGCCGGAACGGATCTGGAATTTTATCCGGCCAAGGACTGTCAACTTGGCAAAATTCTTCTACTACAACAACAACAACTGACTTTTCATCGCCTTTACCAGCTTTTCACCGTTTCCTAATGATGTAACCACACGACTACAAGAGCAGCATCTTCAGACACTATGATAAGAACATACCCTGAATACCCTGAAAGCATAAATAGAAAAACGACGACGTTGGTAAGATCTTATTTATAGTGTTTTTCCCATACTTCTTATACGAGCATAGCGACAGACTTCAAAACGGCAGCCAATAGCCTATTTAGCTTTGATCCACGGGTATTAGAATCATTCTAGGGTTAAGGCTGTGCATATTTTTGAAGCATTTTCACATATGTAAGCCCAGTGTTCTTTAAAGAAGGATTGTTTTTAATTTTACTTGCGATAAAGTGATGTTAGAAGCTTTAAGCTTAGATACAATTTTAAAGCTCCAGCAGCGACATTTTTCAATTTCTGGCAGTCGAAATATTAAATTTTTTTCTTAAATATCTGTGCGCAGTAAGCGCATTAGTACACTAATTACGGTAACGACTAGTTCTACGCATACATACGAATGCTTGCCATATACAGATGCACTTCAATTGGGTTGCAGGCATTTGATGTTCATCATCCGCCATGTCGTACGCGGCAAAATGACAGAAAAAGCATTTGTAGCGAGACTGAGAGATTGCAATTAAAGCACGAAAATGCACGCACACTTATGCAATGCAACATTGAATGCTGAATGCAACATCAAAAACAATAATCACTGTAATCGCATGATGCAAAGCCTCCAACACGCAATCTAACGCACTGCAACGCAACGCAAGGACAAATGAGTCGCAGAGTTTTACATACGTATGCCCAGCCAGTACATGGTGGGCGTGTGCATGTGTGGTATGTGTGTAAGTGATGTGGGAGCAGCTGTAGCAGCGAGAAGTGGAGGAAATGTGTTGTCAATGCCAACACCCATTAGAAATGTAAACGCAAAATCAGCAAATCAACACGCACACATCAATGCGCTACGCGCTGCACTAGCTGCACAGTTGTACAGTTGATGTACAAAAACAACAACCAGGACAGCAGTAGTAGCACCAACATTTGCAGCATCACGAAAACATTCATAGCGCCGTCGCAATCGTGGTCATTTTCTATTTTGCCGCCTTCTCATCGTTGCCACATAAAAGTGGCACACTTTTCAGCTCGTCTGCCAACACGTACACACACGCATATAGCTCAACAGAGAATACTCATACATATGCTACTTTTATAAGCACATATTCTAACTCTGCTTACGTGAATATATATATTTGTCTGTTCTCACCTAACTCTAGATAGACATATTAATTAAGCGTTTACCAGAAGCTGTCACTCAGAAGTGGCATATTATGGGGAAAATAGAGAAGTGAGGAAGTGTAGTAATACTGCAATATTTCAATTTAGTAGAAAAAAGCCTTTAGCAACCGAGTTGGACGCATAACACTATTGCACGCTCTAAAGTGGAGTGCTCATGAGTTTCTTTTTTTTAAGAAATTATGAAATTGTCACTCTCGAGTTTTACGAAACCAATAAAATTACGCCATTTTGGAACAGATCTTTAATTAAATTCATATCGAGGGAGTACGATAACGATATTATTACTGAATTAGATTTCTTCGAGTCAAATGTCAAAACATGGTTTACCCATTGTTTCTACTTTCTTTAATACCATCTGATCAAATTTGATCCGGACTGACATATCCAAACAAGAAAAATACAAATCTTTACGTATATTATCGCTTACTAGATAGCCTCCAGAGCTAATATAAGTACGCCAACGATTAATCCGATTTTCTATACAATTGTTATAAGTTTCGATTAGAATGGCCTTCAAGGGCATTAGCAAGTTTTGATTTTCCGCTTTCGGCTAATTTTTGAGCGATATAGTTTCGACGTCATATTCACAAAATTACAACTCCTAAGCAGTAATGATGCGCTTGAGGAATGTAGGGTCCTCAATTACGTTCTCAGGCACCTCTTTTCTACCCAATGTCAGTAGATTAATATTAAACGAAATGTGTTGAATCGTTCCATGAGAGATGTTGAGATTAATTTTTATCTTTCTGAGGACAAAACGATATTTTTAAAGCACGGTTTCTTTCATTTATTCGAAGGTTTTGTTATTGACAGTGGAGGATGAACGACTCGCACTACTCGCATGAGGCAAGTTTTCGATAACTTCGCGACCATCACCGAATGTAAAATGTCTAAAATATTTGTGTTCGTGATAAAACAGGCTCTCCAAAACGCCCTAGAAACATTTTCTACTATTCATGATTTAATTGAAAACTTAAAATTTCATGCAGACTCGCTGTAAAATTTTTCCCCACGATAAAAATTGTCAAATAAACTTTATGTAAAACCGCTGTAAAATGCAAACTGTTTGGCACTTGGAGGTCAAACTTCACACTAATATAAAAAAATAATAAAAATTCCGATTCGATTTGCAATGAGCTCATATCAGATGGTATAACCTATTTTTTTTCTAATAAAATCTATTATACTTTTTAGGTGAAAGAGGATGTTAAGGCTGCCACAGGTACTTCTATTTTCTGCCAAAACTTATCCCATAAGAATAAAAAGATCGATGCTTATTTTTAAAATGACAGATCTGCACTGATCGCTGTGAATTTGTTATTTCACTCTAGTCCTTTGTTTGAAACGATCTTTGATATTTGGATAAAATCATTCATTGAAAAATGCAACTAAAATCGTCTTATAAAGTTTCTTTTGGTCTATATAATTATTATTTATGATTTATCAAGCACACGGTTAAAAGCAAAGGAAATGTAATGGATCAACTCCGACATATTCAGTCCAAGAGCTAGAAAAGTCGGAAATAGGCATGTTCTGTAAATCCTGAAAAGCGGCTACCAACGACAACTGGAGCAAGCAATTTGTAGTTTACAAAAAATCGATTCATCGCGTGATGAGTTTAGCAATTCGAATAATCTTGATGTTATCGAAAGTATAAAAAATTATATTATTACCATTCCAATTCAATTTGAGTATTTAACATAAATGCGGTTGAAAATTTCGCGTTCAGAAATGCTATATGCAAAAAATTGAGAATGATAGAGACAGTACTACAGGAAAATAAGACATTAAGTTGTCGTATCTGCAAATACCCAGATTTTTGTCGATTGAGACATTTTTTTATAACTCCACGCTCCAAAAAAATGTGTGTAACTTAAGCAAATGTTTTTTGGAAGGAATGAAAATGAAGTCTCTTTCTCTGAGGTTCTATTAAAGAAGTATTTGATTACAAAAAATATGTTTACATGGATATTACAGTTTATTGCGGCGCCTACCATGTATGTATTTTTTTAATACATACCATCAATAAGAATTCTATAAAGCCTTAAGCTGAATATCTCGAGAAGTATTAATGATAGCGATTTTGACCTTGAACCTTTTTTGTAGAAAATAAAATTTCCTACAAATTTGTCATTTAAATTTTTTCTATAGCTCCTATCATTGACGAGATATATACAAAAAATCGCGTAATTCCTGGAAAAATCGGGTTTACTCGTAGAGCACCGTACTACCTCGCCGGTGTGAGTTACGACTTTGTTGCACTGAGCAATTTTGTAGAGTGACCAATTCTGAGAAAATTGCATCTAAAGTCAAAGCGATGCCATAAAATACCTCTGATCTGTAGGAATTTGAAGATAAAAACTCACGATTGTAGTGTATTTTCTATAGAAAATTTTTCAGACCTTGGTCCAGTTTTAATGCCAATATTAAGAGCTAAAATTTTCAGGAAATTTTTTTTAGGTTATTTCCAAGGAAACTTCGTGACGGAACTGAAAAAAATTAATTGTTCAAAAAGAAAATACCCTTATATACATATTTAAAAGAGAAAGAAAAATTTTGTAAGTATGTTCCTCACAAACTGCGGAACTGCTAAACGGGTTTCAATGAAATTTTAGGATGATCTTAAGGATGGTCCAGGAAGTGTTCCTGTAAAGTTTGGCCGCGAACTTAAATGAATTATCGATGCGCATGCCATACGCTGCCGCTTACTGCTCCTTGCTCGCACAAACAATTTCAAAGTCTCCACTCTTGCTTTCAACACTTAGAGGAAACCAATTGAGCGATTGTCGGGAAGGGAATTGGGCTGTATTTTATTTAAAACGGACTAAATCTAAAATCTATGAAATTAAATATTCAATAAACATACTATATAAAAGCACTATATAGTGTGTGCTTAGAATCTATAGAAGTAATAAAAAAGTTCATATAATTTAATACCATTTATATGTAAAAGTTCTTTCTAAACAATTAAATGAATGAAAAAAAAATTTTTAAAGTCGGCAATAAGCCACATGGTCACTTTTCTGTTGATTTCGAGTCTACATTCAAATACAGAGGATGGAAGGATTACCAGTTTCCAGTTTTTTTTTTCAATTTTATGTAAACTTTTTTATTCAATACATTTAGTTAAGAAATATTTTTGTCACCTGGCTTCGCGGAACTCCTGCGTCCCTTATAAATAAATTTGATATCGTTGTAATTGTAATTAAATTCTCCGGGCAAATGATATTTCAAAAAAGTGTATTTTGCTAAGTTGATAGCACCGACCTTAATTACTAGGCCAAATATGAGCGTGATCTGTTAACCAGTTTGTTTACAGCAGCTACTTAAGTCGGTACAACTCAGTACTGCGTTGCGATTTTTACAATGGATAAAAATATCCATGAAAGAATTTGTCTCAAATATTGTATGATAAAACTTCGTCTGCAGAATCTTTGCAAAGGTTGGAAAAGACTTATGAGGGTTCAGTTTTATCAAAAACGAGTGGTACAAAGCTTTCAAAGACGGTCCAGAGATCGTTGAAGATATGTCTTCGACCTTTTCAACTAAAGAAAATACTAAAAAAGTGAAGCATATGGTGCTTGAAAATCATCAGACAAGAATTAGCGAGTTGCTAAGGGGGCTCGACATCTCTCGCGAGTCCGTTCGAATGGTTTTTGTAGATATTTTAGCTATGAAACGCCTTCTTGCCCGACATGACCCGATAAAACTGTTTTTTATACCCTGAAGCGTCGGAGACCCTATGAGGTATATATATAAATGATCAGTATGTTGAGCTGAGTCGATTTAGCCATGTCCGTCTGTCTGTCTGTCTGTATATATACGAACTAGTCCCTTAGTTTTTAAGATGTCCTTTTGAAATTTTGCAAACGTCATTTTCTCTTCAAGAAGCTGCTCATTTGTTGGAACGGCCGATATCGGACCACTATAACATATGGCTGCCATATAAACTGAACGATCGGAATCAAGTTCTTGTATGGAAAACTTTCATATTTGACAAGAGATATTCACCAAATTTGGTATAGATTATTTTCTAAGGCAGCAATGTAATCTCCGAAGAAATTATTTAGATCGGTTAACTATAGCATATAGCTTCCATACAAACTGGACACATAGTTACTAACAGAAATGCACCTGTGAAGGGTATTTAGCTTCCGTGCAACCGAAGTTAACGTTTTTTCTTGTTTTATTTTCAAAAGGGTACTGTAAGCAAGTCTCTTTGGAAAAAAAGGAGTTATATTTGGTCATATTAAGGTGTTTGCTTGATAATCTCCGCCGAAAACGGTCAAAATTGTGAAAGAACTATTTATGGATTTTACGCGATGATAATGCATCATGCCGCTCTGTGGAACACGTTTTCAGTCGATCGAATAGATCCCAAAAAGTGCTTAAGAAGAGTGTTTCGAGAACTGGAATAATCGTTGGCATAAGTGTATTATTTACTTCTAGAGGGGATTACTTTAATATTAATTAATTTAGTTAATAAATAGCTTTAGATGCCTACAAGTTGTCAAAAAATATCGAATCTTTGTCATAATTTTAAGCTTAAAGCTTAATAGTTACAGTTATGCGTGCGTAACCCAACCTATACTCAAGCCACTATTGAGTTCATTTTACCATTAAAATTCTCCAACTTCGCTGATGTGAATTTGTGGATTTGCAGAAGGTATGCCCCCAGAAGAACTACTATATATGTAAATATCATTGTTTGGCAGTAGGTGCATAGGAACGCAATCACTCAGCGAACATTGCCACCGATTCACTTCGTTGAATGAGCAATGAGCGGCAACTATTTGAAATTTCTTAACGGTATATGTTGCAGTCGCTTTTCGTTCACTGCAAATTTTCTGTTATTCTGCCATCATTTTTTAATATTTACGACCAATGTTTCACATGTTTATACACACAAACACACCCACACACACAGAGTGTCTTGAAAAAATATTTGACAGGCAACAACATGCGCTACACAAACAAAGCATCCAGTTGTAAGCACACACGCACAACCGCCGTACATTTACCATGGCACAGCCTACATTTCGTCCACCTTCCACCACTCCCCCTGCGACGAAACACTTCTGCTCATTGCTTTTCCGTTCGCCTGTCGCTTGGTTGACAATTGGTCGAGCCGCCGACATTGGTAGCAGAGCGCGAAACTTTTCGTCGCCTTCCATACACCACACTCCACCGCTCATGGCCGCACGCCGATGTACATCGAAGTCGCTCGTAGTTGTGAGTTGCGAGTTGAGGAGTGGAAATTCAATTTCACAAATTGGCAGACTTCGACTGCATATCCGCAGAAGCGTACGTGTGTTGTTGGTCGCAAGTTGGCCGTGCCGACGCATCGTACAGCTGCAGCGGAAAGCGGATGTGCCGACGGCCGTCGCCATCCGCGTTATCGTCGTGACATATTGCATCGCGTTGCATTTAGTAATTGCAAAAGTTATGAATGCAACTGGCAGTCGTGCTTTGCTCTTTATTGCCGCTGCTGTTGCCTTTGCCTAGCACTGCCACTGATGATGATGAAGCTCCGCGGCGATATACTTATTCGTACTTATAGTACGCGTAGGCACAAGATTTTCAATATTCATTGAGGATGGTCTGCATACGTGGATTTACGGATTTATGGCCGAAAGGAAATATGACGGAAATATTTTGCTAAGTGAATGGCCGAACTTTTCCTACATCTTGTATGTTATGGCTTAATGTTATATTGATGCCTTGGAGATATTAAAGAGATGTCATAAATAGACCCCAAGGAATCTATGTTGGAACTCTTTGGTATTATTTACACTTAACTGAAAGTTTCTGTATGAGTTGATCAAAGTGTGGCTCATTATCTGTAACAACACTTTCGTTTTATGACTCCAGAATGCTGCAATATTAAAGTCGATCTTTGTAGATTTCAAGCTGTTAAGTTTTCCTAGGAAAAAAGCGAATTGAAGTCCATCTGTCTTATTCTTTTCATCACAGTGTTGACCTTCCTAACTAATCTGCTAATACCGCATAAAATTCTTTCAGCCCTACAGTCCTTAATTTCATTCGGACGATGCTTCCAGTAAAGCCGCTCTTCATTAAAATTAATTTAGGGTGAAACTACACATTCTTATCTCTTTGTTTAATCATACTTTCCATAAGTTAAGTAAACGTACGATCTCTAGCAACTAATCGCTGCCGATTTTGTATAGCTCAGTAGGCAATCCATCACGACCTGCAGCTCTATTGTTTCTCAGATGTGATACTCGTAATTAGGTGTTGGTACATTAAGTAATTACATCATCTCAAAATACGAATTTCAATTCTTGGTATTCACGAAGTTGTTTACTTTTACTTAACTCCTTTAAACAAGTAAGAGATATACATATATCGTATACGGCGATTAGATAAAGTATATTTAAGTTCAACATGTTTTCATGGAAGAAACTTAATGCGATGGTACAGTCAAACTAATTGATTTAAAAATGGCTGCAGGTCTTAGCAAATGGACTAAATACATTTCACCACTTCAGACTTAAGTGTCAAATACCAACAGTGGCGTAGCTAGGGGGGCCGAAGGGGGCCGTCGCCCCAGGCGCAACGTCTTGGAGGCGGCAAAACGATCTTCTCTGTTTTTTAATATTCAGAAAAATACTTCAACAAATTTTTTTACAAAATTTATTATGAAAGATGCATACTTGTCACAATGTAATAATGAATAATAATAATAATGTAATAATGAAAAATAATAATTTTTAATCCAATACTAATTTTTATATCTTTCTTAAAAATAGTGATAGAACTTAAAGATGCACTTTTCTAGCTTTTAATTTAAAGTTTAAGGAATTTCACATTCTATTGAGAGAATCGCAAGATTGGACAATCTACTCTCATGGTTGATCTCAAGTAAGATTTTATCAATTTAAGTTTGCTAAAAGATCTTTCACAAGATGCAACTGATAGTGAGTATTTGCGTGGCTTCTACTTCCTAAATTTTATATACTTAATATCGAAGATATTTTGTAAAAATTCACTTTTGTTCGAACCACTTCATGAAACTTGTAGGTAGGTAGATAAATTGCGGCAGCAGAACATCCTTGGCCCCGGGCGCCTGAAATTGTAGCTACGCCAATGAATACTAAAAATGGGTTCAGTTTTGCGAGCTTGCGAAGAGACAATATTTAAATGCGAAACAATTACAAGAAGAATTTCACTTTTTTTATCGGAACGACGTCGTCTTGATTATCGCAAGTACGGGTTTAAGTTTCCTCAATGCACTATGAGTGAATGCAATGATGTGAGAGGGAGGAAAACAAAATAGCACAGCAAGTAATCCAGTCCTCCACATGTATTCGGGATTTATTTATTATCTTGAAATTGGAACGATAGCCAACTCCAAGTAGTATCTAACAGTACCTAACAAAATCAGATATACATACCCGCAACGAAACTGGATTTTTAGCACTTCTAGAATAGAAGTAGTGTACTCAAAATTATTTGGAGAATATTAACAACAGTTATCCACAAGTTCGCAAATCAAATATTACTTTTTCTAACATTGAAAATATATTCGCCAAATCTTTCTCAGATTTTTTCGATAGCAAACTTTGCATGAAAACTGATTTTTTGAATTTTGTTTAATATCTGTATTGGGAATATTATAAATAATACTGGCATACCCTAGTGTTTTGTTGCTCAAGGCACAAGACCGATTTTGGATATATCCGAGGTTTGACAATTAAGTAATGAGACTGATTTTGTTGCCGCGCTTGTGGTAAATCTGTGATTTTGAAATTCCCTTTCTCTTTTTCCGGCATTCCTCCCCTCTCCATTGATATATACCATCGCAATAGCTTGTTTAGTTCGCCTGCTGGGTCAAGTTGAGTAGACGTGTGCTTGTAGTGCAAGTCGAAGGTGAAAATGATGATTATTGCCTTTTTTGATATATATGATTTTTTTAATTGTCCACAAATATCTCGTTCCACCGGGGACAACTGTGAAAATCAAATCTACTATTGCCAAGTACACACAAGATTGCGAAAACGAGTCAACAAGGTGCGCCTAGACATCGCTCGCAACTGGATCCTTCATCACGACAACGCGCCGTGCCACACCGCCCTCAGCGTGTGCCAGTATTTGGCCTCTAAAGGGATTGCCGTGTTGCAACAGCCACCTTATTCGCCCGATATGTCACCCTGTGACTTTTTTTGTTTCTAAAACAAATTCGGTGGTCAAAGGAACCCATTTTGAGTCGAAGCGTTCCAGAAATGTTACAAAGCATGGAAAACACGCTGGAATCGCTGTATAGCTGCCCACGGGGACCACTTTGGAGGGGATGGCAGAGTTGTAGAATAATTTTCAAATATACGGTTTTCATGGAATCAGTCTCATTACTTAATTGTCATACCTCGTATATATTTATATGTAGATCTCCGAAGCGAGAATCTTCCATAGTTACTGATACTTTGTAGTATGCAGTATGCACGATTTGTACTGTTTGCTAAAACTGCACTTTTTTCGGGACCACGTCTAATAAGTATTATCTTACCATATTGGACTTGCGAAACAGTACGTCTACGTACTAAACCTTTTACTCCGTCATCGGTAGCTTTATGGAAAGACTTTTGCTAAACAGCATCAGAGCTGCCGTCCTCTAAATGGTATACCATACTTGTCTCCTTTTCAGGCACTTCCAGCTCCAGATCCTGCCGCTCTGTTGTTAATTTTGGGAAGTAGAAAAATTTATGCTATGCATTTTCGCTGCTGCTACCACAGAAAGACCAATTAACTCCATTGTCATGACCGTGCCTATGCAGGCACTCTCTGAAATATCCGTGTCTTTTAGAAACTGTGTCATGTAAAAATCTTTTGGTTTTGTCATAGATCCGCTTCAGTTTTCGAGCCATTATGTCTGGCGCGGCATATATTAAAATTGACTGGCTAACCTTGGCCCATTTACATGGGCAACTTTTTCGAACATTTGCCCAATGTAGACTTTGTCTCTCGCGTCTAACATTACATCAAGATCGATTTTGGATACATAGTACGTACTATATATTTGCTACAATAAGTCCTGAAATTACGAATAATTTGATCTCGTGTATTTTTACATCTTCATTTTCATTATTTTCATTGCGAACTAAACAGAGAGACAAATTTCAAAAAAATATGACAAAAACCATATTTCATAAAATGCCTTTTATGTATGTGATTTTCTAACATAATTTTCCAGTCGATAATATTTTTTTAAGGCCCAGCACCAACCTGCTATCCTCTAATGATCCCATCAAAGGTATAAACCTTTCTTCCATGGATTTCAGATCCTGATGAAACCGCTCTCTCTCTGTTCCTCACTATGATTACCTAAATTGTCCGAAAACTTATCCAGATGATTGTGAAGCTAATTTTGGTACTCATATTTACTCTTCGAGTCCGAAAACATATTTTACACGATAAATTTGCGCTTTATGTTTACCTTGGGAATTTTCTACGAACAAAAAAAAACTAGATATCTCCACATTAGATTTTTATAAAAATTTTCTGAATAATTTTTCATATATTTTCGGTAAGGATGCTGAAAGAAGGGAACACGTGATGTTTTCATATACGTAGTACCCTGAAACCTAATATCTTAATGCTACCCTCATAACTTTTCACCTAGTGCAATTTCCTACAGGGTGCGTATATACTTTATATACAAACAATCATATGTGAAATGATTTTTCATTGCGCAAAAATCTGATTGCATTCGTATTTGTATTGTATGCTCCAAATAAAAGCCTGAAATAACCGATTTAATGGACGTGAATTCCGCGAAAGTTGTCAGTAAAAGTCGGCGGCACTTTTCTGAAAATAATGTAAGTAAGTGAATAAAAATACCAACACACACACAACATATGAATGGGAATATGCCTTGATATTAAAAAACGTAGTCTCGTAGTAAGCACGATTTATGGCGTTTAAAACTAATGGAATATTTGTTGAAATATACGGTATAGGCATATTGATGGACATAAAGGAAGGTTACAGGCATGCACAATTTAATTCGATTTTAATATCGACTTACATGTTCTTAAACCAAGCATAAAAATATGATATTCGAAATATACATAATAGAATTTTATTACGCTGGGAATATAATTTCAAAAAAAGGAGTGAGCTTGATATGAAATTTGCTAAACTTTATCACCTTATTGGCGGGAAATCCACTCTATTAATCCAAAACAAGCTGTTAATAAACAAGTTCTAAAGCCAGTTTGGGTCTACGGAGCCCAACTATGAGGTTGCTTAAATCAAAGCTGTATTGCCAGCATTCAGCGCTTTCAAACTAAGGACTTTAGTTAATGTTCCGTAGTACGTTAGATTTGCTGACCTGCACCGTGATCTAGGAGAGAATTCAGTGGTAAATGAAATCTCCAAAATTGCTAAGTCACACGAACTGAGGCTTAAGGAGGGAGTCTGCTTTAGAAGCTTCAAAAAATCGATTTTTTTTTTGCTTGGGCAGAAAGCGAAAAGTTTGACGCGCGATTTCTAGGTTTTTTCATTTTACTATTTTTCTTAATTGGCGGGCAGGATAGAAAAAAAAACGAAACGACGTATGGAATTGGGGCAAAATTTATTATCTTTGCCGTTAAATTCTAGTTAACAACAGTGCGCATGTCGTTTCTTCTTTTCGATACGTGACGCCAATTGGAGATTCCAAGCGAAGCCAGCTCCCTCCACCTGGTCCTTCCAACGGAGTGGAGGTCTTCCTCTTTCGCTACTTCCTCCGATGGATACTACGTCGAATACTTTCAAGGAGTGTTTTCGTCCATTCGGACGACATGACCTAGCCAGCGTAGCCGCTGTCTTTTAATTAGCTGAACCATTTCAATACCGTCGTATATCATGCACAGTTCATAATCCATCGAGTGCGATACTCGTCGCGACCACAGCACAAAGAACCATAAATCTTTCGCAGAACTCGTCTCTCGAAAATTCGCAACGTCGACTCATCAGATGTTGTCATCGTCCCTGCCTCTGCACCATATAGTAGGAGAGGTATAATGAGTGACTTATAGAGTTTTGTTTTTGTTCGTCGAGAGAGGATTTTACTTATCAATTGCCCACTCAGTCGGCAAAAGTTATTCGACGTTGGATTTCAAACTTGACGTTGTTGTTGGTGCTAATACTCTACGACTTCAAAGTTATGACTGACAGCAGTGTCATGAAAGCCAAGGTGCGAATGTGACGACTGTTTGTTTCGTTAACAACCAGACCTATTTTGCTTCGCTTTGTCCAACCTGAGAAAGCCGAACTAACGGCGCGATTGTTATGTTAAAGAACTCACGGTAGGGAGTCGCCCTATCTGAAACCTTGTTCAACCGGCTCGGAAAGGCCATTCCGGATCCTGATGGAGCTTTTGGTTTTACTTAACGTCAGTTAAAACAACGGTATTAGTTTTTCGGGGAAACCAAATTCAGACATAGCAGCATAAAGTTTCGAGCTGTCAAAAGCAGCTTTGAAATCGACGAAGAGGTAGTGTGTGATGATCTTCTATTTACGAGTGTTTTCCAAGACTTAGCGCATGGTGATTATCTGGTCAGTTGTAAAATTTCCAGGCCTGAAGCCACACTCATCAAAATGAGGGTCTCTCATCTGAGGCTGTTTTCTTCTTTTCAATGGAGAGGTTTTGTTTACGTGACGGGGCCCAAACCTTCTCACTTTAGGGGTTAGGTGAGTTTCAAAGGCACAAAAAAAGGTATTTTTACGATTTTTTTTTTAATATAAACAATCATATATTTCAAACATATAACATGGCATATCAAATTTTGATATTTGAACAATTTCTCCTGAAATTTTTATATAAAATAGTTGAAAATTCAGCCGTTGAGACCTTGTCTCCCTGGGTGTCTTACAAAAAAGTGCTCTCGCCGTGGATAAGTTGAAATGAAACAAAAAATCCTTGCGAAATCGTGTCCACCAATTTCAAAACCACAGTTTCGAGAAAACATGTTTAAAGACGGTGCACTTAGCCTATCTTCCCTCGAGCGCATAAGTTCTCAAGGCTGTATCTCCGAAACTCGGTTCAACTTCAAAAAAACTGGAACAATATTCTAAAGGTGCTGTAGAATTTAATAAGATATAAAATAAATCGAATTTTTGAAACTTTCAAATCCAGTTAACCCCTTTAGCTCGCCTTCAAACGGATTTTTGGATACTTAGTCTAGCACTGGAAGTCGTAAGCTGCTGGAGGCTTGTGTAAAAGAATCGTTTCTGGCCACTCCCACGTGAATGGTAATCAGAGAACTTTCCTCACTTACGTGACCTTCATGACTTCGCATGGCTCCATCATCTAAAAGGAAAAGATACTACCTCTTTCGAAATTCACAACTGTATTTTTAATGTTACTTCAAAAACTAAACATGTTTTAACATTATAACAAACTTGACTTGATAAACTTTCAACATTTCACTTACTTTTACATTTTAAGTTACTCTCGTTAATATCGCAACTATTTCGTTTCGCAACTTTACTGCTCGCTTTACCGCTCTACTTTCTTCTAAAAAAGTCGTCATTCAATTCAGTGAACTGGTTTCTTTTGCATATTATTTTATGGTAAATATCGTGTGGTTTAAAATGTTTGTAATTTTTAATTCATTAACAACATTTGCTCGCTGTAACCGCCATAACCGACTAACTAAATAAATATATGAATATGTCTGTGTGTCAAAAATATCAATTTCAGTTAAAAATATTTTTGGTAAATCATTTTAGAAGCCTAGTAATGAAATGAATGCCGTCCAGACACTGTCGAGACTTGAAATTCTCTCAGGCGTAAGACAAATTGAGGCATATTAATCAACTTTGCTTTAAGCTAATGAATAGAATGAAATAAATGCGAATTTTTGCATTGAATCTACGCAGAAGTCTGGTATATGGCGTATGCATTCTTTGATTAGACAGGTATTCATACATATTTATGTAATGTGTGCCAATCTATTTTTAAAGACAATTCTGCAAAAGTACAGGAAGAGCCCTGAAAAAGTAGTGAAAAAATAAAAAAAACATAAAAAAGCGTTGAATTATTTTTATTTCTTTCTAGGCTTGTGGTTTGATATAAACAACCTTCAAGTCGAATTAAGTTTACATAATAAAGAAAACAGAACTTAATATAACTTGTTCAGGTTACAAAAAGAATAAGAACTAAATAACTCCACTTCAATCGGTTTAAGAACATACAGTAAGTGGTTATGCCGTTGATATATGATAGGATAAATTGGATCTGATGGTGAACGAAGATACGACGATATATCTGCTCAAATAAATATTTAACCCGGACTTAATACTGTCAGGAAGTCCTCCCCTGAAAAAATAAGCTCCCCTCATGGTAAAGAAACTAAAACCCACCTTAAGTTACGAGGTAGATGCATGACTACTACTTCTGCTCTAAACCGGGTTCAGGAAGAAGGAAAAACATTTTCTGCTTAAGAGAGGCTAAATGAAGAAAGACTTTGATTGCATGATGATTTGACAGCAGTGTGCAATGTGAACAATGGCTGTTTCTGCTATTGGGAGCTCTTTGAAGACGATATTGAAATGAGGAAATACTGCGAACAACGGAAAATCAGGAGGATCGAAAGTCGATAACTTTTCTGTAGGAAACCAAACTTTGGCACGAAACTGAATTTTTATATATAACAACAACCAAACATTTAAAAGAACTTCCAGAGATGAAAATGATACAGTGTAGAACAATATATGTGACCTGGTCTACGAAAAGGGAGCTAACGTGCGAAAACTAGTTTTCTGGGAAACAGCTGTTATAAATTAACAACTCGTTTCGTCATCCGAATCAACTAAAAAGTGAAAATTGATTTTTTGACACCTAAGCCCCCTTTCCGTAGACCAGGTCACATATAGTATTTCACACAAAAATCATAAGTTTCCAAACTGCCTCCATCTGTACCATGGTAACAAATCGACTGCTCATATTTAGTCTGGTCTAAAAAAAAAATTATTTTAAGAGGTTACACGAGTTTACAGGTTTCAACAAAACAATTTTTTTATTCTATAACACCTCTAGAATATTGTCTTAAATTTTCAAGTTGATCCGAGTCATAGTTTGGGTTATACAGCCTTAAGTACTTATGCGCTCGAGGCCTGGGCTAAGTATTCAGTCTTTAAACGCGTTTTTCTCGAAACAGTGTTTTTGTAGTCGGTTGGTAAGATTTCTCGAGAACTACTCAACTGATCTTTATGAAATTTTTCACAAGTCTTTGAGATACAATTCTTAAAGACTTGGACGAAGAATTTCTTTTTCGATTACAACTACTTGAAAAAAAATGTCGCGAAGTTTGTATTTTTTTGTAAACATGTCTACTAAAAATCCAATTTATCCAATTCCTTCGTCCAAGTTTTAAGTTAAGTTAACTAAACACATATGTTTTTTATTTTAGATGATACTGTAAGGAGTAATCATGCCACCACGAGCGCATCTTTTTTCCAGGGGTCACCGGAAATGCCGTCGCAATGGCCGATTTTAAACCATCTTTTTTTTTTCAAAAAATTCAGAATTTCTTTGTTAATAGTGTACATATGTTCGTAAAAATAAAAAAATTTATAAAATATTTAATTTTTTATATGAGAAAAAAATTGTTGAAAAAAGGTTTTTTTACCCGAAGAAACCCAAGTAAACCCTTAATCTTAATTATCGCTATGTTTGAAAAGAGACATTTTTGTACGAGTTCAGCATTGACACACTTCATACTCAAAAGATTAATTTGAGTCGATCTATAGAGAGATTGAGATATTTTGCTATCTTTCTAACGCCAACACGACTATATCCTACTTTTAACCTTTTCGATGTTGAAATCAATAACAGAGGTAGATAGACGAGCGTATGAAGCAAGTTTTCGATAACTTCAGGGCCTTAACTGAACGCTTTTTGTCAATTAAATACTTGTATTCGTCATAAAGTGGACTACACAAAGCAGTTCTGCAAGAGTTTCAAAGATTTCTTAGTCGTGATTTCTGCCAAACAAACATTCATTCACATATGGAGATAAAACCTCGCACAAATATGAAAAAAGTTGAAACAGGCAGGAAAAAAATGTTTATCGAATCGGTTTGTAGGTACCTGTCCGAGTCAAATTTGATCAGTTGTGTATGCGAGCATACCTTTTGTACAATATGTTATATATATTCATATACTACATATATATTGTACTTACGAAAACCGTTATGTACTGCCTTTTTGTTATATAATTCAAAGTAAACTGATTTGTGCAACAATAGAATCTTTCAGCAAACACATTTGCAACTTTTCACCACATAATGATTATACGTATATAAATATGTATAGTACATATGTACATATATGTACATATATGCATATGGGAGTAATTCCGCGATAACTCTTCGATTACGCCCCACACCCCACCTGCTTAACTCAATGTCTCAAAGTTGTGTTTGATGTGTATTTTAGTGCGTGGGCGAGTCCCCCGCGTGTGTATGTACCTATATATGTACAGATGTATGTGTATGTGTAATGAAGAAATGCTCATTTATTGTGATTGAATTTTGTTTGTTTGGTTTTGTTACGTTTGTCGGGTCTCGTGTTGTCTCGTTGACGGTCGACCAGTCGCTAGGAATTTGCCGCTGCTATTATGATTGCTGCTACAGCCACCGCCGGCAACAACGCAACCATTGCCAACCCCAATTCGTTGTTATTGTTATTTGCTTTTGTCATTGCCATTTCTATTTCTTTATTGAAAATAAAATTAAACGTTGCAAACAGACCTACACAAACACTCACGCAATTGAAGTGCCAAAATTTTTCGCCATTTTTTGGAAGTGAGTGAAAAGTAGCAATCGAAGACGAAGAAGCATTGGAGATCCTTTGATCGGCTTGTCACACAAAGTCAAGCGACCAAGCGAAATCGGACTGCTCCGCTTTTGCAAAGATCTCAATGAAAACAAGCAATATTGTGCACGAATGTTTATATGTTTGTATGTGTGCATTGCACTGTCTTTGCTCTGCCACTTCGCCAATACCCAACTCCCGGCTCCCAGCTTTTTGCTTAATTGTTTGGCGTTTTGTCGTACAGCACGTAGTTACAATTCGCTTCTTTACATAAATACATGTGTGTGTATGTATGTGTATATGTCCATGTGTATTAACTTTCATGTGTAAATGTGTCCTTTGGGGTATGCAAAAATGTTGTTGATTTCCATCGAAAGGTTCTTATCAAGAAATGAGCTCACAGACCCAAAAACAAATGCACACACCAACGAGCAATCATACCTGTGTGTGAGGAGTGTGCTGTAAATGCCATTGATTGTATTGATCAAAAGTACACAATTGTATGTAAATATGTGTGTTTGTAGACTGTGTATTAAATTTCGTTCGAATTCGACAATCAGTTGTGCACAATTTCCGATTTTATTTTGCCATGGAGAGTAATACACTCTACCTTTTCACACACGCACGCACACATGCTCGGGCATATGTAGATAGAGACTATGACACATATGCATCACTGCATTCATGTGCATATTAAAATTTGATTTGCTGACAAATATTGCATGTTGTTTATTGTTTCAGTCGTTTCCACACACACACAGCAACGTACATGTGTTCCTTTTATGCCAGAAGCAAGAAGACAAGAAACACAATAAGAAATTCAAAATGTGTATTATTCAGGTAGTCATGGTCATGGTACATATCTAGCAACGGTTGCGAAATATTCGATGTTTAGAACGAAATTTTGGGAATAAAGTCTACATAACTGTTATTTAGTAAGTCAGTGACTTCTAAAAATATGTTTTCTTAATTATTTACATAAGAAGTAGGAGGTTAATGGTAGACATAATTAAAAAAAAAAAAACAAGAAAAAACGTTAACTTCGGTTGCACCGAAGCTAAATACCCTTCACAGGTGCATTTCTGTTAGTAACTATGTGTCCAGTTTGTATGGAAGCTATATGCTATAGTAACCCGTTCTGAACAAGTTTTTAAGAGATTACATTGTTGCCTTAAAAAATAATCTATACCAAATTTCGTGAATATATCTGGTCAAATGTGAATGTTTTCCATACAAGCATTTATTCCGATCGTTCAATTTGTATGGCAGCCTATAGTGGTCCGATATCGGCCATTCCGACAAATGAGCAGCTTCTTGAAGAGAAAATGACGTTTGAAAAAACGATATCTTAAAAACTGAGGGACTAGTTCGTATATATATAGACAGACGGACGGACGGACAGACGGACATGACTAAATCGACTCAGCCCGACATACTGATCATTTATATATATACTTTATAGGGTCTCCGACGCTTCCTTCTGGGTGTTACAAACATCGTGACAAACTTAATATGTGTGTAATGTCTATCATATATATATCTAATACAACGATTTTCGTACTTCCTGGTGACGTTATACTGCATATAACGGCCAACATGTGAGTTAGATCAGTGAAAATCAGAGATCAAATTTTACTGAAAAGAGTGTGTGACTAATATGGATAAAATGGGGAGAAAACTGGGTCTAGCCCCCATATAATAAACATATAACATGTGACTTTATTCCATATAATTGGTAATGGTATATGAGGTATTTTAGAATATCAGGGAACATTTCATTAGTATGTGGCATTAATAGTACAGGGTTTGTCCGGAAAGTAGTAGGACTGAGTCGATTTAAAATAACTTATTGAACCAATCTCTACAATTCTTTAAAAACTTTCCAAGGATTGAAGGTGTCACGGAAGGCATTCTTCGAAATAGCTCTGTCATCTAGAAATGCTTGACTTTCGTCGGCCTTTTCAAGCAAGGAAACAAAAAAAAAGAGTCATACTCAAAGATCCATGACTCGTCACCTGTGATAACGTTATTCAAATATTGGGTTTCACTTTGACACACTCTTAGCACACTTCCACTCGCCGCAATGTCTGGTCGTCAGTAAGCGCTTTTGTGATGGTTCCATTTTGCGCATGTTCAGGTGCTCCGTCACAATGTCATGAACCACAGATTTTGATAAATTTGGCATCTGGGGAACTAAACGAACCCTTAGTCGAAGGTCTGAGTTCAAAATTTTGTCGGTATTTGTCGATGGCGCTTGTCTCCCAGCACGGCCTTTATCGGCGACCTCTCCACGGTCCTCCAAAAAGGTGCCTGAAGCCACCGAAATACACCACTTTTTGCTAAAGCAACATCTGGGTAAGCCTGCTTGACCATATCAAACGTCTCTGTGGAAGATTTCTCGAGTTTCACACTGAATTTAATCGTGTACCTCTGCTCTAACGAAGACTGCATTTTCAGCTTGCACCACTCACAGAAACATGTCGCGAGAAAATGTTTGTCCTGACCATCCAGGTGCTCGGACGCCCTCTACCGAATCCGCATCCGATTGATTTTAGAAGAATCTCCAAAGTTAATGGTCACCGCAAAGAGCTTCTGTTGAACCTGGATCAAGAGAAAAAGGGATAAATTTTAAAATTAATAATTTAATCATGCTACGTTTTGTACTTTTATAAATTAAAATATTTAACAGGAGAAAAAATGTCCAAAATTGTAATCTTGTGGTAGAGAAAATTGTAAAGTTCGGCGGTAAGTCTTAGATCCCTACCTATTAGTCCAATAAATGTTTGTCAAGCTTTGGGTTGATTTAAAAAGGACACTTTTATGGAATGGCCAGAAAGGCATTGAAAACTTTTTGACAGAATTTATTTATCATGAAGAAATGGGTTCATGATATTATATAAATCTGCTAGAAATATAGGAATATAATGAGTTATATTAATTTTTAGGAGTTATTTGTAATCAGTGACATACGTAGAAATAAGTGGAATCGAATCTTAAAAAATTAATCTTCACGAACAACCGTGAATCAAGAACTTGAACTGTTGTTGCAAATGAGGGGAAAAGTGTGAAAGTAATAACCAAGTTAAAACATGTGGAATATTTCTTTTTTTTCTTGAAGTTTTTTCAAATTCATGTGATGTTTGCACTCTGTACTTATTCCCTTTCACTTAAAAGCTGACTCTCAAGCCAAAATTTCTTTGCCTGCACAAAATACACTCTTACTCAAATTCCCTTACTTCTCACCAAGTAATTAATTTCTATTCTATAAATTACAAAAAAAACAAAATTGCAATTTACAAATTGTCAGGTCTTCAACGGAAACAATATCCGGCAGTTTGTCTCATTTATACATACAGTGAGTTCAAAAAGTGTTCACGTAATGCAAATTTTTCTTTTCACATTGAATTTCATCCAAATATGACAAAAATTCAAGAAACATTTTTTGACTATTATATGGCATCGACATTCTAGTTTTCAAAGCCCACTTCGGTAGATTTAAACTTGAAGAAATACAGTTCAAATCCGTAAGTGCACGTGAGCACTTTCTGAGCTGATGTGACGCAGTATGTAACTAAATAATTAGCACTTTTTAATAATTTTATTGTACGAGGGATTTCACATTTACTAAGATTTGTAACAAAAATTAATAGTCGAAAAATTGGTAATTTATCAAACCTGGTAATTTTTCAGACAGAACTAATAAACTGAACCTCTTTTTTTTAAAAAGCTGTATGTTCGGAGTTGCAGAAGAGGGTTTCAGTTAGAGAGATTGCTCGAAAACATAACTTTGGTGTTATCAGCAAAAACAAAAAAAAAAAAAACAAGACAATATTAACACACCACCAAAAAATTTAGGCAGGCCTAAAAAGTCACTTCAGAAACAGAAAGCAGCTAAAAACGCGTTGGAAGCTAGGAAAGTGTTATTGTCCTCTTCGGCGCTAGAGTATGCAACAATACCATTCGAAATTCGTTGAAATGTTTTAATATGCGTGCAAGACCAATGATTAAAAACCGTACATGTCAGCGAAGAACACAGTGACTAGAATGAAATTTGCGAAAAAACACAAAAACGGGGCAAGCGAACATTTAAAACTAGTAATTTGGTTTTACGAAACGAAAATTAATCGTATTAATTCAGATAGACGCATTTGGTCATGGATGACAAGCGATGCGGTCCCACGGATAGGAATATGCTGCGCACACCTAAATTCGGAGGTGGTTCACTTATGGTGTAGGGTTGTTTCTGTGGCGGAAAGGTAGGAAAACTACGTCGAATTAACGGAATAATGAAGGCTACGGAAAATTTTTGCATTCTAGAGGATTCACTTATCCCTAGCTTCGAGATTTTTGGATGTGAATCCGGTGATTTGTTACACGTGCATAGCAATGACCCCAAACATATCGCCCGTATTACAAAATCATTTTTGAAAAATAACAGAATTCGGGTGGTGGAGTGGACAGCTCAGTCACCCGATATGAATCGTATTGAAAATTTGTGGGCGATGCTTAAAAAATGCTTACATGACATTGGTAGAAAATTGTCTAAAGAGAAACACCAAAAACCATAGATGAACTCTAGTCTCAAATTGAAGAAGTTTGGAACAGCTTTTTCCGGAAATTTAAGCTAATCTAATTAACTCCATACCTGATCGTATTAAAACAGTTAAAGCTAAATGCGGTCCCACAAGTTATTAGTTATTGACCCTCAAACTCCACTTTACATCTAAGTTCAAATAATGTTCACATGAATTGCATTACTTTATATCTACTACAGTCACAAGAGATTATTAAATGAAGTCCTTGTTTATGTTAAAAAGCTTTTGATTAGATATGCTTTACTTTTCGTAAAACAAAATTTTATTTGAATGTTTTTTTTTTTTTTTTCTAAAGATCAGCAGCAATGTTTTTAACTATTTTTAACTATACGTGACTTTTTGAACTCACTGTATGTATGCATTTCGAGAATATTTACATAGTTTGATACAGAGCTTAAGTTGTGTTAAGTTATTTGTGTTTGCTGAAAACTGCACGATGGTTAATGTTAATATTAGGGCTCAAATTTTCAGGGAATTTTTTAGGGTATTTCCAAGGAAATTTCATGATGGGACTGAAAAAAGTAAATAGTTCAAAAACCCCCCAATGTATATATGTGACCTGATCTCCGAAAAGGGGGGCTTAGGTGTCGAAAAAAAAAATTGAGTTTTTGACACCTAAGCCCCCTTTTCCCCCCCCAGGTCACATATAATACTTGGTAAATGATCAACGTGTCGTCTAGAGTCGATTTAGCCGTGTCCGTCTGTCCTGCCATCTGTATATACGTCGACGGGAGCTAGTCTCTCATTTTTTCAGCTATTGCTCTGAAATTTCTCGCGATTTCTTTTCTCCCCAAGAAGCAGCTGATTTGGTGGAATCGCCGATATGGCACCACTATAGGATATAGCTGCCATACATATTTACCGATGAAAAGCAAGATAAAGATCTTTCTACACTCTTTTATTAAAAAATGCTGCTTCTGTTCAGACGAAATAAGGACGTTTTCTTGTTTTGTTTTCGATAGGAGGCTTCCACCGCATTACTCTCACCACAGAGACGCCTTTCAAAAAAGGTGAATAAGAACTGACCCCATAGCCGCCATTTTATATCAAAAAAGAACTACTAACTACTTCTTACTACTATAAAGCTCTTATTAAAAAATTAATAGTTTAGCTTCTCGTGAAAAATTTGTAAAATCTGACTTACATCATTACAGTGATAACCATACCCTTATATATCGATACAAAACACTTTCCAACACATACTGTACATAAACCGTTACATATTCACATGTGGCCAATGGCAATTCATATTGCCCTACTTCAAAGTGTTGCATTTCTCATCTCCGTTTATTAACTGTACTTAATTAGCTGTTGTATTCGCCGCACTCAATCAAATCTGCATATTTGCATGTACATACATATGTATGTATGTATGCAGATGTAGATATTTATTGACATGTCACATTGTACGTGGACAGTCCTGCCCAGCATCGTAATAGAAAACTAATATCTTGTTAAACAACATTTTTGGGGTCTTCTACTGACACCCACAACACCCAAACAGGCACACACTATCATACATGGACATATGTACATATGTATGTTTGTTTGTATGTGTGTGGAATGATTGTGACGTTTTGTTTGGTCTGGTTTCCAATTTAACCAATTTAATACGAAAATAATTGCTCGAATTATTTGTTAGAAATGCACAAAGCATCCTTATGCTCGATTGGTTGTACAACAACAGCAACAACAACACATTTTCCAGTTCAAATTTCCTTGTTGCCTGCTATTTTGTAATGCTCTTTTAATTATATCGTATTATTTTTCGCATTGTGAGCACAGGACAGAGACAAATGTACATCTGTTAATGTGAAATTATTTTTTTTTTTTTGCTATCAGCATGTTTTTTCCATTTTTGCAACAATATGTTATTAGCATCTCCGAGAATTTTTGGTTGTGTATCGTTATTGTCATGGCAGCGCAGAGATCTCATTATTTAAATAACGGGTGGGCAATCTAACGTTTTAAATTTGAATTATCTAAGTATATTTCGACATTGGAAGCGTCAAATACCATTCAGAAAGTGACAGATAATCAGTAAAAAGTCTAAAATTTACGAAATGGGTCGCTATTCACTAGAAGAAAAATGGGAAATATTGAAAAAAAACCGAGGATGATCAATTTTACCGAAAAATCATCTTTTCGAACGAGGCTCATTTCCACCTCGATGGTTACGTTAACAAGCAGAATTGTCGCATTTGGGGCACAGGACGGCGCTACGTGCCATACAGCAAACGCTACACTCAATCTTTTACGCCCTATCTACGAAAATCGCATAATCAGCAAAAGAGGTGATGTGCATTGGCCGCCCTGAAGCTGCGATTTAACTCGGTTGGACTATTTTCTGTGGGGAGCTGTTAAAGATAAATGTTACGCCAACCATCCCAGAAACAATTCAAGATCTAAAGTACGGGATTGAAGCTGCTGTAGCTGCCATAAGACCTGAAACCATCGAGAAAGTACTCCGAAATTGGGTGGATCGGATAAGCTACTGTTAACTCAGCCGTGGTGGTCATTTGTCCGAAATTGTTTTCCACAAATAAATTTCATAAAACAACCTTTTAAATAAATGTTAGACCTTTGAAAAATATCAAGCGGTTTTTTATTGACTTTTTAAATTTAAAATTTTATATGGCCCACCCTTTACTATACTTGTTCATACATACTACTAAGAGCAAAAAATAGTAAGACTTTGTTCATAATTTTAAAATTCTTGACTTAAGCATCGTCTCCCTCAACGTTATACCCCTTGTACTTAATACAATTGTGCAAAATTTTTTTCCAATCCTCCAAACAGTTTCTAAGTTCAATTTCTTTAATGACATCTATTGATTCAAAACGGTTTCCACGAAGCGTTTGTTTGGTTTTGCTGAAAAGGCAGAATTCGGTGCTTGGACATGATATTGGTTGAAAATTAGGTGAAAAACTCACGAAAAATCAATGCAGTATGCGACCGGGCATTATCGTGAAGTTATAATCTACTTAACTCTCAAATATTATTCTTTGTTGACAGTTTGACCGATCAGAAGGAATTCAGACTGCACCATATCTCGATAATCGAAGAAAACTCTCAACAAAACTTATGCTTTCGACCTGCTTTGACGTTATTTTTTCGGTTTCGGCCCAACTTTTACCACGATTGATCGTCTGTTTCCGGGTCATAAGCATAGATCCAAGACTCATCGGCAGTAATAATACGTTTCATGACATCCTGTTAGTCGGAGAGCATTGTTTCACAAACGTTAACGCGACGCAGCTTTTCGAAAAAATTGAGTGATTTTGGAATCAATCGAGAAAACCTTTCTTAGGCCCAAATGATTTTTCAAATAGGTTCAACTGATCCTTCCGATATATTTATAAATATATAAATATAAACAGAATTTGTCCGGAAAGTAATGGACGGATTTTCTTCGGCCGCGACTCTACTTTGGAGCGTGTGCGCACCGACTGGATTTGGTAGAGGGCGTTCCTAGCTAATGAACGAGCAGCTGGTCAGTTGCCTCCGAGCACATGGAGAGTCAGGACAAATATTTTCGCGCGACGTGTTTTTATGATTGGTGCAAGCCAAAAATGCAGCGTTCGGTAGAGCGGAGGTATGCGATTAAATTCTGTGTGAAACTCGTTAAATCTGCGTCAGAGACGTTTGAAATGATCAAGCAAGCTTACCCAGTTATTTCTTTAGCAAGAAGTGGTGTGTTTCGGTGGCAACAGGCAAATTTGAAGGACCGGGAAAAGATCGCTAATGAAGACCGTGCTGGGAGCAAATCCAAAGTGAAAACGATGCTCATTGTCTTTTTTGACATCAAAAGCATCGTCCACCATGAATTTTTTCCTCCTGGACAAACCGTCAACGCCAAGTTTTACGTGGAAGTACTCTAAAGACTCAAACGACGAGTCAATCGGGTTCGACAAGACATCGCAGCCGATTGGGGGCTGCACCCAGTAGTGACCCCAAGGATTTTATTTGTTTTTTTTTCTAAAAAGGTCGATGAAAGGCTGGTTCTCAAAGTTATTCCGGAAAATGCCTTCAGTGACGCTTTCAATGCCAGGAAATTGCGCTGACAGTACTGAATCGACGCAGAAGGCCTATTTTGAAAGTTTTTAAAGAATTGTAACGATTAGTTCAATAAATTTCTGTAAATCTACTCAGTCTTATTACTTTCAGTGTCCATACATTGCGAGTCCAAAATCTATTTTTGACAACATCAGTGCTTTTACAATATTTACAAGTGTTGAAATGTGTATGCGATAGTGTTTTGATGAAAGAAACTCCAAATGTTTAATCTATTTAATATAGCTTTATCAAAAATTATACCAAAATATCAAAAATTAAACCATTCTTAAAGTGTTAGTATGCGGGATTTGAGTATTTTCAAGGGAAAGGTTAGGGAAGGTGTACTTTCTTTTCCTGCAGATATGAAATGTTGAACTTTTGCTTGCAGAAATCTTGGTTCCTGTCTCTTTGGACTATTCCATTATGTCGGTCAGAATATTAGTAGTAGTGGTTTTGACTTCGTTCAATTTCTTCAAAGCCGAAAATATTAAGACATCGTCGGCATAGATAAGAGGTTCAACGTTCCGGTTTGAGGGTACTAAGTTGCTGAGTTGGTTACAGGCTACAATAAATAGCGTTGCTGAGCGAAGAGATCCTTGTGGTATGCCTCTATGTATTGGATTTAGCAGCTTTAAGCTTACTGAAAGTTTACAATTTAAAAGGAATGTCTTTATAAAATTATACATTTTGTTTCCAATGTCTGACTTTTTTAGTTCGTGTAGTACCACAAGGGCCCCGAATCTATCAAAAGCTTTTTCAATGTCTACGATAAGTGGTTTTTCGCAGATATTGTTGAAGCGGCGCTTGTATGTATGTATAGTATATGAATGGTCAGTGTGAAGAGCTGAGTCGATTTAGTCATGTGCGTTGGTCTATCTGACTATACAACTTGTTTTTTTCTACTATTACATTATCTTGCTGCAGAGTATAATAACTTTGTTCATCTAATGGCTGTATGTATCACCTAAAACTATTCGATAGAACTAAGCACTAAATTAAGATATAAAACTCTAATTTGGCACAGGGGATCGCAGAGCAAAGGCACAAAATTTTCAAAAATTGGGCGTGGCTCCGCCCACTAATAATTTCTAGTACATATCTTCTAAAGCACTTAAGCTACAAAAAACTAAATCCGCCTGGCGAAAATAATATCAGAACTCATAAGGACAGTGGGAATGGATGAAATCAAATGATAACTGTACTGTTCAAAACTACTAAAAGCGCGATAAATCAATGACTAAATCTGTAAGAGACATAAAATTGTACTCCCGAGATGGCACGAAGCGGCCTTATGAGTACCGGGGTAAAAATTGGACGATGGGCGCAGCACCTCCCACTTTTAGGTGAAATCACATGTCTCGTGACCGACCAATTTCGATTAAACTTGGTCTTTGGAATTCTTCTCATATTTCTATATTATAATTCAGACAATTAAAATTCAAAAAGAATCGTTTCCTGATATTAGTATCTGTGTGTTTCAAAAAAGGTTGATCGGGTCAATACTTCCCTGAGTCCCCATATACCTTTGTGGCCGAAATTTGACATATAAAAAAGATATAATATCCGGGTGACTTCACTTCCTATAATTACCAAATCTTCCCTATTGTTTTTTGCCAATATTTGATTTGCCAATATTTGATAAAAATGTCTCTTAATTTCTCTGTTAAACTAGAAAATAATTGATGTTTGAGTTAGACACTAAGGCAAACATAACGATACCTACTTGATAACTGCATTTAAGGCGCTGCCAATGCTTTTTTTGGCTGCTAAAAAATGGAAAATCTTAATTTTTTGCAATCTTTAAGATCAAAATTGATTTATTGTTAAATATTTTTTGAAAATACAATATATTCTCATAGTGTTACTTTTATTTACAGCTGAAAAAGAAGAATCTGTTCAACGTCAAAACATCTCTCTGTACAAGTTTTTGTTTTTTTTTTTTTTTGGTTCACTGTTTATTTATAAGCCGGACACTTTTTGTGATAACCTCAAAATGTTTGGAACGAAAGTGTCACTTTGTCACTCACTTGCTGAAATTGCATCATAAAACTGATAAGTCTGAAGTAAATGCTATAACAGCAATTGGGTGACGGTCTCGTCATACACTTGGCCGCACACACCGCTAAGATGTTCCTTCGTAGTTGCAGCAAGGAATGTCCAACCGGCAAGCGTTGTTGATCTTCGTGTGCGAATGGAGAGGATGGCTTCACGTACTGTATTGCATTGTATCTACTATATTTGTGTAAGTATGTGTTTGTATTTCGCTTTTACAATGTTGTGCAACAGTTGCATTACACTCCATCGCTGCTGGCCTGCTGTCACTTTTGATGTGTTCATCACGACGCCTTTTGCCGGAAGGAAATCGCTTGAAATTAATTCCATTTTTTATTTTCATGTTTACTGGACGCACACACGTATGCTCGTGTGTATGTATGTATGTTCATATGGCGAAACACTTAAGGCGCCGTGGTAATGCTACACGTCGCGGCTATGAAGTGTTAAATTGCGACAAATTGTTGTTAGTGCATTGTTGCGATGTAACCAAACTGTAAATGCCTGTGAATATACACACGTCATGTTCGTGCGAGTGCAAGCCAAGTCGTAGATGTAAAGTGAATACATTGAAGTCCTGTGCGAGCGGGGCATTACGTAACTTTGTCATAAGGCCTCAAGCTCGTGGTAGCTGGAAACATTGCCTAATTACTGGTGGAAACACAATTTGATTTTTTTCTTTTAATATTCTTTTTCATCCTTAAATTCATTTAAGTTATTCCTGTAGTAATTATAATAACACGAACTATCGCATCGTGGGCTTTTCAGAGTAGATTCTATGTTAGCGGAATGGACTTTAAATTTTATCCCACTAAGTACTGTCAACACCTCAACAATTTCAACTACAACAAGAACATCAATGTTTTCATCTGGACTGTAGCTCGGCTGCGGAAGTGTTGGGATGCCGGTCTTGGTTAGTTAGCTGTTCACAAGAAAGGCAGTGTGAGCCGGGGCATTGCCGTGGTGCAGCTTCCAATCGGCTGCGATGTCTTGTCGGACCCGATTGATCCGTCGTTTGAGTCTTCAGAGTACTTCCACGTAAAACTTGGCGTTAACCGTTTGTCCAGGAGGAACAAATACTGTGTAGACGATGACTTTAATGTCAAAAAAGACAATGAGCACCGTTTTCACTTTGGATTTGCTGATTCATCAGCGACCTCTTCCCGGCCCTACAAAAAGCCTGGTGTCTCCAAAACAAACCATTTCATACTAAAGGAACATCTGGATAAGCCTGCTTGATTATATTTAACGTCTCTGTTGCAGATTTACCGAGTTTCACACAGAATTTAATCGTCCTCTGCTTAAATAAACGCTGCACTTTCGGCTTGCACCACTCACTCACTCACACGTCGTGCGACGAGCTAGGAACGCCCACTCTCCGAAGTACAGTCGTGGAGGAAGAAAATCTGTCCTTTACTTTCCGAACATACCCTGTATATCCACCTAGTCGATAACGCAGTAGGAAAGTACATACCGGAGTGGCAATTAATATACACTGACAGCTCCAAATCACACACCCACAGTCGCATTCGTTTTCGATAACAAACGACCAAGGTGTCCCCATAACTGTCGGAATCTTACCAACGTATATCATATGTAGAGATAGCAAATCGTAAATTAACGCTATTTTGAATGGGACATATGTGTCCCACACATATTGATCAACAATATAAAATCAATTTTACATCAACACAAAAACAGCATTAAGATCATGTGGATCCCTGAGCATGCTGGTATTGAAGGAAACCAACTTGCAGATGACCGCACAAAAAGGCTGCAAAAGAACCACTACATTCAATCGATCACTGTACGTTGACAGACATTCGCAATATGGTGAAAAAAGAACTCCACGAGTATCGAGAGGTTGGTCAAATTTTCAACACCATCACAAGAAGCATAATCCCTCTGGTGCCAAGCCAAACTGTCATCTGTTAAACAAAGCGGTTAAATCAATCTTCTCATACTGTGATCAGCCAATTATGTAAATCACATCCTAAATGAATGCATCGCTTTAAATGCAACCAATCTCTTAAAGACACCTAAGAATGGCAACATCAGGACAATCAACTATTTTCTAAAATTATGTAAGATATCAAGCTTAGTAGCCAATGTGGATTCGGTCGCCGGATAAACTTCTGTACCGTTATTAGTGCATTCGTAAGGAATCCCAATTTGACTTATCAACTAAACCGTCACGCTGTTGGCGTGTGGAATATAACCAACTTCCAAATAGTTTTAAGAGTTAGTTTTTCGTTCCCTTTACAGTGGGGTCTAATTAACCAGATCTGCCCGGACTTCTACCCGACCAATACGCGCCAACTCGGCACCATTCTTCGGAATTAAACACGCGAGTGGATAATAATGCTAAATGAAAAGAGCTTTAGCGAGACTCTTAATCAGCTTAAAGATACATATTTTCTAATTTACGGAAGAGCCAGCAATACTTTTCAGATTCATCAACAGAGTGGACTACATTTTGTCGCTCTACCCCACCAACGACGAACGACAACAACACATTATGCTAGGAGCAATTGAGCAATAGAACTTTCGTGAGACACCCTACAAAGGAAACTTAGGTACGTGCATGCTGTGAGAAGGCGGAGATTTGACGTCAGCTACTAGCTAGATCCAAGCTATATCTTGAAGGTAATAACTCAAATGTCCTTATTTATCAAGAAACAATTAGAGTATTGAAATACTATTTCCACTCCATTTCCAGATGAGAGAACATTATTTAGGATAGCACAAGGTGAAGGAATTTATATTGAACACGCAAATATTATAAAGAAATACTTTAATAATAAAATTAAAATACAAATCGATATCCCGATTCAAGTCCATTTAATACGAATCCACCTGATCATACCCACTTCTTCTTCAAGCATTCTTCCTTTCCGCTATTCGACGACAATTCGAGATTCATAGATCCTTCTCTACAACGGAGTAGAGGTCTGCCTTTTCCTTTGCTTCCCCCAGCGGATACTGCGTCGAATATTTTCAGAGCTGGAGAGTTATCATCTATTCGGACGACATGACCTAGTCACTGTCTCTTATCTCGCAGAACTATGTCAATGTCGTCCTATAACATTGTTCTATCAATCGGTTTTAAAGCCGCCTTTTACAGCACGAAAAGAAGCTGTCGCTATGCAGTTATCTCTGAACTTGGTGTCCCCGCAAAGCTAATACGGCTGCGTAAGCTGACGTTGAATAGCATTAAAAGCTCCGTCAGCATCGGGAAGGACCTCTCCGTGCCGTTCGATACCAAGCGAGATTTCATAAAAGGAGAGTATCCTGTGGTATGACTTCTTCAATCTATTGCTGGAGAAAATAATACGTGCTGCAGAGCTAAATAGAGACCAGGTTCTATAAGATTGTACAACTGCTGGCGTGCCGTTAGCTTTGGTTTCTCTAGACTGGAAAAGGAACAAAGCAAATGGTTCTGGTAATGAACGAGAGAAAGACCAAATATCTCCAGTGATCAGTGATTTGGTGAAAGCCTCACTCACAGTCTCAACTTGGAGGTGATAGAAAATTTCGTCTATTTTGGAACCAGCGTGAAGTCCAAAGCAGAATCACTCTTGCCAACAGGTGCTACTTTGGGCTGAGTAGGCACCATTACACCAATTCAATACCAAATCGAATATTTAGTTATTAATAAAAAAAAATGTTTCTTTCTGTTTTTCGTAATGAAAGGGCTGTCTGTATAGCAATGAAACACCGATTTCAGAGCATTCTGCTACCTATAATAGTACAAAAAGTACCGTTAGAAAAAAAAATGTTTTATAGAATTTTTGGAGTTACCATAGAGCCTTTCTTCAGTATTTCAGAGAAATATAATGTCTTTATAGCAATAAAGCAAGGAGCTTAATCTATTTATTGTAGTTAACTTATAAATCTTTAATGATTGATTAAATCTTAACTATTATTTTTTCTACATAATTGACTTATGCTCTCCTTGCTGCTCGTCGTTCATAATAACGCTGCACGGCCGCCTCATAAACTTCTCCAACAGTACGTTTCTTCCATAGCGCACTCTTATCTATTTTAACCTTGGGTTTTACATCGACCAAATCACTTTCGCTTGATACTGTTGAGGCAAGTTTCTCAGTTTTTGATTCGTTATCTTCGATCTTTTCGTCAGTTTTTTCTTTCTTTATTGCATCCAAATTTATAGCAGTTGTGGTTGCATTATTGTTCGCCGCTAATCCTTTGGTGTTCTCAACCATTTTGTCTCCTACAGCCTCTTTAGATGTCTCTTCATCATCAGATGATGAATCAATACTAAAGTCCGAATCTGCATCTATATTATTTGATAAATGCACCTTTTTACCCTCGTTCTCTGCATTTTCTCTGTCATCCTCTTCCATCTCATCGGAAGCACGGCGCTTACGGTAGGTCCGTTGTTGTGGTACTTTGCCAGACTTTATTGGTTTATATGCTATATCATCTTCATCTCCTGCAGATGTAACGATGGGTAGATCTGGTTTCTTAACTTCTTTTGCTGAACCTGTTTTCTGTTCAAATAGATGTCTATAAAATCCATCTAAATCTTTCTGCTTCGTCACATCGCCTATTGCTTCTAAATATTCATCGCGTTTTTCTTGCTCCTGGAGTTTTCTCATCTCTTCTAACTTCTTTCGATAAGTAGAAGTTACAAAACTTTCTTTGTCTTTGAATTCCTCACCCTCCTGTTCACGTTCTTTTTGGACTTGCCTCTCCACCCTAAGCTCGTTTTCCAACTTACGACGTTCAGCGAACTCCATTAAGCGACCAATATATTTGGGTTTCTTGGGTTCTTTTCTTTTAACTTCTTGTTCCTGTTCTCGCTTATTTTCCATATCATCATAGAGTTCATCATACTGGAAAACCGTGGGATCTTCCTTTAATGCCTTCTCTTGCATTGTGCGTGCAATTCGTCGCTCCATCAAACTAGGTCCTTGTACTATACTTGTGCGCGGTTTAAATTGTGGTCTGCTTTCGTCGTCCGAGGAGCTTTCATCAAATATAGATGGCTTAGATATTGGCCGAGCAGCTGTTGTCGACTCATTTTGTTTCTTTTGTTGTCCAGGAATGATGAGACCATATCTACAAATATTCAAAAAAATTAAATGCACAATAATATTTCATTTGACTCCCACTTACTGTTTTGACATTTTGCTAATACCGAGATTCACCTAGAGATGGTAAAGGTGGTTGGTAATTATCGATATTTATATATGTTGCAAACATCAAATGTATTGTTATCGAATTGTAATTTATGGGCGAATACATGAAAAATCTATTACTGACACGTAAAAAAAAACCTTCGATAAAATTGGAGCTCGGTTAGCTTTCAATTTTTTATGAGCCCGTGGTGCTAATAGTACAGCTGGAACTCCACTATTTCGAATCACCACAATTTACAAAAAAATTCGAGTTCTGGAGGGAAATTTGTATGAAATTTGATTTCTATTGCCAACTCAAGAATTCGAGTTTTGGGGAATTTAGAGTTATAGAAGTTCGAGTTATGGAAATTCAACTGTAGTTTCAACGCTGAACCTTATACGAATAAGTTATGTTTTGAACAATATATAGCCTTTTTATTACACTTATTATTATGTATAAACACAACTAAATTGATTTAAATATACTGACGAATTCTAGTGTATTTAAAGTCAAATCCTAAAACAAGTTCACAATGTAAAGAAAATTATCTCCTCAACAAAGAAGGCAGCTCCGCGACAGGCTACCACAACCGCAGTTTAAAGCGCAGTACATCTAGATATATACATATATTTAATTATGTAATATTTAGAATAGTTTCCAGTATTGTTTTACTTTGTCATCATGTGGTAAATATAAAGACTGTGGTCGTTCAAAAGCTAAAGCATACTGTTTGCTCTTTTTAGCAATCTCCTGATCAAAAATCTAAAAACATAAAGCAATTAAAAGAGTTATCATAATGATATGCAAATTCAACCAAAATTTACTTACGTCGTCTTCTTTCAATTCTAATACAGAAGACAAATCCCACTCGGTAGTTGGTAAAGGTTGGGATATAAAACGTGCCGCATTCGCCACTGCCGGGATAGCATGCCTCTGCAAGGATACCACTTCCCATAATGAACTATCTAACGCATTTGACTTTGTTGGATCGCGTTCCTCCATGATGAAAGGGTCGCGCGAAACTAGGAGTTTAAATTAAATATAAACACAATAAAAATGTTGTTAACAAATTTGACATACCTTCAATTGCTGCCTGAGCGCAAATAAGCCGTTTTAAACCGGCATGACGTAATATCAAATTGCCAATAAAATATAAAATAATTATCGAATCTTGTGGCGGTGCGATTAAACTTAATCGTGCCAGACGTTTTACAAATGCGGCTACTAAATTTTCAGGCAAATGTGTTGAGCTTAAGAAAATGTCCGCCAGATAAAACAGACGTGCCTTAAATTTGGTATGGAAAATTTCTGGTTCAAACATAGAATACAGCTTTTCATAAATATTTGGATACGTAATATTATGCTTCTGTATCAGAGTGAAAATGCCTTGCAGTGCGAGTAAGCTAACGGGACCGCCTAAAATATAAAGGATGATATTTGTAACTATCAGAAAACAAAATATTTTTACCGCAATCAAGGGAGTCCATTAGAAAATCTGTTAACAATATAGGTTTTTCCAAGTGTGGCAAAACTCGCTCCAACAATATTATAAGCATTTGTCTATGCACAGGCTCCTGTATACCGTCGGTCCATTGCATTAGGCACATCCATACTTTGTTAATACATTTTTTCACTGGCGCGTAGTCAAAACATTCGGGTTGTGAAGATTCTCCGTTGGATTGCGTTATGCACAACAATTTTTGTTGGTCGTGCAGGTCTTTGGTCACAGGCAAAACATTTATAAGTTCCAAATAATTACATGCAAAAACGTCATTAGCAAAGGCAGCCCGTGTAGCTAGATGCTGCATCAATTTCCAACTGTAGAACACCACATCCAAATATTCGGAATACTCTTTGAAACGCTGAAGCAGAGTGCTTTGTGATTTCGTTGCTGATACTAACTTCTGTAAAATACTTCGTAGACGTTGCTTAGGAAATTTGCAAGGCTCATCGCACTTATCTAAGGGATGTTTGCCTTCTGCAGCCAATAACTTCATGCTTGATACCAAGGCTTGTGCCGCTTCTGCGGGTTTTTCACTTTCAAAGGAGCTAAGTATTAAACTCATTGCTTCCTCATAACGTTGTCGCAGCCATTCGCGGTATTTGGTCTCTGCACTTTCGTCTTTAGGCAAAAAAAAGAATTAAATATTTTTCTTCTTCATATTAGTGTATATATGTAATTACCTTTCGGTTTCAGAGGCACACCCGCTATACACATTTCTCGGCGCTTTAAAACTTCTACGAACACAACTTCCAAGGTTAACACAGCAGCAGTAATAGACTGCTTTTCTTTTACGCAATGCTGGACAATAATGCAGTTTAATTAATACGAAAAATTCCCAAAATTGTTTAACTATGGTGAAGAGTACATGAAAATATATATACCTGAAAATGTGCAATAATATCCAAAAGATTGTTAGCATTGCGTCGTGAATTAAGGAAATCGTTAGCCTTTGCTCGCAACTCCTTGGATATTTGGCTACGTATAGCTCCGGGATTAGCAAGTGTTGCGGCTGAACCTACAGCCGTGGCCATTTTACGCAAGTAAGTGTCAGCAAATAAAGTAGTTTTATATTTGTGTAATAAAACTTTTCTCAGTTTGCGAATTTAATTAAACTTTAATGTAATAATCTGTACAACAAAATCGAGTTTGATTAGTCAAAGTGAGAAAAAAAGTAATAATCACAGATAAAGTAATAATCACGGCAATGTGTAGTGGAACAACAATTTCATTAAAATGTGATGCCAATGTTTTTACTTTTGGGTTTACTTTTTAAAAATACGACGTCTTCTTTAAGCTTACACTTTTTTTTAACAATTAATTATGAATATTTAAGTTAAAAGTCTTTTTTTTTATTATTTATCTTGATCTATTTACAGTTTTTAAATTATAATTCAGTTTTAATGTGTTTTTTATTAACCGGCAACTACAAAATGTGATCAACACGTTTTACCGTGTACTGAGTGAAGAAAACAACAATCACAATACAAAGGTAAACAAACAAGGATTACATCTGGAAGAATAATGGACATAATTGCGGATTTCAAGCCAGTTCCAACGCGAGCCGCCTTAGCGCTGCAACGAAAAAAACAGCCCAATAATTTTCAAGCTATGGTATTTGAAGATCCTGATAAATCAAGCGAAGATGTAAAGGAACACAACAGAAAGTTAGAGAAAGGTGACTCCAAAAGAAATAATTCTAAAGATGAAGCAGAAGAGTTTGATATTAAGAAAGCACGCAATGAGGTTCTTCGTTTTGCCATGAATAATCAACGCATTCCTAAAAACAAAAAGAAAATGGAAATGTTCCAGCTCATGAAGATGGGAGGAAAGGCCCCCAAAAAACCATATAAAAATTACAAGGAATTATTGGATGAGCGCAAACGTTTGAAGGATATACGTGAGCAAAGAAAGAAATTCCATCAGTTAGGCAAAAATCAGACCGGCGCGGCGTCTGTTAAGTGTCGAAGTAAAACCAAGTTGGAGAAACAACAAAAGAAACGTGCACCTGTAACAGCAATAGACCAAAATTATGGAGTTGTGAAACCAAAACTGAAGAAAAGAAAATAAATTTACTAAATTATTGTATATATTTATAATTTTATCTAAGATAATACATATACATATAAATCCTAATAAAATCAAATAATATTTTTATTGAAATTCATTTCATCGATTTGAAATGTCCGATAAAAAATCGAATATTATTTGCATCACTGTATACATTCTGTCATTTATCAGCTGTGATTACGTGATTCGCAGAGGCATAGTGGGATTGTTTTTTAATTCGCAAAAATTAATAGTAAATATTAAATATGTTCCGACAAACACGTTCATTGAGTACTATTGTACGTCGAGGCTATAACCAGGCAGCACAGGATATGGCTGGAATAAAACCTCCGAAGGGACCAGGTGGTAGTGATGGTGTTAATACCAATGTGCCAGGACTAAGCAGCAACATTGTCAAACCAGCCTCCGGTCCACTCGGTCCCGGTGCATCTCCGACTGGTGAATATAAAGTCCCGGAATACTATTCATTCAACCGCTTCAGTTACGCCGAAGCAGAGGTGGAAATAGCCAAATATCGCCTACCACAACCTTCCGCAAATCGAAAGTAATCGGCTAAATAAATATGAATAGAACAGTGTGAGAAATATAACTAATATTAATTAACAAAATAAATAATACAACAATTATAGCAAGTTATTATATTTATTTCCCAGATTAGTACAAACTATTTTAATATTAATTACACTTAAACAATCATTTCTAATTCGCGAGCATAAAAAATAGCCTGCTCTGCCAACTCAACTGATGGTAATACTTCTTTGGGCTTGGCAGTTTTTTCCACAAAATTGTAAATTCCATCAGGCCCTAAATTCCAATTCCGTTTTTGGCCAAAAGTTTTGACCTCCTCAAGAGAATTGAGATTCAAGCGTTTCGCTGCTTCTTTAGCAGATATCTTTTCATAAGATTTTTCTATACAAGCCCCGATTTCATCACGTACAGTGTTAAGTAGAATATCCATGAAGTGGTTATATATTTCCGAAGGTGCTGAACTCTACAAACAGTGAAAAATATGGATCGCATTTAAAATGTTATGAGTTAAATTAACATAAAGAAGTATTTATTATTATGGTTGACTACCTTTGCTTGGAAAATTTTATTATAACGTCCTTCCATTATGTACTGCTCCAATGCCAATATAGGACGAATATATTTGTTATTTTGGATAGTGTCGGCCGATAACAGCTCCAATTCTGTGTGAAATTCGGAAACTCGATTTACGGACAGCAAATAAAGCAGATTTATTCCCAATAATTTGTACATATTTTCGGACTCTCCAATCTTTTGCCTACAAATGTACAGTATATTAGTATTTTTTTAATAAAGCCTTAAGTACTTATGAATAATACGTACTTGTAATCATAATAGTAGCATTTTAGCTGGGACATGTATCTTTCGTATGCCGGTATGTCCTTATTTGCGACGCTGTATTCCACAGCAATTTCGAGAACATCACGAGCTAAGACCATTTCATTTTTGCTTGTTTTCGTATCGCCAGTGGGCAGGAAAGCTAATTTGGTTAGCTCGACCTTATGTTATCCGTAAAAACAAAGTAGGTGAATTTGCAAAATGTAACAGGCATTGTGAGGTTATATGAGATATAAAATACCTTTAAAACATCCAATAATTGTCCACATTTCTTTAGATTTTGTGGCCTTTTCGACCATTCGGTTTTTAACTCTTTATACAAAGTCTCAATTGCACTCAAATTTGCCATTTTTTTTTAGTTTTCTTTCGGATGTGAGAAGGATAACTTTATAGAATGATACGCCAAAATTCAGTCAATTGTTTTTCTATCCTTCTTTTTGTGTTGTCATTTATGACAGTGTAGAGTTTTCATGTCATCCTTTGAGTTGACATACGTAGTCTCCAAAATCTATTACAATAAATCAATTGGATTTACAATGGGCTTAGAACGTTCGTATGTTCCTTTTCATCGTGATTCTGTTTATCAAAAGGCTGCTGGATTCATTTAGAATTAGTATTGCCCTTTCTGTTAAACAATATACCACTCATATATCAGCTTAGAATTTGCATCGTTAAAATTAGATGGCCGCCATTTTCTACAAATGCAACTCTCCAACTATTATTCATAGAAAACGGTTGATCTCTTTTGCTCTTACGTAACGCGGGCAAGTAAATGTCAAAAAGGCGCCATTTTTTTAGCTCAATGTTATCTGGTTACGTCCTTTTCACGCACGCCAAGTTCGTAAAGTGAAATTAGTGTTGTGAAAATATCGTTGTGACTGCGTTTCTTTACATCGAAATGTCATATAGCGTTGTTGGTTAACTAATATCACCAATTTTAGAAGAAATATATAATATTTGGAGACGTGCACTTACGTTTCTGTAAAAATAAACTACAAATTAATGAGATATATAGTTGAGTGAAAATTCACAGAAACTTACGCTACCACTTGGACGCGGTAGCGTATCGTGTTCGTTGATTTAGAGTGTGCAGTAATAGTCTATTTTCTCCTATTGGAACTTTGTGTTCTCAGTAATTAATAATTTGGTCTTCGTATTATTTTAATGAACAGTTACCATAATTGTTTTTTTGCATTTGATATATATATCTGGGCAATTGGCAGCTAAGAATAAAAGTAAGCATGTAATAAATGCAAATATTTGATGAGATGTGCTACTAGATGTTCTTTTAAACACGCCACGAAGTACAGTAGGGCGAATTGCAAAATGTAAACTGTGGCATTTTAATGATGGACAGAAGTATTTCAAGGGGAAAACAAATTTAGACCTGGAAAGAATTTATTTAAGTTCCCAAAAATTTATTGGGTATAGCTTTTTATTAGTTTTTATGCGATTCGCGCCAATATTTGACAATCGGGGGAAAGGTTTAAAGAGTTGCCACACGGCCCTATCGCCCTATCATCATTAGGGGATGAATTGCACAGACTATGTTAAAAATAACTTATTTTTATATATTTTTTTAAATAAGCTGTAGACAAACATATAGTAGCACATCTATTTCATTCATAGAAAAGTAATAATTTGTTAATCAATCAAAATATATTCCATTGTTTGATCATCAGAAAACTACATGTGAAATAAGGATGCGCGTTGATAAAAAAGCTCACGTCGTAGAGGCGAAGAAAACGCGTTCTTGTGTCGTTCGGTTGGAAAAAGTTTCATCACCTCCATTAAAATTAACTAGAAGTAGTGGTTTGATCCCTCGTGGAAACGCTCAACAACACTCTGACGAAAAAAAATTCAAGGGACCACTTAAGAAGCGACCTATTGCAGAAGAAAAAACCACATCAAACTCACCAAGTGTTTCTACTCCAAATTTAACACAAAATTTAGGCAAAGCCAAAGAAATGAAAGACAAATTTAAAACTCCTTTGAAAGGTCATAAGACCACAACACCAAAACTCGTTGTTCCCGAACTTCCTCCACCTACAATAGCAGCGGGCCGTTCAAGGAGAGCAATAAAACCAAATCCGAAATATGCAAGTGAGGATATGGTTACACCAAAGATCATCAGAAATGTGTCAGCGCTTGCAGGAACATCAGTCAAAAGGCCAACAATTGTTCCAGAGAAACAACGGAAAAAATCCACAAGTAGTTCGGATGATTTTTTCAATAAAGATTCCAGCGACGAATTGGGTGCCAACGATTTCGATGATGAGGAAGTAGATAAGCTGTACAAAGAAATAGAAAAAGAAAGTGATTCAGATTTCTCAGACGAACCTAAAGTTGTCGAAACACCTGTAAAAAAGCGGGGGCGGCCTCGAAAAAATATACAACCAACCCCTACAAGTACTCCTGCAACTCCTCGGCCTACGTCTGCATCTGTATTTAAATCACATTCATCACAACTTCAATTATTACGAAAGACATATGCAACAAGTTTAAATAGGTCAATTGAAACTTCGATTGGGATTAAGCGTAAGCACAATGAATCTATGACTGCAGGTAGTAGCAGTGATAATGATAATGAATCTGCGGGTATTGCTCGAAAGCGTATATTGTTAACAAAATCGTTAATGGTTCGAGAGAGTAAAACTCCAAGTTCCAATGACCTAAGTATGACAGTAAGGAAGGGCAATCAAACACTCAATGGAAACAAAATTGTGAAAATGAAAAGTGATACATTGGAAAACGAACAAGTCAAACGCAGTTCAACAATTATAGAAAAACGTACACTTATTGATGGTGATAATGTACCAATTAAATTGCAGCAAAGTAAATATCTACAGAATATGCGTAATATCAATAATAGTACTACGTCAACACCATCAACAACACGTACTTTAATAACATCAACTAATAAGACACAAAATACAAGAATAATGGCAGTGGAAAAGCGTCGCAGTGCTTCACCCGCTCCTCCAAAAATTACAAAATCCCCTAAGGAGGAGAAAACTGAAGAAAGTGGTGAAAACAAACTGACGGACTCACCTCCTTCGAATAATGATGATTTCGAAACTATGCCAACTTTTACCATTGTCAACATCAATGACATAATTAACAAAAAAGGTGATGTGCTAATATCAAAGGCTGGTAAACCACAAAAACCTGAAGAAGGGAAAAGTCCAGAGCATGAGGCACCGGAACCAGTTAAAGTAAATGAATATAAACTTGGTCCTGGACGTCGTAAAGGTTTGCTTGCCGAAAAAACCAGCGATCCCAATCGTTCGAAAAGTCCGTTGACCACAACAAAAAAACCAACGCAGAAAATTCTCAATCATACATTACTTAAAAGAACATCGTCGGCGAATACTTCCGGTCTACGCAATAAAGCGCATTCAAATACTGCATCAGATAGACCAGCTCCACGCATACTCAATTCAATGGTAGCGAAGAAAACTCAACCCGTTAAGCCGATGATAGCGAATTTCGAGGATTCGGCAGACGACGAAATTTATCCGCTTTCTCTTGATGGCGACGAGGAAGATGATGATGATGACGAGGAGGAAGATGCAAATGAGACTGCTGACCCAGATGAGGATTACGATGATCCAGATGAATCATTTGAGGTTGGTAAAAATAAACTTCCTGCCAGCACACCTTACCAACAAAAGAAAACTGCGCCGTCGTTGAAGGAAAACTCACAAACAGCCCTGAATCGACAGCCGGCTAAAAATTTTGTGCAACGTAAAATCTCACCGGAAAAAGTTGTGATCTCTCGTCAAGGTGATAAGATAATTAAAAAAATTACTTGCTTTGAAACATGGTATGTCATCATACCCGAAGAAGTGACGCCGAAAGTCGCGAGAAATATACTAGATATGCCTCTTATAAAGCTAGCCAACGTGGCTGCACAGATTAACTTACCATCAGAGGATTGGAAGAGTAAAGTGACGTTACACGAATTGTCACCATCAATGGTAGCGAAAACAAACATGACCACATACACTGGCGATCTAAAAGAGTACAATATCTCGGAAAGCGATCGTGGCCGATACCAGCCTTCGTGCGTAATGTTTCGACGCTCAGTTAATGATCGTACGAAATCGCGACTTCCTTACGATAGAGCTGTCATATTCAAAAACAAAACATTCTTTACAAACATCGAGGGCAAAAATGTCAAAATGGTTGGAGCACCCAGCACAATCAATTCACACAAGGATGTCGAAATATTGCTCCAGATTGTGGACACGTTAACACTGCAAAGCTCGCTCGTTGAGCCGACAAATACAATGCAATAGGCCATATTGCCAAACATTTATGGCACAAACAAAAAATCATTACAACTATTTTTATGTACTCCCAGGACCACATTATAACTATAATACATACTTTAGTTCGATATAAATATTTTTTAAATTTAAGTTATAAACCAAAATAGCTTAAATTTAAAACTCGGTAAGAGTTTTCAAATTGATTAATCGAAAAACTGTAATTGAATTACTTAGGCATGTAATATTAAACAATCACTTGAGTGCACAGTTTTTATTGATATCGTTGCAAAATCATTGTATATTGTAATACCTTCTTAAGCGGATATCATAATAACATTTAATTGCATACAACGGTTAAACTCTTAATATAGGGAACAAATTCAAATAATTTGCAACGGTATATATTATAATATATAGTATATGAATTTGTGTATGTATAAACTATAACTTGCATAGGATTATAGTAAAGTCTGGATCCATATTTATAAAAACTTATTAAAAAGTTCTACAAGTTCGTTGAACTTTTTAATTACAAAACACTAGTGCGTAGGTGTTGAAAATCAAATACTTCACAATGAACATGACTTATTTCATTTAAAAAGAATTTTTTTTTTTTGCCAAGAAGAGAGAAGTTAAAGTATAACGATGTTTACATAGATATACACAGTACATTTGTAAAGTCTTTCAGTAGTAGTAAAAAAAGAAAAGAAAACATCTCACATTTGTTAACATAATTATGGTTATTTTTAGTTATCTAACGATTAAGTATTTTATTATAGCCATTAATAGCCAACTTAAATCTAATTTATAAATTTCTACACGGAAAAAATCAAGCAGTTGGTATAATAAACCAATTTTTTATGTTTATATAAAAGTTTTACTTTGATGCCTATAAATCGCTTGGTAGAGAGAAGGAGAGGGAGGTGAAGTATGAAGTGTTTGTTTTTTTTAACTACTGCTGAACTTGTTTTAATTCATTAACAACGCGAATTTTCCGAAAAGGCCATACCTATTGCACGATATTTGTTTAAATTGGAAATCAATTTGTAAAAATTTTAAATGCATATATGGTACATATATCAAAATCGGTATATCTTAAATAATTAGATACCCCTTAAAGGACCAGTTTTGTTTTTCTTTCATCTATTAAATACCCATAATATGTAATTGCTTTACGTTGCTAATAAAGAATATCTGAGTAAAAACACTGTTTTTCTTTTACATTTACGTGGTGGCAACGCTTTTTACTATTTTCGTCGGGGTGGCAACGCCAAAGGAGTGCGTTCGGCGACAGAGTGGTATATATATTTGGGTTTGAGTCAAATATCGGTTCACTATATACCTGTAAGTATCGCGGCCTGTAGGTGTTATGCAACATTCTATTACAGGGACTTGAACTTCCTAGTAGAGCTTTTATGGAGCTTATTAGGTTGTCTTACAAGACTAATGTCTCATACATCTCATGGTAATTTTTGAAATTTCCAGAAGTTTATTCGCACAATACTTACATATATGGTATAAAATAATTAAGAAAATTATAGATTTCCCCAGAATTACGTACATGTCTTAATTATTATTAAATTTCAATTTGTTTTTTTTTTTTTGCTTAAATAATATATTAAAAATAGAAGTAAGTAATTTGATTAACACTGTGTGTTGCCCAACACTCTTTATACGAGTAATTACCATTTTTAATTTGGTTTATTCTATTAATAGTATTAATACAGTTTAGAAAATATTTATTCGACAAATATGAATTTAATAATTATATAAAAATTAATTTTTAATGAAATGTAAATGAATACATATTTATATTATATATCGTTAGACCCAAGGGCTTAGCCATTATTTAACGTTTACCAATACTGTTTTTAGAAATAAGGATTAGTTTTTGCAAATTTTAATAATTTACAAAATAGCACGAATTAGCCCTAATTTTATACTGCTATATAGTTTTACATATTTATTTATTTTTTTTCAATTAAAATGCCAATGGGCGTTGTCTTATTGAATTAATTCAACTTATTGCATTGTTGTTTTTAGAAACAGAACTGTCAAGTAGTTTGTGCCGGATAATTTTACAATAATATGATATCATTGCAATTTGCTATTATTCATCCACTTTCTTTTGCTTTATATTTTACCATTAAGCATTACTTTTTACTTACATTTCATCAAAATAAGGTTGTTTTTGCTAAGGTCCTGCATCGGATATTTACAACAACGGTATGAGAGATACCTTCTATTACTTTCTGTAGAACGATTTCTACAATTTTATTTATTGTTCGTGCTTCTTCCGCATTTATAGACGAAAAAATAAATAACGGGTGATTTTTTTGAGGTTAGGATTTTCATGCATTAGTATTTGACAGATTACGTGGGATTTCAGACATGGTGTCAAAGAGAAAGATGCTCAGTATGCTTTGACATTTCATCATGAATAGACTTACTAACGAGCAACGCTTGCAAATCATTGAATTTTATTACCAAAATCAGTGTTCGGTTCGAAATGTGTTTCGCGCTTTACGTCCGATTTATGGTCTACATAATCGACCAAGTGAGCAAACAATTAATGCGATTGTGACCAAGTTTCGCACTCAGTTTACTTTATTGGACATTAAACCAACCACACGAATGCGTACAGTGCGTACAGAAGAGAATATTGCGTCTGTTTCTGAGAGTGTGGCTGAAGACCGTGAAATGTCGATTCGTCGCCGTTCGCAGCAATTGGGTTTGTGTTATTCGACCACATGGAAGATTTTACGCAAAGATCTTGGTGTAAAACCGTATAAAATACAGCTCGTGCAAGAACTGAAGCCGAACGATCTGCCACAACGTCGAATTTTCAGTGAATGGGCCCTAGAAAAGTTGGCAGAAAATCCGCTTTTTTATCGACAAATTTTGTTCAGCGATGAGGCTCATTTCTGGTTGAATGGCTACGTAAATAAGCAAAATTGCCGCATTTGGGGTGAAGAGCAACCAGAAGCCGTTCAAGAACTGCCCATGCATCCCGAAAAATGCACTGTTTGGTGTGGTTTGTACGCTGGTGGAATCATTGGACCGTATTTTTTCAAAGATGCTGTTGGACGCAACGTTACGGTGAATGGCGATCGCTATCGTTCGATGCTAACAAACTTTTTGTTGCCAAAAATGGAAGAACTGAACTTGGTTGACATGTGGTTTCAACAAGATGGCCACACAGCTCGCGATTCTATTGCCATTTTGAGGGAAAACTTCGGACAACAATTCATCTCAAGAAATGGACCCGTAAGTTGGCCACCAAGATCATGCGATTTAACGCCTTTAGACTATTTTTTGTGGGGCTACGTCAAGTCTAAAGTCTACAGAAATAAGCCAGCAACTATTCCAGCTTTGGAAGACAACATTTCCGAAGAAATTCGGGCTATTCCGGCCGAAATGCTCGAAAAAGTTGCCCAAAATTGGACTTTCCGAATGGACCACCTAAGACGCAGCCGCGGTCAACATTTAAATGAAATTATCTTCAAAAAGTAAATGTCATGAACCAATCTAACGTTTCAAATAAAGAACCGATGAGATTTTGCAAATTTTATGCGTTTTTTTTTTAAAAAAAAGTTATCAAGCTCTTAAAAAATCACCCTTGATTATAAAAAATTACAATAAAAACAAAAAACATATTAAAAATAATAATTTCAATTAAAAATATTAATAACTTTTTTCGGTGCCTTTTAAGTTGGTTTATAGCTAATCGTGTAAAAAAATTTGGTTAAAATTTTAATCATAATAAACTATCTTAGTTCATTTTTTGGTAAAAATTACAACATTAAATAATTCTTTTTATTATTGCATACAAGCATTTTTTACAAAAAAAAATGTTCATTAAAAATTAAATTTTATTTTTTTTATCGCAATGTTGGGGTTAAGGATTATATTTTTATTTTTTAATCCCGATGTTTAGAATAGATTTTTAAATTTTTAAATCAAGATGTTTAGAATTAAAAATTTGAAACTTCTTGTTTTTAATTTGAATTAAGTATGCAATTGTGAAAGAATATTAATTCGTAAACAATTTCTTTTTTTAATTCTTATTTTCTTTTTATTTCTCAATACAATAGTTGGATTTGTATTTTTTGTTTTATTTTTTTTTTTTAATCCGGGATAAGGAACTAAGTTTTTTTATACCGTACTTGATATAACCATAAAAAAGTGTTAATTCAAATGTTAATTAAATATTTGTTTACTTTATTGCAAACCTGTGTAAATACAGCTTTTGTAAATGAAGACAAACGTTTATGTACGTAAATAAATTATTATAAATTTATAAAAAAAATATTATGTTATAAAAAAAATAATGTCATACCATAAGATTTACAGAATATTTTCCGTTTGGTAAATCTAATACCCATTTATTTTTGTTTAACTTTTATAAAGTAGATATATTATAATTATTAATAATTATACTATAATTTTAAATAAAAAAATTATAAATTTGTATTGCTGAGCCCAGTGCGAATCGAATTGGTTTAGCGTATGAACATTAATTACTTTTTTTTTTTTTTAATAAAAAAATAAACAACAGCGAATTGTCGTGTAGACTTGTATAAATACCTATATTGAAGAACTTTAAAGTAAATTGACTACTTTAATTTTCCTCATAGGAGCATAATGTTATTACAAAACTTTGTTTCAAGCTGTGCTTAAGGTCTGCCAATGTCTACAAAATTGTTTAACTATGATAGTTTTGTTGTTGCGCTATCAACATTAAAATACTCTCCAAAACAAAAACAATTGATTTTGCATATAGGTTAAAGCATTCAATCTTTTTATACACACATTAATATAAATATTTGTCATAATACTATTGCATTTTGTAAATATTGATAAAATGTGTGTTAGTTTAATTAATGTATGTACATAAATGTTTGCATACTTATTTAAAAATATGCATTTACAAAATGTGCTTATCTCATTTGTGATCTTTTAATGCAACACCATTAGTAAGGTCATATGCGTCAGAATATTAAAGGATGGTGTTAAAGCTTGTACGTTGGTAGCTAACATGAATTTATAAATAATTTGTTGTTTTTATCTTAAAAGTAATTACAAATTGAAAATATCTTTATCTTATAAGTACATATGTACATGAATATGTAATATGTGAGTGCCAATTTAGGTGTTCACTTAGTAGGTGCAGGTAGTTAATATGGTTGCATTAAGTGTTGAATTTTGTTATCAGTTCGTATATGTACATATATATATATAAAATTGCGATAATGTGAAAACCAACCGTTTTCAAATAAATAAATGAGAATCGACGAGATAATCGCATTAAAAATAGTCACTTTGAATTCGCAGCTGTCAGACTGTAAAAATCTGAGAAAATACTGACAAATAATATACATATTTTTACATACATACATATTTACACAATTGAAAACAGGAGTTTGAAGAAGAGAAAAAATCCAAAATTTAACAAAAATATTATTTGGCCACAAACTTAAAATAAAAATATTCAGCAATGGACGTTCTGGTGTTTGGTTCAGCAATTGTTGATTTTGTCGCGTAAATACATACATATATATAAACATATTAGTGACAATACCAATTTCTGCCAAATTTGTTCACAGATACGCCAACCGGCTACCGAAAGCTGGGGAGACACTACATGGCCACAAATTCATGACAGGATTTGGTGGTAAAGGTGCAAATCAATGTGTTGCGGCGGCTCGACTTGGGGCAAGTACAGCAATGGTTGCAAAAGTACGAAACAACTAACGTACATGTACCAAATGGAATAAATAATCAATTTTCTTTTATAGTTGGGAGATGATACGTGGGGCGGTAATTACTTAGAACATCTGCGATCAGAGAATGTGAATGTCGATTTTATCCAGCAATGTAAAAACGAGGTTAGTTATTGAAATGTATCTTATCTAAAAAATGTACTATTATATTTTCTAATTTAATATTACAGACGACAGGTATTGCGCAAATATGTGTCTCGGATAGTGGAGAAAATCACATAGTTATCGTTGTTGGAGCAAATAATTTATTGAGTGGAGATGATGTTAAAAAAGCAAAAGTATTGTTCGATAAGGCCAAAGTAAGATAATATACAATGATTATGAATTTTTAGTTCACAAGTATATTTGTATATTCTTTTTTATATTAAAGGTACTAATATGTCAGTTTGAGACACCACTTGATGCGACGTTGGAAGCTTTGCGAGCTTTTAACGGCATATCCATACTTAATACAGCGCCTGCAGTTGAAGATACACCAATTGATTTAATAAAAGCCGCTACCATATTATGCTTAAATGAAACCGAAGCAGCTATAACAACGGGCTCTGAGCAGATATCAACTCTAACGTAATTAAGCGCATTTATTAGTATGATGATTTTTGTTATTACTTTAAAAATATTGGTATGGTTCTAGGCAAGCCAAAGTAGCAATTGAACATCTGCTAGAAATGGGTGCTAATAATGTAATTATCACATTAGGCGCAATGGGTGCAGTTTATGCTAGACGTGAAGAACCAGAGACGTTTATACATGTACCGGCAGTTAAAGTGAATGACGTTGTCGATACAACCGGAGCTGGCGATGCTTTTATCGGTGCATTAGCATACTATATGGCGCATTACCCAGAATTTCCATGGCACCAACATATAGGTGCAGCTAACCAAATTGCTGCCTACTCTGTAAGACACCCGGGTACACAAGCGAGTTTTCCGAAACTGGAGCAAGTGAATAAACTGACTGAATTTGCGTGGTACGAGATATAAACAGTTGTACAAACACAGCATGTTAACACACGTTTTCTTATTTTATTTACAAAAATTTATTAAATAAAGTCTGCTTTTACTCGGCAATTTTACATATTTTTTTGTTTTGCATCTGTGTTAGATGTGCAACATTTATGTAGTTATGAAAATTAATCGATTCACAAATATGCCTGCGGTAGTATCATTTCTTTCCCGATTTCTTGATTCCTCCTCCCACCAATGGGCCCTTTTGTGACGCACGCTGTTTCGCTTGCTCGAGCGCTTTCTGTGCTTCCTTTTGTTTTTGCTTGAAGGCAATCTCATCGTCATCCATCTCCTTGCTTTCTTTTTTCGGTGCCTTCAATGGTTTCTTTTTACCACCTTCGCGACCAGACATTTTGTTGCAATTTTACTAAAAATTGGTATAAATGTGAATGTTAGATTTTCAGTATATTAGCCACACGTTTTTATACAAAAATTGTATGCCCAAAAATGTATCTAAATTTACCTAACTCGTGCAGTCACGTTAACGAAACAATACAATTTGGCCTTTTTCTTGTGACTTTTGACGTTTCATCGGCAAATGTGCGATGTGTATTTAATATTTTTTATCGATTTTGGACTTCTAAATAATCGAAGTTTCAGAGTATCTCAAGGCACATTGCGGGTGATGGAGATATATTTCTAGATACTCTGAAACCACATAGAGAAGTGATTTTTTGGATAAACTAAGTTCAGTGGCATAGCAGTTACTATCATTTGTTAGCGCACACTGACTGCATGTCATGGAAAACACGTCCGGGAACCTTAAAAGTTAAGTGAAATAATATAGAAATAATTATTGCCATGAAATATAGGTATATAAACATAAAAACATATAAATATTTCGATAAACTAACCAAACAAATTGCACTCTGTGTCACTAGCGCTTAGTGGCACAGGGTGACTAAAATCAATGGCATTTCAACACATTAGCCCATTTTCAACTGTTCCACTAATTCGAAGTGCTACGAACATATTCGGAGGCGCAATCGTTTTCTTTCATTTCAAGTGTAGCCGCACGAGCTCGAGCACGCGACTTGTCAACGCCGAGTGGGAAAATCTGATATTCTTCAAAAGAATTTTTTACTGTGTCTCTTTTGTAAGAAGTATACAAAGCAAAAAGGTATTGTACATTTTTAATATATTATTCACTTAATTTTTAAATATCAAGTAAAAAAATATGGCTATTTAAAATGTGAATAGGAAATGTGTGTGAAAAAGTGACCGGAAGATGAAGCGTTGTGTTAAATCAACTCTACTGCCGTGCTAGTGTGCCATTGATTTTTCTCTTAATTCGCGATACTACTCGGCACTTTGCTTGCCAGTTGGTTATGTAACGAACTTTTTAATTTGCACAATTCCACAAACTTAATTTTAAAATGACTAAAACACTGTTTTTTTAAATGAGTTAGCTTTCATAAATGCAACTGAAGCAACAAATATATTAATTTAATAGAGTTTTAATGTTATTTGCCATTTGTCTGCAAGCATATAGTACATACACACATACACATATTTAATTAGCCAAACTAGTGGGAGCGGTGACAGCATTGCGTGTCTAGCGAAAACATCCCCGCTTCCCGTCAGTCCGTGTTCCTCCGGAAAGTTAAAAGTGTTCACCAGTCACAAGGTAAACTTTCATGCTTGCGATTCCGTTTTCATAATTCCTAACCTAGAAATGTTAAAATAAAAATAATCTTCAAGAATTTCTGAGTGAATCGAGCGCTTGGCATACATTCATAAGTACGTACATCGTAGCTACGATCATGGTATGGTTGTGTTTGTAGGCTCTCTGGCAAGTAGCAGCCAACTTGGCAGCTATTTGCTTTGCTCAGCGCTATTGAGCGGCGTTAAATCGAAAGAGATTGATGCCATCTTTCCCCGTGCTATCTCTAAATGACGACTCATATTCTCTCAAAAATATACAATCAACTAATTATTCATACATATGTATGTATATGACATATTACAAACACATACATACATATGTATGTACAGAGCTCTTTACACTAAATGCTATTGGAAAGTTAAATTTTTATTTGACTCAGCGGTTACCTCTACAAACTCTTTTCTCTTAGCAGTTCAACCTTCGTACACATGTATGTGTGTATGTATGCTGTCGTCAAGTCCGTAAAATTTCCAAACACAATAACCATTTCATTGAAAGTGTTGAATGTGTTTCGGGCATACCTTGCGGGTACTAGTGGTGGTCCGCTTATCGCAAAATAAAAACTATGTTTTAAGGTCATCTCAAGCGACAAATTTATATATACTTTTCTAAGTAATAATATGTATACATACATACATGCGAGTACATATATTTTTGTTGTGTCTACTGCGCCTTAATGATTTATTTCTTATTGCTGTGCGTCCTAGCTGTACAGTGCAGCATTTTCGCAGAATACCTGGAAATGCCAAAAGCTACCACGGGAGCGTAGGTACTCGTCTCTGACAACCTATAGAATTCCAAATGCGGTTACCTGCGTGTTTTTGTTAACTCTAACCAAATGCAGCTGTTTGATGCCAACTGTGTTGCCGGTCAAAATTTCAATTTTCAATTTGATCTGCAAAATATCTGAATAAGAGTAAGAGTAGTTAGGCTTCAGAAGTAGATAGAACTGGTTTCAGCCAAATTCTGCAAAGTAAAGTTAACAAAAGAGTCAGCAAGTTGTATGTATTGACAAACAAATATGTATATGTACATATGTAAGCAGGTAGTAGATTTGTGCATATTGTCTGCGACTCCAGCGATTTAGAAGAAGCTTCATATACAAACTATATAGCTAAGTAATTCAATAGCTTTTTTGTTTAACTTCTATGAATAACCGGATATTTTCAGTTACATATATTGAAGAGCAATTTGGGGTGAGTTGCGTTTTGCATGTTGAAAATCGTAAGAATGCCGACGCCAACGCATGTAATTAATTTGTTGTTTTGTAGTAAAATGACACTTGTTGAGTGCCTATGTGTTTAAGGCTTAAATTGTTGAAAAAAAAAATTTATAAATAAAAATTTTAAGGAATTAAGAAAAGTGATGAAAATAAAATTAAAATTCGTCGTAATACGAAACTATTTATTTGTTGCTGTATTGTTAATAATAAAATTATTGTTTTGATAACAATAATTACTTTTACTTTCCGTTGGTCTATAAAATACATGAAATTTGAATTGAATAAGTATTTTTATAAGCAAGTAAATATAAGGACTTGAATAAGTGCTGCCACAATAATAGTGCCAGATACTTGAGTTGAGCTTATATTATTAATAAATCACTTAAAGTTGCTGTTGACTGTCGGCAAATTAAACCGCTTAATCACAAAGGCCGGTAGTTGAAAGAATATAAGCTAATAAAAAATTTAATAAATTTAATAAAATTTATATGATATCAATATATATTCATATCTTTAAATTCGTTTCAATAAAATAAAAAACTAAAATTAACTTTAATGTTCATCAATGAAAAACGAAAATCAATTACATTGCCAACACGTCCTTGATCTCTTACGCATTCTGCCCTCAATTTCAAGCAGCCACAATGCGGCCATCAACGCTTTCGTGCTCTTCGCGGACCACTTTCACGCCGCAGCGTCGATTACCACGCATCGCTGCAATTAAAAAAGTGCGTATTAATTGCACTTTTTCGCTATTTTAATGTGCCACAACATTGTGGCAACTTGCCAAATGAAATGCAAATTGCAACAACAACACAAGCGCTGCTAAAGTTTGTGCGTACACATGGTTTAAAAACACGGCAAGTTGGTCAAGTAGAAAAATTTCAATGGCACGCCAGCAAGCGTCTGTGCATTCTTCATATTCCAGTAATGAGGTTTTGCCAAAACCGGTTTTAAATGAGTTCATTGGCTTCGATTTCAAGAAAGCTTAACGCTTTCGGTTTAATAATGTAAATGTTGCACTCATAATAACGCAAACTAAATTGTTTTTGTATGTAATTGCAAAAAAAATTATTTTTTCTCAAAAGCTTTCAAGTGCAGCTTAAAAATTAATTATGAGATATTAAAATGTTCGATTGAGATATCCACTTTATTACTATTATTTTGTATAATAACCTAACCTTCTATATAACACGTGTTAAAGGGTATGTGTAAAAATAAGTGGGGATAAAGTTTTGAGCAAGGATGAAAAATATTTAGCCTTAATTGTATTACAACAATTTTTTTCTAAATTAAAAGAATTCACAAAGTGTCCATTTTATGTGTATATTTTTAAACAAACATGTTACTCGATATCCCCGTTTATAAAAGAATGTGTCATAAAAAGGGAATTTCCCAGAAAACATTTCTGAAGTAATTTCGAAGAATGGTACTGAGTCCTTGGCTAGGTAAAAATCCGATCTTAGTCCCAAATAGGAATTAAAGCAAAGGAATACAGTGTTATCGGTAAAGTGAAGTGATACAAACAAAGGTCGTAACGTGCCTCTTAAAAAGTTTTACAAAAAAATATCAATATTAGAAAAATTGTGTGAATTATTGTCATTGTGATATTGCAATTCATCCGTTTCGATTTGATCGTAAGCAACTCTTCCGCTTCACTGTGTTATTAGCCCAAGATAAAGTTTTTAAAAGCTCAATCAACAAATATTGATAACAGTTGCTGGTTGTGAAAAATCTAAAATTGATTCGTCTCCAAAAGCTTTGATACCAATTTATCGTCAAAATAATGTTTTTGATGCCTTTTGGTAGATCTTTCTTTCAAAAGAACCATACAAGTTGAAACTAATTTAACAGTCGATTTTTATTTGGGCTATGAATACTGTTGTCCTACTGATTTTTGTACCTTGAAGAGGGCATATTAAGTGTGCAACAAACTTTGTAAATAAATGCTGTTATTGTAATGGTTATCTAGTTCACGTTAGGGTGGTAAGGGAGATAAGTTGTCATCGAAGTCCTTCAACGATAGGCGTAGAAAACGTGCTGTTTCGTTGGGGTCGGTCCACAGGGAGATGGGTGTTATTATGCTGGGCATATATTTGTTGTGTTGGGGTCTATCCGGGATAAGTAGGAGTATAACCTGTTAAAGTAACCAGAACAATTTCCAGAGAGCCGATTTTGCGTTACCCGAATTGACTCTGATTTTATCCTGCTGTTTTTTCGGAGAGCTAATCCCTTTTGGATCGTTATAATATAAATATGTATGTATGTACATACATGTGTGCATATATGATGAGCTGAGTCTATTTAACCTAGTCCATATTTTCACTTTTAACTCTTAATGTGTTAAATGCTTTTTGCCTCGCAGTGTTTCCGATTTACAGTGGAAGCGCTGTACTATAGATCCTTTTAAAAATATTTTCTCACAAAAAAATATGTTTTCTTTATATAAACACATTTAGTATTTACGTATTTTAAAAACTATCTATTAATTTTACAACATACCAAAAGCTCTTGTCAGTCAAAACGGAAAAACCTCATGTACGTATATATGCACATATGTATATATGTATATATGTAGTATGTACGGACACATTCAAGTTGGCCGTGAAATTTTTGTTTATCTCACACATCTTCAATGCGCAGTACGCATATTATCTTATCACAAGACCGCTAGTTACTGAAGAACATAAAAAATTACGTAACATTGGTTAGGGATTAGTAGTAGTATACGCATACATGTACATATGTATATGGCAGCAGTTTGTCGTCAAGGTGCTTGTGCTAAGAAATGTGAAAATGGTTAGCATTATTTAGCACTTTAGTCTTATGTTTTTGCGTAAATTGCTGCTAACGGTAGAACATACATACATATCTAAGGGAGTTCCAAAATTAACGCAAAATCTAAATCTCTTCTTGAAACACATAGATACATACATACATTTATATACATATATGTATATAAATATTTGATTGAGCAGTCATATGCGTCGGACTTTAGCTCTTATAACCCTACATACACTTGTACAACTTGTGAAAATGAATGACTTTTATATACAAATACATGCATAGCTTTGTTAGCGCGTGTGTAAAAACACATACAAACACCAGTATGTGCATGTGTGCGCGTATGTTACGTCAAATTCAAAATTTCGTGTGTGAGACGATCACATGCCCCTTGGCGCCCCACACACAAGCACTTTTTATTTGTGTGTGTGTGTGTGCTTGTGCTTTTGCTATTTCGCGTCGCGTCAACTCTTTGCTTAGTTAATCTCTCCTACAATATACCCACCTACATACAGTTACTAAGTAATAATTCTTGAGCTAATACAACTTCTATGAGTGATATTGCGTTGCTTCACAAATCAGCGATTACGTAAATACTGAAGAAAATAAAGTACGCAGTCAATGAAAACGTATTACCCGCTTATCGTTTCGGCAGCAAGTGTCCTTATCAGCGCTGAGCAAGTTGGCCATTCGTCAATGTTTTTGCGCCGACATCTGCTCAGCATTGACGCCACCCACCCATAGACGCCTATTTTTTGCACCTTAGTATTTAACCGAATACTTATTTATAAGTGATTTGAATGAAGCGTAGAGTAGTGAAGAAAGCAATTGCTTTTTTTTTGCGGCCAAAGCCAAATTATCGAAGATTTTTTGCTAAATTTAAATTTAATTTTAGTTCAATGCCACTATTATTGTTTAAATGCTGTAAAAGGCATTATGTAATAACACGCTGCATGCACAAACATACATTTGTTTGTATGTATGCGCCATATGTACTTATGTTTCTCCTTGCTTGTTGGCATTGAGCGAAAAACGAGCACTATCTGCTTGCCACCAACTTGGCATTAGCAACAAAAACATTGCTGGCAACCAAAAGCTGCTGAGTCGATTTTTAAGCAGAAAATCGAAAAGTCGGAGAAGAATGCTACTCGCAATTTTTTTCGTTTTTTAGAATTTCATTTTTTTAATTTTTTTAAATTACTTTTATTAACATTTTTTTTTAATTTTTTATTAAAACTGTTTTATGTTTTTATAAAAAATTAGCTCATAATTGAAGGGAGTAGCATTATTTTTATTTTTCGTTTTTTTATTTTTATTTTTTTTTTTAAATAAATTTTTGGAATTTTGAAATTTTTTCATAAACATTTTTTACCATTTCCTCGTATTCTTTTAAAATAATTTGTTTTAATATACATATAAAGTTTTTAAATTTTTTATCAAAATATTTATTGTTTAATTTTTTTATTTTTTTTTATTAAAATGGTTTTTATATTAAAAATAGCGGAAACATTTTTTAATTTTATTTATTAATTTTTTATTTAATTTGATTTTTTAATAATTTTTGGAAACTTTTTCATCTACATTTTTTTATCATTTTTTTGCATTTTTAATTTCTTTCATTTTTTTACATTTTATTTTACATATAAATTCAAAATAAATGATCGCGAGCATAAAGAAAGCTCCTTCGCAATCGCCACAGTGACAGCTAACCAAAGAAATCACTTTTCACTTGTGTGCATGTGTGCGTCTGCCAAGCTTTCTATGCCACCTTTCATAAGCTTACACATGCATATACATGTGTGTGTGTGTGTACATGTATTCTCACCATTTTCACACGCTCATTCACCAGCGTTTTGCTAAAATGTGTTATAAAACCGAAAAGTGCCAAGGGTCTTGTCGGCGTTGGCCTTCAGCGAGAAGCCGTAATGTAAAAGAAATAATATACAATAATCATGTGGGGGAAAAAGCTCATTTCAAGCTCTCACGCTCTCTTTCGCTTGCATGTGTAACAAAGCGCAGGCGTTCCCTTGACCGTTCGCTGGCTGCCAGCCGCTCTCACTTCCGTGAGTTTGCGCTCTCACCCTCCTCAATGCCAACAACTACGTAGGCAGAGGTTGCAAAAGCGCATTGCAGAGCTTTCAACAAAGTTTTGCTTCACTCAACGTCGCCAAGTAGAATTTCCAATTTTCCATAAGCAATTCAGCGGCCGTCCGGTGCAGACCTAAAGCTTGGAAGAGGAAGAAGTGGGCAATAGCAATTAACACATTTTTGTTACTGTGATAAATTATACAAAAACAAATAGTACGTAATACAAAAAATATATTAATTTTTAAATTTCTAATTTAAAGAAAATATCGATTTGAAATGCAATTAAACTGTGTTATGGCAAGCACTCAATAGTTATTACGAATTAAAGCGAGATTTGTTATGCAAAAGTGTTTGAAATTTGCGAAAAAGTCGACTGCAATGGCAAAGCGTGCAATTATCTAACACCGAATTGGTGCTTGAGTGAGCTTTAAACTGCTCAAAGGCAACTTTAAATCAATGATAATCAAAAATTATGAAGAAATGTGAAGACATTAAGCGCTGTCTTAGAAAAATTGTGTTTTTATTAGTGAAATGTTTTAAAATTTTATGAGAAATTAATTTATATGAAAAATTGTGTGCCCCGAGGCAGAGCAACTGTTATGCAATCACATCTGTTATTGTAGACGCTTCGTGAAAAAAGTTCGTTCGTTTGTTCGGTCGATCTTCGTTCCATCGCTTGTTCGGCGCTCGATTCCATATGCAACAACAACAGTGTGCCAACGCCACAATCAGCTAACCTCGTATTGATAAAAAAGCGGTTTATGTAACATAACGGTTATTATACAACAACACAGCGCTGCGCTTAAGCAGTTGACTGCAACGACCCAAAAAACACTTTGCACCCTTTATAATCGCATATTTATTCTAAGCGTTTAAGTTGGAAATGATTTTGCAAAAATTATGTCTGGCTTTGTGTCAGTTTGCGAGATTGTAGCACCTTCTTTGTAGAATCTTCTGCATTGTGGTGTTCTTTAATTATCGATTGATTTCTTGTTTTTGTTGGCCACGTGCTGCCCCTTCGAGCCAGCATTCGATATTGTGACGTAACAATGAAGTGACGCACAAATATACATGATGTCGGTAGTATTAGTCAATATACATTCATATGTACATACATACATACATCTATGTGAATAGTATGTGTACCTTCCACACAAGTACAATTATAAGAACAAATTTTAAAACAAGGGCATAAAGTCGAAGAAAACTGTCGCAGCGCCATTAGTTAAGTGTATGTAAATATGCACACACACACACATCTATATGTAGAATTGTTCGCATATTTGCACTTGAACCACATATTAGATAACAGCTTTAGACGCAGTGCGTATGAGTAACATCAGCTGCCCGTCGTTAGGATAAAGTGTTAGTGAGGCTGCGTGGCGTATGATGAACATGAATGAAAAGAACTCTCAAGACGCACATACAGTGGTGGGCATATGATTAGAAATTCCTTGGTGGCTTTTAGAGTTATGCATTGAAATTAATTGTTTCAAAGGCCGATAGTCTTAGTTACTAGTTGCCTTGCTAAATGTAATGTAATTATTTATAATTATAGTTCATATAAAAAAAAAATAAAAAATTTATTTTAAATCAGAAAATAATATGAAAAAATACAATATTTGGATTTCAAATTTTTAATATTTTTAGTTACTTTTATTATTTATTGATGAAATTTATTAAAAAAAAAAAATTATTTGTCAAGATTTTTTTGATTAAAATTTATTAATTATTTATGAACTTCTGCATGGAATTGTGATAAATTGATTTTCTTATTGAAGAGCTACCATTCAGATTTTAATCAGTTAAGTTTTGCGAAAAATATATTTTTTAACGGTTGATTGTGGCTTGTTGGTTTTCTATTAGATAAAACTTAAAAAAAAAAACTAATTACTAAAGGCAAAAATTTTATTTGTAACCGTTCGAAAGCACAGAAAACCTCTTGTTTTGTTGAAAATTAATATAATAATTATTATTATTACATTAAATTGCAGCAATGATCATTGATAATGGTTTTTATTAAATATTGCAATTTTTAGAATTTGTAATATAACTGAAAAACAGAGTTTACAATTATTTACTTTGATATGCAAACATAAGATAACTTTGATATTTACTAATCGTTAGATTTGGTTGGACATTTTTGAAATCATATCTTTATCTATTATCTCAAAACAGTAATTGTTTTGAAATATTATAAATATTTAATTTTTTAAATTTATTTTTTTACTTAACCATTTATTTATAATTATAATTTACACAACTTTTAGATAAAGTAAAGGATTCAGTAATTAATTTTTCCCAATAGGAAAAATATTATTTTTAAAAACTATTTTTTTAATTCTTTAAAAAAAAAATAAAAAAATATAATTATTTAAAAAAAAATTAAAAATATATATATATAATTTTTGGGCTTATCGAAGACCATGTACGCTTGTCATTCTACATTTATGTGGTTCAAAACTAAGCCAATAGCAATTTTTGTTACGACGGTCACTAAACGTCTTGATTTTTTGTGATACTTTAGTAACACTTACGTGCAATTACAAAAAATATATATGTATGTATGTATGTACATATATTATTATAATTTTATAATTTATAAATATTATATAAAATAGCGGTGATGGTTTATTAAAATTTAAAAACGCAGTTCTGAAGGGTGAAATATTTTATGCAATATATTGAAATTTTAACAAATTGGAATTAGAGATTAAAGTAGATTCATTCGATGCCAAGAAAAAAGTAATTATTAATTATTTTAAAATTTTTTTCACGAGTTCAAACATACATATGTGTGTATGAATGTAATTAATTTTAATTTATATATTTATACATAAAATTTATCTTACAAAAATTTTCCAAGGCCTTGTCGGTCATTCACAGCATTTTTGATTTGCATAATAAATTTTATTGAATTGGCCACTTTCTCGAGAAAATACATATTTGACATATTCTGCTCTGAAAATGTGATATAAATCTTTTTTTTTTCAGAAAAAAAAAATTAATAATTTTTTTCAGAAAAAAATAACAATTATAAATATTTTTGGTGAAAAATCTTGTTTGCAAATTTTTTATTTTTTTTTCGCTTTTCTTCAACTCAATTGAATGAGTTCTAAAATTAAATAAACACTTGTTTTATAGCGACTGATCTTGACTGTTGCCAACACATACATACAAACATTAATATTTATTTATATAGTATATGTACATATAGACATAAGTGTGTACTCTTGACGTCAATTGATGATGTTTTTTGGGCAATGAATTTGAAAAATTATTTAATTTTTTAGTCATATTTTATTTTTTGTGGCTTAATGGCAACAATACTTGAATCTCTTTCCTGGAATTGCCCTTCAATATAATAAAATATAATAAATAATTCATAAAGTTAATAATTTCGACTTATGACTCTTTAAAATGAACTTGCTTATACATACATACATATGTACATACATATATAAAGTATCGAATTCCAGCTTTGCTAACTGTGCGTTTATCTGAGTCAATGCTTGTGCAAAGAGGCGTAAACAAAAGCATTTCATTATTATTATAAATTGAAATTTGAAACCAATGTAATATGAACTTTAAATTGAACTCTCAAATTTTATACCACGTACATACATATGTTTGTATGAGAAGTGACTTATTTAAATAAATTAATGAATTGAGAAAAAATATTTTTTTTAATTAAAAATTTTAATATTTAAAATATATTTTTTTAAATTACAAATTTTAATAAAAAAAAATATTTCACAAAAAACATTTATGGTAAAGAATTATTTGAAACTTTAATATAAATTTTTTTTTTTGATAACAATTTATTAAATTAGTTGAAATTTCGAAATAAAAAATTTATAAAAGAATATAGTCAATAATAATTATAAAAAAATGTGGTAATTTTTAATAAAAAAAAAATCCTTTGGAAAAAATTAGTTGAAATTAATAGAAAAAATATAGTAAATTATGATTAAATGAAATATAGTAAATTTTAATATAAAAACTTATTTGAAAAAAAAAATGTATTAAATTACTTGAAATTTTAATACAAAAAAGTAATAAAAAAATATCATAAGCAGATTTAAAATTTGTAGTCCATTTGTACCTAGTGCGAAGTATAATAATAATGTAGACCACGTGCTAATTCCATAAGACTCAATTTTTCAGCTTAAAGGCCGCATTGAGTCACACTTAGCAACGAGACTGAACTTCCATAAACCAGTTTAGCTCGAACCATTTTTTTTCAAATACAAACTAGGTTGAGTTGTCTTTTTATTATTTAAACACACGAACACATACAATTACATATGTATGTATGTATGTGTAATGATTCTAAAATTCCATGTACGCTTATCGCAAAAAAATACCGAGTTTCGCGCTAATAAATGCGTTTGTGTGTGAAGCGAGGCCGCTAAGCGCGTGTCTCGTCGGCGACGTACGGCGCTCGCTTTCCGTGTTTGTGTGTGTGAAGTCATGAGTGTCGCGAAATTTTGCTGATATCATTATAAAAAGCAATAAATTCAATTTGCGCGTGCCATTTACAGTTTAATTGTTTTTTGTGAGAATATTATTTTACTATCAATGAAATTGTCGAAATTGCAACTAATCTTAAAATTTTTGATTTAATTTAATTACAGCATAATGGGCAAGGATGGTAAAGCTGCTGATCCCCTTGCATTCGTCAAGGATTTCGCTGCGGGCGGTATCTCTGCTGCTGTCTCAAAGACTGCTGTTGCACCCATTGAGCGTGTGAAACTGCTGTTGCAGGTTCAACACATCTCAAAACAAATCAGCCCCGATAAGCAATACAAGGGCATGGTTGATTGCTTTGTCCGCATTCCAAAAGAACAAGGTTTTGCGTCATACTGGCGTGGTAACTTGGCTAATGTTATCAGATACTTCCCAACTCAAGCTTTGAACTTCGCCTTCAAGGATGTGTACAAACAGGTATGTGTTACGTCGAGTACTAATTTTTTTGCTATTAATTGAAAATTTTCTGTTATTAATGAAACTGTATTTTAATTGTCTTTGTTTGGCAGGTTTTCTTGGGTGGTGTTGACAAGCACACTCAGTTCTGGCGTTATTTCGCAGGTAACTTGGCCTCTGGTGGTGCTGCTGGTGCCACTTCTTTGTGCTTCGTCTACCCCTTGGACTTTGCCCGTACCCGGTAGGTTTTCATATTCAATAATTACTAATGACAGCAATCCAACAAAAATTAAAGTCGCTTAAATTCCTCAAAAAATAGTAATTTATGCAACAGATTTTTGGTGGATGACTGTAGTTATAAATCATAACAGCTTTTGAGCTTTTTTAATATTTTTATAATAATTAATGAGTTCGCTTATTCCTCTACTCCACACAGTTTGGCTGCTGATGTCGGTAAGGGTGGTCAACGTGAATTCACCGGTCTTGGTAACTGCTTGGCCAAGACTTTCAAGAGTGACGGTCTTGTTGGTTTGTACCGTGGCTTCGGTGTCTCCGTACAAGGTATCATCATCTACCGTGCCGCTTACTTCGGCTTCTACGATACTGCCCGTGGTATGTTGCCCGACCCTAAGAACACACCCATCTACATCAGCTGGGCTATTGCTCAAGTTGTTACAACTGTTGCTGGTATTGTATCCTATCCATTCGATACTGTGCGTCGTCGCATGATGATGCAGTCTGGCCGCAAAGCAACCGAAATCATCTACAAGAACACACTGCACTGCTGGGCCACAATTGCCAAGCAAGAAGGTACTGGCGCCTTCTTCAAGGGTGCCTTCTCCAACGTACTCAGAGGTACTGGTGGCGCTTTCGTGCTTGTATTGTACGATGAAATCAAGAAGGTCTTGTAAAGTAATTAACACCTACTATCTAATTGAGCTAAAACAATTATTTAATTTAAATATTAAAATAATAAAAACAAAAAATTAAAAAAAAAAATACCAACAAAAAGCAGTTACCATACATTATTGAAATAAGCGATATAAATAAATAAATGTAAAACAAAAAGGTTGCAAATTGTAACAATACGAAGATAGAGCGAAAAATAACCAACAACAGTAATTCAACAACAACCACACTGATGAATCATTAGTAAATGTTCAATCACAAACAAATACGGAAAAGTTAAAAATACAAAAATTAATAAAAATTGTAAAATGATTTTTTTCTAGTACAGGGCTAGTTAAGTGCAGATAAGCAGGACCTGTTACCTAATAGTTTCCAGCTTCTGTAATTGATTGAAGTTAGACAATTGGCATCGTGCGTAGGCGATTAAAATCGAAGAAAAGTATTCATTTGGAAATGATTGGTCCAGTTATCACACTACCATCGAAGTGGGGTTATGTATGGTTATTAGAATGATAGTTTAGCAGTATTAGTCAAAACCATCATTACATCAACAACAAATGTGGCCTAAGATCTCAATAATTTTTAACTCAAATAACTTTCGAAGCTCTCACCATAACGTAGATAACAATAACCGATATCCTTAATCCCTTTCCATTTACTGACAATTACCGTAAGACTAAATAACTAGGTTTGAAGAGTCGGTTGCTTGCTTTAATTGTTATCGTTCAATTGAGTTTTATCGATTTCTTAATTTGAATACATTTCAAATCTACATATGTCATTTTCTACAAATTTTTCGTAAATTTGACACATTTGATCGAACTGTTCTTATTGTTCTTTGTATAATTGTTAAATTCTAAATATTTAAAATCATTACTTTTGAATTGGCAACTAAATATTTAATAGCGCTATGAGTGAAGGAGAAATAAAGAAAGATTTGTCAGATCCCATTGGATTCCTTAAGGATTTTATGGCTGGTGGCATATCCGCAGCTATAGCAAAAACTGCAATGGCGCCGATAGAACGCGTTAAATTGCTTTTGCAAGTACAAGCCATATCAAAGCAGATCTCTGCAGACAAGCAATATAAAGGAATGATAGATTGTTTTGTAAGAATACCGCGTGAACAAGGCTTTTTATCATTTTGGCGAGGAAATCTAGCTAACGTTATTAGATACTTTCCTACCCAGGCATTGAATTTTGCCTTTAAGGATAAATATAAACAGGTATGATGAAGTGCTTTTCACACCCAAGCAAACCAATTTTAAATTAATAGCATTATGGAAATTGTGAAGATATTTCTCAGTGGCATAAACAAAAAAGAACAAAAGGGACGTTATTTCTTAGGCAACATACTATCCGGTGGTGCAGCTGGTGCCACGTCACTCTTATTTGTATACCCTTTGGATTTTGCACGTACTCGGTAGGTAAAAAGCAAGCTTTAGCTTCTCTGTGTACTCTAATAAACTATTATGTAGTTCATAGAAAACTTAAAAAATAGAGTTGTTATTACTTTAGCTGTAGAATTTTATTTAAAGTCGGCGCTCAGTTACATGCATTAAGTCATAATTCACAATTTTTTGTAATAGCTTGGCTGCTGACGTTGGAAAGACAGGACAACGCGAATTCAATGGACTCTTTGATTGTATAAAGAAGATATTCAAAACTGATGGATTTATGGGATTGTACAGAGGTTTTGTTGTTTCTGTACAAGGAATTATAATGTATCGTGGCGCTTATTTCGGTTGTTATGATACTGCTCGTGAGCTAATGCCAGATCCGAAAAATTCACCTATATGGGTAAATTTTTTAATTGCGGAAGCTGTAACCACCTTTGCAGGCATAGTTTCTTACCCTTTTGATACTGTGCGCCGTCGTATGATGATGCAATCAGGCGTAAAGGCTGGCGAACGCGTTTACAAAAACACTGCCCATTGTTGGTTAGTTATTGCTCGTACAGAAGGTCCCTTTGCTTTTTTTAAAGGAGCGTTTTCAAATGTTCTACGTGGAACTGGTGGGGCACTTGTATTGGTGATGTATGATGAGATTAAGAAGCTAATGAATTAACAATTTAAATTTTTATAAATTAACTAGTAGATGAGACCTCCCTACTTGAATGGTAGTTTCTCATGTTTAAGAATTAAATGTGTCTGTTACTTCTTGAACATGACTTAATTATTATTTAAGTTTTGAAGTCGCGACTGTAATTAATCTACTACAAATTATAATTTCTAATTCTAAATGAAAACCTGTCTTTTCACATTAAAATATTTCCTTTTATAATAATTCAAATGTTTTATTTTATTATTTAAAAAACGAATTTTTTTTTTTTAAATAAGCCGGATTTAAATGTTTAAAATATCGATAACTATTTGTAAGCATAAAACTCTCCAATGTGTATCGAAATTATAAATTCTCACCTAAATGACAGTTAGTTCACCTGCAAAACAGCTGATATATAAGTGCATGGCATTTGAGCTCGGTTATAAATTTTTTCCACAAAATTAATTAATTTCAATTAAATTGTAAAAAAATTGTTGCAAATATGTTGGCAAGACATTCTTTAAAACTACCACGATTGACAAACATGTGTGCATCATTCTGCACAGCAACAGCGGAGGCGGCGGCGGAACCTCTTTATAATCGTCCTAAACTTGTCCCAACTGATTACCGAACAGGCGAGACAAACACCGACTTGCATTCTAAAGTGCATGAAGCCAAATTCTACACAATTGCTCCAGAAATAAAGAAACAATTATTTAGCGGTGGTGGACTTCCACGGCAGTACGAGCAACAAGTAAAAACATTTACCGAAACTTGTCTCATGGTGCGACCGGCCGGTTTAGAGTTAATAAATTATATCCGTAATACGGATTTCAAACGACCAGCGGTACGATACGTATTATACGGTGACAATGGTGTTGGCAAAACTTTAATTATGGCTCATGCATTGCACTATGGATTACAAAACAATTTTGTGATTGTACATGTACCATGGGTACCCAATTGGATGAAGCGTCCAAAAGAAACTGCTAATGCTGCACAAGAAGGTTTTATCGATTTACCTTTCGATGCGGCAGCGTGGTTAGTGCACTTTAAAACTCAAAACACAAATCTACTTACCAAATTACAATTGAAAACAAGTAAGGATTACGTCTGGAGTAAAAGAGAAGCAACTCCAGCTGGTTCCACATTGTTGGAATTGGTGGAGCACGGTATTGCGCGTATTAAATTCGCCTCCGAAACAATTGCTGCTTTGTTATTCGAGCTGAAGCAACATGCTAGTGAAGATAAATGTAAAGTTATGGTTGCTATTGATGGCTTTAATGCATTTTTCCACCCGGAGACACGTGTGTTTGGAGATCATAAACAACGTATAACGCCTGATCGTATTACACTGACACAACCTTTCCTCGATATAACTAATTACAATTGGACAAATGGTGTGTGCATATTAACAGTGGATAAAATAGGAATGACCGAAGGTTTTATGGAGTCGTACATGCCACGTTATTTACTCGGTAAGGAAGGATTCGAGCACTTAGATCCATTTGTGCCAGTACGTGTGGATAACTACAGCGATAAAGAGTTCGCGAGTTGTGTACAATACTATTTAGATCGAAATTGGATCCAGAAAACACCGGAAGGCTTTGACGAACAACTTAAGTACCTTAGCAATAAAAATCCCTATACATTAATGCAACTAACCCGATCGTTGTAAGTGAATGCACAACTTTGCAAACTGGAAAACCAAATACTGTTCACATTTTTCAAAATAAAATTAAAAATATAATAATAATTATTGAAATGATCAAATCTTTTATATAAAACTCATAAATGTGCAAATATAGTAATTAAGTGTTGCAAGTCAATTAGCTTCGTTGAAATAGTGGGTATTTATTGATTAACCATGTACGCATTTCATTAAGTCATGTCATCAGGAGGTATTTAACTATTGCGTTTTTGTGTTTTTACTATTATTTTAGGCAAATATTTTCTCTTTTTTTTTAGCAATAAACCGGCTTTTCGAACATAATAAAACATTAATCTAGATCATAAACAAGCAAGGAATTTTTAAGTTGAACACTGTAGTGTCAAATGCGAATAATTGCGGCCAACATGCATATACACTGGCTGAAATTCTAACAAATTGTTTAACTAAGTTCACTGCAGATGATGTTAAGTAGGTTGTATTGGAGGCGTTATTACGAGTTACTAATTGCTTTCATCTAAACGCAAATAATAACGCCGTTCCCATATTTGCTAGGCTTCGATCTTAATTGGTGGATGCAAACGCGGCCAGTCGACAAATTCCACCCCATAATGTAATATGCCAGTTGTGCCCACTCCAACAATTGTGGCCCAGAATAAAAGGAAAAGCAAGCTTTCGGTATTAAATTCTGCCGGAAAGATGGCGGTAATGAAGAGCATTGCCACGGCGAACAGCAAAACGGAAGGTATCTGAAAACACAAAAATTTTTCTTTAAAATCGTAAAATTTTTCTTTACCAATCAGAAGTTTACCGTGTTGTAGCGCCAAGTGCGTGTAACCACTAACGGTGAAGGCAGTAAATTGCCTTCGTCCGGTTTAACCACATACTTGCCCAGAAATAGATCAAAACCATCCTGTAAAGTTATAAAATAATGTAAATATTGTAAATTTTATCAAACCCGTACTCATGCACCTGTCTACTTCCATCAGCAAAATTATTGAGATAGTAACGAGTTGCTGAATTGACACCATCCTGCATAAGACCGGCTTTTGTACGTTTTCCTGTGCGTGTGAAATCGGTTTTCAAAGCGCCAGTACCAGAATATTGCAGTGAAATCACATCCGCATTATCCGCCCAAACCTGAATACATACAAACAAGTAAGTTAATGTTTATTAAGTATATGAGTATACTACTTACCCCCTTGAAAATATACTCGAAATTGGGCGAAGCTCGCTCTACAACTTGGCCGGCTTGCAAAATGCCAAGCTTTTGTAGGACCGCATTCAGTGAACGCTTGGCTAGCATACTTTGCACAACATTAGTACGATCCAAGCAATCAATACAATTTGTGCGAAAGACGCCATCTTGCGCTGACACCAAACCGCCATCTTCGCGTAAATGAAATACTGAGAACTCATCCTGTTCGTGTGCTACGCGATCGATCAGAATCTGCAAGCGATCCCAACGCATTTTCTTGCATTCTGCATGAAAGTCGAACGCTTCATAGCGTACATTGGGATTATTCATTTGCTGAACAAATGTGCGGAACGCGCGTTCCAAATTGCCCTCTGCGCGTTTTTGGTCTACCTATAGTTTATAAAGAATATATATATTTTTTAATATGTTTCTACACACATTCACAATTGCACAAATTACCAGGTTTAGAACTACTTGACGTCCGTAAAGCATCACCTGTGCTTCGAAATGTTTCAAGCATGCCGCCAAGTGATCCTTACCCGGCACCAGTTCCGGATCCGGTTTATACCTTAGGTTTGGTAATTGTCGCCAAAAGAAGGGCATACTGCCTCGCGTCTGTTGCAATTAGAAAAATACTCTTTATAATTTTAATTCCATTATAAAAGAAAACTGTCGGAAATCACCTGCACAAAGGATATACGCTGTCCATTGTACTCGACAATTTGTTCCGTTTCCACAAAATTGGCCACATTACCCGCCTCGTCAATGCCACGCGCGAAGAAACGTGTGCCGGCGCGGTGTATAGAGCGACGTGATATGATGGACCAAAAGAACGTTTGACCATTTACTTGCACTTGATTTATGGAAACAACTGAAAAAAAGTTTTTTTTTTAATAAAGCTATTATTAAATAAATTAAGATTCATACAGCCTAGTACGATTGGCAAGGCGAATTTGCGCATTTCCGGACAATTAAAATTACGCAGTAAAGCGCCATTCCAAACGAAGCGCTCGTCGGCGCGCTCGAACAAACCGTTCTAAGGAGTGTATAAAAAAAAATTAGATGCATACATTGAAAATTATTAATTTCCAAAGCAAAATATGTACCTTCATGAAGTCCGGCGGCATGCCGTGCAGGCGCTGTAGCGAGTGTGTCAAATCGTACCAATAGGAAAAGTAGAAGAAACGCGTATCCAGTGTTTGCCGCAACATGTTAAGATATGTTTCATTTTGCTCGCGTTGTTTGGGGCGCAAATGTGTTATAGTTGGAATGTAGGGTATAATATCGTAACCTGCCAAACGCCATATAATGGCGCCATTTAGCATGCCCACATAAAGGCGATGAGTGGCAACAATTAGGTAATGACCACCTAGTAGTTGAATGGTGCCAAGTATGCCACATACACGCCTTGTGGGCACTTGGTTGTTCAGTTGGTTGCCTTTGCCTACAATAATAATGACATTGTTAACATGTATATCATACATACAATTTCATGTTTATTTCTGTGTACAATTTTTAAATGCCTCATTTGCGTTTACTTACTTTGAACACGTACTGTATTCACGACGCGATCGATTACCAGCAGCTCATCTTTGCCATTGGGTTCCACAACGAAACGTTCCGGCGTTATGTACCTGTGTTGTGTTGTAAAGTAGTTATAAATCGATAAAATCAATCTTTAAGCAGTCATATTCGTGTCAAAAGCTTTGTTGCCACATACATATATGCGGCGGACAGCTGCAAGGCTAATCCATTAATAATGTCATTTTAAGTGCAGATTAAGTGTGCCCTACAGAAAATCACACTCAACCACCCACCCTACTTTAAGCTACATACAAGCTAACCCACAAAGCACACCATTCACTGAACACATTATCTTAGTCCGTTATCAACTTACAAATTCATGTCATCGTGAATATCCCAACTGGTATCCATTTTGTATGTACCAATCTTTGTGAAATGCACGAAATTAAACTTAAAATTAGTTTAAAAATAAAAAAACTTTTAGTCCGCTACTTTATCAATTTTGCTAATCACTGCCTGGCAACGAAATCAACCACACTGGGCGTTGTTTATTTTGGTTACAAGTGGCCGCGCAAATTTTACTTTATTGTCGTTAGTTCCTTCGTTGTTTATCTGTTAATTTAAAGGCATTTATGCTATTTTTTTAGTTTGATTACTGTAACTAAATAATTAATTTAGAATCGTGGACAAATTGGTTGCCAACAAAAATTTAGCAAATTTTGACACTAATCAGCTGTAATATTAAATTCTGCACAGGGTTGCATCGATATGTTTTGCTTACAGTGGAGGCTAGAGATTACTTGCGCGTGTACAATGTGTTTTGTGATTATGGGAAACTCTTATTAAAATTGTTGAAATTTTCTTCAAAATTTTATTTTTTTTAACTATTCTTTTTTTCACATTTTAAAAAAGGAAATATTTATTTTTTGTTTTAGGTTTTAAATAGCCCGAAGGTAAAATAGTCGGTTTTTTTGAAGTGCTTGCTCCGGCTTTAGTTTTTTATATTTTTATCGCAAAATGGAACTTGTAAAATTTTCTCTGGAAAAAGCGATCACTAAATTGTTGATAAAAAATTCAATAATAGCAAAAAATATTCTAGTTTTCTAAAAAAAGTTTACTGTGGAGTAGGTTAAATTTATGTGAATACATGAGGTAGGCTCCGATTACCATCGTCTTCCGATTGATCAGCTGAATGACCAGAACTCTTCGACATTACAGAGAATTGTATAATGTAAGGATTTTTTTTCACTTTTTTAGCAATTTTAAAAATTTCTGGGATCCTAAAATGTACTTTAAACAAAGGTTGAATTTCATGTGTATACTGGGTCTTGTTGACGACACGTTGTCACTTCAACACGTTGTCACTTCAAATTCTCTTTCGGATTTAAATAAATAGAGCTTTCGAGTCATTTTACCGTCACTGAACAAACGAAACATATTTTTTCATTATTTTGAAAATGTCAAATTTTGTACCGAAAAGTGATGATTTGCGGAAAGAATTCATTTTTTTCCATTTGAAGAAAAGTGCAGCAGAGTCGCATCGAATGCTTGTCGAGGCATATGGAGTTCATGCTCTGTCAGAAGGCACATAAAAAAGATAATTTTTGATGTGAGAAATGAAGAACGTGGAAGACCACCAAAAATATCGGAGGAAGAAAATGGCAGCAATGTTAAGTGTTGCATAACAAAGACCAGAAAGAAAATCAGAAATCGATGAAAAGTGGGATATATTTTAAGAATACTAAACGGAGAAAATCCTCGGTTAATCAGCGACTACATTCAACATTATCTGCAAAACAAGATCGATCAAAAAGCCCGGCCACTTCAGATTACCTTTTGTTTTTATCGACGGGACACGCATTGACTGAGCAGCACTTCGATTCCCCACAGAAGTCGAAAATTGGATGTCTGATTCGTTTGCTTCAAAAGACGAACATTTCTATTGGAATAGTCTCCACAAAATTGCCAGAATGTTGGTCAAAGTGTCTAAAAAGCAATAGTCAATACTTTGAATATTTTTTTTTGCTTTCTCATTCAAAATTTGTATTTAATTTTCACAAAAAAACGCTCATTTCATACCTATACACTTATTTGTTAAACACAATGCCTCTTACAAAATCACAAAAAAGCGACCTGTAAGTGAAAATAACCTCTTAAGGTAGTAGTACTGGTAACTTATGCCTATTTTCATGACTTCTTTGGAGGGTGGTTTTTTATAGGAAAATAAAAGTTAATTATCTTGAATATTTAGAGTGTTTTTATTTACATACGTATTGAAAAAAATTTTTTTTTTTGAAAAAATTTAAAACTTTAATACTATTATTATTGTCACTCGAAGTTGGAGCCTAAAAAAAACAAAAAAAAAATGCAAGTAGGTGGACCGGGTGATTTTGGCTCTTGATGTTATCTGAAAGTGATCTTGATTATTCCTAATCTATAGACATGTCATTCTGGTCGGAACAACTGAAGTTTAATTTCTAGGGTAAATAACCAATTTGGTGAAAAAAAGTTCTTTTATTTTAGCAAAGAAAGGGTTGTAAAATAAAAAGTTAGGGATAAAAAAAATTCTCGTTAGCACCGACGAGAACTATAAGTGTGTAGAATGGCCTGTTAAAATTTAAGCAATCGGTTCTATTGAAAAAAATTTAGGACCCGGGCCAACCAGAAACACTATGTTTTGAGAAAAACGCGTTTAAAGTTCAACAACTCCGAGAGAGAAGACTCCAAGGCGCTCTAGGAAACTCGTTATAACTCCCGAAATGTTTCGAATTAAGTAAAAAAATTCCTTAAGTTCGACGGTGTTGGAAATCTGCTGGAAGAATGGCAGAAATTATAAAAAATAAAACGGAATAAAAGGTGTGTGTAAAGGGTCTATAGTTGAGTAGCGGTCATGCATGAGAGTATACTCTGTCATACCGTCGCTTGTATCTCTAATATCAACGCATACCTCCAGGTTCAGATACTTAAAGGTTCGGAAAATGTAAACAACAAAGTAAAATTGTATATTTCGCACTAAAAATGCTTGCTTGTCAATTTCATTACATTCGGCACTTCCTTCACCTGGAAACTGTAAAACAGCAATCGGATTTTGAAAAGCATGAAATTACTCGGCACACACCAGTTTTGAGACTTATTCAAATTTAAGTCAATAACGCTGCACGCGCATCTTCCTACTTTTAAAACGATTACTTACTATCATTATGAGCATTTTCGGTTTATTTTGTTGTTGTTTTTTGCTGTTCTTTTCTTAGTTTTCGAGATTGATTAGCATAAGCGACTCGTTTACTCTGAAGTTTCGTATTCAATACGAGTTTGTGTTTTTAAATATCTTGAAGTATTCCGTTTTTGTTTTATGATCTTAGAAATGTGTGTGTGCGTGTGTGTGGCTTAGAATTTCTATGTTTTTATGCGCTTTAGTCATAGACGAGCCGGAAGCTCACATGCGATCAAATTAAGATTTGTCTTTATTTTGAAGCTTTATTTTGTAAATGATCGATGCCAAAGCTCTGATTGTTGTCATTCAGGTAATTAAGAGGCCACACGGAGTCTTTATTACTTTTGAACGGAGTATTTGTTTTGAATTCAAATGCTATTGGGTAAAAGTGATTGGCGCTTTGGCATTGAAAATTGGTGGCTAGCCAATGCATGTATTTCTACGAGTATTTGTGAAATCAATTCAAAATGTTTGAAGACGATTTTAAGAGTACGACAGTTTCGCTTATTTCCGTACCCGTCAAGCTGGAAATGCACCTCTTCGCAAAAGACGAGCCTTAGATGGAATCCCACCCAATCAATTTTGACTGGGAGAGGTCAATTAGTGTGTTCGGCAACTGTTTTTGCGGGGCGAAAAGTTTGTCTAGCGATTTTGACCATTTAACAATCAGATTGGCTGAATTTTTTTCAAAAGAAACGCTGCTACGGCATCATTGAATACGTTGCAAAAATGTTTTAGGTATGAGCGTGCCAATACATAAATCTTTTGCAAATATAGCGTCGAGTAGATATCGTAAAAGAAATAAAAAAGAATGGGGTTCGAAAATTAGCCGAAACTGCAAAAACCAAATTTCATTAAGGGGGTATTCTACTCTAGAATTTTGAAAAATTCGATTATTTTCATATATTTAAAGTTTAGACTTTCAAGAATATGACCTTGGAAGGATTTTTCAAAATTCGACTTATTTTCGGAGATGCAGCCGATTTTGTGAGGTGGCGTCCGTGTTCACGAGAATTGTCTCCTAAACTTTAAACGCGTTTTTCCCGAAACTACTTTTTTTCACATGGTACCGGCATTATCTCAAGTTCTATGCAACCGATTCACTTGAAATTTTGTGTGAACCTTCTTTATATAATCCTTTATCGTTCCTACTAGCCTCATGTCAACATTTTTGTTTTTAATAATTTAAAAAAATTCAGGAATTTCAAAAAAAAGCGTAAAAATGTTTTTTTTTTAGGCTGTCGCCATTTTTCAAAAAAAAAAAAAATTTTCATGTTCCCTGAGGTAGGGACTATAACAGCATCCTTACTGATTAAGAATTTCTTTTGATTTTTTTTCAGACCACCACGAGAGTCAGGATTAATGACACCAGGATGCGCCATTTTTTACACCTGTCTCTCCCCCCTCTAATTATTTTAATTTTTAATATTTTTTTTAAATTTTTTTTTATTAAGATATCAATAAAAACACCATAATAAATGTATAGTAAAAATATTTTTGGTTTTTTTTTTAAATAAAATTAAAAAAACTCCCCAAAATTTGATTTCTAGAGTAGAATACCCCCTTAAAAGCACAGAAGGCTGTTTTTTTTGAAAAAATATATATTTTTTTATCAGTTCTGGTCCAATTTGATCAGATGGTACACCAACTTCTTATGTTGTCCAGTGTTTGACCGTCTCAGATTTTTCGGTCACATTTTTGTTTTGATATTGTTTCGAAGTAAAGATGGTTTGTTTTTTGAACTAGTGAAACCGATTTCGTAACGAAATGTCATTTGGGAATGTTCATTAGAGAGGGTAAATTTTACCTATATAAGTTAATGTGTAGCAGGAAATGTTCTTCGGATCATTCCGAAGTTTAAAATAATAATCAGTTGTATGGGAGATATGTGACATAGTTGTCCGATCTGGCTAATTCCGACAAATGATCAATAGAATATCTAATTGCACTGACATACCAAATTTCATTCGAATATCTAAAAAACTATGGAACAAATTTTTATAATTCCTAAAAAACTGCGCTTTAAAATCACTGACACGAATCCGGCAAAGGCTTCGCAGTATTCCGGCAAAGTTGTGCAGAATGACCCGTAGAACATTTGCGAGATTTTTTTGTTTTTTTGGTTCTCTGTAAATCAACCCGAATCGAGAGTTTAGTGATTTAATATTAAGAATATAAATTCTACTATAAACTTTTAGTATCAGAAGTCGAAGAAGACTTTCCTTTCTTAAGAAAGCGAAATAGAGAAGTCATTGGTTTCAGTAAATATTTTGAACTTAAACAGCTTGCGAAGCGAAGGGACGGTCTACTTGGCGTTGACACGAGAGGAAATTTCTTAATGGAAACATGTATAATGCGCAAAGGACCATAAATCTTTCGCAGAACCTTTCTTTCGAAAACTCTTAAGGTCGACTCATCAGATGTTGCCATTGTCCATGCCTATGCACCATATAGCAGTTCGGGAATAATGAGTGACTTGTACAGTTTGATTTTTCGTCGAAGAGGACATTCTAGAGTAAGCAGAACTAACTACGCGGTTGTTGAGGCCTATGATATTGATATTATCAGCGTACGCCAGCAGCTATACAGTTCTGCAGCTCAAATTATTTTCTCCTTGTTTGAAACGATTATGAAGGAGCTTTTACTATTGCTCAATGTCAGTTTACAGAGCCGTATTAGTTTAGGGGGGGGTTGGATACCAAATTCAGACATCGCAGCATAAAGGCAGCTCCTTTTCGTGCTGTCGAAAGCAGCTTGGAAATCGATGAGGTGGTGCGTGTCGACTCTTTTTTCATGAGTCTTTCCTGAGACTTGGCGAATGGGGAACATCAGGTCGGTTGTTGATTTTCCAGGTCTAAAGCCACACTGATAAGTTCCAATCAGTTTTTTGACGCTGAGCTTTAATCTTTCACACAATACGCTCGATAGAACTTTAAATGCGATATTGATTAAGCTTATCCCACGGTAATTGGCACAGATTGTGGGGTCTCCCGTTTTGTGGATTGGGCAGAGCATACCTAAATTCCAATCGTTGAGCATGATTTCGTTCGACATATTCTACAGATGCACGCTACTTGTCAGTTCCGGCGGCAAACCATCGGCCTCTGTGACGATCGGTCTGAGTAAACAATAATCGCTTTTTCATATATCCTGCAATTCACTTGAACAGTCTGTTAAAACAGCAATGTAAAACGTTTCAGAAGAGAAGAATGGCTGAGGTCAACACGGGAGCTAATTTAAAAAATGTTCAAAAATTGCCAAAGGCCATTTGCAGATGCGACGATTACTTCGGTTTAAATACAAATAATAGGCTTGCGTGAATAGAACAGGAGTTAGATAATAGCTTAATTAGTTGTATGAAAGTCGCTTATAACTAAATGTTATTATAGTGTGCATAGCTCTTATAGCAAAAACAATATTTTGAAGACAAAAGAAATGCTGCGGGGCATAAAACGAAAAAAAATTTTAGTATCTCGGGATCCCGAACACAGTCCCGAAATTTGGGGTTTCAAACGGGATTGCAGATTATATATCTTTAATAGAAAGCGAAATTATTTAAAACATGCAAAATCAGATGTTCGCAGATTATACGCAGAAATAAATTTCTATTATGCTGCTTTTAATTAAGAAAAAAACTCCCAACTCTTACATTACGCACACAATGCGAACTTCACTAAAGAAATAATAACAACAACTGACAACTGAATGCTTTGCAACGCGCCGCCATTGTGCACACCCAATATAAAATGTAATATGTAATTGCCCACCTGCGCTAATAAAAAAATTGCAAGTTCGTTGCTTAAGTCTTTTGTGTAACAGGCGTTTACGCCAACCTGACAGCGCTGAAGAAACAACTCAAGACACACGTTTAACATGTGTGTGCAAGCAAGTATGCGCAAATATTTAATGTGCAATTGAATGGACGAAGGTTCTCACGTATGTATTACAACAACAACATGCTGCGATTACATACATACATATGTATTTCATTTGTTATCTGCCAGCACCTGTGGGGCTCAATAAACTGGTTGTTGTTAATGAAAAAAAATGGAAACGACTTTGCAGCGCATTACGTAAACATTGATGCTGCACATAGACACACACACATATATATATATATGTATATATATATATATATGCATAATATTATGCTTGCATACAAAATCAAATTAAAAGCATAAAAGCGAGGAAAAAGCGGCAACAACAAAAATTATATAAAACTTTATGTTAAAGAATTCGAAAAATTTTCGCCGGCTACATTAAACAGCAGCTCCCAGCAGCGGGCAACGTGTGACAGCAGCTGGCGGGAAAGTGCCAGAAGAAACGCGAAGCGACCAGCGAGCAGTGAGTAGCACAGGAAAGGGCAGACAGCAGGCGTACACTGAGTGATGTTGATGGGCCGATAGGTTGGGCAATTGTTCGATTGGCCTCAGCTTTTTTTATTTTTGATTTTTGTATTTTTTGGGACACAGGTGAACCGGTATTAACGGTGTGGCGGCATTGCAAAAGCAAAAGGGTGAAAGTGACATGCAACAATTCAATTTTATGCGCCACCGGCGCTGATAAAGGTCCACAACCAAGCATATACAGGCACCTATATTTATGTATATTTTCATATGTGTGTGTGTTCGTGCCTTTCAGCATTTTAATGGCCAACATAAGAAATCAATACACGTTGAACTCACCTGACAAGTGTTGTCGACTTTGACGTCAAATTGCGGTTAGTGATGGGTTCACGCCTCACCTCTGCAGCGGCAGCCAGCATTCTCAGCCTCAGCTGTGCTTTTTGCTGGTCGTGCACGCAGGCTAAAGTTGCCGCTACACGCTTTAGCGCTGGCTGCTGCTTCAGCTTGTGATTGTGTTGTATAATAAGTACAATGCGATGATATTTTCTTTTGCATACTTTGTAAATATATAATTATACATATTATGACTGACTGCAACGTATGCTTGTAGCTGCACACATACATACATATGTATATACCTACCTGAAAAATATTGGTTTTGTTTTCATCTGCCATTGAAGCTGAAGATGTACCACCACACCTCAAATTAACAGAAATGAAGAGACAACTAAGCAGCCATCGGTATAACTTGAATGTCAAACGGAGCCTCAAAGCAATTACAAAGACAAAAAAAAAATTAAATTAAAAAATTGAGATGAAAAACAAAAGTTAATGATATTAGTCATTGACACTGCTTGCTGCAGCTGCAAGAGCTTCTACAAACTTCTCGAATGCTTATTTGCATCTTTTGCTAAGCTTGATTGTATCTGAAGAAGACGCAACAGTCGTGCATTCTTTAATTAGCCGTGGACATTGCAAACTGTAAAACGAAAAAAGTATTTCAGTATTCTAGTCTAGAAATTTGAAAAAATTTTCTTCAATATGTATACCCAAAAACAACAAAACAAAAACCTGAAAGGATTTCTAAAAATTTTGTCATTTGGTGTCGTGGCAAAAAGATCAGTTTGAGCGGACGACGAAAATTTTAACGCGTTTTTCGAGCACTCATTACTTTATGATTTTTTTTATTTATTTTTTGTATACTCTCGTTTTTTGATTAAACAAATAATAAAAATATTTCAAAATACCCATAGATTTTTTTTTAGAATTTGCCATATAACACTCAAAATTCATGGTTCTTAGAATACCCCTTGAAACATGAACATGAAAACTAAATTTATAAAAAACTTGCTTCGATGACTATACAAATGTACCGGTAAGAAATTAGCGTTTTTTTTTTGAAAATTAATGAAATATTCATTTTGAATAGAAGTGCAAAACAAAACTTATCAAAGCATTGACTATTGCTTTTTACATATTTTGATCATCTTTCAGGCAATTTGTGGATACCATGCCAATAGAAATGTTCGTCTTTCGAAGCAAACCAATCAGACACTCCACTTTCGATCTCTTCGTAGGAATCGCAGTGCTACTCAGCATGTCCCAACGCTGAAAACAAATGGTAATCGGAAGGAACCAAGTCGGGTAAATACGGCAATATGGCGGGTGGGGTAGCAGCTCCCAGCCAAGTACTTTGGTTGTATTCTGAACCGATTTTTCTTTGTGTGCAGGTGCAGTCGTGTAACAAAACTATTTTGCGGTGTCTTCTGGCCCATTCTGGAATTTTTTTCAATCAATGCATGGTTCAAATTTATCATTTGTTGTGTGTAGCGATTAGCATAAACAATTTCACCAGTTTTTAAAAGCTTATGGTATACCTCACCCTTCTGATCCCCCTTAGAGCATTGCCTTCTTACCGAATTGAGCTTTTTTAGCATTCGATGTTGATAGTTGTCCCTGTGTAACCCATGATTTTCTATGTTTAGGATTCTTAAAATAAATCAATTTTTCATTGCCAGTGTCAATTCGATGCAAAACTGATTTTCTTTGGTGTCTTTGTTGTGTAACATTTAGCATGAGCATGACCACCATTTGCCTCGACAAGCATTCGATGCGACTCTACAGCACTTTTCTTCAAATGGAAACAAAAAATCAATGCTTTCCGCAAATTATCACTTTTCGGACAAAATTTGACATTTTCAAGACAATGAAAGAATATGGTGTTGTTTTTTCAATGACTGTAAAGTTAATTTCGTTCCAGCAAATGAATGCCAATGGTTCTCCTCCCAAGGGAAAGAAATCGTTTCTGGCCACTTCCAAGAGAATGGCGATCAGAGAACTTTCCTCACTTGCGTGAACTTCTACACATGACTCCATCTCCACGCTTTACCTACTACTAAAGGGCAGCACTATTAGATGATACACTGAAGGAAGGCATTGGTGCAGGCGTCGCATGATCGCGTATCAAACTTTTCATATCTATGGCTCGGGACTAGTATTTTCCAAGCAGAAGTATTTGCTATTAGTCAGTGTGTAGAGATAAATATACAACGCAGCTTTCACTATGATAGTATCACCATATTCAGTGAAAGGTAAGTGGGACTCAAAGCGATCTCAGCGTATGAGATTAGATTGTTATTGGTGAAGGAGTGCATAAAACGGCTGAACAGCCTTCAGCTCGCAACTAAGCACACCTCATCTGAGTGCCTGGTTGAAAGAAGTAGTTGGCAATGAACTGGCAGATGAGCTTGCATGCACCGTAGCTACCTTCAGGGTGATTTGACCGGAACCCTGCATTGCCTTACCATAAAGGAACTGCTCCGCAAGGAGAAGAGAGTAGACAGGGAATGGTATTGGCAAAAGCTCACAGGCATGCGCCAAGCAAAGTTGCTAATGGATGGTTACAATCTCACTTAGCGATCAACCTTCCGAAGGACAAATTTCAGCTACTTGTGGGCACTGTAGGTTGTTCAAGAAGCAACTATCAAACATTAGTATAGCCTCTCGTGCTAACTACGGTTCTGCGACATGGAGCAGGAAGCTTCCGCACTCCTGTTGCTAGACTGCACAGTCTATCACGAAGATCTATGTAATCGAATAGGGATCACATCGCCTCAATAACACCCTGCAATCTTGGTTTGCTCCAATATGCAGAAAAAATTCTTTTCCGCGATATATATATGTATATCACAATACATTTTTCATACTAAATTAAATTAATTTTTAGTATTTCAATATCACGAAGACCGTAGAGAGTGGATTCGGCACCGCTTGTAGCAACTCGGACTGACGTATGGAACGACTTGGCGCATTTTACATTGAGATCTTAAATTGAAAGTGTATCAAATACAGCTTGTGCAAAAACTGTAGCCACTCGACCTTCTCAAGCGACATAGGTTTGCTCTATGGGCTTTTAAAAAGTTTCAAGAAGATCCGACGTTTCGAGACATAATTTGTTTAGCGATTGTGCCCATTCCTGGCTCAATGGGTAAGTAAACAAGCATATTTGCCGCATTTGGGACGTAAAGCAACCTGAAGAGATTCAAGAGCTGTTATTTCATCCAGAAACAACGGATGCCGGTGAGAACGTGTCAATAGCGACCGTTATCCCGCTACGATAACCGACTATTTGATGAAATTGAAGCTTGTGATCTCAGCGACATTTGGTTTCAACAAGACGGTGCCACTTCTCACACATCGCATCAATTAATGGATTTATTGAAAGAATGCTTGTGTGAACATATAATTTCACGTTTTGAACCGGTCGATTAGCCACCAAGATCGTGTGATATCACACCGTTAGACTTTTTCCTCTGGGGATATGTAAATTCTAAGGTCTATGCGGACAACCCCGCTTTGATTCAGGCCTTGGAGCAAAATATCACGCGTAAAACTCACCAGTTTCCAGTCATAAAACTCGAACGAGTAATCGGAAATTGAACTCAACGAATGGATTATCTGAGACGTAGCCGCGGCTAAAGTTTGAAAGAGATAATCTTCAAAATATAAATTACAAAGAATGTTCTTTCGAATGATGATAAACATTCGCCATTTAATTTGAAGATTCTGTACCTATAAAAAAGTTTTTATAAAAAGTAAGAAACCTCGAAACGAATCACCATTCATACAATCAATGATTTTATGCGAAAAAAACTCTTTCACAATGGATTGAGGACGAATGAGCGCCTCTTTACTGCATTCGTACCCCTACGGGCTTTGAGAATTCCCATTATACCGCAATGTTAAAGTTAGGATATTGCTGATACAAATCTTCCATGTTCTGAAATAATTCGCTTCAAGAAAATTGCAATTCCTGCTCTATTGTGTGTGGAATTGCATTTGTGGCAAAACCTCAAACACCTAAGTCTGATGACAGCAATTACGAAAACTAAAAAACGTTCAATAAAATAAAAACTAATAAGTAACTGAAGATTGCACGCAAGCACTGAAAAGATTTGCGATATGGCTGCGCCTTGGAAGGAGAAAAAATCGTTAAATGTCATAAAATCAGCAACAACAAAGTACAAACAACATTGCAGTCGCAGCGGTACAGATTTACGTGAAAAAAAGGAAACAAAACCTTAAGTTATGTACAACTAGTTAACAACAACAGACACAACAACAACAGCGGCTCTTGAGCTGAAAGAACACACATTTTAAAAGTATTTTCTTTGCTGTCAATGTGGTACATACAGACGACGTGTTGTTGTTTTTAGTTGTCAACATAGCGTTTACTGAAATTGGTGTTGCCGCCGTTGAGCTGGTAGTCATTTTTCTAACTCAGCGTATTGCAAATTGTTTACTTGTTTATTTGTTACTTTATTTATTTGTACAAGCATAATTGCGCATTGTTGGCGTTGTTATAAGTGGGTTGTCAGCAGAGTTGTTGCTGTTAGTTTCAGTTGTGGTTGGCGCTTTTTTTTCAATTTCCTTTACTTGGAATTTCTGCAGTGCCATTTCCAGTTGTTACTGTAGTTGTTGTTTTGTTTTGATTATACGCTTTGCTTCGAGTGAAGTTGTTAGCGACCTTCAAGGCTTCATTGAGAATATCTAGCACATCATTTGGCAGCGATTGAGAGCGATTACAACTGAGCTGTTGAAAATAAACAATTTCGCAGGTCAGCTAACAAGCGCCGTTTCATGCGAGACAGTTACGTGTGTATGTCGGTGACAAGGGTATTACAATATTTTAACCTACATATAGGTCATACTCGTATTAAACAATTATGTAGGTTATATTAAGGGGGTATTCTAGTCTAGAAGCATTAATTTCAGGTAATTTTTAAAATGTCGTAAAAAAGGCAATTCATAATTTTTCCTATCCATTTTTTTATTAGTTATTTATTAATTTTTGAAGAGTACAGAAAAAAATTAAAAACTAAAAAAAGTAAAAAATTTCAAAAATTACGAGCTGACGAAGTGGGGGTCCACGTGACCATGCCCATGATTTCAACCCTCCTAGTTATCTGAAACCAAACGAATTTTTTTAAAATAATAAAAATCAAAATTTGGGGATGGGGCTAGTTCTAACCATAGACAGTCCTATAAAGAAGACTCTATAAAAGTTTCAAGTAAATCGGTTCAGTAGAACCTGAGAAATTGTGTGTATCGTTTCGAAAAAGTCAGTTTTAAGAAAAACGCGTTTAAAGTTTCCCTAATATCTTGTTCGATTAGTTCCGGCCGAACCAGTTTGGATGCCGGGTCAGAAAAATGCCTATATCTCCGAAAATAATTTGAATTTTGAAAAATTCTCTTGTACACATATTCTTGAATAGTTAAACTTTGAAAATATAAAAAAATTTCAATTTTTTTAAATTTGTAGACTAGAATACCCCCTTAAAAAAACATCCAAATGAACAGAATAAATTGGCGAATTAATTAGTGCCGGCTTGTCTGTCTGTGGAAATAATACATACGACTAAAAAAAAATTATATCTATAATTATTTCGATATTCCCCGAACATATACCTTATATCAGGGGGCGTCACTAGCATAGAATGAAAAAAAAAAGAACCGCGGGAGAATGATCTTCTAATGTACTCGAACTGGTCGAGGTGACTTTCCTGTTTTCAATTTCAAGTGATTGCTATAAAGAAATTATCGACAACGAGGTAGAATTTGAAGCAAAAAAAAAATAACACAAGTATACTAAATACCGAAAAGTTGAAAGATCGCTAGAACACAATCCTTGTTGAATAATAAGACATTCGCCGAATAATGGCGATAACGATTCGATGGACTACTTTCTGATTCACTTGTCATCAATGTTTTCACTTTGTATGAACACGATTTCTTATAACCGACCTTCGAAAGGTAAATTTTATTAGAAAATGTCTTCTTCTAGGTTAGGTAAGGCAGGTTCGCTTCCGCGCGGTGCATACTGGGTAAAGTTAATTGTGGCCTTCACGACCTTGTAGAACTCCTACGGACCCCTGAATGACACGGATTATGAAAAGGATGACGTATTTGGATTTAATTTACCTGAGTATGCAGGGGTGACACCATTGCAGAAATGACGGATGGGTTAATACCTAGACGGAAATCTCGTTAAAACCCCGGCAGGCCTCGGAGTACCTTCCTCTCTCGTCATCATTATGATATGTGTGGTAAGAGTAAGTTGAGATGATGACTTCTTAGCGCTAGTCGCAACGCATTGGATCATATGGGCGTAGGTAAAAACCGACCTACTCGAAAAAGGGCAGTGACTCCGGCGGCCGGTTATTGCTTAGGAAGACGGATCCGTCAAACGCAAGGCTATCGGAAAAAACACGTGACGGCAGTGAAAAAGCTGAAATCGGATCGTCTTTTAGCAGCTAAAATCATAGTGGTAAGCAGCAAAATTAAGTGGGCCAAGAGATTCCTAAGCGGCGCTGATGAAAGCAGTGCGGGATCGAGCGATGCCCAATCTTCTTTGAAGCGACAGAGGTTGCAAGAGGGGGAAGCCTCCCTCTGTCAGGTGCGGCACCAACATTTAGCGAAATCGCTAAACTCTTGCGGCTACAATGAACTCGACTTGAAAGCGATTCGCAGCGGCTATATCCGCAATTTTCATGAAAAATGACGGTAAAGGAAATCCCGGATCACCTCCCCGGTGTAAAAGTTCTGGACGGCACCACGGCCTGCATAAGCTGATAACGTGTGCCGATAAATGGTTTGCATACCTTTGCAAAGAAGCTGTCAGCAGATTGAGGTAAATTTGGAAGGGAGCAAAACCAGAGGCGGTGGATAAAATATATCTATCACTACGCCCTCGAGCTAGTGCTTGGCACCCAGCTTTCCACACCTAAAGAAATAGAGGAGGTGCTGCGATACTTCAGTCTCTCTCTGGCCCTCTTACGACAGGAGAGTGATAAGGCTAATGCTCCTGATGTTCCTGAATAAGGAGTTCCTCAGTCTTCTCAGCGACTCCAAAGGAGCCTAAAGTTATTCTACGAATCTTCTTAAGAGACGACCGAGCGGATGATCCACAGACTCCAGGAGTGACGGTGAAATGAGGAAGCAATGTCCAAACATGCCCAACATAAACTGATTAGACTGACTCCGTCCCATTGGACGTGATGAGTTCTGAAAGCTGATCGTCGACTAACGGTACCGTTTTCAATCTAAAGCGGCTGTTCGAAGAGCTCGCATTTCTGGAGAAGACTTTAGATGATGTAGGTCCTTCAGATTATTCTCCATAACAAAAGGGCGGCCGCCGCTATTCTCCTGTTTTTCGTTGTCTTAATTCAGGGGTCGTGGCTGAGAAGCTACGGTATCTTTGGGTTAAAGACAAAAATTCACAGGCTGCTGGCGAACAATAACCAAGGTAGAATCAGAGCTTGTTTATTGGTCCGAAATGTTTTTCTTTTACTAAATTTCAGCAAGAATGTTGTCAGCTTATATGCCTTCTGAGTTACTAAGAAGAGCTCAGGCAGAGTAAAGGAGAGCTAACGTAGTCATTTATTGGGACGCTAACTCGAGACACTGAGTTTCTGGGAGTGCGTTCATCTGATGAGTATGTTAAAGCCTTCAGTTTGTGTGCGGAATCTTTCTTGAAAGCTCATATTCTCTGAGGACTCAGGAAGATAAAATGAACCCACATTGGTGGGCAGATCTTCTAGCAGCATAGGCATCTGTATGTCATCAACTTTTGCTTTGTTCGAAGATTTTATTTTTGAATTCCACCGCTTATTTGTTAGAAAAAACTTCTACACCATTGAAATAATACATATTTTTTGTACCATATTAAAGAAATTTTTTCAAAAATTTGGAATCTCGAAGAATGACATTTCACATACTCAAACTATCCGCAAGAATTGTGCGGATAGGTTGATATGGATCGAATTATGAGTGGACGCCACGAGCATATTTTTAAATAAAATAAATTATAAAATATATTTTCTATCACTATATTTTATTCGTATTGTACATATGCATACATTTTTAGATTAACAAATAATATATTGTTTTATATGCGATTATTTCATTTCGGTAATTTTGACATTTCGAATTATTTTCTTTGAAATTTACTCATTATTAAAATTCAAAAAGTCTGAAGTGCAAAGTAACAACATCATTTTAAAATACTTATTGTTGATGCATTTAACTATTTTAAAAATAATTATTGAATTATTAGTTTTGTAGCTATAAAATCATACATATTATGGCTATAATTACATACATTAAAATTTTCGTATATTTATAATTCAAGTTTTTAATTTAAAGTTAATATTTTTTAATAAAATTATGCTTAGAAACTACTGTTACTTATAAATTTACATATAAATATAAATATATATTTTTAGTAAATATGCACAAAAATAACGGTGATTCGCAATCAGTGTTTCATTCTTACTAAAACTAATTTATCGATACTGCTATTGGTTGCTTTTAGTTGGTAGTCCCATTTTTCAAGGCACTGCTTCGTGTTAAGTTGATTTAGATATATAAAATATATATTTGTATAAGTTATAGATATACAACTTTAAGTAAATGTGCTTTGTGTGCATACAAATTAACATTTGCTCACATATAATGCTTTTATATTATTATTTTTTTTTGTTGTGTGTACATGTAAAAAGTGGGGAAGAGGTATTTTTGTAGTCAATATTTACAGTTGATCAGGTATAGTTAATTAAAACGGTAATAAAAAGTAGCAGTAAGAGCGCCTGCAGCGTTCATTGCATACATACATACTTGTATAAAGGCAGTTTGATAAAAAATATATATAATAACTATAAACCATATTTAGTTGTGATATATTTTATTTTAATGCAATTAAAAGAATTTTATTAGAAAATATTTTATTTATTTTTCTTCAAATTTTAAGTAGGTATAAAAATAAAAATAAAATTATTAGTTTTTTTTTAATATTTATTTTTGTTATTTATATTTAATATTTTATTTTTTATTTAAATATTTATTTTTGTCAGTATGTACACAATTCATAATATAATTTTTTTATACTCGTTTATATTAATATTTTATTATATTACTTTACAATAACTTCTTGTGGTAAACATACGAGCACTTTATTTTATTATTAAAAAAATATATAATAATTTATCTTTGAAATTCATTATTTTTATATTTTTTTCTTTTATGATGCACTAACTATTAAACTTCGTTGGTACTTTATAATATTTGATGATTTATTATTTACTATTTTATTTAAAATATTACGGCTGTTAATTCACTTCGGTTTGTACAATTTTATGAAAAATTGATTAAATTACAATAAATATTAAAAAAATGTGAAAGTAGGATTTAGCAAACTCATTATAAATTGAAAGTGAAGCTTTATTCGCTGCTTGATGAAGCCTGTGGTCTTACGCCACTTTAACTGCATATGCCTGATTAGATCTTTAGTTCTCAAAGTGAATCTATTAAATTATTAAATTCAAAGTTGCGAAAAGCCAGAGTGTTTAAATTCCCTTTTTTGGCTTTTGAGAAGTCAAAATTATGCGAATGTCGGAAAACTTTGAAACAAAAAAAAAATTAATAAATAAAAGCACTTTCATGTTGTTTCTCTAATATGCCAAAGTCCCATTTAAGTTATGCTCATCAATTTATTCGAGTCTCGAAATTATGTATTTTACAAATTTATGACAAGTTTTGGATATCATTCATATAGTCGCAAGGTAGGAAACTTGCTTGCAATGTTTGGCTTCGCAGCTGATATTAAAAAATAAAAATATTTTTTTATTGCGACAATGATTGGGGATCTTTTATCAATATTTTCGAGAAATTTGAGCACTTCAGCGCTTGCGATCGTATGAACTATACAAACACGCGTGAATTGACCTAATCAATTCTGGCTATTTTTTAATATTAGCATAAACGCATTTATCTAACATGCATATGTATAGGTAAATTATATTATTTCAAGCTCAATAACTCATTTTATCTTAACTGCTCTGCCTTTGTTGCTTAATTTTAATTTATTTTGTTTTTACTTTTATTATTGTTATTTGAATATCTGTTTTAAATTATCACAACCGTCACATTTGCCGCACAAACAAACGACGATAAACAATAAATTCGTAAACGCTCGTGACCGTCAATCAAATCGAATTTACTTTTCACATGCACACTTTTAATTACATGTATTGTATGTATATAATAAATTTACATATGTAAATATATAGCGAATTAATTGGGCAGTAAAAATATAATAAAAGCAAATTTGAAAGAAAAAAAAATTGCTAAGGTCATCAATGACGAATTGATTGCTTTTGTTTTCCAAAATTAAGTTCATGGCTGCACTTTTAAAATAAAGAAAAAGAAAGACAATATCCCAAAACAAATTTGCTTGGCAATCAAACATCGCTAATTACATCTTTAAAGTAAAATTAATTATACAAAATAAAATCTATAAAGTAAAATCAAGTAAAAAATATGCAAAATTATATACCAAATGACTCTTTCGTTGCTTAAGTTAATTATTTATACATATAGTTAGAAATTACGCCTATAAACGCACATACGTCCAATAAAAATGATAAGGGCCATATGAAAAACGTTAAATGTCCGATCAACATATTGGCGCGCCTGTATGTGTAGCTGTCAATCAAGTTTCGTATTGCTGCTCTTTAGCTTCGGACACAGTCGCTTGTATCGTCGTGCACTTGCTTAGCAATTGTGACATTTCACCAGCCCAACTTCGTCGCAATTCATGCATTTCAGTGCCACAAATTCGGCCGTGAAGTGATTTCGATGCACCGATTTTTTCGAGCCATTACATGAGGGGCATGGCAGTAGGCGGTAGCCGCCGCATGTTTGACACGTGAATGTCGTGGCGATTGACTGTAAAACAAAGAATAAGAAATAAGAATTAAAATTTCATTGAAATATACACTAAAATAAAATTAAAAATCATCAAGTGCAATATGTTATTCAGTAACAATAACAAATAATAAACAAAAATTAAATAAAAAAAATAATAAATAAAAAAAACTAAAAATAAATTTTTCAGTAACAATAACAAATATTAAAAAAAAAAACCAAAAATTATAAAAAACAAAATATTTCAAAAAATTAAAAATAAAAATTAAAAAAAAAATATTTAACAACATTTTTTATTTAAAAAATATTTTTATTAATATTTTTATTTAAAAAATAAATAACTGCAAGTAAAATTTTTTAAAAATAAAAATAAAATATTTAAAATAAAAAATCAATTAAAAAAAAATTTGCTTGAAATAAATAAATCAAAGCTCAAATATAAACAAACAAATTAAATGTACATATATTAAAAATCATAAAAAGTATTTCAGTGAAAGTCAATAATTAATCACATTTAAAAAATATAATTACAAATAAAATTGTAAAAAAATAAAAATAAAAATACAGTAAGAAATAAAGAAACAAAATCCTTAAAATATAAGTGTAAAAATTTATTACAAATTAATCAAACTCAATATATATAGAAATTAATTAAAAATAGTATTAAAAAAATCGTAAAAAAATAAAAAGAAAATACATAAAAAATAACATTCATAAAATAAAATTTCTATGAAAAAAAAAATATTAAAATAAATAGCAAAATAAGTAAAAATAATTGAAAAATATTGAAATAAAAAAACAGAAAGAGATAACAAAATAAATTAATAATTTCAAAAATAAAAACAAAAAATATGTAGATTTAATTGTTACAAACAATTCTGATTTATGCAATAATTAAATTAAAATAATTAATTAAATTAAAAAAAACTGATATAAAATAGGAATACTATATGTTAAATGCAACCTGAGTTAAATCAAATAAATTGAAAAAAATAAGAAAATTACGAAATATTTAAAAAATTTTAAAAGTAAAGAATTCTAAATAAAAAAAGTAGATAATGAACAATATAAACTAAATTAAAATAATATAAAATATAAATTAAATAAAAAAACTAAAAAATTAAAAATAAAAAATATTTCTTAAAAAAAATTACGAAATAAAATATAAATTAAATAAAAAAGCTAAAAATTAAAAAAAAAAATATTTCTTAAAAAAAAAAAATACGAAAATATTAAATTAAATAAATATTCGTGTTTATGAAATAATATAAAATATAAATTAAATTAATAAAAAAATTAAAAAAGTTAACAAAAAATATTTTTTGAAAATTAAAAAAAAATACGTAAATATTAATTCAGAGAAATTTTCGTGTTTTCGAGATAATTTAAAATATAAATTAAAATAAAAACTATTAAAATAGTTAAGAAAAAAATTTAATGAAAAAAATTAAGAAAATATTTATTAATATACATTTAATATAAAAAGTTATTTATATTAAAAAAAATTAAAAAAGTTAAACAAATTTTTTTAAAAATGAAAAAAATAACGAAAATATTAATTAATATAAATTTTCGGGCTTAGGAGAGTTGAAAAAATATTTCTTAAAAATTAAAAAAAAGTTAGGAAAATATTAATGATATTATATTATAATAAATATATATTTTTGGGTCTATGCATAACTATATTTGCGTGGTTTGAAATGGCGTAGTATGACTTGTGGTCACCACCCATTATTATGTGTTTTCATTTATATTGACCATGAAATGCCAAATCAATATTTATTTGTGCGCGAAGACATTTCCTTTGATCAAACAGCAATGTGCCATGGGCAATGCGCTGAACCCACGTGTTGACAGAAAGCCAAACAAACGACTTACCTTGTATGGTTTGAGCAGCTGACGCAGTTCACCGGATTCATTCAGCCGTTCCACAGTGTCAGCATCCTGCAAACAAAAAAAGAAATAATAATACATAAATAATTAATGTTAACACGCGCAGTTAGGCGACAAAGCTGCTGTTGTTATATATATAGTAAATACAAATGCACAAACAAAAGACTTAAGAAGGAAACTTGCTTGCAATGGTTGGCAACTCTTCGCTTGCGTGACGCTTTGCAGCTGATATTTTCGCAGAAATAAAAATAAAATTTCCATTGCGATAAATACTATGGAAAATTATGTTATCTACGTCAAATGTTGACAACATATTTTTATAACTTTTTAAATATATTTTTGCTTTAATTTATAGCTTCAAAGCGGCATAGACAGATGTATGTATGTACATATAAAAAAATCACAGGTGAAGTAAAGATTTTTTATTAACTGTTGCTTTTAATGTGCAACCTTACGCATTATTTTACGCGCATACGCATGCGCAAACATATGTAAATATGTGCTTACATATGTATGTCTGCATATGTAAATGATTACTCAATTTCGTTTAAAATTCTGTCGATTTATGCGTGTGAATCAATTAATGCTACGCATATAATTTCCACACGCTCATTAAATTACACCACACGCATCTTTCTTTACGTAATCAAATAAAAAAGTGAAAAGGCAAAGAGAAATGGGATATATTGGTAGTGTATGGGAACTTTCGCAATGTTTAATTCAGTTTCAGCAAAGTCATGTAATTCCAATGTAATAACTGATTTTGATGTCTCATCAACATTCACACAATTTTATGTGAGAAAAATAATATTACAAGTGTTTTAAGTAAATTATGAAATTTTGATGTAATAGGTCGAAGAACTGTTAAGAGAAGTACATATAATGTACTGATTTATAGGCTGAGCCACAACTAACAATCGAGTTAATACTTTACCTAAAATTCTACCTCAGAATGTTATTCAGTTAAAATATTCGTGTATTTAAGAGCTTGGAATCCTGCTTGGAGGGATATTTTTATACCAATAAGAGTGATATGATTTAAGAAAACATACACACTAACTGTTAAGAATTTCAAAAGTTTTTTATTTGATGTGAAGTACAATCGAAACAATGAAGTTCTGAATATAACATCATTTCAATGGACTTCACCACTTGCTTTCGCTGAAACGAATTCGATCAACGCAATATTTAAGTACTTTTTCCATTAAATCAAGTAGTATGTCATGAACAGCACGTTTAATATTGACTTCTAAAGCTTGAAGAGGATCTGGTTTGTTGGTAAAGACCAAAACCTTCAAATAACTTAAAAGAAGTAGTCTAATCGTTTTAAATCACAACTTTTTGGAAGTTATTCGATGTCAAAATTTATCGAAAAAATCGAATCTCCAAACGTATCCCCATCTTGTTGAAACCAGATGCTGTCAAGACCAACTTCTTCCAATGCAGTCATAAAAAGTTGGATATCATCGATCTATACCGCTTTCCAATGACAGTAACGGTGTCGTCAGCTTCATTTCGAAAGAAGTACGGACCGATGATTCCACCAGACCAGCAACCACACCAAACTGTCAATTTATATGAATGCAATTTTTGTTCATGAGTAACTTGTGGATTTCCTTCGAAACAGAATCGACAATTTGGTTTATTTGGTGCGGTAAAGTGTGCCTCATCAGAGAAGATGATTTACTAAAAAAAAATCGTTTTCGTTTTCAAGTTGTTCTAAGACAAAATTCACGAGATTTATGGCGGTCCAGTGGCTTCAGTTCTTGAGTGAGAACAATTTTATACAGATGCAAGCCCAAATCCTTTTTCAAAATCTGTCAAGTTTTCGCTTGAGATAGTCCGAATTATTGAGAACATCTTGGAATCGCCAAATTGAGGTCTGCAGTAAGTCTTGTCTGAACGGCAGCAATATTTATATATGTACATTAGGGTGTTTTTGTTTTTTTGAACTATTAATTTTTTTCAGTCCCGTCACGAAATTTCCTTGGAAATATCCTAAAAAAAATCCCTGAAAATTTTAGCTCTTAATATTAACATTAAGAACTGGACCAAGGCCGGTAAAAACTTTCCATAGAAAATACACTACAATCGTGAGTTTTTATCTTTAAATTCCTACAGATCGGAGGTATTTTATGGCATCGCTTTGACTTTAGACGCGTTTTTCTCAGAATTGTTCACTCTACAAAAGTGCTCAGCGCAACAAAGTCGTAACTCACACCGGTGAGGTAGTGCCGTGCTCTAAACCCGATTTTTCCAAGAATTTCGCATTTTTTTGTATATATCTCATAAATGACAGGAGCTATAGAAAATATTTAAATGACTAATTTGTAGGAAATTTCATTTTCTATAAAAAAGATCCGAGGTCAAAATCGCTGTCATTAATACTTCTCGAGATATTCGGCTTTTTAAGTAAGGCTTTATAGAATTTTTATAGATGGTATGTATGTATTAAAAAATGACCGAAACGACACTTATACCCGTGACAGACATGTAGTAACAATACCATATATGGTATAAATACCTTATGTGTGTCACCAAATACTAACAAAATACAATATGAGCATTGTAGTATTTTACTGGTAACAATACTATGATGTTTCATTGTGGTATTTGTATAAACACAGCTAAAAAAAGGTAACAAACTTTGCTAAACGCTTTTACACAAAAACTCTTCGAAATATTTCGTCAAAATTACTTAAAAAATTAATAAATATGAAATGGAAAACAATACATTTTCACAATTTTTTTTTTGAAAAGCAAGAAATGCCTTATTTTATGTCATGTTTTTAGGGAGTCTTTAGCCAAATCGTTTTTTTTTTTGGGATGAAAATACATTAACTTTAGAGTATTTTAAATAATTGTACTTATTTTCTTCAAAACATACAACATAATATTTAAAGACTATGAAACAAAGATAGTATTTAAGTTTACTACATTGTCATGTGTGTCAGCAACGTAGTAAACATATTACTATGATACCTTTACTATGGTATTGTTACTACATGTCTGTCACGGGTATTAGAAATCATTTCTCTATTAAAAAAAAATATGGTATAATAGTTTTGTTCACCTAACGGTTGTTTGTACCACTTCCAAATAATCGAGTTAGATATAGGGTCATATTGGTATATAAATAAGATATCTTGATAAAACTTGGTGCACATGTTCCTTGGCAGAAAGGGGTGGAATCGGACCATTGCCAAAGTGAGCTTGGCCCCACTATCTAACAAATTTAATGAGCATATCTCCCAAACAACTAGACGGTGTTGAAAAGGAAGTCAATCCACAATTTCTTAATGTAGCCATATAACGGTTATATTGATGGATGAAAAGCCGAAATCGGTCCATAGCTTTTCAAGTCTCGAGACACAGAACAAATGGATCTTAGTGCCAATAACTGATTTTATTATCTGTTAAATCGCAGCTTCAGGGAGGCCAATTCACATCACCTCTTTTGCTGATTACGCGATTTTCGAAGATATGGCGTAAAAGATTGAGTGTAGCGTTTGCTGTATGGCACGTAGCGCCGTCCTGTGCCCCAAATGCGGCAATTCTGCTTGTTAACTTAATCATCAAGGTGGAAATGAGCCTCGTCCGAAAAGATGATTTTTCGATAAAATTGACCATCCTTGGTCAAACGAACTTTGGAAAAAAGCTTTCAATATTTCCCAGTTTTCTTCTAGTGAATAGCGACCCATTTCGTAAATTTTAGACTTTTTACTGAATATCTGTCACTTTCCGAATGGTATTTGACGTTTCTAATGTCGAAATACAGATAATTCAAATTTAAAACGGTAGATGGCCCACCCCTTATATAACATATCTCTCAACTTAGGTATATGTATATTAATATTCAACCACGTTTTTTAATTTTTTCTAATTTATTTTTCAAAATTAAATTATAAAATTTTCAACTTATTCACAAAAATAAAATTTAATACAATTCCCTCAGTATTTATCTAAATCATTATTATATATTATATAATGCTACTCTATCTTGCTTTGTTTTCTAGCATAAATTAACAGCAATTTATATATAATCATCATAAATAATAATATTAGAAATATGTAGGATTAATTTTTTTTTCTTTTTAATCTTCTTACTTTTTTTTGGAATAACAAAAATAGGCTTCTTGTATATAAAAATATCTACATAATTACATTTTAAGTAAACAATTTGAGGTCTCGTGAGAATTACATACATACATGACGGTATGTACATACCTGTACACATGTTTGTACATACATATGTATACTCAGTTATGGAAAGAAATCAATTGTACAAGTAATCGGCAATTTCACTTTCTTCGTGAGTAAATTACGAGATGACGAACACTTGCTTTCGCAGACATCGATTGTTTTCGACTTTTGTTGTAACAATATACAATACGAGTATATATACATATAAATGTGTGTGTAATTGTACAGCTACTGCTAAATATTGGCCATGATAATGGCAGTGAGAGCAACGGTACGCGCAGACAGTGCGGCAAGAGGGTAATTGCAACTCTTTTTATTAAAAACAAATATATGTACATACCTACATACATATACATATATGTACAGTAGTACATGCGTGCTATGGTCAACATAACAGGTTTATAATGCACGCGCAACTGTATTGAATGTTTTTTATGATTTCATTTATTTTTATTACATTTTTATTTTTAAACGGACTGTGCGCGTAAACCTTGCGGTACTCGCATGAATTTGCAATGGAAATTGTAGCAGTACATTTGTTGAATTATTAATAACAGCGGGTGGTAACCACTACTTCACACGCATGCGCATGAAGCTGACAAGGTGGCGAGCGCTCAGGCGGCAAAGCAAAAAAAAAACTAAGGAAAACAGTTCAATGTGAAAAAGGCAGATAATGATGCGCTAAAATTGCGCTAATGTATAATGCATTTATGCATATGTATGTACATATGTACATATATATGTATGTATGTGAGTGTTTAATTTCTATGCAGCGAGTGTGTCCCAAAGACTGTACTTATATATGTATGTACGTATTTCTCCATGGGTGTATGCGTGCGAAGCACTCGCAGCCTTGAGCAATCCGAAAGGCTCATTAATGCAAATTGCTGCACAAAAATTGAAGTGTCACCAGTAAACCCCTGCTTCATCTCCAGTTGCGACGTGCAAATATCTACCTTCCACGGTATTTATAACTGAAATTGAAATTTTCCGTTTTTTATATATTTATTTTTTTTTTTTGATTTCACTTTCAAATTCATGCAGTAGAAACTTTAAAATTATTGCTTGGAAACAATGGCTTAAGTAAATTTTTTCCTTTTTTTTTGAGTTGCTATGTTTTGATTTCCTTGTTGACAATCTAGTCGTTTCGCTATGCTGAGCAGGCACAAATGGTTTGTTTTAAATATTTAGTGTGTTAAACGAAGAATTGTCTGGAAACATTACTGAGCACAGCTCGACAAAGCAATATTCGTCCGTTACCACAGTGTGTCAAATAGAGAAAAATAGATAGATATTGACAGACAGCAGCGTTAATCCAGATTAATTCAGGAATTAGTGAAGTTAACTTTGTTGCTAACTCCCAATTAATCCTCAAAACTTAAGAGAGTTAGTTGCATTTTCGTTGGCAACCTTGTTAAAAATGGCCAATTGTAATCTATTGCGAATAAAAACATGCAACGCTGATTTAAAAATAACATGTTGATATGGTTTTGTAATAAAAAATAGTTTTGTGACACCCGCAATGTTTATGTTCTATCCACTTCCTTTGAAAATGCTATAAAAATTACAATCAGCTGCTTACGAGAGTTTCAAACAAGCATAGCTGTCGTTTGTCACCTACAAACTTGGATCTGATTAAGTGCACAGTTAATCCCGATTAACGATGCCGCCTGTCAAGGTTATTATTCGATAATTTGTAAGTAATTTTATAATGTCACTCTCATAAAAACCATTTGCCAAAAGATTAGTACAGTCCATTTTTAGAAGACATTCGTCGTAGGCTGGAACAAGTATAATTATTTGGCACCAGGTTTGGACTAGAAGGTGGATTCATAAGAACGTCCCAATCAAGGAACAAAAACCCTCTTCTATTACCCAAAGCTGGCCGTTATAGTATTAAACTTATAAACATTATTTACAGACAACAAGATTCTATAGTAGCCCGAATAATTAGTTCAGAGATCATTTAAATTGCTTAGATTTAGTCTATGCCAAATTTGCATCAGATATTTTGTCAAATTAAATATTTTTCCATACAAGGGCGGTACCGACATACAAGGTTTGTTGCAAAAGAAACAGAACTTTTTAAATATAACGGTTTCTGGTGGCGCCACCTATCGGTGGGTATATTAAATAAAAATTTTGATCTCCTGTTGACATTTCGTAAAAATTTTAAGACAATTGGATAACTACAATCGATGTTATCGATCAAAAAGTGACAGCAGCTTTGGTCATCGGTAGTAAAATGCATTTTGAACAAAGAGCAAATATTATATTTTGTTTTAAACTTGGGAAAACGTTTACTGAAACATTTCAAATGACGAAAAAAGTTTATGGTGATCAGTGCCTATCCCGTAGTAATGTGCATGAGTAGTTTAAGCGATTCCAAGAAGGTCGTGAGGACCAATGTGACGATCAGAAGTCGAGCCAAAAAAAGTCGTCTTCAGAAGTCAAAAATAAAGACAATGCTGATTTGTTGTTACGATTCCGAGGGTATTGTACATCGAGAGTTCGTCCCATCTGGCCAAACGATTAATGCTGTGTTTTACCTTCGTGTTATGAAGCGTCGTTTGTCACGCATACGTCGTGCTCGACCACAATATCGTGAGGCAGGGTCCTGGCGCCTGTTGCACGATAATGCGCCCTGTCATCGGTCGACGCTTGTCACTGTCTTTCTGACAAAAAACTCCATATTAACCATTAATCACTCACCCCACTCACCTGATCTGGCACCCTGTGATCTTTACCTATTTGGAAAACTTCATTTGCCCATGAAAGGACACTGGTTTCATTACATTTCAGCTATCCAAAAGACGACGACCGATATTCTCACGAGCATTCCAAAAAATGACCTTAAACACTCAATTGAAATGCTAATTGACCGGGCTAAACGCTGTATTAAAGTACAAGGAAACTACTTTGAATAAAAAAACATAACTTTTGAAAAATATCAATTTTTTGCACTTTTTTTAACAGTCCTGTTTCTTTTGTGACAGACCTTGTATGAGCAGATTCTTGGAAGAAAAGAACGTGAGCAAATTTTCTAATCGATATTTTAAAAACAGAGGGAATAGGTCGCGTAAATGTATATTGAAGGAAAAACAGACGAACATTGCTAAATCGAGTAAGCTCTCATTTAGTCTCCATCTCCGACGTTGTCTTCGGAGGTATAATAAAATAAATAATAGCGCGACATTCCAAATATTTCGTAATTTATAAAAACCATCTGAAAATTAGGTCATTCACCATAATTGGGCATAGATTCTAGTTCTAGTTACCAACTTTATAAATTAATCAATACTTCGCCATAAAGATTGGGGTTAAGTCCATGGCGTTATATAAAATAGTAAATGTCTCCGCAAAATAGTTATAAATTTTTAATAATATTTTTTAATGGTAATTATTTCTTACTCTTTGTGTTGAATAAACCGCAGCATTAAGGGGGTATTTTAGTAAAGAAATTTAAAAAATTCGAATTTTTTTTTTATATTTTCAAAGTTTAACTATTCAAGAATATGTGTACAAGAGGATTTTTCAAAATTCAAATATTTTCGGAGATATAGGCATTTTTCTGACTCGGCATCCAAACTGGTTCGGCCGGAACGCGAAACTTTAAACGCGTTTTTCTCAAAACTGACTTTTTCGGAATGATACCCACGATTTTTCAGGTTCTACTGGACCGATTTACTTTACATTGTTATAGAGTCTTCTTTATAGGCTTGTGTATGGTTGGAACTAGCCCCATCCGCAATATTTTATTTTTATTATTTTTAAAAAATTCGAAATAGTCAGAAAAAGTGATCCAAAAAAACTTTTTTTTAGGCAGTCGCCTTTTTGTGAAATTTTTTTCCCACTTTTTCGTAGTTCCGGCCATTGCGACATAATTCTGGATTAATAATCTTTTCTTTGTGGTTTCAGATAACTAGGGGGGTTGAAATCATGGGCATGGTGACGTGGAAATTTTTACAGACCCCCCACTTCGTCAGCCCACAATTTTTGAAATTTTTTACTTTTTTTAGTTTGTAATTTTTTTCTGTACTCTTCAAAAATTAATAAATAACTAATAAAAAAATGGATAAAAAAAATATGAATTGCCTGTTTTACGACACTTTAAAAATTACCTGAAATTCATGCTTCTAGAGTAGAATACCCCCGTAATGGTTAAAGATCAAAGATACTCAACTGAACTTAAATAATTAGTATTTGGTAGTTCCCTAAAAATATCCTGGCTTTGTTTGTGAAAAATTTTTTGTGTAATAAACCAAGTTTGATTCGGTTTTTAGTTGATTTTATTTGATTGGGCAGGGAGCATTTTTTTTAAATTTGTGCTATGTTAATAGTATGTGTAACTGGGAAAACTAGATGAAATTAGGTCAATACTACCCCCAACTCCCATATTTATCTGAAAGAATTTACAAGTTGTAAAAGTGTAAAATGTTCGGTTTCGGTTCAAATGAAATGTTGACGTTGACATCATAAAGCGATGCCCTGCATTTGTTTGAAATATTCGGCTTTCAATACAATATATTTCGCATATAATTTCATTTGTGTTTCAAGACATCATTATTTTTTAACTTCTGCTTCCCCATTTCGCTTCGTCATCATTAATCCTTTAACTTTGCGTTTGATTTGGGAACAATAAATGAAATTTGTAAGTATATTCCAAAAGAATCTTTCATATTGTCTTGTCATATACATTTTATGAGGAATATTTTGCAAACTCGTTTCTTAGACTCAATAATTTGTTTCTGCGGCGTCCAACTAATCGTCAGAAAGTGTTGTTTTATTAGCGTCTATAAACTTATTTTTATGATCGATTTTTATTGTGCAACTTCGTCTGCTTCCAAGAGTGTGCCGACAACAAGATAATGCTTGAATAAGTGAGAAAAAACAAAAACTGAAAAGCTGCAACAATACTCGAAAGTCGAGAGCGGGTTGAGAAGAGTGTCTATGCGAAAGGATGTCAAGTGACAGCAACGCATTTTCAGCTTGATACAAAACGTTTAGTTATTGCGAAGAATTAAAAAAAAAAATAAAACGAATAAAATGCGAAAAAATGAAAATTTGCAACAGCAACAGCAAGTGTGGTAAGATCGTACACTGACAGCTTGCTGCTGCAACATTGGCTCGCTACAATGCATAATCCTTCACTGTGTACAAGTGTTTTTATATGTGTGTGTCACAACTGCACAAGCCTACTTGTTTAATTTGTCCGAGACTAAATACCATAAATATCTGCTGTTGCAATAATAACAAACACTGCAGTTGCAGCTGCAGATTTAATGGTTTTAAAGCGACTTCTTAAGCTTATTTACCAATTGTCTTCTTCTGGCATTTTTTGCTAGTTATTTTTCATTGGTGAATGGCGTAACAAAAGAATCGCATCAACACGCAATGAGGTGCTAGAAATAATTGTGTAAAAATGAGTTTTTCGCAATTAACGCTTTTGAAAATGCAATGGAAATTGCAATCCATTAGACAGTCTATTAGTGCCATATTTGCACCAATGTATGGGTGTATGACTTGCAAAGAATATGTGTGATTTATTTGTTTTGCGGCAAGGTTTATGATAGTGAATTGACAGACACTTGATACGCCTTTAAGTACGTACTTTAAAATGACAATAACTGTAAATTAATTTTCGATTTCGAAAGTGCAAGCTTGGCAAGCTAAATAGCCTTTATGGTTAAAATATTTCTTGTTGGTTTCAATTTCAACTTTTCAACAAGATAGCATTAAATGGCCCCGATAATCGTAGAGTTTATAAAGTAAAAATCAGTATTCGGTCAAGTAAATCGGATTCGAAAATTGTTTGTATTTAATTATCTTATGATAATGGTAAATGCGTTTCTAAATTCATTGATGTTTTGTACTTAATTTCCCAATATAATCACATTAAAGCCATTTGTATAGACGGATATCTTCGTTATCGGTATATGGGGGGAAAATGTACCTTTTTCACCAAATTTCATAAAGATATCTCGGATTATTGACTCATAATGTTCTGATGCCGAACTAATTAGGGATGATATAAACTTGAAACTCAGAAAAAAAAGAGTTTTTTACATAAGCTTCACGAAGAAGTTAATGGTTACCCTTAGTAGTAAGGCTGAATGAAATGTTTCCACTCTCGAGCTACTACCTAGAGAGGGTACAATCAAGTGGTACACCGACGGCTCGAAAACGTCGGAGGGAATTGATACAGGAGTCGCAGGACCACACACTAAATACCCCATACTTATGGGAAATTTTCCGAGCATTCTTCAAGCAAAAATCTGTACCTTAAGTCGGTGCGCAGACATACATATACCTCCAACGCAACTATTGCAACGAAGTATAGCCAAACTTAACGACTGTTAAGCGGCACCTAAAGCAATCAAGCCTACGGGATCAAATCGCTAGTAGTGCAAGGACAAACTCAGGCTATTTGTCGCATTCTACACTGGCCACTGTAAGCTTAAGAAACAGTTATCTAACATAGGCCCAGCTTCTTGTGCAAATTGGCGGTCCTGCGACGGGGAGTCTGCAGTCCAGAACACCTACTAGTTGACTGCTAGAAGTCTGCAGACGCAGGATAACGACCCCTGGATCCAAACAGGGATCACATCGCCTCACTAGCTCTAAGCAATATATTGGAAATCATCCATATGCTGGAGCTAAGTGGGTCATTGTGGATTAGGACACAATAGACCTAAGGTCGCGGTGCAATTCTTATTTTTTTATGTTATCTTTTCTTAGTTTTTATTCGGGTCTTAGATAATAAGCTGACCTTGAACGCCTGATAGACTGATTAGAATCTTTTTCATGCAGAAAGGCAAAGAAATGTATTCCCTGCGGGAGTGTTGCTTCATAGTTGTAATGAGGTCCCATAATCACTGCCCTAAAACGGTCGCCATACATTACTCAATTTAAATCCTTTTCGCGAAAGATTTCCAAGCTGTCAGAAGCTATCTCAGATCAAAGCACTATTACTAACTGTCTGACAATGAGTGCTTGTCGGGCAATGAAAAAATGCGAGCATTCATTTCTGAACAATTAGTCTCGCAGTCGGACTGAACTAGCAAATCGCGTATTTAGTGTTGCAATGGAAATAATGCAATAAAATTGTGTTGTTATTGTAGGTGTAGTACCTAAAGGGTGATACGTGAAGAGTTATTTCAATGAGTGGTTCTGGTAAAGACAAGAAAAAATGTTGGCTTCGATCGAATGACAGCTATATGCTAGCTGATTCTAGCAAATCAGAAGTTTCTTGGGAAGAAAAGAATGTGTGCATAATTTCAGAACGATATCTCAAAACGAATGGACTAGGTCGCGTATATGCACACAGACGGCATGATTAAATCCACTCAGCTCGTTACGTTAGTAATATGAGCTATTTTGTCAGCCTGAGCGTTAGTATGTGAGCTTTTGCTTGAGGAGACAAATAATCCCGTCAGACATCACAGTCATTAAAGTTTTCTTTGCTTTTCTTTTATAGGGCCTCAGGACAATTACTTTCAAAATTCTGAGCTCAGATTTGGCAAGAATCTGAACCCACTTATAACTTCAACTAGGTTGGGTCTATGTTGGGTCAGGAAAAAATTAAGTGGCATCATATGCTCCAGACTTTCTGTTGAGCCACCCTGTATATAAAACATTTTTAAGCGCATATAAATTCATAAATGTGTTTAGTTACATGTTGACACATGTCAGACAAGTCTGCAGACAACACTTCGAAGACAAAAGAGCGCGACAAACGCGGCAAGCGCTCCCTTACAGATAATTACAGCAGCGCGCCTTACCGCGACACACGTTTTGGCCTTGCATGCGCGGCAAAGGAGGACGCTGCACAAGCGGAGGAGGAGTGATGTGCAGCAGCTACTTCGTGACTTTTTCACCTTTATGGTTTTACTTTTGTCTTCATTCAAACGTCAGCTTCAATTGAGGCAGCAATTTTTTAAGGTTGTTATTGTATGACTTATTACTACCGAAACCGTTACAATGCTTGCTGGAAGAAAATGCTTAAAAGCAAAAAACTATATTATTGCAACATCTGTAACAACAACAAAAAAAAAGAAAATGATAATCCACAACAACAATATTTGGCCCTTTGCTGGCAAATGTTTACCACGAAAATGTCAAATGCAACGCTGTGCATCAAAATTGTGCAGTTGCAAGTTGTCAGCGCGGAAATTTTATTATAATTTATTATTGCAACGTGCTCAAACTTCTGTTACAAATGTCCGGATAATGCATATGTACATATGTATAACGCCATATACAGCACGTGACTCTTGAAAGCCGGGTTTATTATTATAATTTTTATACCCCATACACTAGGGAGATTAAAAATTTTTTTTTCCATTGGTACTCGGAAAAATAGGTTCCTAGACACCTCTAAGAAAGCCTCTCCAAATATGAGTTTTTAATTGTAACGGGAAGGTCCTCCTAGATAGAGTGTTCTATTTTTTCTTATTATCAGATAGAAAAATTTATATCTCACTTCCAACTACTTGAAAAAATATCTTGTTCCTTAGATTTTGTAGGAAATTGAATGTTCTACAAAAAAGGTCTCCTATGATTTTTTCGTAGACCCAAGCGTTTAAAAGATATTAAAAGTTAAAGTTTGATTATTTTTGGAAAAATTCTTTATTTCTTATTAATTTTATAACTCAATGAAAAAAAATTATTTTGCGATTTATCCATGGTGTAAGTGGTATTAAGTTTGAATCGAATTTTGTGGCACTTAGTGGCACAGAACAAATGGCTTTTTCAATTTATTTTATTCAAAACAGTCTCCTTCTGCATCAATACAGCTTTTTGCACGGTCCAAAAGCATGTTGAACGAGTGTTTTAGCTCGTTGGCCGGTATGGCCGCCAGTATGCCGGAGCAAGCCTTTTGAATGGCCTCTACGTCTGCATAAGGCTTTCCTTTAATGAGCAAATGCATTTTTCCGAAAAGGAAGAAGTCGCACGATGCCATATCAAGTGAATATGGGGAGTGGTTAGTGGTTAAAATGCGATTTTTGGTCAAATAATCGTCCTGCGAATGTTGGATTCTGAGCAATTTTTGGTCGTCAGTCAATTTGTGCGGAACAAACCGTGCACAGACCTTTCGTAAGCCCAAATGTTCGGTCAAAATCTGATAAAAGGACGTTTTGGAGATGTTCAATTCCATTTCCATGAATTAATTAATTATGATTTCGGCTGATTTTGAGGAATTCACGCACAGTTTCGATGGAATTTCCGATGATCACGGATTTGGATTGACCCACATGTTGATCGTCATTTATGTACTTCCTAACGACCACTTTGAAAACGTTGAAACGGCTCGTGCACTCTGCTGCGGGATAGGCAATCATCACCATAAACTTGTTTAATCAATTGAAACGTTTCGGTAAAAGTTTTACCAATTTAAAAACAAAACTTAATGTTGTCTCTTTGTTCGAAGCTCATTTTCACACAACACAAACATACTGACACTTAAAACGCAATAGCTTCACTTCCAATCTATGAATTGTCATGAACTTATCACTGAAAAATCGATAAAAATAGCAGATTTTAACGCATTAGTCGACATATAGATGGCGCCATCAGGGGACGCTACATTCAAAAAGTCGTGTTTATTTTGGACACCTTTTACATTAAGACAAAAATCACTCGGAAATCGGAAATAAATTCCCCGGTTGAAGACATGTCTCGTTCTGGACAACCTTCGGCCAATTCATCTGATAAAAATATTTAAAAAAAGCTCAAAAATCGTCAGGCAAATATTAGAGAGACGACAAGATAGTTCGACATCTCTCGTGAGTCCGTTCGAATGATTTTAATGAATATTTTAGGTATGAACGTGTTCTTGCTCAACTCGTCTTGATAAAGCTGAATTTTTTTTCAAAAAGAGTACAATTGTGACCGAATTTAAAGCCAAACACGCAATTAGTGCCATTGATCAACCACCGTATTCACCAGACTTGGCTCTGTGTGATTTTTTCTTATTCCCTAAACTGAAATTGCCGCTCCGTGGAACTCGTTTTCAGTCGATCAAAGAGATAAAACAAAATTCGCTGAAGGCGCTGAAGGCCGCCCCAAAAAGTGCTTATAAAAAGTGTTTCGAGGACTGGGCAAATCGTTGGAATAAGTGTATTATTTTTTTTCACAAAACTTTCTTGTCAAAATGTGTACTTAAATCATCAGCGTGACGAGCTGAGTTGATTACGCCCGTCTATTTGTGTGCTAAATTGTGCTAAATTTGTTTTGTAAATGCATACTTACACCAATGTGTTGGCCTTCCACAAAGAGTTGAGGTACTTTTATCGCTTCCGAGTGCATTCGCTCCTTTATCTCTTGCTGATACTCAATGCTCATGAAGACATCCCGTTCTTCGAATTTCACAAGCAGCGTACGCAATATCTGCTTGACATTCGCACATTTGGCATATGTGTCACGTATAATGCCCATACTCGTGGTGTAGAGCACCACCTTACCGGCATCCTTTTCCTTGAAATTCTGTAAAAATAGAAAAATAAAAAAAATTATTAAACTAGTTAATATAAGCACTATTTATTTGTATTTGTTATTATAAATATGTTTATTATTAAATTATTTAATAAATATTTATAGAAAAAGGAAGTAAGTATGGTGACATAATAAATATTTAGAATCATTTTACTGGCATCTGTACCATACTCTATTCGAATACTTCGATTCTTTTTTTCTAATTTCTTATTTACGAATTTGAAACGGCGCACAGTGGCATTTCGGTGGAAAAAATAGGAATTTTCCACTTTCCAATTTCATAACTTTAATGATTTTGTTTTGTAAAGAAATATTTGGATAAGAAAAATACAACAATGTTTTTTATAAAAAGTGAAATTTTATAGTTAAAAAAACTAACAGAAGTCGACGAAAAGTTATTCAATAAAATCAGATTAAAATTATTGTCCAAATAAAGATTTTTTTTTGTGTGTAAGTTTATAGCTATGGCTTTTCTTTTATTTTTTAGTGAAAATATAGCACCTACTTGTTTATAAAAAAAAAAAAAAATTATTGAAATTGGCAAAGTAAGCTAATTTTTATAATTTTCCAAATATTATACTAAAAAATATCAACTTTTCAATTTTTAATGGAAAAAAACTTTATGTGCTTTCCCTAGCTTGGCCCTCTTACTATAAAAAAAATGAAAGTTTAGAGTCTGTACTTTCAATTAAAAAAAAAACAACCGCCAATCACCGTCCCTTTTAGTAACATCAATTTTAACCTTTGATGATTTGGTGTCTTCAACAGACTTCTTATAACTTCGGATCCTAACATAAGTAGCTTAAGTAGCAAAATTTCCTTAGAACTAGATCCAATTGTTAAAGATATGGTGCTTGGATAATATTACAAATAGAAACTAACACAATTTTTCGCCTGTTACATATTCAATTAAAACATTGCATATTATATTGGATTTTTATCAAGGTAAAGGTATAAATAACGTAACTTTGCGTTTAAGTCTAATTTTTTTCATTAGGAGAACTCAATTAAGAAGTGTCCCGAATTTCAAGTCCATAGGTCCAAAAATAAAAATTTTGGCAATTGCAGTTATATGGGAGGTAGGTGTGGCAATGGGCGGTTTTCCAAGATTTTTTCAAAATTTCTTAATTGAGTCCAGAGAAGTGTTTCTGCAAAGTTTCATTGTTGTACGACCACTCCTTCTATTTTTTTCCAAGAAATGTATGGAGCGGTGGCACTGTGCGGCGACTTTGCGGCGTGAGAAACACTTTACACAAACAGTCTTTACAATTTCATTATCATACTCTCTTTGCATAACTTGTATAATTCGTCGAAATGGCAGTTGAAATCAGTTGTTTTTCCGATGTTATGTTTCTTAGGAGTTTCTTAGGGTAGAATACTGAAGGTTTTTGCATAAAATGAGATTAAAATGGACACCACGACTCAGTTGCATATCTCAACCCGTATGCGCAAATTTTCGACGACCCTGGGGTGCATTTGGGATGGATTTCGGCTATAAGTATGCACTTCGAGTCTCTCTAGCGTTTATGGTTGATTGAGTCTTTACCATACCCACAGAAAAAATAATAAATATGGAGACATTAAACAGCATGATCTTGGTGGCCATTTCTCGAAATTAAGCGGTTACATGGGTTTCCTTTTATGAACAATTTTTTTCTCATATAAAAATGAAATATTTTATGAGATTTTTTTTTGTTACAAATATACTCTATTAACAAAGAAATTCTGAAATTTTTAGAAAATAATATTTTAAACGCCGACATTGCGACGCAATTTCCTGTGACCTCCTGGAAAAGTTCTCGAGAAATCTTGCCAACCGCCTTGAAAAACACAGTTGAGGCGGTGCACGGTCTTGTTAGTTGGAGTCGTTCGCATCGATTTTACGAAACTTCGGAAAGAGAGGCAGACAATAAGGCCCAATGATGCAACCATACCATAATCCGCACCAAGCGGTCAATATTTGGAATGCCATTTAATATGCGTTATATGATTTTGTGCTTCAGCTAGCTTTAATCAATTCAGAAATAAAATTAAAGTTCAAACTGCTTTCCTACGTTGGCGCCTACGAATTTGGCTGACTTATATAATTTTTATTTTAATTAGCAAATTTTTTTGAGCAAAATTGGTATGTCCGCAGCTAAATAAATGGGCGGCCAAGGCCATCTTTCGTAACAAACCAACAGCTGCCCACTAAAAATAGCGCAAAGCAACATTTTCCATGGCTTCATTAAAAATATATGAATTGTATGTCCAAAAGAAACACATAGACATCTTTTGGACTGTGCAGCCGATGCCACTTCGGCGCAATACCTGTGTTTCTATGTATGCGCTTGGCTGCAATTATTTTTAATTAAATTTGCAAATTCTCTATGCAATGGCATCCGTTCACCTAAAAGTGGCAGCGGCCAGCGGCATGCGGCCAATGAAAATGCAAACGCTGGCAACAAACTTCTCTTTAAGTTGCGGCAAATGCGCTCAGCAATGTTTGTTCCTTGTGCGTGCTCACAGTAAATTGACTGCTAACATCTTTTCCAGTTGTTGTACTACAATTTTTTACACTTTTTTTTTTTAATTTTTTTCGTTGCAAATTATGTGAACCTGTGCGCACTTCCATTGCCTTTGCATGTATGGACTGCTCTTGCCATCTTCAACTAATATGTTGCTGCGCTGCAAGCAACAACAACAATAATACATTGACATCAAGGAGTAAAGAGTTGTATTGGCAGTTCAAAGTGGCGCAGAGTCTGTTTGATGAGCGCATCTGGTTTGCACCGGTGCAAGTTAGCTATACACATATGCGCACACACACACACATGAGGCGCTCAATTGGTTTCCAGTTGATCCTGTTTGCCTTCGTTGTTATTTTGTTTCTGTTGTTGCATGTCGTGCGCCTTTGTGGCGTAGCCGGTGCACGCATACCGGTTGCGAATCAAGATCATGGCTGCTATGACTGCAACAACAACGCACATGCACAGCCAGGCGTATGCTAACGGTTTTTTTGTTAAAATATGACTTTGCTTTTCGTGAAAAGCGCAGCCAAGGTCTAGTTTGAATGTGTTCCTATGATTTTATTTTGTGGTCGGCTGGCTCAATCTCATTTCTCGCATTGGTTTCTTGTACGAAAATATATTTTTAGATTTTTTATTATTAGTTTTTCTGCTTTTTTGGACCTTTGGAATTTGGTTCATGGTGAAAATGTCACTATACACACTATACTACATATATATATTTGTAGTTTTTGTGGGCTGTTAAATATGTGACATTCCATTGGCTATTGTAGGTCAACTTGGTATTTCCTTGGGACGATTTTATAATTCATAGAGGGTACGTAGAAATGAATTATGGGGGTTAAATATAACTTTCAGAGGCATATTTATGTTAGTGAACCAAAAAAAGTGGAAATAAAGCAAAGAAGGAAAAAAAATTAAATAAATTTTTTTCGATTTCCTATCATAAATTTTATACAGCAAAAAACATATAAAGGCTGATCCAAGTAGAGGTACATTTTTCAATAGTCTTTTTTGGCAGATCACGTGTGAGTCCTGCCAAGTTTTCATGTTATTTTTGTTCAGTATTTCAATTCACGAAAATGCAATCTGTAATCTGTAAGGAATGTGTTTCGCGAGCTTCGCTCAGCTCATAGTCAGTATATACGATCTACTGAGCGTAATATTCGCAACACCATCACACAACTTGAGACCCAGCATTCGTTATTGGAAAATATTCCACGGAATAATAATGAAATAAATATAGCAGTCGCAGCTGAGAGTGTACCCGAAGACCAAGTAGAGTCAATTCGGCGCCATACACAGTAACTCGGACTGACGTATGGAAGACTTAATGCATTTTACGTCGAGATCTTAAATTGAAAGCGTACAAAATACTGCTTGTTAAAGAACTGAAGCCGTTAGACTTTCCCAAGCAACATCGTTTCGCTTTATGGGCTTTTAAAATGTTTCAAAAAAATCCGGCGTTTCCGAACCAAATTTTGTTCAGCGATGAGGCCCAGTTCTGGCTCTAGGGGTATGTAAACCAGAAAAATTACCACATTTGGAATGAAGAGCAAGGTAAATAGATTCAAGAGCTGTCATTTTATTCAGAATGGACAAAAATTTGGTGCGGTTTGTGGGCCGATGAAATCGTCGGTCTCTATTTCTTTAAAAATGATGCCGTTGAGAACGTAATCGCCAATGTTGACCGTTATCGTGCCATAATAATCGACTATTTGATGAATAAAATTGAAGTTCGCCACCGTTAACACTTTTCGCTTGGGGATATGCAAAGTCTAAAGTCTTCGATTGAGGCTTTGGAACAAACCATCATGAGTGTCAGTTACCTGTCGAAATACAAAAACGAGTCATCGAAACTTGAATTCGCGGCCAACATTTAAAAGAGATAATCTTCAAGAACTGTATGCCAAAGAATGCTCTTTCAAGTGATATTAAACATGCCCCACATATACATGAAGTTTCTGTATATTTTCTTTTAAGGGAGGGAACCTCGAAGTATATGTCAGTTCAAGGTGCTTAAAGTGAAAGCTAAAGTTTTCTGCCAATAGCGGAATACATTAATTCTATTCTTAACAAAAATACTTTAAAGTCAAAACCGTTTTGCCAAAGTCCGACCGAATTTTTTTAACATATCCGATAATTTTTATGCAATCATTTGGAAACAATTTTTTTTTTGTCAGAAAAAAACTAAGACTGCGCCTTTGCTTGAGTGGTTACTTGGAGACAAATGAAGTTAATGAGTGTTAAGTAGTTGATAGTTCACCAGCTTTAATCCACGAAAAACGACGTTATCGAATAGCTTAATTCTTTTCTTTAAAATTTTTACGGTGTCTTCATAAAAAATATTTAAAAATTGATATAGGGTGGTGCCATATAAAATATTAAATTTAAAGATAGGGCGTAAAAGATTGAGTGTAGCGTTTGCTGTATGGCACGTAGCGCCGTCCTGCTGGAACCAAGTGTTGTCCAAGTCTTTCTCTTCAATTTGCTTGAAGAAAAATTCGGTTAACTTTGCGCAATATCGCTCATTGATGACGGCGTTTACGGCGGTTCCTTCTTCATTTTCGAAGAAAAATGGGCCGATGATTCCACCAAACTAAAATCCGCACCATACAGTGATTCGTGCTGGGTGCATTGGCTTCTCGACGATTACGTGCGGGTTTTCTGTGCCCCAAATGCGACAATTCTGCTTGTTAACGTAACCATCGAGGTGGAAATGAGCCTCGTCCGAAAAGTTGATTTTTCGTTAAAATTGACCATCCTCGGTCAAACGATCTTCTGCCCAATCTGTCAATATTTCCCAGTTTTCTTCTAGTGAATAGCGACCCATTTCGTAAATTTTAGACTTTTTACTAAATATCTGTCACTTCCCGAATGGTATTTGACGTTTCCAATATCGAAATATAGATAATTCAAATTTAAAACGTTAGATGGCCCACCCGTTATAATCCGCCTTTATTCAGGCTTCCAATAAAATAATAATCTGTTTTGCCTAATGGAGCTTTCGGGTACAGTTTCCGTCTGTAAGAATTTCCAGGGCAGCCATTATAATTTATATTTTTTTGGTTAGTTGATTGTAAGCCTAAACTATTTGTATTTCTAATGGTTGTTCATTAAATATAATTCATAAATATGCTCGTAAAATGAGGGTGTGTTTGGATGATTTTATTCATCACTCACAAGCACACGATGCGTTAAGTAGAGAGCAAACAGCAAAAAAATAATAGTATGAAACCGGCGCGGTGTAGAAGCCATTAATAATTGAACTACATATACGTGTATAGGCCCGAAAATAATTGTACAGTCAGTTAGAAAAGTTCGGCTGAGCAGTAGGTAGCACTGGAATCCCCTAACTCTAGATATCGGTTTTGTTTGAAAAGGATTTTAATAAGAATGAGTTCAGAATTCTTGGAAAGATAGTGGGTAATGATGTAATTTGGTATTCAAACAATTTATAGCTTTCTTAAAATTTATGCAATTTGGTAGTTAATGATCGTGATCCTGATAGAAAATTTTGTAAATTTTATTTAAGTGACAACCACTGTTCGTATTGTGGTCGGTTGGTTAGTTAGGCAAATTTCAAATCTCCACAAAATACTTGATTTTAATATATGTTTGTGATTTTTAAGAGTTTATTTTTTTTTCATTCCTCACACTACTAGACGAACGCCTTCATTAGTGTCAAGAAAAAACAATAAAAATGATCTTGAGGTTTACTATACTTCTCTTAGCATTAATCTGAGTGCGAAACTGTCTAATCTTTGAAATCTGGAACACAACTAACATGCCAAGCTGTACTTCAAAAAAGTTAAAAAAAATAACCATAAAATTTGATGAGCACCAAAATATTTCTATATAATTTTCATAATTTAACCAGTGAGATAACATAAGCTATCCCATTTCTTCATTACATGCGTCTTAAATTTGCATTGGCGAAAGAGAAAGAGATCATTACACAGAAGCAGATGAAAAACAAAACCTTTACTGTAATCAGTAAAAGCAAATCTTATTAAAGTGTGAAAAGAAAGAAAATAAGCAATTACATATGTATGTATGTATGTATATACGTATGAAGCTTTTCTTACTGCGCATTAGCCACACTTTTAGTGACCTCTTTCGCTGGTTGGGTAAAATGTAAAAAAATAGCATACAAAATCATTATCTTCAATCAGGCGCACTAAAATCCCCAAAAGCGATGTAAACACTCTGTTATACTACATACAAGTATATGCGCAAATATTCAAGTATGTCTGTGTGTTTGGCTGTAGAAACATTTAAATGCGCATTTGTTCGTAAGCTTTTAAGCGTGCATAGCAGCACTTAACGGTTTAATGCCTTCTCCAAAAGCCATAAACAAAAGCGAATGCGCGTATAAGTGAGGCAAAGGCAAAAAAAAACAAATTGGCAAAAGTTCTTAATGCGGAAGAAAATTATGGAGAATTAAGTGGCAACGTTACTAGTGAATGGCCATAAAATAATTATTGACGCCGCAGACAAGCTTTTTGCATGAGCAGAAGTAATAATTTCTGTATTTCTTTGTTATTGTTGTTAATTAGCGAGGTAATGAAAATGAAAAGCTACTAATTCATATACTATAATCATAACTAGTAATGATTATACATTGTTAAATTATTAGAAGAAAAAAGTCAATAAAAAAAATATGTTACGTATACGCAGTGGCAGCGCAGGCCTCTAGGCTGTTTTTCATTTAAAAATATTACTATTTATAACTGGTTTTAGTGTAAATATAAGAACATATATATATATATATATATATATATATATATATATATATATATCTTACAACAACAACAACTACCAACTGCCGCGCTCTTATCTGTAAGCGCGCTCATTCACTGTCCGTCTGTCGCTACTTAGCTGTTTGCCAATGTTCTTTCTTTATTGATGACAATAGAAAAGTGGGTTAACATGGAACATGTTGACCTTATTAGAGCAGCCGCTTGGCCTTCTTGCTTTGTATGTGTTTGTGCGTTTGTGGGCTTAAGCGCATTGAGCGTACTCAAGATTATAACGGCACATCTCAATAATGCTGTGTAATTATTGTGACAAGCAGGTAATGATGGTGATACAATCATGACATTACTCTTAAATATGAACTGCGCAAATATTGCTGGATCATTTCTTGCTCGTCGAACAAGTGAGTAATTACGCGTGGAATATGGAGTGTGCCGCTGAAGCTAGTTCTGCGTTAGAATTGTAGTGTAGTTGAGGTCTGAGCATGATTTTGCAAATACAATTATAGAAATTGATTTCTTAAAAGTTTTTCCGTATTTCCATGTAAATAGTAATTGTTGCGTAATCGCAATTAACACTTAAAGTACCATTTAAAGTACTATTGGATTGCAATCAAAAATATATAGAATCAATTATTTTATTTAGATATATTTTCCCACAAATCTTTTTCTATATTTTACAATACCTATTGAATATAATCACAATTGACTATAAATAACGCCTCAGCCAATTTTTTTCAATAATATCAGTAGTTTTATGCGAAAAATTTACACTTACACTTCAGAGTGGCTCAAAAAATCAAGTTATTTCTTCGATTACTACCTGGCAAATATATGTATCTAGAAAGGTCGGGTGGAAATTTCAAGTCTATAGATATTGCCGGTTACTCAGCGACACTGAAAACAGTGTTTCCAGAAAAAGGTTTCAGTACCCAGTATAGTAGATTAATTTCTTCTCCTTACAAATATTTTCTCATCTTCGAAACTAAAGGGTGAAACTAAAGATAAAGATTTAAATTTGCCTTCATGCACTGTTCATGAAGTTAAAACACTATTTCTACCTTATTTTGTACGAAATTTTCGAACTGCTTTCATTGTTTTTTTTAGATATTTTTCAATAATAAAGACACGTTGTTCTATCAAGAACCCTCCATATTTAGTCCAGTCATTATAGTAAGTTCACCTCGGAATTCGATATACCCATTTATATGTCTGTAAATACTTGTATATTGACACCCTAAAGTTGTCTCAAAGCCTACATATGGTAGGGTATACACCTACCTATACAAGTATTCCGAGATTCTTACCTAATTTAAGCTTAAATGACTGAACTAATTTACTAAGCATAAACTGCCAGCTGTTGGTTTTTTTTTTGGTTGTCAACATTTCACTAAATAAATCGCAGTAATATTAAATCTTCCCTTAATTTTATGACACCCTTTATTTGCCGGACCAGCTCTAAGAATCGAATATTTGAAATCCATGTAGAGATTCGTGGAAAGAGGGTCGACATACAGCACCTCTTCGTCGATTCCAAAGTTGCTGTTGACAGCACGAAAGGAGCTGCCTTTATGTAGCTATGTCTGAATTCAATATCCGCGCAAAAGTAGTACGGTAAACTGATGTTGAACAATATTAAAAGCTCCGTCGGAATCGGGAAAGATCTCTCCTAGCCGCCCGATTCCACAAGGCGACACCCTATTGTGCGACTTCTTCAATGTACTCTTCGAGAAAATAATTCGATCTACAGATCTGAATAGTGAAGGCACAATCTTCTATAAGAGTGTGCAGCTACCGTTAGATCTGCTTTCCAGACTAGATAATGAAGCGAAACAAATGGGTCTGATAGAGAACGACAAGACGAAATATCTCCTGTCTCTAAACAAACAGTCGTCGTACTCTCCACTTGGCTTCCACGTCACTGTTGACAGTCATAACTTCGAAGTCATAGTTAATTTCGTCTATCTTGGAACCAACATTAACACCAACATCAATGTCAGCCTTGAAATCCAACGCAGAATAACTCTTGCCAACAGGTGCTACTTAGGACTGAGTAGGCAATTTAGAAGTAAAGTTCTCTCTAGACGATGTTGTCCGTATGGATGAAAATACTCCAGCTCAGAGAGAATTCGATGCAGTATCCGCCGGGGGTTGCAGAGGAAGAAGAAGATATCTAGCTCTTGTCATTACTACAAAAGGCATTGAAAGGAAAAAAAATTCTAAAAAAATATTTATGTGACCAAAAAGTAAGGTGATATTATATTTATCTTGAAATTTCTTTATTTATTATTCTAAATCAATTTCATCTCCTTCAAAGCAATCCCCTCCTGATGCAATGCACTTATGCCAACGGATTTTCCAATCTTCGAAACACTGGTTGTAGTCACTTTCCGGGATGGCCTTCCGTTCCGTCTTCGCTGCGGCTTGAATCCCTTCTATGGTATAAAAAACGGTGTCACCGGAGCGGTCTTTTGAGCTTGGTGAACAGCCAGAAGTCGCACGGCGCCAGATCAAGTGAATACAGTGGTTGCGGAACGATACAGGTTGAGTTTTTGGCGAAATGATCACGAACGAATGATCGGGGTCTTAAGCACAGATCTCATCGCCAGTTATAATGCGTTTCATGTCAACCTCGTAGTCGGAAATCATCGTTTCACACACTTCAACGCGAGGCCTTTTTTCCAAAAAATTCAATGTTTTCGGTACCAGTCGAGATTTGACGCGCTTGAGGCCCAAAACATCCCTCAAAATGGTATTGGCTGAGCCTTCCGATATGCCAACTTCATCAGCAAGGTCTCTAATTGTTAATCGACGGTTTATCAACACCAAATCTTTGATTTGTTGAACGTGAGCTTCGTCGGTTGAGGTTGATGGTCGCCCTGGACGCTCTTCGTCTTCGACACGTTCACGGCCGGCTTGGAACTCACTATACTATGTACTTGTAAACATTTATTTTAGAGATAACCTCAGCACCAAAGGCTTTCTGCACCATACTCATCGTATCCGCAACAGCTAATTGATTCCGTAAACAAAATTTAATGCAAATTCTTTGCTCAACAAATTTCGACATCGCAAAAAACAAAAAACTCACTTTTAGCAGCTCACAAAACGACACGTATTTCAAACACTAATGAATATTTTGACAAGGAATTTGACATAAATATGACTGACAGTACTACCAACCTAAAAAAAAATAATTCTCCAAATCCTTCAACGCCCGCAGTTTAAATTCAAATGCCACCTTATTTTTAGGGCACAGTCAAGTAAAATAAGGTCATCAAGTGCAGCAAACCTGTTGAGTTCGCTTTTAAGCTGCTAATTTTAATAAGTTTGATAGTCTTCAATTTTGTTCAAATAAAAATTTAAAACTTAGCACGATAAGATAAGAGATAATGCCTCAAATATACATATGTATGTTTGCCAAATAACCCGCATTCTGCATATAAACATGTATTTGTATATAATCGTACTTCTATCTCCAAAGCCAAGTAGTAAACAGCAATTTTGAGAGATTTATGATTTCTTGACTAAGTAACAGCCAACTGGCGCTTAAAAGCATTGACTTTTTTTACTTCTGTTTTAGCACAACTTCGCACGCACTCGCCGACAGCTTAACCTTATTTTCACAACGTGATACCTCTTTAACGCCACTTGCCGATTCGAGAAAGAGTGACTATGTGTATTCTTAGCAATAAAAATGATCATAAAAGTATACCAACGAATACGTGGCGACTCACGGCCGGTCTATTTGTGGTGCAAACCAGTTTATTAACAGCACGTGCCAATACTTTTTTACAGCATATAACAGTGATTAGTTGTAATATGTGGCAATCAAGGTTAAATGATGTGGGCCCTTTCAAAGCTATTCGTTGGAAGAAGAAATAGTGTTCGTTTAAGAAAATTCGTTTGCATTCTCTCAAATGTATCTATGGTTGGGAAAGTTTCCATAACACAGAAGTTATGAAAATGGTATAAATAATGAATGAAACTTATTTCTTAATTAACAAACAATTTAAGGTGTGAAGAATCTATCATTTAAACATTAGGCCATACTAGATTCAAAGTTAGAGTTGTGTGGTGTCTATTACTATATTCTCGCAGTTGTACAATAGTGATATTTCCCATTTGATGCTATACTATTTCCCCTTCTTTCTGGAAATTTGTGGATTTCATCCCCAAAAGTATGGATCAAGCCAATTTCTGAGGCCTTGTTCGGATGTGACCTGAAGGATGGCTAAGGGCTTTCGCATCGACAGGACCAAATATCAGTCAGATGATGCAATGTCTAGACTTAGGAATTTATTCTAATTAATTTAAAAATAACAAAAACTTAAAAAAATAAACCGAAATAAAAGATGGCATACCCTGTACTTGATTACACTTTTTACTTTATTGTGGAAAAATATAAATGCAAAACCATTATTTACAATATTTACCTATAAATATATATTTATTGCGCTAATAAATTGTCTCTAAGCAAGAAAACAAAAAAAAAAAAAAAAAAAAAAAAAAACAGTAAAAGAAAATGTTTATGCATCTGTGTGTGTGTGTGTGTGTGTGTGTGTAGTGAAATATGTGCAAAAAAATGCACTCATCAAAGAAATTGCTTTTTCCATTGTGCCGACCACTTGTGGCATGCGGTTATTTTGCATGCAATTAGTGCTTCCGTTATCTGACCAACTTGCTGCTTGTTGTTGAGCTGGTTCAGATGCTGTCAGTCAGCTGCTTGCAGCTTGTAGTGGCAGTTAGTGGCCTGCTGCTCATTGAATTTGCTCGCTGTTCGAGCGAGTGAGTAGAACAAGCTCACGGCTACTTTTAAGTGGCGCCCCAATGCGGCAATTTGTAAAGAAGGTTCCAGGCATTTTTCTTCCTTTCTTTCACTTAAGAAGTTGCTATGCACTCGAAGATCTCGATAATTGATTGAGGTGCGCCAAAAGTGTTTGGTACAACAGGAAAACAGTAAAATAAAAATTATCGCAGCGTTGCGTGCAACATCCAGTTAGTGTTTGTTTGGCGTGCTGAACAATAGGCGTGTAATATTTATTTATCTTTATTTCTTTTAATGACTTCGGTTTATTGCGTTTACAGGGAGTGACAAATTCCGGTTAATCTGTGAAAGCGAAGAGCTTGAAAACAAAAATGCACAAACGAAAGAAATGTAAATGACTAATGCATCATTTACAAAGTGATATGTTGAAGTTTTGAAAAATGAGGAAAACATTTAATGCAATTGATTTTATTAACGGTGTTTTGCTGTTTCCGCTATTATTTAGCATTTAACTGTTATATATGTTGAGCTGCAGGAGTAGGTGGTGCGGCGTATATGCTTTGTCTCTACCATATTTTGAACAATGAAAACTGCCACTGTTAGGGGGGAAATATTTCAGTTCGATTGTTTTTCTTTTTTTTTTAATTATAGAACTTAGAACTTTAGTATTAGCGATATTTCTATCTAGAATTAGGCATAATTGATTTTGCTGTAATCAAAAATATAGATAAATCGCACATGACAGCTGATGCATGTACTGATCTATCTTCTGATCACTCTCCTGTACTAATAAAGTTATGTGAACAACCCATTATTCGTTAAGCCAAAAGTGGGTCTAACTTCTTTTAAAAGGAATTGGCTAAATTATAAAACATACGTCAGTAACCACATTAATATTGAGTACAAAATACAGGACAAATACAGGAAGAGATATTGATTAAGTACATATAAGAGAAGTCAATGATATAATAACCAGCAGCTGTCTTAGCAACACCAAACAAAAGCTATAAGCCGCTTGGCTTCAGAAAAATCTCTAATAGAGAAATAGAAATGCTTGTAAATCAAAAAAAGGCGTACAAGACGTGAATAGCAGATAAATCGTTCCCCTTCCACTCAGCTTCTATTAAAATCTGCTGTACATAAATTAAAAAAGCGCTTAAAAGTGAATAAGAATTCAACACCGAAATGTACATATATAAAGATGCTGTGTCCAAATTCAAACAAGCAAAATTCCCTTCGGAAAGCCCAAAAGTCCATGAAGCCACCAACTGACTCCAACATGCTTATACGAGATTTGGGTGGAAATTGGGCTCGAAGTGACGAGGAAAAGGCTAATTGTTTTGCAAATCACCTAGAAAAGGTGTTTCAACCCAATTTGCCAATGAACAACTTTAAGCTGTCAATCTTACCCAACACAGAGAGAGTTTCACCTTCTGAAATCATTGGTATTATCAAAGAACTTAATCCAAAAAAGTCGCCGGGACATGATAAAATTTCCCCAATAATGCTAATTGAGTTACCAATTATTGCTGTAGAGGTGCTCTCTTTACTCTTCGATGAAATTCTTAGTTTCGGATAATATAAAATTTCATGGAAAAAGTCGTAGATTATCTTGATCGATAAATCTGGGAAAGACTTTACACAGCCATCTTCATACAGACCAATCAGTCTTTTACTCTGTCTTTCAAAAGTATTTGAAAAAGTATTACTACCAAAGATGTGTCCTCTCCTTTCCTCCACGAAAAAAACACAATACCAATGCGTCAATTCGGATTTCGTGCGAAACATGGCACAATAGAACAAGTAAATAGAATTACTAACGAAATAAGAAAAGCATTTGAAGGGAGTATTGTTCAGGGAAGGTTTTTTATATAAGATTAAAAAAATTCTAACTTTACTAACATTGTATAAAACCTTGGAGTCTTATTTAAAAAATAGAAAATTTATGGTAAAAGTAGGAGATTTCATATGTGATGAACGACAGATAAGGGCTGGTGTACCCCAGGGCAGTGTTTTAGGTCCAACGCTATACATCATATATACAGCAGATCTTCCAACAGCTAATAATGTACTAACTTCAACTTTTGGCGACGACACAGCTATAGTGAGCCGTAGCAAAAGCCACATTTCAGCATCAAGAATATTAACGGAGCATTTAAGTTCTGTCGAAGAATGGCTAGCGAACTGGCGTATAAATGTGAATGAACAGAAGTGTAAGCATATTACATTTTCGCTAAGACCAAAGATGTGTCCGGCAGGAAAAATAAACAATATTTTAGTACACCAAGCGAACGAAGTAACGTATCTTGGTATTCACCTAGATAGAAGGCTCACGTGGAGAAAACACATCTCTGGTAAAATAACATGTATGAAGATTAGAGTTGCAAATTTAAATTGGCTATTAAATAAAAACTCCAAACTTAGCCTAGACAACAAAGTGCTTTATATAATGCGGTCAACTGTGGGGTCTGACCGGTGCAACTAATATTGATCTAATACGAAGGTTCCAATCAAAAATGCTTAGAATGATAACGTGTTCACCATGGTACATGCGTAACGAAAATATCCATAAAGACCTTGGTATTCCTATGGTAAAAAAAGAAGTAGAAGACAGCAGAATTAAATATATATCTAAACTCCGAGATCACCCAAACACTTTGGCTAATGCTTTGGCACATTCCTGCGATCAAACACGACTTAAAAGAAGAGATATGCCTGTTTATTAAAGAGCGACGTATCACCAAAACAGCTCAATCAGAGCCTGAGTCTGAGTCTGTCTAGTTTTTAAATAGATTTAAGATTTTATTACTTATTGTTAGGCTTTAAGAAAAAGCAGATACAATAAATAAAATAATTTTGAAAAAAAAAAAAAAAAATAATAATAATAAAGCAGCCGGACCACTGCAGTATATTTCAAGCTGAGATCTTCGTTATTGTAAAAGCCGCGGGGCTGGAGTGTAATCCACTTGCAGGCAATTCCAGAGTCAAAATATACGTAATCATGTAAGCAGTCAAAGCCAATGAAATGAGCTACCTGAGTGCAAAACTCCGAAAGTCATGTGCAAAGCGCTAGATTGAAAGTACACAATATTCCTATTGGCACTCAATAGCAGAGACTGTAATAACATGAGCGGAATATTAACCAGTCACTGTCTGGGGGCGACACATGCCCGCGAAATGGGGCTGACAGATCGAGAAGACTACAGAAAATGTCAAGAGCAAGACACTTAAAAATAATGGACGGTATGATACACTGGAGGAGGTATCGATAGTGAGGCCAAAGAGTTTATTAAAATTCGCGACCAGCTCAGGCATCCTAAAGGATGACTTCTCCTTATGGACCTAATAACTTAACTACATCTGGTATCGCAAAGGATCAAAACTGATCCATATGTGGCTCATTGGCCCAGATTAACCTAACATAAGCTAAAAATTTTGTTTGAGAAACCTCTAATGATACAAAATATTGGATTTAGATGTAATATTTTTAGTAGAAAGTAATACCACATTGCTCATTTTAGTATTGAAATTTATTTATCATTTCTTATCGGAGATAAAAAAACGAACTTACAAGATTGCACTAGTACTAAGGCATAAAAAAAACTTTCTCACAATTTGTCGAAAATTAATTGGAATTATTTCTTGTCAACACTTCTGGATTTAAATTTTTTTCTTTCATTCAATTGACTTGTCGAGTAGACAAAGACAAGTGTAGCGAACGAACTCTTAGTACTTTTATAGACATTCACTCACTTTTTACTGCCAATAATAATAAACGTTATCTATATATGCACAAGATAAGCTTAATTTAATCTAAAAGTGCAATTAATCAGTGAGCGCGCTTTGAGCGACGAAATTGTGGCTATAAAAAATCGACTTGCCATTTCAAGCAATAAAACCTACTTATACATATCTATTATATGTACATGTGTATAATATAATATCAGTTAATTAAGCTGCAAACGGCATAAAACATTTGTGAAAATTTTTCTACGAGCCGAATATATATCTTATTACTCATTATAATCGAGCGAAATAACTGTGTGTGTTCACACTTATTTGGCTGGCTTTACACTTCTAATTAGTGTAAAATGTATAGGTGTGGATATTTCACCAAAATCGAATGTAAATTACTAATATACATATACACATAAATACATATATTATATATACATATATATAGTTATATGTATGTATATATACATAGTATATGAAAGCAAAGTTGCAACAAAAGTAACGCTAGCTGAGGTTAATGTGAAATGTTGTCGGCATGCAAAGCTGAGCTTAAGCTGCATTTTTGCATTTGTTTGTATACAAGACAGACAGCTGATCGTGTGAATATGTATATATCTGCATCATTTGGCCTAATACATTATATAAATACTTAAACGTATGTGTATGTATGTATTCATTAACCACTGCAAAGTTCAAAGCCACGGATGCAGAAAAGTGATGGAAGTTGGCAAGAGACTGAAGTCAATGATTGCTACTTGCAGGGTTGCCATTTCGTTTTAAATTATTAACTTATCAATTGAAAGAAAATCGACTTTGAACTTCACTTAATCGTTATTAAATTATTAGATACTTTCAGAAAACATTTTATGTATGACCTGTGACCTTAACTATGGTATAACTCCTTGAGTAGGCAATTGAGAAGTAAAGTCTTCTCTTGACGAACAAAGATCAAATTTAACAAGTCATTTATCATCCTCGTTCTGCCACATGATGCAGAGGCGTGGACGATGACAACATCTGATTAGTCGGCGCTGCGACACAGCAGTCGATGGAGCGACGAGCTGTAGGAGATATACGACGGCATTGAAATAGTCCAATGAATTAAGAGACAGCGACTACGCTGGCTAAGTAATGTCATTCGTATAAATAAAAACACTCAAACTCTGAGAACATTCGACGCAGTACCCGCTGGTAGAAGCAGAGGACGAGTAAGACCTCCACTACGTTGGAGAGATTAGGTGCAGAAGGACCTGACTCCAATCTCCACTTCCTACAGCCAAACAGCGAAAAGGAAAAAACGACTGGAGCATTGTTTTAAACTCGGATATAACCGCGTGTGCGGTGTCTACACTAATAAAGAAAAAGATGTAAGTCGTTGAGCCGTATAATGTGAACTAAACTTAATTACTAGTAAGGCAGAGCTAGTATTGTTTCCTAGGAAACACAGAATTCCAAAAGTTCTGCCGCCATCAATAAATTGTACCAGGCTAACAAAATGAGACAAAGCAAGTTACTTGATACTAGTTTTAAAAAGAAAGCTTTCATGGAAACCAATCTTAGACGCAAGGGTAACAAGAGCAGCTACAGCGCTTTGTAAAAGTAAATTCGATTATGGAGTTTAAATGTGGACTAAAACGTTGCGTAATTCATTGGCAGTTTGTAAGGCCGATTATGACATATGGTATATTGGTATGGTGGCCAATAAGCTAGTATATGCATAAAGAAGTTTTCAAAACAATTCCTGATCTTCTTGGTTGAACAAGTAGTAGTTCCTAGTAACTGGAATGCACAAGAACTCGCCAGAGCAGGCAAAATCATATAATTAGACTCCGAAAAGAGGGGGAGTATTGGGGTATTTAATTTCTAATGTTTCTTTATTTTATTTTAATAAGTCTTTACATAATTATTTAGTGAGCTATTTTTCTGGGTCTATATGATTTATGCCTTATATTTCAACTTATGGTATTATTAATTATCCTTTAATAATCCCTGTAGTTACTTGTAGTTATTCAATCGACAAATTATAAATACATATATGTAGGAGTCTCGGTGGACTCAATCTCTCATTTGCAGACATGCCTTTAGACTGCGAACACTATACAATGATTATTGTAGAAGCTGTCAGGAACTAGTAGAGGAGGATACTAAAGAACATCTTCTAGGTGACGCAAGGTTTTGTATAGAATCAGAAGAAGAATCGCAACTATTGCCCAGAATTTTTTATGAATGTATCCGATGTTCACAAATAACGATTTTTGTGTTGATGAACTTAAGGGGTAGTCAGAGGCAGGAAAAAATGAGAATTTTCATAATTTTTTTTGCTCGCATTATTATAAAATGTGTTTACTTAAAGTCAAGAAAATTTCAAAAAAAAAAAAAATTAATTTCCAAAGATATAGGAGTTTGTGTTGACCCAGTTCCAAAAAAGGTACTTGCGGTGACAACCATAAGTTCTTGGAGATTCATCTAAAATCAATCGAACAGAAAAAATTAGTTTTACCCTTATATTTTTTGGAATTAAAAACTTATACGAATTCTTCAGGTGAGTTACAAAAAATCTTTATTTGTGATAAAAATCGTTAAATTCGCAATTTAAACTTGTCTAAAGGAATATTAAAGGAGGATGGAACCATGTGTAAGCTCTCTGAGCGCCATTCACTTGGGAATGGCCAGACACGATTGTCTTACACATGGCTCAAGCAGCTCTCGACTTCCGGCCTTAGACCAAATATCTTCTGGGTAGTCAAAAAACATACGTTCGAAGGCGAGCGAAAGTGAGAAGGCGAAACATGGCTCCCCAAAGGTTGTGCGCTGGGTTTGGAACCCGCAACGTAAAAAACACCCCCAGTGAAAAAAAGAAAACTGCCTCGGATCGGCTATAACCGCTACGCTAATAAAGAAGAAAGGAATTTTAATTGCATTGAGTTCAGTTTAATTGGTTATCTATGAAGGTTCGAACTCCACAATGACTAAATTATTAGGACATTTGATCAGATTAATTCTTAAGAGAAATAAGTTCCAATTTTTAAATTTAAAGTCCAACCGAAATTTTGTGGAAATTTTTCTGTCACGCTTTTACTATTATTATTTTTTTTTTGTAGTGTGGCAACACTGACTACCATGTCATGCTAAAAAGATCAGTACCCTCAACTTGTTCGTGCAGATTCGCAGAAGTATGACTTTTAATTGGCAAAACGTTTTACAATAGCAACAACAACAACAATGACCGCATCAGCAGCCATAACGAATTGCCTGACCACTTTGCTGACAATGATCGTCCGCCAACATCTTGTCCGACAGAAAAAGAAACCGTTAAACAAATCTGGCCGGAGTTGGTGGTAACTAACAAGCGCGCTTTAACAACGGCTTACGGGTGAGTGGGCTAGCAGCTGGCGCAGTGTGAGTGTAAATATACATATGTATGTATGTATGTATGTAAAATCACACACCTGCGGCAAATAAATTTATAAGTGTTGTTAAAATCCATAGGATATAAATAAGCAAATAAATAAAATGGGAAATTAATAAATCAACAAGTGAGCGCTTAAGAAATACTTTAAGGCGACAAGCGGACAATACTTACAAACTTACAAACTTACAAACATGCATATAGTTGTGCAAGAATGTAAGCAGACAGTTGGCACTTGGCTGGTGTGCGAGTGCAGAAATTGGTAATGGACCGCCTGCAGAGACGGACGGTCAAAGCCAATGACATTGCCGGTTGCCCAACTAGACAGTCGTTTACATACATACACAGCTATAGTATATAACATGTACATACATACATACATACATATATTTAGTATGTTCATGTTTTGTTCGCTTGGCTGTTGGCGATAAATCCAAAAATTTCTAAAAACTGTCTATTAACTTCATGTCAATTTTAAACGAAATTTGTTGGAATGCTTTTTTGGCAAATTTTTGGTGAAAAAGTGACTGCCAAACTCACTGTCGTTTATACTATTGTTAGTTGATTGGCATTGTTGGCGATTGGTATGCCTGGAATGCCTGTGTTTTTGACACTTTTTCACTTTATTTGTCTTGGCACTTTAGCTTTGCTTAATGTTACAATTAGCATGTTTGGCATTTACCAAAAACAGTATACTGTATATACAGTTAAACTCTTTATGTCTGCGATTTTTAAATGTTTTTAAGAAACTTAAATTTTGTGCATAAATATTTACTGTTTCTGAATTGGTAAATTCTTCTTGGTAATTATTTGTTAGTCAACCGTGGCTTTTTAGTTATTTTTCTTTGATAAATATTGGTAATTTATCAAAATAACAAAACACAGTCGACGATCAACTAATTAGCACAGGCCTTAAATTTGTTTACTTGTGTATAAATAACAACTAACAATGAACAGCTGTTTCGCTCACCTAAGTATCGCTTGCATTATGACATACATAATGTGTCAAAGTATGACATGAATTGTCAAAATGTCAAAGTTCGCAAGTTTGCTGTCACGGAATATTCAAATTACGAATGACAAATATTTGAAATGCAATTTAGTCAAACAGAAAGCAAGGTTAGGACAGTCTAGGATTTCCCAAAAAAAAACGAATATTTGGTTTTGTTTGAATGACATTTTTCTTTAAAATATTGTTCATTTAGTAACTGGTTTTTTTTCAATAGCCCGCTACAAAAGTAGATCGATAGGGACAGCAAACTACGCCGGATTTTTTCACGCTCTTTTGACATTTCTCTTCAGTAAGGTTTACCATTTCATCATGGAAAGATATGCGATTCAACAACGAGTCGAAATTATTAGAATTTACTACCGAAATTCGGAGTCTCTGGCCTCAAATTTAAGAATGCTACATCCAATTTATGGTCGTCATAATCGTCCTGTCAGATCAACAATTGAGCAACTAATGGAAAAAATTTAATCCAAAAATGTTTCCATGCCAATGAGACAAAGAAGTGCCCGTAGCCGCTAGTGCATCAATTGAGGAAGCTAAAACTCAGTCTCTGATACGTCGTTCTCAAGTCTTGGGCATCTCTGTGACATAGTTGTGACGAGTTTTGCGAAAAAATCTTCGCCTATATTCTTACAAGATCAAACTTACGCAAGAACTGGAGCGGCTTGAACACCAGAATCGTCGCATGATCGTGAATTGGGTTGAGCAACAACTTGAATATTATTCGCACTTTCATCGAAAAATCATCTTCAGCGATTAGGCTCATTTATGGCTGAATAGCCAATAAGCAAAATATGCGTTATTAGTCAGAAAGCAATTCATAGGTACTCCATGAGTCACCATTGCATCACGAAACAATTTTGGTTTGATGCGGTTTATGGGCCGGCAGCGTCATTGGGCCTTACTTCTTCGATGACGATCAGGACCGTCACGTTACTGTGAATGGCAATAGCTACCGCTTCATTATATCTGAATATTTTCGGCCCGAATTGAATGATATGGACTTGGGCAATATGTGGTTCCAACAGGACGCCGCCACAACCCACACAGCGAATGTCACAATCGATTTATTGAAAACCAAGTTTGGTTAACGTGTTTTCTCACGAAAAGGCCCAGTGAATTGGCCGTCTCGGTCGTGCGATTTGACACCGTTAAACTATTCCCTCTGTAACTATGTCAAGTCTAAGGTGCATGCCAGCAAATCAGCGGTGATTAGTGAACTTCGTACGAATATCGAACATGAAATCGATTTAGACTTGAAAACCGTCGAAAATTGGGTTCAGCGTCTGGACTTCCGCAAGCGTGCTCATGGTAGCCATGCAAAAAATACCGAGTTCCATACATAATGGCATCGAATGTACTCTCACAGGAATAAAGAATTTCATTGATATACCAAACCGTTTTTGTTTTACTACACTAAGGGAACGATTAAGGCAAAAAAAAAAAAAAAATGCAGACGGTCAAGCTCATCATACTGCTGTCCCCTCGCAATATTTTTCTTCGTATGCCTACACATTTATTTGCAAGCCAAAGCGATAAAAATTATGCGTGCAAAAACATTATAATACTAACACGCAACTAAAATTACCGTTATAAAATGGTGACGATAAACAAGTTGTAACAACATAAATATACATGTAATTACATACATATTTACTGTATGTATTTACTAGCTGGAAGCGTTGCTGTTTTTTTCGTTGTTACCGCAATGTGATGTCTTAAGACCAGGGGTATTGGGTATTTAACTGCTGTCTTTTCGCAAGTTCCGCTTTGTCTAACCATGCTCGGTAAGAAATTTGTATTTTCCGGTTTTAAATGTTTACTTAGAAATTAATTATTTATATAAAAAATCTACAAAAATTCAAGCATTTAACCTACTAAAAAATATTATTTAATAACTTGCTTTGTCTCATCACTTTTATTTTTACAAAGTATATGTGACCGGATGTGAAGTCATGTATTTAAGCTTTGTTTCAATTGGAACCCTATTACATAATACATGAATACATTTATTATGACTCCGTCTCACTTTATAAATAACAAACCAAAATGCAAAAAATATTCCTTAAATAAAATGGGACTCTACGGAACTGATGTTCCTTTACCGAATATAAATTCTAATATTCGTTCATTCCGATTATGTAGCTCTGACTGTCGAAGTGGAACAAACATCGCTTCCAAGTTCGCTTTGGTATAGGAGTAAAATATATAGAAGTGAAAGATCAACAGAACCATTGCTATTTTGCTTCCAGCAAGTAAGTATATTCTCGACAGGCTAGAGGAAACCTTCTACACTGACCTAAAACTGGTTGATACTTAGAACGTCATTGCATGAAGACATACGTGTAAATCATTATCAAACACTTCGTTTGTCGTTTATTTAAGTTAAGAGTTAAAAGTAGTTAGTTAAGTACTTAAGTTAGTAAGAGTTAAAATTTTAAGTGTTTGTATAATTTCCAGACTTATACAATATATATACTTTCCGAGAGGTATTTGAAGTAGAGAATCTGATAAACGAGTGACGTCATAGAAATCGTGCCATGATTCAATCGAAGTTGGTTTGAGACAGAGTGAGATCGTGGACAGCTATGGCTATGCAAGAGCTAAGGAGAAATAAGTGGAAACGCAGCGATAACAAAAGGATTAACCGGACTTTGATGCTGCCGCGCACTAAATAGCATAAAAAATGTATTTTAGTCTTACGTTCAAATACAAATCTGCCGATAATGTAAAACAAAAAAGTCCGTGTGTGAACACAACCTAAAACAACTTCAACCAAAAAGCACCCAACATTCCGATGAGATTCTCTCTATTAATGACGGTCATGGTAAACATTTTAAGGCTGAGATTTATGCTTACGAAATGTTAGGCTCTTTGATGTTGAACCGAAGTCACATGACAGTTTGCTTGATGCTTTAGGATATACAAGTTTGATAACACATTCATTCAAAAGTTGAAATTGAAAGATGCTGGAGATAAGGTCATTGGGCCTTGAGCCTCTACTAAGATATTTTGTATAGTAGACAAATTGATCACCGATTTAAATTCGAATTTATTAAACGAGAAGACAACGTCGCTAACTACTATTTCTTTTTCACCCGGATGATTGATGGAAGATATAGTAAAACGTAGATCTGAGGAACAGTTCGTTTGTAGCGTCTTTCTCATACGAGGTTTGACAATTAAGTAATGAGACTAATTTTATTGCCGCGCTCGTGGTAAACCTGAAGTTCTCTTTCTCTTTTTCCGGCATCCCTCCCCTCTCCATTGATATATGTACCATCGCTCTAGCTTGTTTAGTTCGCCTGCTGCGTCAAGTTGAGTAGACATGTGTTTGTAGTGCTCGTCACGAAAATGGAAAAACGAAATCAAGAGCAACGCGTCGCGATAAAATTTTGCGTCAGATTGGGGGAAATAGCTTCGGAAAAGTACGCTAAAATTGTAAGAGTGTATGGTGATAGTGCTCTTAGACCCGAAAACCAAACGTTAAAGCTGACAATGGTTGTCTCCGCGCGCCCCACGCCCGGAAAAAGCTCGCATAAGCAAGTCGAAGGTGAAAACGATGATTATTGCCTTTTTTGATAGCCGTGGAATCGTCCACAAAGAATTCGTTCCACCGGGGAAAACCGTGAATCAAGTCTACTATTGCCAAGTACTCGAAAGATTGCGAAAACGAGTCAACAGGGTGCGCCCAGACATCGCTCGTAACTGGATCCTTCATCACGACAACGCGCCGTGCCATACCGCCCTCAGCGCGTCCCACTATTTGGCCTCTGAGCCCGACATGACACCTTGTGACTTTTTTTGTTTCCTAAAACAAAATCGGTGGTCAAAGGAACACATTTTGAGTCGATTACGGACATCCAGGCGGCCGTGACGAGGGTACTCGCGGACATCCCAGTCGCAGCCTTCCAAAAATGTTACGAAGCATGGAAAACGCGCTGGAATCGCTGTATAGTTGCCCAAGGGGACTACTTTGAAGGGGATGGCAAAGTTGTAAAATAATTTTCAAATATACGCTTTTATGGAATAAGTCTCATTACTTAATTGTCATACCTCGTATAATATAATATATGCGATTAATTACTGGACAAAGAAATAAAAAATCTAAGTACTTTACTTAGTAATAAAACTATCTACAAGCAAATTTGCTAGCAACTCCGCCGCAGAGCAGTCAGTAGGTTAATGCCGCTCCATTTTATGATTGCTAAAATAATATTTATGATTTTTTTAAGCTTTATCATGCGGCGATTTAAACATTAAACAATTACCAAAACACATGAAGGAAGTGAGAAGAGATTGTTGAAAGAAATGCGCTAGTCTACAAATAAGGAAGAGACCAGCTGCCATAAAAGTAGCACAATGCACACAATCATTGCGCGATGATGAAGAGATTGTAAGAAGCTGTAATGTTATTGGGAAAAAGTTAAAAACACAACGAAGCAGAAGATGAAGATCTAAGAAAAAAAAACTAAATTTTTTGACAATGAGCGAGGCGTTGGTAACGCTATTTTAATATTTTTCCTCGGTAATAAACGTTTTTATGTGCCCACATATGAAAACTGTAGATTTTATTATACAATTTCCAATAAAAAACTGAAGTATATGTTAAGCAAACAACATCAAAACAAAAAAAAAAAAAAAAAAAAAAAAACATTTTCATACTTTATTCCCCCACTGACATATTTTGAATGGTAATAATAATGTAGCCTGCAGAAATGTTTTTCTTTCATTACATACCTACCTACATGCAAAATTATTGTAATAACATATGCATATATTATATGTACATAAACACAATATATCTCTATTAAATGCATTGCCAAAGCGCTTGCGTCTGCGTCTGCGCTCTGTTCATTCACTAAAAATCGTGTTTGGTGGGCGGCGAAGCTGGGCGCTTTGTGGTGCAGTGGAGCAGATGCTTGGCAATGATTGAGATGAGTGAGTGGGTGAGTGTATGGCTTTGATAGAGTCAATGAGCATATTTTTCTTTTGCAGCAATTTTACGATTGCTCACGATGCTAGTTTTGTGAGAAAAAATTTAAAAAGAAAGAAACTATCAAAAAAACTGCTGACAACTTGTGTGCTTTGCAATTAAGTTGAATTGAATTGTTGCAACTCCATTTACACTGCTTAGTTGTGGCTCTCGGGTGACTGCAACAGACCGAAGACATGCTGATTACAAAGTAATTTAACGCCTTGGGGCGCGCTTGCAAACAAAAGATGCGCTACTTTCAATTAAAAAATTCAAGCAACAAAAAAATTTAAAATAAACAACAAAAATACAAAAATAGTTAAACAAAAGAAAGCGTCGGGCGAGAAAGCAGCAAATCCGTGGAATGAAAAATTAGCACAAATTTATGAGCAACGCAAAAACAACTACAAAATAACTAAAACCGTACCGAAAACGCTTTGAAATTAAGTTAATCAAACGCAGTGAATGTGAATCACTCAAATCACTCACTGACATTGCTGACATTTCAGCACGGTAGCTGGCTTTCTTTCGCATTTCGTGTGTTTACATGCACCTTACAAGGGTTAATCGCTTTTTGTGAATGAGTACGCGCAGCCCACCCACTGTCTAGCCGACAAAACACGCCCGCTGTGTGGCTTAACGGTGCGCGCCGAGCAGCGCACGAAAAAGCACTTAGCTTCACATTTCTTTTCGAAGCTTACAACTTGTTCGAATTTGACTTTCGGCGGAGCTGGATTTCAAATTAAGAAAAAAATTAAAAAAAAAAAAAAATAATTATCATAAGAAAATTGTCTGGGCGAACTAAAGCGTGGCAACTTCTCTGACTCATACTTTTCGCCTGGACCTGAATCTTGTTAGACATGTTGTTGTTGTCGTTGCCTGGCACATGTAAACAAAACAGTTTTTTGAAAAAAGAATTTTCAAACAAAAATTTGACACGCAGCTATCGTTGACAGCTAGCTAACAGCGCGTTCAGCAGACAGCGGGTCTAAAGCCGCCGATTACCAATTGCGCGCAATGAAAGCAATAACCAAAGCAACGTCAATAAAAGCACAAAGTGCTATCATATGTACGAAGTGACCTGCTTTCTCTTTTCATCGGCTTCGCCTTAATCTCTTGGCGCTGCTTTGTGTTTGCTCCCGTATTGATCAGACAGTCAGGCTGACCGCCAATGTCTTTGTTGTTGCTTTTATTGTGGCAACTGTTTTACTTTTAACGTAATCTACCGTGTTTTTTATTGTTTAAACAACAACAATTTGGACGACAAATATTTGCTGTGTGGAAATATGAAAGCATCCCGTTGAGGCCAGCCAACTTGATGTTTCACGTTAGGAAAAACGTACATTGCTTGAAGTGGTTTACTGAAATGGTTTGGGAACGCAGGAACTCAACGATATAGATCACAGTTAGACTCGACAGCTTGAAGAAACCCATATTTTAACTAATGAAATTCTATGCGGAATCCACCCGTGCTATCCGGTTAGCGTAAAAAACATAGCAAAAGTCCACAACGTCTCTTATAAATCAGTTCAACACATTTTTTTAAATGCTTTGGGTATTAACCACCTCATTTCCAGATTCTTAAAAAAATCTGAATGACTTAGCAATAAGAAAAACAGTTAATTTCGTTTATTGTGGTCCGATCGGAACAGTTTATTCGGATATTATGTCGCTAGATTGGATAATAATTTTTAAAAATGATAAAATTTTCCATGCAAGTACTTGGTTTTATTCGACAAGTTTGTCTGTCTGCTATTTCCTATAGCGTCAGATATCTGCGATTCCAACAAATTAATCGCTTCTTGAGGAGGAATGGACGTGTTCACATTTCAAAACGATTTCTCAAAAACTGAAATACCAGTACCCTTATATACAGACGAACAGACAGCTTCTTAATGAGATGAGAATGCAAAATTTCGGTATGACATTTCAAAAATTGAAGGACTAGTTCTCTTATATACAGAGGAGCAGACAGACGGACATGGTTAAGTCGACTCAGCTCGCCACGACCGTTTATATACACTTTATAGGGTCTTCAGTGGTTCCTTTCTGTTGTTACAAAACTTCGTGGTAAACTTAATAAACCCTATTCAAGGTAAAAACATCGTTGGATGCAGACCTCGAAAAAGAACATTTAGCTTTATGCGCTCTCTGTACTTTTTCTGCTTCAAAACAGAAATCTCTGGACTCGTCGTTAGGAGTCTACTGACATAAATAAATACGCTAAAAATCACAAAGGTCTTTGCTCGGTTTCTGGAATATTTTATACTAGCAGCCCGTCCCGGCATCGCACGGGGTAAACAATTATTTATTTTTGGAAATTTGGATATAAAACACTTTTTTTCACAAATGTTTTTAATTGAATTAAAAAAAAATCCCACAGTTATATTTGTATGTAAGTCTATTTATGTTCAATTTCTTTGATGGTTTAAGTGGCGGGCACTTTTGAAAAATTATAAAATAAAAATAATAATAATCAAAAAATTACTATGGCGGTTTTTTTCACTTTTTGAATTTTTTAATTCGTAATATCTTTTGAATGGAAAGTCTAAATAAATAATAAATAAAACTTTTTATAGTTAGTTAAATGGTCTTGACCAAAAAATCCTTATCCAAGATTAATATAAACACATAAATAGCATGGTTTGAATTTGGTTAGTATTTTCATTAATGTTTAAAATGAAAAAAGTTGTTTTAGTGACATAACTACAATAGTTGGACATATGCTATCGCAGAGTTTTTTTTAGACATTATGATGTTCTTCAATATTGTTGTACATTATTTTGTTCTATCGCTTATAGTTTCGGCAGCGCATTCGACGAAAGACATTTTAAGATTCATTTTTCTACTCCTTCGGTTACATTGTTCAAATTTTACCAAGGATCCCTAGTTTTTTTTTTCAAAATGAAATGTAGCCAATGTCAAAAAAATGTAGCATTCCACTGGTGAAAGAATTTTTTAAATCGGCCCAGTACTTTTTAAGCCTATTCATTACAAACATACAAAAATAGGTACAAATCTTTCCTCTTTATAATATTTGTATAGATATGTACATATGTATTAAAAATTAAAAAAAAAATTAAAAATTTTAACTGGCGTGGTTAATATTTGAACGATTGGACTGTTTGGAGGCCTTTTATAAAAATAATAATAAATCTTTTATTAAGTTTAAGAATTCACAATCAGCGGGTAACTTTTAGAAGAAGTCCTCAATAATAAAAAATACTTATTTTAATAAAAAAATCAATATCCCACTGAATGGTATTTAAAATCAAGAGTTCTTGTTGGGATCAAAAAGCAATTGCAATCACAAACTCCATCGAATTTTATGCATTCATAACAGCACTTTATGAAAACTGTCAACATGTGGCAGCAGTTGTGTCTCCGGGGACAGTGTCAGAATACTTGCATATATCGAACAATCTGCAGCATTTCGAAGTTTTTTTTATCGAACTGGAAGTGTTCAAAGCGCCATAATACAGATACGTGCATATTAAGTTGCTGTTGTTGTTTTCACCGTTTGGCGGCGTCACTGCAGTTTGTTGGTTGCATTTGATTTCTGGTTTTATGACAATTGCATTGCCATCATCATTTCACACGGCGGAGGCTTGATTTCGTGTATTGGAGCGCATCGCTTGAGCCACTATATACATATACATATACATAGAAATATGTATATAAGTATACAAATACATATGTATGTATTCAAATACTTCAGGTGGAGTATGAAAAGCTCAATGGCCGCTAACAAAGACTTGTTTTGTTGCCTTGTTTGTTGCGTTCGTTTTTCTTTTTGTATAGCGGTAAATTGCAGCAATACACTTACAGTGCCACATATACGTATAAACGCACTCTTAGTTTTAATTTTGCTTACTTCTCTCTTTCTTTGCATTGGACTAATTACAACAAATTCTCTCTCATATTGTTTGTTAAACTAACGGAAATTCGTATTGAGTGCAAACCCTCACTTTGGTTGTTGTTGCTATATTTAAACCGTTGCATTTTAAATCAAATAGCAAAAACAGGCACATATTCGTTTAAACGTATCAACTTAATTTTTAATAAGGCTACATTTATTTAATTTTTAATAATTTATTGGTCCTCCATTTTTATTTATAACTTCAAAAATACGGTTTGGCATCGAGTCCACTAAATTTTGCAGCAGCGTCCGGTCCAAATCTTCCCAAACCTCCTTAATAGCCAATTTGAGCTCAAGTGTTGTTTTAAAGAGGTGCCCTTGAGCTTTTTGCGCGTAGATTTTTCGCGACATGTGCCCCCAAAGGTTCTCCACTGGATTCAAATCGGGACTGCATGCAGGCCATTTCATAAGAGAGATGTTGTGCTCTTCAAACCATTTCAGAGACTCTTTAGAGACGTGGATGGCAGCGTTATCTTGTTGAAAAATGCTATCTTCATCCATTTTATCTTCCAAAAATGAAATGAGAGCGTCGTCCAACAATTCTGTGTATATTTTTGAGTTCATTTTGGGCGGCACAAAGCAAATTTTTGCTTTTCCTCTCGATGAGAAAGCAGCCCACACCATAACGCTGCCACCACCAAAGTTTCTCTTTGACATACGGACGTCATTGTTACGCAAGTCATGCCAGTAACAACTGTACGAGTCTGGACCATCCAGGTTGAACTTTTTTTCATCGGAAAACACAACATTGTCCCACTCTATTGACCACTGCATGTGCTCTTTGGCGAAGTCTAACCGAGCTTGTTTGTGGTGCGGCTTCAATACAGGCTTGCACACCGGTTTTTTCCATTTTACGTTAGGTGACATGCGTAAAAGGTGTGCAATGTGCCTCGTTGTCACCGGTAGATCCAACTTCTCCTTTATTTGAGTAGAGTTCAAAAAATGTTTTGTGGCTTCCGTTTTGATTTGGTTTATTTGGCGTGAATTTAGTTTTTTGTTGCCTTTCGTGGGCTTTTTTACGCCATAATTCTCACCTTTTTTTAAAAAGGAGCGCACAACTGCCTCTGATCTTCCGATTCTTCGCCCAATCTCTCGATTTGAGTAACCTTCTTTGTGGTAAAGGTTGATTTGGACCTTTTCATTGTCGTTTAAGTAACTGCCTTTTGGCATTTTAATAAAACCTTAAAACAAAAATATTATAACAACTTTTTTGCACTTTAATAAACGAAAACTTACCAATCTTCAATTTAATTGAAAAAACTTTTTTTTATTTTTAACCACAAACACGTTGTCGGCTTCTCTAATCAGGTGCGTTTAAACGAATATGTGCCTGTTTTTGCTATTTGATTTAAAATGCAACGGTTTAAATATAACAACAACAACCAAAGTGGGGGTTTGCACTCAATACGAATTTCCGTTAGTTTAACAAACAATATGAGAGAGAATTTGTTGTAATTAGTCCAATGCAAAGAAAGAGAGAAGTTAACAAAATTAAAATTAAGAGTGCGTTTATACGTATATGTGGCACTGTATATGTATATATATTAATAGACATACATACAAATTATTTGCTATACATTTCCAAAGATGTTAGTATTTGAATCACATTGATATCTTCAGAGATGTTTACTCTATGTTTATTTATTATTTTTTATATGCAAACAAGTAAACAACATAATATATGATATTAAATAAGTATATATGTAGTATGTACTTATATATTGGATTATTTCATGTTGTCGTCTGAAATAGAATGATCAAACACTCCATTTTATCTTACTCGGCTTTCATATGTATTAAGACGTCCGTTATTTTTCAAGTTGATTTTTTCCAAACGTCACCTGAAGTTTCAGTTTTTTCACTAAAAAAGTTAAGTGTGCCAAGAAGACCCTATAGGTTAGGTTAGACTAGGCGGATTCGTCAGCGACCGGTGGAATCACTCTTAGACTTTGTGTTCAGTCGTTTTTGAAGCCAAATGTAAAACTTATGTGAACTTCGTTAGTTTGTATGGCAGTTATATGGTATAGTGGTCTTATACCGGTTCCGACATATGAGGAGCTTTATATGGAGAAAAGGACGGGTGTAAAATTTTAGATACCAGTCCTTAAAAATTGAAGGACTAATTCGCGTATATACTGACAGACCGACGGATAGATAGACATTGCACGCTAATTATCCTGGGTGGGAAGAATGTAACTCAGCAAAGTGAGCAAATATAATCAAAGCTCTATACGAAGTATGCGCACCCCAGAATCTCGTAAAGACTATAATGAGCTGTTTTGAAAATAGAAGATTGTTATTTCACACGGACGAAGGCACATAGAGCTACTCTATTTCGAGTGGAGTACCGTAAGGCTCGGTCTTAGGCCCTCTACTATGGAGCTTGAAGAACGATGGTGTGTTAAGAATACATCAACCAACAACCGTGAAAACAATTGTATTTGAGGATGACCTCATAGTGTTAGTGGTAGCTAAAAATCTGGCTGACCTCCGGCTCAAATCCAATGGTTTGCTACCATGAGTTTAGAGTTGGCAGAGTAGAAAACGAAAGTCTTGCTCATAATCACAAAAAAGGTGTAAGAAAGGGTATATATATATAACTCGCCATAGGGGAATGCGAAAATATCAATATTGGATTCCAATATTGGACTCCAAATTCAAATTTAAGGAACACTTGGCGTATGCCTCGGGTAAAGCAAACGAAATATATAATGTTCAATCAAGAATGATGGCCAAAAGGGGTTGCGTGCATTCCAGCCGACGAGCATTAATATCAAAAGATGGTCCTAGAAATAAAAGCATATACAAAACAAATAAAGGCTGTGCATATGCTAACTGCTATCCGAGTAGCAAGTGCTTTCCGTATGATATCAAGCTACGCTGCTGAAGTTCTAGCTAGTATGCCGCCCATTAACATTCAGGAAGGCGAATTCGGGCGATTGGAGCCGTCTGTAGGCGTAAAAAAAGAGGAGAGAACCAAAAGCATCACAATGTGGCAGCAACGGTGGCAAACTACAGCTGGTGGACCCATATACTAGTCCTGGGCATCTATTTGTGGATAGATTGACAACAGGAGGACCTAGACTTCTACCTAATCCAAATACTGAGTGGACATGAATACTTTAGAAGCTATCGTTTTCGTTTCCATCTCAACCTTAGTCCGTATTATCCGAAATGTACGGAGTGCATAGAAGACTCTGAGCACGTACTTTTTCAATGCCGTTAGTTTTCAAATGAAAGGGAAAAGTTAAAAACTTCACTAGGCGGTAGTTTTTCGGTGAACATTTTGACACTTATGTGTCAGTCCTGTGGTAAATGCAAAGCTGTCAGCGAAGCGTCAGCTCTAATTATGGCAAAGCTCAGGCGCTAGTCAGTCCGTATAATAGATGAGATTTAAAGTCTTTTTCTCTCCCATGACGTAATACTTAATCCGGTAGGAGGGATAAGAGTTGGAAGTAGGGTGGGTAGTTGGGTAGGTTTGGCGGATTAAAGCTTTGCACTCCGGCTTTCGATGCCTTCTTTTACTATAAAATAAATATGGCTTAATTGACTCAGCTCGTCATGCTGATTATTTATATTTATATACTTTATTTGGGTTTCCGATGCTTACTTCTGGGTTTTACAAACATCATGGCAAACTTAGTACACCCTATGGGGAAATAACAAATTTGAAAAAGAAGGGACATTATAATGTGTATTTATAGTGGCCATTAAGCAGATTAATTGCGGCGAAAATTGATTTTAAATTTTTTTTCAAATTTGTAGCAACGCTAAGTGGGATTTTGACTTGGATATAAAATTTATTGCTGGACTTGGAGTCAAGTTATGTTCTTGCTGTTAAATGGGTATAAGAGGGAACTTTACGACAAACATTATTTATTTGCAAAATTAGTACTCAGAGTAACTTCGCTCTTATATGTACATTTTATTATGTAACCATGCACTTTGAACTTCAAAACCTCAAGTGACTGCAATAAAATTAATTATTTAATATGTATGTACATACATACACAGCCGCATATGCATGTAAGTGAAGTACTTGAATTTTGAATTAAATGCAATCACATTTCACGGCTTTCATCATTTCTTACGAAAAGGTATATTTCTTGCCTTTCGTTTTTCTCTTGGCACTTCTCGCCACTTTTAACGCCACTCAACAAGCATCTTTATTTAAGCAACTACTAATTTGAAAATAAAAACACGTACTCTGCGAGAAATTGCCTTGTTACACACGCGCAATTAACGTGCAACAGCGCAGTGAGCGCATATGTGCTGGCAATTATAATGCCAGCAACAACAACAACGAACAGCAATGTCATAATAAATAGCATAATGTATAATGAAGCCCTTAACAATTTTATTATGCCATAATTTACGGTTATCAAGCAGCACGCAAATGAATGCAATGGCAACAATTACCTATACATACCCAAACAAACAAACATATATACATACATATGTACATGGCAACAAGAGCACAATCGGCTGTCAAATACAATAACTGCAACAGCAACGTACTTCGTTTGAAACTCGCTGGGTTAAGCAAATGAACCGCAAACTCAGGTAGACATTACCAAAAATGAAGTATGAATGTGTTTCCTCTTGTTGTTGTTTTTTTTATTTTCAAGCGAGTCATCAAGACAATACAATACTTAATGACAGCGCTATAGTAGCTGCAACTGTTGGTCGCAATTGTTGTTGTTGTTGCTACAACTGTTTTTTGTTGTTGTTGTTTTTATAACTGTTGTTGTTTTTGCAATCCCTTATTACCATTGTGCCATTTATGAGCTGACACACTCATTGTTTGTTGTTGTTGCTGTTGGTTTTTATTATGTACATGTGTCTATATATGCGTATGTGAGTGTGAACGTGTCATTGCAGCGGCGATTGTCATTTCCACTTCCATAGCAAATGCCACTGCGTCCGCGACAATTGTCTTCCAGCTGTGCATTCACACAGCCATCCTGACATTTGATTGCTTAATTCCTTTGGTTTCTTCAAATTTGAAAGGTATTGTGTTTTGTTTTCGTTTTTCGTCTTTCCGTTATGCATTTCGTGGTGCATTCACCGCGCGCAAAGTTAATTGAATCATTAAAGGGTATTGAGCGTGACTCTACGGGCCATAAAGGCGGTCAAGTGTGATTGCAGCATGGAAATTGATACACTCGTATGCATGCATGTATAAATGTAAGCATATACATACTATACATATTGAGATCCAGGTGTGTAATATGTATATGATTGATTCACTATTAATAATTGGTTGTGGATGCGGTGATTCAGTTACTTATAATGTATGTACATATGTATGGTAGATGAGTATATGTATATTGGTTAAAATGATGCAAAATTCACATGCTTCGATCAAATGTTGCAAGTTACGCAAAATAATATTTATTCAAAAACGAATTTCAAATTGAGCAATGAAGCAAATAATCAGAGATTTGAGTTTAGCAATAATTTTAAGGTAAATTAGCGCTTCCAAAAAAAATTTAAGAAATATATTTAAACTTGGGTTATTTGTGAAAAAATGATTGTTAAAAAAAAAAAAAATTAACTAATGATACTTAGCATGAAAAGTCATTTTCCTACAACGGTAGCATTAAAGGGGTGTTCTAGTCTAGAAATTTAAAAAAATCGATTTTTTTTTATATTTTCAAAGTTTAACTAATCAAGAATATGTGTACAAGAGAATTTTTCAAATTTCAAATTATTTTCGGAGATATAGGCATTTTTCTGACCCGGCATCCAAACTGGTTCGGCCGTAACTAATCGAATAAAAGACAGTAGGGAAACTTTAAACGCGTTTTTCTCAAAACTGACTTTTTCGGAACGATGCCCACGATTTTTCAGGTTCCTCAGGACCGAGTTACTTGAAATTTATATAGAGTCTTCTTTATAGGCTTGTCTATGGTTGAAACTAGGCCCGATCCCCAAATTTTTATTTTTATTATTTTTAAAAAATTCGAAATAGTCAGAAAAAGTGATGAAACAAATTTTTTTTCAGGCAGTCGCCATTTTGTGAAAAAAAAAATGTTCCCGCTTTTCCGTAGTTCCGACCATTGCGACATTATTCTAGATTAATAATCTTTTTTTTTGTTTTTTGGTTTCAGATAACTAGGAGATCTGAAATCATGGGCATGGTCACGGGGAAATTTTTAGAGACCCCCCACTTCGTCAGCTTATAATTTTTGAAATTTTTTACTTTTTTTAGTTTTTAATTTTTTCCCTACTCTTCTAAAATTAACAAATAACTAATAAAAAAAGGATAGTAAAAATATTATTTGCCTTTTTTTACGACACTTTAAAAATTACCTGAAATTCATGCTTTAAGGCTAGAATACCCCCTTAAATAGCTTCTCTGACGAGTTGAGCTGACCATTTTGGCATATTGCATGAATAAATGTAACTAATATTATCTAATTTTAGACAGTCAACCAAAAATTAAATATTTAAAAATATTTGGAAGAATCTACTAACCGTAAGGTGTTTAAAACTCTGCAAGAAAATCTTGAAATTAGTATTATTTTCGAACAGAACTACCGGCTATCAAGAAAGAAGTTTGGCAAAATGTTGAAAAATTGTTTTCAATCACAAAGTGCCTAAATAAATTTTCTGTAAAATGCAACCTTTAATAAAAACATGCATTACATGAAATTGGCATCTAATGAAAAATATCTAAATAAAGCAGAGAAAGCCCGAAAGTAAGTCAGTAAGAAATGTTTCTAAAAAACCTTTTATTTAGACACATTGTTGAACCACCAGCTTGAAATAAGTGAATTTAAATGAAATATTAAGATTTTTTTACCCACAGAAAAGCATTTAAAAAAGTTCTCAAAAAACCTTACGAAACGTTAACAAAAAAATGTTAAAAATAATTTAATTTTTTATGAAATCAGAGTGAAAATTTCTAATGCCACAAAATATTTATTAAAGAAATGTATAATAAAACAAGAAAACACGATAACTTCGGCTGAAGCTATAATACCCTTAAAAGTTGCATTTTTTATAGCCTAAAAGTGTATAAAAAGTTCTTAATTTTGTTTTGTTTGGTCAGTTTGTATGACAGATATATCCTACAGTTGTGAAATGTATTCATTCATTCTCAAATACCATATTTTTCCATAAGGGAACTTGAGCTTAATCAATCAGCTTGCCTGGCAACCCTATAGTACTCCTGTGTGCTGTTCCAACAAATGAGTAGCACCTTGGAAAGAATGTGTGCAAAATTTCAGATCGATTTCTCTAAAAAGCAATTAAGCAATACTAAAATCTCCGTCAGGATCGGGAAGGATCTCTCCGAGCCGTTCGATACCAAACGAGGTTTCAGACAAGGCGACTCCCTACCGTGCGACTTCTTCAATCTACAGAATCGAGAAGGCACAATCTATATATAAATAAAAGAAAGTTGTGTTAATTACACCATTTATAAATCAGACTACATTCTCCCAAAGCTAGACTTCAATAGACTCTTCCAGGTGAGGATACCATTTAGACGAGAATGGAGAAAAGGTTCAATAGGAGAGGAGGATACCAACTAAGTCTATACCGACGGGTCCAAAATGGACTGCGGAGTAGGCACGGGGTATTCTCCGCTGATCTAGGCACATCTCTCTCCATACGTCTACCGAACTCGGCTAGCAACTTCTAAGCAAAAATACTAGGCATACAAAAAGCCTGCGAAGCTCTATTAGAAAACAACGGGAATACAAATAAAGCAACTATATTTACGGAAAGCCAGGCGGCACTCCTGGCCTTGTCTTCACCCATGACAAATTCCAGAGTAGCTCAAAGTAGTTTAGAACCAGGGCGAGAACATAGGATATTTTATCTCTTGATGTTAAAATTTAATACAACTCATAAATACAAAAATAATATTTCAAATCATAATCATTTGTTTAAAATTCATGTGTGTAGGAATCATTTGAATATATGCGAACAATTTTTAACAGATTCTTCCTCAAAAAGAAAACAATGGAATGTTTGGAATAGTAGAAAAGAACTGCAACCAAATATTCATTGAAATAGATTATAACTGCCTCAGTAATCAGTCATTGAGTATGTATTATACCACGTGCATTCCAAAAGACTGATGTCATAACCTTTCCAGTCGACTTTTTTGTCTTTCCACCCTTGAGAACTGTGCTCATTTCGCCTGTTTCCAGCTTAGCAAACATCTTTTCAACGGTGGATTTCCCTGAACCCAAATTCAACAGTATTTTCCCCCTAAAAGCAAACCCAACGCAAAATAACTCTTGTCAATAGGTGCTACTTCGGACTGAGTAGACAATTGAGAAGTCCTCTCTCGACGATCAAAGACCAAACTCTATAAGACCCCCATTATTCAGGTTCGGCTATATGATGGGATGAAAACATCTGACAACAGCAGAGGAAGAGGAAACCCTCCACTCCCCTGGAAAGATCAGGTGGAGAAGAACCTGGCTGCACTTGGTATCTCGAATTGGCGCTAAATTGCTAAAAGAAGAAACGATGGGCGCGTTGTTCTTAACTCGGCTAGAAGAGTTAAAAAAACATCAGTTTTTATGAGTTTTCTTATTTTACAAGAAATTTTGTGGTTCTTAGCTTTTTATTCAACAATTAGAATTGTTAACTGTTGTTTTGAAAGCTTTTATATTGTTATGCATCTTTAGTACAGTGAATATTACTATTGCGAACTCCTCATTAGCATTTCTTGTAGAAATTACCTCTCATGCAAGCGAGATTGTAAGGTCATACAAGTGGCCTCAAACATCTAGTTAATTTTTTTATTTGAATTTTTTTGAAAACATCTCAAACAGCAACACTTCAGAAGAGTAATTTTGCAACGAACCATAACTAACAATCATCACTCAATTTCAACCTCTTATTTCACAAGATTTCTCATCCAGTAAAATTTTCCGCTTCCCGAAATCCAAATCCGTTCCGTTATGTGTAATTTGTGACCATAAAAAGAATTTCGCAAAACACAAGTAGCTCTGCGAATCTCTTTCCAGCATCTTTCGGCGCTTGGAACTATCAAGCATACTCATGTGGAGCTTTGTGCTTAGTTAGCTGAAGTCCGCAGGGCAGGTAAAAATCCTGTTGCTTTGTTTATTTTTTTACAACATAACTAAGATATCTCAAGTGTACTACATCATCAATTCAATTGCCCTCCAACACTACTTGCACCATTAAGGCTTATTGATTCTCATAACTGTTCTTTGCAATGAATAATACTGAGTGAGTGCTCACTCGGCGAACATGCTCAACGCAAAAATGCAAATGTATGTAATTATGTGTGTTGGGAATTAATCGCCGCAGGTCAGAAGCGTACATTTATTTGTTTAATGAAAGTTGGTAAAGTGATAAATACAATAACATGAATCTCGGCTTCAACAACAAAAATGAACAAAGAACGTATAATTAGGAGTATGCAAAGGAAAAAAATCAAATTCTGTTGGAGTGAAGTACACGAAATAATGTTTACGGAATACCCAGAATTCATAAAAGTGATTCAAAATTAATGATACTGGAAATTTCGGATAAAAGTGCACAATTTTTTACTGGCATGGCAAATTTAAAATCATAAAATGCCTTTACCGACTGAGCCTCATATTTCGAGGGAAAAATTTTCGAATTTATGAAATTGTATTTGAAAATTTATTTTTAAGTTTGCCACGAAGTTTGTAATATCCAGCAGGCAATAATGCAATCTTCGAACAAATTGTTCAAATAAAAGAACTAATCAGCCAAATTTGATTGAGATCTGTGGAGTGGTTCCCGAGTTAGTACAGGTAGTTCTAACGGTGGTTAGGAAAAGATCGTATTTAAAATAATATCAAAACATGACCGGCTCAATTTTATTGAGTTCTGTGGAGTGATGCCCGAGTTAGTATAGGTTGTTAGGAAAAAATCGTATTTAAGACAATATCAAAACATGACCGGCTCAATTTTATTGAGTTCTGTGGAGTGGTTCTCGAGTTAGTATAGGTAGTTCTGACGGTAGTTAGGATGAAAATGTATTTTTTCTTTACATATCATCAATAAAAGCGAATAAAAAGGCTTACACTTTACAGTTATTTTAATAAATATTTGTTTTTGTTTTTTTTTTTGGTACTTGATTAGATATGGTTAGAGGTAGAATTTCAAATGTTTCCGCTGGTCTTTCCCATATTATGATAGGCGATGAATCTGAAATCCTAAGTTTCACAGTTGAAGCTTGAAAATTTTAGATGAAAATGTATTATATAATATATGATATATAGCAATATATAAAAAGTGGCAACATGTTTTATTGGTCTTCAAAGCTATAAGCCGTGGCATAAGATTTAAAGCTATATGTTCAACAGTTAAAAAGTATTTCTGAAACAAAACAGCGTGAATTGACATCGATGGCCAATTAAAGTATACAAAATGATTCATTGTTGAAATATTTTCACAAATCACATTTCGACTGTCCATTCGAAATAGTGAAGCACGTGCAAGACTTTAAGACGAATCAACTTTCGAACTTGCGATTTCCCACCGGAAGCGCATAGTTGTAATGAAAATAAAACTTTTCAAGTCAGTGCTGCAAAACGAGTATTAGCATTTTCTTTTGGCTAGCCATGTAAAAGGAAATCGCACCGATTTTGGCAAAGTTTCTAAGTTAATGTTTTTTACTTTCAATTGTCACTGAAAAGTAATGACAGCGCGTTGTAAATAGTGGATACTAGAAAATATAACCATTTTTTGTACTTAAAGCATTTACATACAGATGACTTTATTTGGCATGGACCGTTATAATTTGTTGGATGTTTTTGTAAATTATGACAGTCACGTCGTTCAAAAAGCCGGCACAAAAACCCAAGCAATATAAGGGGCGTCAATATTTTCGGTCTATACCCATAAAAAGGAGCTTAAGAAAAAGTGTTTCGACTTCTTTTAATTCATTTGTAAATAAGGAACTGTTGGCGCAGAAAAACACTTGCAAGTAGCGGCTGTTTCGTGCAGAAATGGAGGCGGAAGCCATAAGTGAAGGCGCATTTATTTTTTATTTTCTTTTATTTCACTCCATTTAATGGGTGATTTCATAGATAAATTTCGCTAGAAAACTTCCTACACCAAGTTATTTGCAGTATTTATTAATTAATTGTGTTATAAACATGCGAAAATTGCGGAAAATATAATTTTTATGCTAAAAATGTGTAATTGTAGTGGTGAAATGTTGTACCGACATACAAACACAGATAACGGCGTTATGTAGTTAAGGCAGATATTACGAAACGTGTGCAGAATTCACACGCAAGCGCGCTGTGTCTAGACAGTTTGGGTGGAGAATTGCTATTTCTATAAACTTTCACTGTGTCAGTGAATTTCGTAATTTATTTAATTAAATTAGTTTTGCAAATGCTGAGTTTATTGCTACTTATCACATTTGTGGTAAATGGTTTAGAGAAAAATGACGTGTAAAATCAATGTAATGTAAAAAAACTCAATTTGTGGAGACTTTTATATGATCGAACGGTACAACTGTTACAAATCCTATAAATTGGAGATTTTAGTTTTTTTAGGAATTACATGTAAGGGGCCATCCATAAATTACGTCACACCTTGAAGGGGGGGGGAGGGTATCATTCAGAAGTGACATTGTGTGACAAGGGGCAGGGGGGGTCAAAAGCTTTGTGACATCACATTTCAAAATTTGTGATGTACAAACGTGAAATTTATAGGTAAACAAAAAATATTAAACATTTATAAACACAATCTTTTTTTTTAATACTTAAGTTGTAACGAAGCTTTTTACTGCCCCTGCTTCTTACAAGTATAACTTGCTGAGGTATACTTGCCGTGTCCAGGGTTCGTTACAATAAATTTGTAAACATTGGGGCTCTTCTGCGAATCGTACTTTATTTTATTTCATATTATAATTTTAATCAAAGTTACAAAATTGTCTCCCGCGTTATAGTTTTAGCTTTACAACATTTTAAAGATTTTCATTTAGATGCAATTTATATAGCATTTAACAGAGTTGAACGCAGCATGGCACTACTTAGTCGCGAACTTACTGGTGTGCGATTAAATCATGATGATTTTGGGTCACATCTTGATTCAAGTAATCGAACTACTGACTTAGATATAGAAAAACGAAACTTCGAAAGTGCGGGCAATGTGTTGGCTGACATTTGGAGCAAGTTAGTCATTGATAATTTTCCAGTCGTTGCTGAATGTGTTGCACCAACTGTTACTGGATATAAAATAATGATACTTGGTATGCTAATTATGTACGTGAGTCACAATATTTTTTACAAATTGTTAAATGTGAAACTATTGCATGTTGCGGTGCAAGACGTTCTAGTCTTTGAAAATTATTAAAATAAAGATTTTTACCACCACCTGTGTTAATTAAATAGACATCAGAAGGTTATGGAGTCACAGGGAGTGATGATAACGACGCTAAGTTTGCTCCATTATTACTGCAGATATTATTAAGTCTCCAAGCATCATCCCATCTGAAACAAGTTCCATATGATAGTCGAGTCATACTTATTTAAAAGATCGTGTACGATATGTGGCCTATATTTTTCTTCATATAAAGCCACCACTCAACACAAACAATTACATAAAAAACAAAAGGTGTTACCTATCGCGAAAATTCGTCAGAACGAATATGATGTGCCTGATTTACCAGTAATAAATGATGTAACGGAGTGGGTCAAAAGTCCATGGACGAAATATGATTAAGTTTTGTATTTTTAATTAGCATAATTAAGTATCTATTATTTCTTGACTAGTCATTCGTTGTGTCTGTACTTTAATATTTAACTAAATGTTGATTTTATTAAAGATTATTCAAGAAATATAAGAATAAATAGAATAACCTGTTTTGATAAATCCATCAAATTGGAAAATGTGTGACGTCATGAAAGGGGGGCTAGTCCAAAATGTGACAACTTGTGACAAGGACGGGGGAGGGGTGAAAAAGTCCTTAAATTCGTGTGACGTACTTTATGGATGGCCCCTAAATAATGTTTTACATTTATTTATTTATAATGAAATCAATATTATGTATATGGTTTATAAAATTTCAATGGTTTATACAGAATATTTGGAAAACTTTTATTTTAAAATATTTAAAATAGTGGCTTTGAGGTTACTACTACCACAGCGTTTGAAATGAATTTCGTCCGTTACGGACTCGGATTTTTATCCAGTTCAAATCTATCAATTCTACGAAGTTATTTGAAAAAAAAAAAATCGAATGCAATACCAAAAAAAAAAAAAACATTTGAAAGTATATTCCACCCAAGTTTGAATATCGAAAACTTTCTTTCTTTCTCTTCGAGATCATTTATTCGGTTCGACAACATCAAGACCGAAAATTAAACCGAAAAGATAAGGTTCAACACGCAGTGAAGAAAATGTACATAGAACCTGTAGAGAGTCGATTCGGCGTCGTTCGCAGTTACTCGGACACATAGGAGCATTTGGTCTCAAAAAGTCCATAACAAATATTTTTCCAAATTCACTTCACGCAACACAAAACACCAGTTGCAATTTCGAGAATAATAGAGATTATCGAAAATACGGACGTGCGGACTGAACGAAGACTAGGTTCCGACTATATAGCGAGCTGGAAGTCAATAATTTTATCGGTTTATTGTAGTACGGTTACTTAGGTACTAAAAAAAAAATAAATTTTGAGAAGCTTCGCTGTAGTTTGTAATTCTCACTTTCTTTCCGGTTATTGAAGGACAAACTGCTCCTATGTGTGACGTATGGAACGATTTGGCGCATTTGAGATTCGAGATTTTAAATTGAAAGCGTAGAAACTACAGCTTATGCAAGAACTGAAGTCGCTCGACCTTTTCAACCGACAGCGATAAGGCTCAATTGTTATGCAAACAAAACTGCTGCATTTGGGATGAAAAGCAACCTGAAGAGATTAAAGAGCTGTCATTTCATGTAGAAAAAACAACGGTTTGGTGTGGTTTGTGGGCCGGTAAAAACATCGGTTCATATTTCTTCAAAAATGATGCCGGTGATAACGTAACCTGATGCCTGAAATCGAAGCACGTGATCTCGACGACATTTGGTTTCAATAAGACGGTTGCACTTATCGCATCAGTCAATGGATTTGTTGAGAGAACATTTCGGTGATCAGATAATTTCATGTTTTGGGCCAGTCGATTGGCCACCAAGAACCAATAGACTATTTCCTGTACGGATTAAAAGACTATGCGGACAATCCCGCTTCGATTCAGGCCTTAGAGCAATCATCATGGTTGCTATTTGCCAGTTACCAGTCAGTATGCTCGAATTAGCCATCGAAAATTGGGATGAACCATCTAAGACATAGCCGCGGCCAACATTCAAAAGAGATAATCCTAAAAAATAAATGCCAAATAATGTTCTTTCGAATGATTATAAATATTCTCTGTTAAAATTAAAGTTTCTGTATGTTTTTCTTTAAAAAAGTTTCTTTAAAAAAGTCGTAATAGATCACCCTTTATAAAAAAAGTTTAGTACTTTATGTATTGTCATTTACCATTTTTATTTGTTTATATACTGTTCTCATTTCTCCATTGAATATTGATTAATATCATCATATCGAATGACCGAAAATTCCCAGGGGGATTATATTTGGAAAGATTCTGCAAGCGACTAGCTCAAGTAAAATTAATAGTTTAACTAAAATTTATAGTTTACTGCCTTAAAAACAACAAAAAAGTGAAAATAGCTGCTAAAGGCGTTGAAGAATGCACATTTGTAATGTTAAATACAATAAACAAGTTTCTTTGATAATAATGTTGTTTTTTTGTTTTTTTTTAATTCCGAAAAAATACCAAAATTTAAGCACACAAACCTAAATTCTCAAGAAAAATACACGTGTAAACCAAAGGCATACAAAGCGTGGCGAATAAAGCCGCAAAATTAGCATAGTATATTTAGGCAAAAACAATAGCAAAAACTATATGCAAATTTAAGATTCTTAAGAAAGCATTTACAGCGGAGAAAACCTTTGGATGCTTTAATAGTTTTTGATTGAGAAAAGATTTGACAATGAAAGATTGCTGTCATAAATCACACATGCAAAGAGAAACTATTGGACAAAGTAAATAACAATTCAATAAAAAAATTATTAAAAACAAAAAGGCAACTTAAACAAAGATCTCACGCTTCGTGGTCTAGTGATGCGAGCAACAAATGTATTTTTGCTCAATAAATGCCTAGAGCAACCTTAGATTAACATCGCCGCTTGGAGCTATTGAAATAACTGACATTTTTGTTTTTTGCTTATTCATAAAGAAGTGTTAATCAAAACACTTAGTGTGGTCGAAAGTCATTCAATGCTCAAGTGGCCGTTTCAATATTTCATTGGCTTGAGCGGCAACGATAGTGTGAGCGTCAATACTCAGACATTCTTGAGGGTATAAAATAAGAATGCGCACAGTTCCGTTAGTTTCAGTTGTTTTGGCTCAATGTTGGTTATGAAAAATAAATAATAATAGAAATAATTCAGTACTATTGCTGTTGGGGTTCTGAATACAAATTTTGGATGCAAAAATTAGCCTAAAATTCAGGAAAATTTCTGAGGGAACTTTTTGTGCCATTCAATTTTCTAGTAAAGCTATGGAAGCTTTAAGTGCTATTTACTACATATATATGTATATATAATACTTTACAAGTCAAAATATGCTTAGTAGTAAAATTTATTTTTCCTTAAGTAACCTTTGATGGTACCTCAACTCCGAGCTAGCTTGCATTGTCGCGTCAAAAATTCTTAATACCATATGAAGGCACAGAATACCCCCCTTACAGTCTCATATCCCATTAAGAGTTATAAAAACCGCTTGTTATTTTCATTATTCATGTTGTAATGGGTCGCCGCTTCAAGCCACTATCTCCGCTCGACCTGGGTCACTGTGGTTATCAATGCATTGCAGAGAGGCCGTGCGAGAGTTGATACGAAACCTAATGGGAATTCGAGCACAAAGGCAGCAGGAAGCACTACTTAGGGTTTAAATCAACTGAGACTGTACCGCTAATATAATGACGACGTAGTATTAAACATACTTGAAGATTTGCTAATGTTTTAATGAACGGAGGCGCCTGATATTATCCTAAAAGCTATTTTTGCAAGACATTACTATTGCATGCTGTGGTAATAGAATACCTCAACCGTCAGCCCAAGTTTAACGTTTCCAAATCGTTTGTCAAAATCATGGTCCTACTTCATTGCTTGCTTTCTTAGTTTACCGTCTGTTCTGTGCCCTTATTTGTTATTCACAGCTAACCTACACCTTGCCAGACTGTTCACTATCTGCCAACTGTGACTCCGGCCTAGCTGAGCAATTAGGAGTTTTCGTACAAAAGCTTCATGGATAAGCATTCTGTCAACACAGCCCTTTCAGGGTTGTGAATGCTTATTTTGAGGCGGCATCTCTTTACTTCGTCACCGGAGATTCATAGGATGTTTCAGGTCATTTAAGCCGAACTCTCCGCTCTTGAAAAGGTGATGCTTATAGGGTTCACGGCAAATCAGGAACTTAAGCTATCAGAAGTTAGTCAGGCTGTAGCAATTGGTGCTCTGAGCATACCTCGTATGTATTATTTTAGAAGAAATTTCGAAACTACAGTGACAATTAAAAAACGTTGTTTTTTTGGTATAAATTAAATAACCAAAACTTAGCTTCTACACGGCGCACAAAAACAATTCTTTAATATAACTTATATGCAGATTTGTATTTTAAAAAGTATATGACCTAACACATACCACAATTCGTAGTCAATTACGCATTCTCCGCTTTATTCAGCTATCATTCTCTCCATGTGCATCCATGTTGAAAACGAAAAAGCCTAAAAACCTGATATGACGTCTCTTCAAACGGCATTATGCAAAATCCAGTTATTATATAAAACTCAAAAAATGCTAATAAACATTAATTTATTCATCTAATATCTCTCGGCAACGTTTTTTTAATCATTATCATTGGCGTTATCTTAAGTTTTGCGGATTTAATGCATTCATTAAGCAAATTTAGCAAATAAATCGCAAGCCTTTAAAGCGAACATAAATATTTATTTTATTACTTTTTCCTATTTTAACTGAATGTATGTTTTCTCCGTTTTAGCCTTGAAATTTTGGAAAAAAATAGCAAAAATCAAATATTCTAATAAATAAACTTCGCTAAGCAGTGAATAGCTTTGCGTCAAATTTATATTTGGTTGCCATTTGGTAAATGTTTATCTGGTGTAGAAGCGTCTAGGACTTACATATATACAGTTATAAATTTGGCGTAAATTTTGAAAAGTTAGATAATATATGAATATTGATTCAAAAAGAAAAACATGCGGCTTTTACGCTTTCTTATATGTGTACATTAGGGTGATTCAAAAAAAAAAATTTTTTTTCGTTTGGTACTTAGAAAAATAGGTTCCTATACACCTCTAAGAAAGCCTTTCCAAAGACGTAAAAGTTTCATCATTCATAATGATTTTTTCATTGAGTAATAAAATCGATAAGAAATAAAAAATTTTCCCAAAAATTATCAAACTTTAACTGTTAATATCTTTTAAACGGTTGGGTTTACGAAAAAATCGTCAAGATCTTTTTTGTAGAGCATTCAATTTCCCACAAAATCTAAGGAACAAGATATTTTTTCAAGTAGTTGGAAGCGAGATATAAATTTTTCTATCTGATAATAAGAAAATATAGAAAACTTTAGGTAGGAGGACCTTCCCGGTACAATTAATAACTCATGCTTGGACAGGCTTTCTTAGAGGTGTCTAGGAACCTATTTTGCCGAGTATCAAACGAAAAAAAAATTTTTTTTTGAATCACCCTAGTGTATATACATACCTACAGATATGTGGTCCGTTGAACCAAAAGCAAGAGCGACAGTAGCAACCTGGCATATAACAGGTTTTATACCGAATCGAATCGCTGCTACGAGGGTACGTTTTTTGAGCTTTTAAAATTGCTATAAAAATCTAAATTCATATTTGTTTAAGCAATTCTTTCATTTTATAAATAAATTATAAATTTTAGTTATTTTACAGCTACTACAAAAATTGTATGTATATATACAGTATAAGTAATAGGACTGATTTCATTCCGCCGCGAGTGTACTTCGGAGGGTGCGCGTAAAGACTAGATTCGGTAGAAGCGTTCCTAGTTAACCAAAGAGGGTCTCATTAGTTGTCTCCGAGCACCTGGAGAGTCAGGATAAATATTGCGGCGCGACGTGTTTCTGTGAGTGGTGCAAGCCGTTCGTTAGAGCAGAAGTCTCAGCCGATTGAAAGTTGCATTACGACAATGCCCCGGCTCACACCGCCTTTCTTGTGAACAGCTTTCGCAGCCGCTCTACAGTCCAGATGTGGCTCCCCGGACATTTTTTTGCTTCCTTGCCTGAAAAGGCTGATGAAAGGCAAGCATTTTGAGACCGCAGAGGGGATGCAAGTAGCATACAACTCGGCTCTCAAGGCTAGTCGGGAGAATGCCTTCCGTGACGCCTTCAATGCTTTAAAATCGCGATGGCAGCGCTATATCGACGCAGAAGGAGCTTATTTTAAAGAATGTTAATGATTGGTTCAATAAATTTTTGTAAATCGATTCAGTCCTAATACTTTCCACACAAGCTCGGTACAAAAGAGTGGTTAGACGCACAGGAAGCCAAGAAATTACGAAAAATTGTCACATATGCGAGATATACTCCACGAATCATTTTGAGTTTTTCTTAAGAAAACCCCAATGAAAGTTAATACGTAATATCTTCTGATATTCTATCTTTCTAAATCTTTGGCTCGAAAACGGTTGTAAATCTATAGTCTCTTAGGCAAAGTTGTTCAGAATGATTCGTAGAATACTTTCTAAATACGCGATTTTATAGAAAAAAACACCAACCCGCCCCAACAAACAGGTTTCTATGAAAGTCTTGACAATATCAATAATTCAATTGATTCTTCCAATATTACTCTCAATAAACCAATTTTTTTCACAAAAAAGGTGTTCAAAATCATATATGCGTTAAATTTCATACTAATTTACTTCCATTTCTGCGAATCATCCAGTTTTCAAACGCAAATACCCAGAATAAATTAGCATAGCAATTTCGTGATTTTAGAAATGTGTAGTGTGAAAAAAAATAAAACCAGGTTAAAAAAAATAAAAAATAAAAATAAAAACATAAAAAATAAAATATTCTCTGGTAATCCCTAATTACTGAAATTCTTTTATCTATGTATGCTTATAGTCTACTACTGATCGTTTTTCACTCGGCAGCACTAAAGGTGCTTTAATTCTAATTTTATTATCATTACAGGTTTTCGTGACGCCGAAAGATATTATAAAAAGAAAGAATTATGAGAAGTTTAAGAACCAGGAGGAAAGGCATCAAGCATAAAATGTTGCCATGAATTAGCATATTTTGATATTTTACCGAATTAATTCGCCTCATTTTAGCTGCTTACTTCAATGTCTAGCATTTTATATTATTTCGTTGCTTAAAAAAATCGTTTGAGTAAATAAGTTATTGAGCCGTGGTTCGTATAATAATCTAAATAATTAAATATTTAATTAACCTTGAGCTACAGTGCTGTTCATTCACCAAATGACCCGTATAACTCAGTGAGTTTTGTTTTTGAGTACTACGAGTATGTTTGATTGGTTCGAAACCCAAATGCATTTTTCCAATTTTTAGCAAATCTAATTATATCGCATATTATATATATTATACGTATTTATTATGTTCTTCCAATCGCCTTTACTCTCTAGCAGGAATAATATTTAGCATGCGTTCTTTTGAAACATAAAGAAACTCACTAAGCATTGTGGTGGCCTAAAATTTGCTTGAAGCTTGGCCAAGCAACTGTTAATTAGCAAGCACTATATTACAATCTTTTATGACTACTAATTCATAGCCGCTGCTTTTTCGTATCAAAGCAGGCAACAGTTTAACGATAAACGATCATTTTGTAAATTTAATATCTTCATAATTATTAAATTGGATTGCTTAATTAGTTTGTGGTTTGCTTGCAGGTTTTCAAAGGAAACAAAAAAGACTATTAACCGCAACAGTAATTGTTTGAATGCCGTTTTATGGGTAGATTTATCCATTGTGGCCTTAATAAAAGGAAATTGTTGGCTTTAAAGATTTCTAATGAAAGTGTTTTATGTATGAAATCATGAACTGTTTTATTGTTGCAGTGTGATAAAGCTTCTAGACAGACCTTAACCAAATAAAAGTTCATGAATGTGCCGGTTATGTAGGGCTTGGTTTGTGAGGCTTAGTAGCAGTCTAAGAGAACATCACACAACAGTTATGATAAATATTATCCGAGGTCACAACTGGACATTTTCATATACCCGAAACGCTAACTTAAAGACATTTCTCTTCAGGGTTGAACATCTAATCTATTTGGCTGTCATGATAGTTGTTCAGAAATGAAAGTTAGGTTACGTTACATATAGAGATTTCGCACAAACTTCATAAAATAAATCACTCAATATCTGACTGCTGTAATGCAATATAACGGGTGGGCCATCTAACGTTTTAAATTTGAATTATCAATATTTCGACATTGGAAACATCAAATACCATTCGGAAAGTGACAGATATTCAGTAAAAAGTCTAAAATTTACGAAACAGGTCGCTATTCACTAGAAGAAAACTGGAAAATATTGAAAACTTTTTTCCAAAATGGTGAGTCTTCAACCCAAACTGTGAGAAATTTGGCAAAAAAAAAATGGACAGACAAAAAGTGCCATCAGTTCAATTTGTGCAACAATTTGTCAAGCGTGTGCATGAAACTGGCTCGTTGGTGGATAAACCAAAACGTCAACGTTCATTTCCCGCACGTTCAACCGAAAATATTGCGACTGTGGCTGAAAATGTTAGTGAGAATCCATCCACCTCAACTCGCCGTCGATCGCAAGAATTAAACATTCCGCGAACAACTTTGCGACGAATTTTGAAAAAAGACCTCGCTATGAAGCCATATAAAGTTCAGTTGGTGCAACAGCTGAAGCCACTTGACCACCCGAGCCATCTACAGTTCGCAGATTGGGCAGAAGATCGTTTGACCGAGGATGGTCAATTTTACCAAAAAATCATCTTTTTGATGGTTACGTTAACAAGCAGAACTGTCGCATTTGGGGCACAGAAAACCCGCACGTAATCGTCGAGAAGCCAATGCACCCAACACGAATCACTGTATGGTGCGGATTTTGGTCTGGTGGAATCATCGGCCTATTTTTCTTCGAAAATGAAGAAGGAACCGCCGTAACCATCAATGGTGAGCGATATCGCGCAATGTAAACCGAATTTTTCTTCAATCAAATTGAAGACGAAGACTTGGACAACATTTGGTTCCAGCAGGATGGCGCTACGTGCCATACAGCAAACGCTGCACTCAATCTTTTACGCCCTATCTTCGAAAATCGCAAAATCAGCAAAATAGGTGATGTGAATTGGCCTCCCAAAAGCTGCGATTTAAATCCTTTGGACTATTTTCTGTGGGGAGCTGTTAAAGATAAATGTTACGTCAACCATCCAGAAACAACTCAAGATCTAAAGTACTAGATTCAAGCTGCTGTAGCTGCCATAAGGCCTGAAACCATCGAGAAAGTACTCCAAAATTGGGTGGATCGGATAAGCTACTGTAAACTCAGCCGTGGTGGTCATTTGTCCGAAATTTTTTTCCACAAAAAAATTTCATAAAACAACCTTTTAAATAAATGTTAGATTTTTAAAAAATATCAAGCCGTTTTTTTATTGACCTTTTAAATTTAAAATTTTATATGGCCCACCCTGTAGAAACTCAACGCTGCTTAAAAGAATCTGCCGAGTACACTTATAGACATTACAAAAATACAAAGAAGCTATGAAGATCTGCAATTCAGTCGGATTAATTATGCGCTTTATACGAACCTATGAGTGATTAGTAGTAATTCTTTCTCGCCTTAATATCCTAATATACATTTCACAACAGGAAGCCAGCCGCACGTTGTTCGTGTGTTTCGAAATCGAAAAATTGGGGTTTCGATTTCAACGACACACTAAAATGAAAATAATTGCCAATTGGCCATATTTTGAAATCCACAACGAAAACACGAAACTAAACACCGACATTTTTAACTGATTGGCTCTTAGTCATAAACAAAAATTGCGCGAAAAGCAGAAAAACGCAAATGCCAATGTATGCGAAAATAAAAATAAAATCAGCAAACGCAAGCAAAACGCTACTTGGAATTGAGGTGATACCAATTAACGTAAATTAACATTCGCTTTGCTGCAACCAAATACTCAAGTGTGTGTGTGTGTGTGTATGTGCGAACAGGGAGCTTGTTTAGCAAAGCGAGTAAATTAGCAGACTTGCTGCGTAAATGCGCAGTCGTGCAAACAAAACAGCAAAATAAAAAGAATCAATTAACTTAAGAAGCGGTGGATTTACTGAAAGCAGCAGGTTGCAATTACCGATGCCAGTTGTTTACATATATATTTCACAATATATACTTAGGTACATATTCATAGAGATGTTGGCTGTTTGTGAAGTAGTGTGTTTTGGATGGATTTAGCACCATTGTTAATGGTTCGCATCCTGAGAAAATCGAAGTACGATTCGATTGCAGTCAAGAATTTTTAGTTGGTAATGATCATCAATGTACTTTGATTTAAAAATTCTTCTAGGTTGGTACAACAGATTGAATTTAGAGACGTCATGGCGTATACGCAACTCCTTTTCGTCCTTTTGGTATGGTACATGGCCTATTGTATTGGAATGCCTAGAAACTCTTTGCTTTCAACCAACTGTTCAGAGGCAGCAAGAGAGAAGATGTAAACAATATTTTTATTTCCTCTGTGGAATTTTAAGATTTTATATATCCATAACAAAAGGATGATTACGTATACGCACTGACAACTCATTATAGAATTTGAGGTTACAACCCAGGAGAATTTTTAAAGCAGAGCAAAGGAAATGCTTTTTAACATTCTATTCTTACTCAATGAGTTGTAGAGTTAAAATGTTTATATGGTCGAAATTGTTCCTTATTAACTTGTGCCTAGCTCACAAACGGTTTAGTCGGGATTTAGTGCCTGTGAAAACTTAAAAAGGTGTTCTCAGCTTTGTAAGGCTCTTGAAAAAATTTAATTGCGATTCAATGCAATTCTTATGGTTCAGAAAGCCACTAAAATTTGAGCTCGGCCTGGTTGGTGATTGACTCTTATCCGTGGATGGAACTTAAGAAACGTTGCCAGATAACATGAAAAATAAAATATTCCAAGGTAATCCCTAATTTATGAAAATCTCTTATCTACTTAGGTTTATACTACTGACCCGGCAGCACTAAAGGTATTTTAATTATATTTTTATTATTATTACACATTTGGAAGACGCTGAAAGATATTACATATAATGTTGGAGAATCAGGAGAAAAGGGATCAAGCACAAAATGGTGCTATGTATGAGAAGATAATATTGTCCGAATAGTAACATATTGTCAAAAAAAACAAAAATTTACAAAAAACTTGTATTTTAATTAAAATTTTGGTCGTTTTTAACCTGTCGAATTTCGATTTTTGATCGGTTAAAAAACCTGGTAGGTCATTGCATGGAGAACTATATGCAGAAACAATTAGTTCTTTCGGAACATTTGTCTCCGAGTAATAGCTGCAGCAAATTTGAGAAATGCGGATTCGAAAAAACGTGTTTAAAGATAAACTGCTGGGGCTGATTGAACTTAGCGGCTTTACTATAGAAGACTGAAACTCAAAAACTATTTGAGACAATGGTTAAAAATTTAATATTGTTATCTTTTATTGGTATGTCCTAGCGAAATATAATATATATGATTTTCTTTAAATTCAGACTTAAGCTCTTTTTAAACCATTTTAGTTTCCTATACTCCAAGGGCATTCCTAATAAATGAATTTCATCCAATGAATTTTAAAGTAGAATTTGGCGACAAGTCGACAAGACAAGTTAAAATTGTAACAAAAATAGTCCAAAGGCCGTAAAAATTTTTCAAAATCTTTCTAAGCAAATATACGTATACATTTTTCATTATATAATTAATTTGATATAATTGAAGCTAATGATATCTTTGCGTGTGAAAAAATCATAAATTTAACAAACCAAAAATCTACTTACGACATAACAAATAAAAGCCTAAGGATATACTCAAACAACGCCCTTTGACAACCAGAATCATAATTTATTGCTGCATGTGTGTTCTACAATAAAAAAGAACAATGCAAAGGTATCAATATACCACATGGAGCCACAATAACCTTAGGCTTGTATCATAAATCTTCTTAAGTGCTGCAAAAACCATGCCATTTACATTTCATCATTGAACCATAATTAATTATTAAGTGATCACTTTCAGCAGGAGACGAAAAGTCTTTGAGCACAAAAAACCAAAAGTCAGTGATAGCAATAAAAATGACCACGGAAACAAAGCTCAAAGAAGCATATACATAGCAGCAATTAATAAAGTCAAAAATTAAACAAAGCGAAAAGTATAAAGCAAACCAGTAAAAATAATTTATTGCTAAAAAAATCATTTGTATATGTTTTATAGAACGACTCGTTCGACAGGTTGTATTAATAATAAAAAAATGTAAAGAATATATAAAATTAGCAACAACGAAAATTTTATTTTTATGTGTTACTCATTTCGAAAAATTGCCGTTAGCTATTGGCATAAATAATGTGAAATAAGAAAAATATGCCGTACTGTGCGTTAGACTACAGGTTTTGAAGATACTCTGTTACAATGTTAATGTTAGCTGTAAAAGTTCACACTTGATTATGAATTTACAAAATGTTTTTCTATATTTAGAGACTAGTTTCCCTTAAATAATGGAAAAAATTTTATCTCACTTAGCATATTTTCACACAAAAAAACTGAAATGCTCTGGGTACTAGCAACTGATAAAAATTTACAATTAAGTGTACAAAAAAGGGTGTAAATATTATTTTTTGTTGAAGAACAACAAAAATTGCGACAGAAAAATGCGTCGCAGAGCCATCTAGCGTTAGTTTCAGTTGAAATTCTGGTCTCACGACTCAACAAGTTTTAAGGGGTTTCATGGGTTTACGGGTTTCAAAAATTGTAATTTTTTATTATTCTATTAAATTATATAACATCTTTAGATTGTTGTCTCAAATTTTCAAATTGATCTGAATAATGGTTTTGGAGATACAGCCTTGAGAACTTGTGCGTTCGAGGCTAGCTAGGCAAAGTGCGCCATCTTTAAACGCGTTTTTCTCGAAACAGTATGTTTGAAGTAGGTTGGCGAGATTTCTCGAGAACTACTCAACCGATCCTCATGAAATTTTAATTTGAGTTGAGATAGAATTTTTAAAAATTTGGACGAAGGACTCTTTTTCGATTACAACTATTTGAAGAAAAATTTCACTGAAATTTAAATTTTTTGTAAAAGTGTCTGTCAAAAATCCAATTTTCAGTTCCAAGTCTAAGTTAACGTTGTAACTAAAACACGTATTTTTCGGTTTAGATGATCCTGTAAGGAGTTGTCCTGCCAAGGCAGGCGCATCTGTTTTCTGAGGGGTCAAAAAAAAAGTATTTTTGTTTTCAAAAAATTTCAGAATTTCTTTGTTAATAGTGTTGGTTTGTAACAATAAAAAATCAAATAAAATATTTAATTTTTTATATGAGAAAGAAAATGCTGGTATTTACACTAAGAAACCCATGTAGCTCTTTAAAAGTTTATTTAAAAGAAAAATATATTCAAAAACTATTAACTTAGCTTAAAACAAAAGCAATAATTTCGAAAAATATTAATTTAATCGACATACCCACATATATGTATAAGCACCATTCGTATATAAGTACTAAGAATGTATAATAACATTTTTCAATTTTAAAAATCTCATTTCTTGCAAATAAATTTCAAATTCGAAAGAATAAAATTCGAGCATTACTCATTCCTAGAACTTGGTCATTAAAAACATGTACGCTTAGCACAAATACAAGATTATAATGAATACATAATTCATAGAAGTTGAAATATCCAGTACGAGTATAATCGAGTATTGAAATTAAAATACTGGAAAAGCTGAGAAAGGCTACACTATAAATTTGTCAAACTAGCAACTGGAAAAATATACAAACTCGCCGATTAAGAATTAATAAAGCATGGCAAGTTGCATTACTATATATAATACATACATACATATGCATACTTATGCAAGTGCTTACATTTTTATTAGAATTCTTTATGAAGGTTGATTACCTAATAGAATCAATTAAATCACATTAAATGAGTAATGACAAATCGATTGTAACAGGTTCTAACATACAAAAGACATATAACGTACATATGTACATATGTATGTGATTATGTATAAATATTTGCATAATTGAATATAAAATTAGTTATAGCATTACGAAAAGTGACGTTTTTATATTAAAAATGACTTGTTTGAAATGCCATAACCTTTCAGCATGTCATGCTATGAGAGTGCTAAATTACCCTTTCATTTCATAGGTACGTCGACCCCTGATTGATTGATAAACGAGGAATGCATCGCGATCTAAGGTCTATTGTTCGTCGACCCTCACAAACTTGAAATACGAATGTTCATAGAAAATATTTAATATACAAATTTTCGATCTTTTCCATAAAAAGCTCAACAACTTATAACTATTTGAGAATATAGCTACAATAAAAAAATATATATATAGAACTAAAAATGCACCCATTCAAATAATTATTTTGAACAAAAGACAAGCACTGTGGACAAAATATAGTAAGACCTTAGAATTTCAATTTCGCGCGAAAACCCATCAGTTAAAATATTTCTTCTCTGGGTTGGCATGACTGTCACTGACATCTATGCCAAATGTCACATCAAAATAATCATTACTGTTTAGTCCTTCTGAAGAACATAAAGTGCATTCGACGATTTTTTCGATGAGTGAAATCATTCAACAAAAAAGTTTCATAAAATTTCGTGTGCGGAATCAAATTCCTGTTGCCGAAACCTTCAGAACGTTCGAAAAGGTGTTCGGCGATAATTGTTTGTTGCGAGCAAGTATTTTTGAGGGTCGAACCACGTCTAGAACGGCGATAACATCAACCAATGACCAGCACATCAATAAATAAAGGAATTTGTGCTTCAGAGTCGATGGCTAATAGTCAGAGATCTTTCTGGCATCGTTTGAATATCAAGAGAATCAGTGAAAACCATTTTGAAAGATCATTTGAGCCTAAGATAAGTGAAAGCACGATTGGTTTCAAAATCTCCCAATTTTTTCGAAAAACAGCGTCTGTGAAATAATGCTTCCCGGCAAACAGCATACCATGAAATGTATTTTTTATGACGATGGGTCTTGGATCTATGCTTATGACCCGGAAACAGACTATCAGTCGATCGAATATCATGGCAAAGCAGTTCTAAAAGGTAAAAAAGGTAACAAGGTTGACAGTTTTCTTCGGTTATTGAGCTGTGGTGCGCTTCGAGTTCCTTCAGACCAGACCACCTGTCTGTTTGCGCAAAGCTATTCAAAAAAAAAGCTGGAATTATGTACCGACAAGTCTTGGTTTTTGCACCACGATAATGCACCGTCGCATATTGCCTTGATTCTTCGTGAATTTTTTTTTTCCAAATTTTCAACCAATATCGTGCCGCAACCACCGTATTCGCCTGATTTATAGTCCAGTCACTTAAGCTTAAATTAGGTAAGAATCTCGGAATTCGATATACCCATTTATAAAATAGTTTTTGGAGCGTTAAATCAGAGAAAGTTACGCGTTTTTCAAAAGAGACGCTACAAAATCAGACCTATAGGGATAGCAACTGACGCCATATTTTTTCCCGCTCTTTTGACCATTCCCTTAAAGTGAAGATATGCGTTCCAATAACCAAAATTTACTACCGAAATTCGGAGTCAGTGGCCTCAACTTTAAGAGTTACTTAGGGTTACCATCAGCTCTGCGGAATCATAATTTTTACAAAATATAGTTTAAGGCGCTCTGGCTATGAGCGGATAACCTTTAAGGGGGATCTTTTCGTAGGTTCATTTTTAATTTCAAAGTATTAGTAATTGGTATTTTCATACGAAAAGATCTCAGTAAAAAGTACCTAGATAAGCACGGGCACTAACAATGTGGCACCTTAATCAGTATGGGAAAAAGTTAGACTCCTTTCAATTTGATTTATGACTCTCTAAGCTTGTACTCGCACATACATACATACATACATACATATTGGCGGCTTTACATGCCACAAGCCACAGATTAATTTGTTGCTAACTGCAATCTGATTTACAAATCATAAATTTTACAATTTTCCAACCAACCACGTTTGCATAAGCCGCACATAAACACAAAAACAAACACAAATGCATGCAGCGATGTAAGTATGGTGTACTGTTACACACAATTTGCAAACCAAGTCAAACTGACAGTGATGGAGTGCGGAAAATCAATGCATTCGATAGGCGGACAGACGGACGGACAGACAGACAGATTGTGTAGATCGGTGGCAAGGTGTTGACGTAATGATCCGACAGCGCGGCCGCCGTTTGCGGCAGCTTGTGGCAGGTTGCTGCACATTTTCACTCACTGCGTTCACATGTAACGGCACATACCATGTCGAGCGGTTTTTATTTTACGCGATTTTCACTGTTCGATTTTTGTTAGACATATTTACATGCAGTATTTACAGCCGTACAGCCGTAGATTTGCGTATGGCTGTATGTCTATGGTCACAGTTATGAAATGCTCAATTGATTTTACATACTTTCTTGCTTCGATATTTTCATAAATGGCTTCACACGAAGATATGTATGCATTTTTATGTGTCGTTGCGGCTTACGAAATTTTAATGCAATTTTTATAGCTTCTTTTATTACATATGTTTTTACGACGTGGGCGTGAAAATTTCATTCAAGCTACAATTATTTCAGCTTTTTTATTTTTGCTTATGATTTTGTAAAATTTTTGCAAAGAAACTCGGTAAATGTGTCGCCGAAATGTGTGTCATAACAAAGTGAAAATCAATTTATTTTTCATTATCTTTTTGGAATCAAATTTGTGGGTATATAAAGTATGAGTCAACAATTTTTCGAAGCTCGAAATCTTAGATTTTGTCCCGCGTTCATGATTGTATTAAGAAATATTGCTTTTCCAAACTCGAAGCGAAGTTTCTAATAGTATAAATAGCGTTCAAGTTAATGGGGTCTGGAAATATCGTAAAATATTTCTTATTATTATTTCTCAATTTTTATATTTGCTTCCACCGTTGAGTATTTTTTTTTTTGAAAATTTTCTTTGTCTGTAAACTCTCATGATTGATTTGTCTACTGATGAGTTCACTGGAATTTGAAACCCCGGTTTTATTATTTTAGATTTAAACTGAACACTGATATAATTGCAGATCCTTGAAATACAGGGTTAGCTTGGGTTACTGTAGAGGTCAGCAGGTTGCAGATAGTTGAACGGCCTCCAGATATGAAGGTTAGTTGCGAATAACCAATAACCAGTCCCCGAACAAAGCAGCAGAGATGGAGAGTATAGCTTAAAAGGCTATATTTGCCTGACGAAGTCTCTGTGATAGGGCGAACCGACACCGCTCTTAACTTAGTGTCGAACCAAGAAAAATTACGGGAGCGTCGGACTCAGATTAAGCAGATTACTGAGCAGCATCTGTCTCCAGGTCACGAGCGGTTGAACTAACTAACAATAAAACGAAAATAACAAATTTCTTACAAAATGGATAACAGATTCTAAGACCAGTAAGATTCTGGTGAAAACCTAGTGGAAAGAGTTCTCGGACGTTGCATTCGACAACTTTAGTAAGCGGACTGAAATCTTGCTGAAATGGCTTGCTGGTTAATGTTACGAATGCCTCCCGAACCCAATAAAACCCTGGCAAGGCTTCAAGGTACGTTCGATGCTTGCCGGCATTGAGTTGGCTTGATGAGTTACTGAAAAATCCGGAATAGATTTTGCCTTAAGTAAACAAAGATGCCATGATCTACCCATAATAGTAATCCCGAGTGTTCAGTAAAGATAATCTATAGTTTTCAGTATAGAGTAATCTAAGATAATTCGACAAAGATCAATGAAAAGGAAATTTCGTCAGATAAACCAATCAATTATTTGCGGTAATAATGTACCAACAAAACACTATTTAATTAGGCAGAAACTTTATTCCAAATATAAAATAATGTCTTCCATTCTCTGCATAATGGTTTTGGCCTCCGATAAGCATTTTTCCTAACACACTAAAGAACCTCAAAAAGTATTCCTTATTGATGAGCTCACCATATTTAGATGAACGATTTTCGGCGGTTTGAAGAAAACTGTAGGGGTTGGTTTATATAGAGTTTAAAGTCTCTTTAAGGGGCTAGGAGTAGTTAGAATTTTTAAAAAAATATTTTTCTTTTGCATTTTTGTTGAGTGTAATATCTTAAAAATATTCCCTGAAAATTTCACGTTGATCCGATAATTAGTTTTTGAGTTATTTGAGAAATAAGAGAAAGAGCTCGGGCACTTCAACGCGCTGGTGTGAAACTTTAAACGCGTTTTTCTCAAAACTATGTTTTTTAAATCGGTGACAACTGTAACTCGAAAACCGTTCAATAGATTTTATTAAAATTTATACAGCTTTTCGAATACATAATAAACTCGGGCCTGAACATAAAATTTTTATTTTTTCGAAAAGTTCGATTTTTTAAGACCAATTAACTGTTATTTTTTTCGCAAAAATTTAGAAAAAAATTTCCTGAGGCCGCCATTTTGTTAATTTTGAAAACAAAATAAAATCCTTCGATCAGGCCCGGGATTATCTATTTATAAAACTAATTTTTTTTTGTCCGATTGTTTTTAGATGAATCCTCAAGGACTTATGATTGTCACCGCAAGTACCTTTTTTTGGAACAGGGTCAACACAAACAACTATAACTTTGGAAATAAATTTTTTTTTAACTTCAAGTCAACCTATCTTATAATAATGCCATATTACCAATTTTGTAAAATAACATGATTTAGTCGCAAAAAAAAAAATACTGAAAACTCAATTTTTCATGCCTCTGACTACCCTTAACCCCTTAAGGCATAGAATCGAATGATTTTCGGAAGTCGAGGAAAAATATTGCTTGATCTTCCAGAATTAAGGATTAAGATGGATAATTAAACATTTGCTCAAATACTTAGTGTGAATAACGGACTTAATATCTTATCGAATTTTTTCATTAAAGATGCTTTTACGTAGCTTCCCGGTATTCTGAAATACCCGCAAATAGTATGAAAGCACTTCACCTGGGAAGAGAAAGTCATAACTAACGAAGTCATAGTGAGAAAAAATATTATTAAAAGTTATATAAAAAATTAACTATATTTAGAAAACTTGGGTATATTTTCAGCAAAATTCATAATAAGATTAAATTTGTCGTAAAGAATTTTATCTTTATTTTTTAATTTCGCAGAAAGCAAGGAAAAAAGTTACTTTCAGTTACTGTTGCTTCCTATTACCATTGTAATAAAAACTTTCCGAATAATTACAAAGAAATATAAATTTTATTAATAAACTACATGCATGCACAAACAAACACACACTTGACCGCACCAAAAATCGGTTGATTCCCAATGGTTTATCGACGAAATCGAATGAGAAATATGAAAAATGCGCACAGCCAGGTGGAAAGGTGTGTCTGTCTGGCCAAAAGCGCTAACTGAAAAATTTAAAAACGAAAATACCGGTCAGTTAGTCAGTTGTCCACACTTAGTTGTGCCACATGCCGCTGCCATTAGCACCTGGCTGCTGAAATAAGCTGCGTGTATTAAATTCATTAGAGCAACGGGCGCTTGACGCAGACACACGAAGAAACTTTCAGGTGCGTAAATCACTGTGTGACAAGTTGGGAAGCGCACAATAAAATCGAGACCAACACAATTTGGATGTGGTGGATTTAACGCTTTCCACATTCCAAAAAAGCAAAACAAAAACCAAAAATTAACAAAGAAAACATGTGGCTTAATAGTGCTTTTATTAAAGAGTTTGGGCGTGAAATGAAATAGGAAAATAATTTAATTTGTGTTTTTTTTTAATAGGATCAGTAGTATACGAAGAATTTGGGTTATTTTCGATTGTCACATAGCTACTTTTATCAGGCATTTCGTTTTATGCTTATATAGTATGCATGTACCATGCGAAGATACTGTCTCTTTCTCTCAACTACTGAAATCAAAGGCAGTTAAACCACTACAGAATAGCTAGAAAAGGAGGACATGCTGTTTCTTGTCAAGATCAGGACCGATTCTTATTCAAAGAAATCTAATGATAGACCGAAAGTGAATGGTTACTGGTCAAAGATTGTGTGAGTCAGGACAACGTCAAGCGAAAAATTGCGTTGCCAACCGCGATATGCCGGCGCAAACGATCCAAGTCAAGATTTATGGTTACAAATGTTTCGCCATGTGTTTGGTGGGATAAGCAGGGAATCATTTACTATGAGCTGCTTCTCGACGATCAAATTCTTAATTCAGACTATTCTGTTAATAATTGGATCGTCTGAGGATAGCGATCGCCCAGAAAAACTGTATTCTATAAGGACAATGCTGAGCCACACACAATAATAATGACAAGTCAAAAGCTCCGGGAACTTGGTTGGGAGCTTCTTAGGCATCCACCCTATAGTCTGAATCTGGCAACAAGTCTTTACGACCTGTTCCTGTCTATGGCGACTAATTTTGCTGGTGAAAAATGGTATTAAGACCTTATACATACATACCTACATATCTATGTATATATTGGCTTAATGTAACAGCAAAATCTGATTTTGAGGTTTTAGAGAAGCTTTTAAGCTTTTTTGGAAATTTTTTTTTTATTATATAATTGTAATAGCAAATATTCGACTTTTGATAAATCAAGTAGCTGATTGTGAATACCTTTAGAGCTTTGGGGTCTTTAGAGCTTGTTCAAAAACCCATTATATGTTTGGAAAAACCTTGAAAGCTTGCAAGTTCCTTCATTTGTCGGATAACTTCAAGGTGCACATAAAAAAAAGAGAAGAAGAAGCTCGGCAGGTATCAGGTGGAGATGCACATATGTACATATGTTAGTTGCCATAAGCGCATGTATACACATAAGTAAACGAACGAAGCTACAAAGAAATTATTTCTGGCAATTACAATGACTCACACATTCGGGATTTTACGATCAAAATACAAGCAATATTGTACTTTGATTGAGCAACCGCCAAACAAACCAATGACTGTGAGAAATAAAAACAGATAAAAGCTCACAGACATACATACGCAAGCACCTAAGCAACGCGCGCACCCACACACACACTTGCACACAAATTTCTACTTTCACCTGCGGCGCTGAAGAAAAATAAAACGTGACTTATTATGCAGCTAAACGAACGAAATAATAGATAAATAAAAAGTTTTGAGAAAAACACCTAAACAGAAATGCACACACATACATACATACACGCACACAGACACGACAATGCCTACCTAAGCGTTAGTTGGCTTTTTGTTGTTGTTCAATAAATGATTCGTATGCTTACCGAATGACTGTTGCTGTTGTTGTTGCTGTAGGCAATGACCAGATAACTGCATTTTATTTAATTTAATTAATCATTTGAAAAAAAAACAACAACAAAAACGAAAACGAAAATAATTAAATGAAATGTGAACGCTGGCAAATTTGACTGATGGCCGCGTGTGCAGATTTTATTGAGATATTGTAATACCGCACATTAACGCAGAGGCGGCGAAGGAGTAGGAGAGCAAATAACGCAAAGCGATAATGTTGATTGTGTGTATGCTTAGTTGCATGTTGCAAGTGCAATCACACTTGCAGTCTCAATTAAGCTTAGTCATTACAATGGTTATTTGTTAATTCATGTCTGTATATATGGATATATATATATATATGGATATATATGTATATATATATATACAACAACAAAGCAAGCAGTTAAGCTTCTTTAACTGCGGCTGCACCGAAACTATAATGATGTAGTTGTCCGATCTGAAAATTTTTTTCGAAAATTATCCCGTTACCTTTGATAGAGATCCATACCAAATTTCGTGAAAATATCTCGTTAAATAAAAAAACTTTTCCATTAAGGGCTTGAGTTTCATCGATCAGTTTGTATGACAGCTATATGATATAGTTGTTCGATCTGAATAATTTTTTCGAAAATTATGCCGTTATCTTGGATAGAGATCCATACCAAATTTCGTGAAAATATCTCGTTAAATAAAGAAGTTTTCCATACAACAACTTGATTTTGAAAGAACAGTTTGTTTGACAACTATATGCTATAGTGGCTCGATCAGAATAATTTCTTCGAATATTATTTCGTTACTTTAGGGTAGGGATCCATACCAAATTTTGTGAAAATATCTCTTTAAATAAAGAAGTTTTCCATATAAGGACTTGAGTTTCATCGGCCAGTTTGTATGACAGCTATATGCTATAGTGGCTCGATCAGAACAATTTCTTCGAATATTATACCGTTACTTTGGATAGGGATCCATACCAAATTTTGTGAAAATATCTCTTTAAATAAAGAAGTTTTCCATATAAGGACTTGAGTTTCATCGATCAGTTTGTATGACAGCTATATGCTATAGTGGCTTTGATCAGAACAATTTCTTCGAAAATTATACCGTTACCTTGGATAAAGATCCATACCAAATTTCGTGAAAATATCTCGTTAAATAAAGAAGTTTTCCATATAAGGATTTGAGTTTCATCGGATCAGTTTGTATGACAGCTATATGCTATAGTGGTTCGATCTGAACAATTTCTTCGAAATTATACCGTTACATTGGATAAAGATCCATACCAAATTTCGTGAAAATATCTCGTTAAATAAAAAAGTTTTCCATGTAAGGATTCGAGTTTCATCGATCAGTTTGTATAACAGCTATATGCTATAGTGGTTCGATCTGAGCAATTTATTTGAAAATTATGCTGTTACCTTGGATCTCCGATCTCGTTGACTTAAATTGGTCATCCAATCTGATACCTGTTAGGGAAATTTTATGAAGATATCTCGTTAATCAAAGCAGTTTTCCATATAAAGACTTCAGTTTGGTCAGTCAGTTTATATGACAGCTATATGCTATAACTGTACGATATCGACCATTCCGACAAATGTACAGTTTCTGGGGGAGAAAAATACGTGTACAAAATTTCAGAACAATACTGCTAAAAGTTAAGAACTAGTTCCCTTATATACAAACAGATAGAAGGACAGGCGGACATGATTACGAAGATATAGCTCATCACACTGAACATTTAAATATATATTTTATAGGGTCGCCGAGGTCTGCTCTGGGTGCTTTAAACTTCGTGACAAACTTAGCATAACCTGTTTAGGGTATAAAAATATAAATGCGCATCCAGCGCATGTGCAGCCTATAAATTGCGCCTAGACGAGCTGTAGCTGCTGAGATTTTGCATTGTGCACTCTCAGACCTGGCCAGAGCGCTGACAAGCACGTCAAGCTGTCAACAACAAACATGAGACACAACACCTACATACATACAAACATACCAACATAGGATGTTGTTGTGAGGCTGGGAAACTGATGCTCAAATACGCTTTTGTCAATACAGGTGTGCCTGTGTGTGCTCGCAGCCTTCTTTTCGCCTTCTTTTAGTTCCAAAATAATTTAGGTGAACAAAAAAGGAAAAAATATTGAAATTCTCCAAAACATAGTAAACCATACACACACATGTACACATGCAGTAAGCATGCTGGTGTGGGTTTAATGACACGCTGTCTAAGCTGTTGACTGATTGTCAAAGAGGTGTGTTGTCCTCGTTATCGTGCAACAATGCAACTGCCGTCTGCCTGAGTGTGCTTCATGCCAATATTTATGTTTAGTCTTTATTTATTTGCATACCAGCTGGTATTTTGGCATGCAAATGTTAGCGGAGCGCTATACGCATACACATATTCGCTTGTAGGCTTAAGCTATTTACGCGAAACAGTTTCTTATTTATGTTATTTTATGTGACTAATTAATTTTGAATGCGTTTGCTGCTAATTTTGTAAGCTATTTGCACATAAACTTTTGAAAAATTATGCACAAAGTATATGCGGTGTTTTATGTTCCACGTTAGGAATGTTTTTGTAAGATTTGTAGATGTCAACAATGCATTCGCGCCTCATTTGGCAATAGGCAGCCTAGTGACCTGGTGGATATAGAAATCTTAAACTAAGGATACGAAAAGATCTTTTGATAAGTCAGTTTGTGTGGCAGCTGTATTTTATAAGGGTCGGCGAATATGTTCGTATCTACATATATACTAATTACGGCCAAAAACGCTTTGCACCTCGAAAGCGTTGAAATCATAAACACAATGTTCTTCTCCATTTGCTAAGGTCTCCGAGAGATGCCAAAGGTGCTATGTGCAAACCCCAGTAAGAAGGGTTCAAAGCAAAAGCGACCTACAAAGCAGCGGTGAAAGTCTACGAAAGGCTTAGTTGCAAGACCAACCGGACGAAGGATGAAGAAGGAGGTTGGCTTGGACTTTGACATAAATGGAAGAAGACCGAACATATTATGCATCGAGGCTGAAATCCTCGTATCCGAGGTTCGCAAACCGGATTGAAAAAGGAATGGCGACCCAACGGTCCAGCGGTCCGTTGAAAGTCAAGCAACAGTGCCAGCGAAACGTCCGAGGAAAACATATGAAGCAGTAAGGCCATACTTCAGACGCGATCAAGAGAAACCATCAACGTCCAGGGTGACAGCGAAAGCCAGCGACCCCTCATCGCTATGTGTAAATGAAGCGGTTGCAAAGCCGTAGTTGTATTTCATCTATACCGAAGGTGAAGATTTTGATACCTCCCAAGGTAAAACTGGAGTATGCACTGCAGCTTCTTAGGAGACAAATTTTGATATGCCGACGGAAAATTGGAGGGTGTTTAAGGTTATCAACTCTGGCAGTGAGAGGCGGAGCCTCAACCCGACCCCGTGAAGAAGTCCGAACAAAAAAGTGAAAGTGTTTCAAATAAATTTCCATAACAGTAAAGTGGTCTCTGCCGAACTCCTCGTCATGGCGATGATCGGCTACGATGCGGCTTTAGTTCAGGAATAATGGATAGCCTCGGGAAATATGGTAACTTGACTAAAGTCACCTACATACTATACGTACTTCCGGAATGCAACAAATAGAGTAAGAACAGCTATTCTGGTAAAGTCATATATTGATATAGGTGTGTCTCTACTTAACTTTAGGTGCTTCGTACTCCCTCGTTTTTTGCCATAGATATACAAGTAGTATGTCAGACTTCAAATAAGATTCTCAAACCTCAATAAAATGTAACCTTTGGAAATATTAAGAATACTAACCGGGATCTATTTAGGAAGAGGCTAACAATACAGGAAACAATTTTTAAAATTCTTAGCCTTTATGAAAGATCCCCAAATTTCATGTATTTACGAGAATTTAAATAAATTTCTACTTTTACAATAATCTTTGGAAGATTCCTTTTAATCAAAAGTTTAAAAAAATTTCTTGAAGAAAATAGAATATAATAAATTGACTTAAGGGGGTATGTATTCTGGTCTAGAAATTAAAAAAAAAATCGATTTTTTTTATTTTTTCAAAGTTTAACTATTCAAGAATATGTGTACAAGAGGATTTTTCAAAATTCAAATTATTTTCGGAGATGTAGGCATTTTCTGATTCGGCATCCAAATTGGTTTGGCCAGAACTAATCAAACGAAAGACATTACGCGAAACTTTAAACGCGTTTTTCTCAAAACTGACTTTTTCGGAACAATACTTTTTCTCAGGTTCTACAACACCGATTTACTTGAAATTTTTATAGAGTCTTCTTCATAGGCTTGTCTATGGTTGGAACTAGCCCCATCCCCAAATTTTTATTTTCTTGATTTTTTAAAAATTTGAAATAGTCAGAAAAAGTGATCCAAAAAAAACTTATTTTCAGGCAGTCGCCATTTTGTGAACAAATTTTTTCCTACTTTTCCGTAGTTCCGGCCATTGCGATATTATTCTAGATTAATAATCTTTATTTTGGTTTCAGATAACTAGGAGGGTTGAAATCATGGGTATGGTGACGTAGAAATTTTTAGAGACCCCCGACTTTGTCAGCTCATAATTTTTTGAAATTTTTTACTTTTTTAGTTTTTAATTTTTTTCTCTACTCTTCTAAAATTAACAAATAACTAATAAAAAAATTGATAGTAAAAATATTAATTGCCTTTTTTTTTACGACACTTTAAAAATTACCTGAAATTCATGCTCCTAGACCAGCATACCCCCTTAAGTTATCAACTTTTTTACACTTTCGAGAAATTTCCTTCTTCGAAAAAAGTATTTGTCACTGGTTTACAAACTCGTATTCGAATTTGCTTAAACTAAATTTTTTAAAAGTTGTAAATTTATATATGTCTTGAAAATAATTTTAATAGTGAATGCTTTCGGCAATCGCTAAATTTTTGCGTTAAAAGTTAAAAGCATTAAAACAGTCTATTATTATTTTTTACTGAAAAATCCAACATTTCCCCCACACATATTATAAGCTTATGTGAACAATTATCTAAAACACTAATCAATAAAACATTTTTTTTTTACAAACCTTCGAAAATATGTCTTTGATTGAATCATTATAAATTCAAATACTATACACACACACACAATAAATTTAACTTCTTTTTAACATACGAATTGTCAAGTGTGACGATATTTTTGCTTTAACAAGCTTTTGACACTTCTCATTTACAATTCGTACAACATTTACCACGCTTTCGAGCCTAAACCGCAAACTTTGTTTTATTATTCATACAGTCATTTAAAAGTGTATTTAATTTTTACGCCCATCACTTCCGTCGATCTGCTCTAATTTTTTCCATTTTTTTATTCGAAAACACTTCAAAACGCCGAACAATGTATCAAAAATCAACAAATGTATTTCCATATAGACAGTATGTGAATGTATATATGTATGTACATATGTGTATGCGCAAACTTGTAAATTTATGTACATAAATTTGACTGACGGCAAGCTTTGGTCTATGACAATTGTCTGCATTATTTTGCCACAAGGTTGTCAATCCTTTGTTTTGGAGGCAGTTTTATTTAGCAAATTGTTGTTCTTGTTTTCATTTTTCTTGACAGTCAGCTGTTGCCTCTGTCAGTTAGCTATTGTGTGCATGTGTTGCCTTTTCAAATTGAGTTGTGACATTATTTTATGTAAATTGTTTGTATCTTTTTTTGGCTGACTCTTTGCAGTGTGAGTGAACATGTGGGGTGCACTATGCACGTGAGAAAGTACTCGCATGGTGTATGACAGCTGCTGCAATCAGATAAATGTCATGCTGAAGAAAATATGTGAGAATCTGCGTTTTTCGTAGAATACATGAAACTAAAGCTAGGAAGTGTGCGTTTGTAAGCTCGTATATAGTACATATGTATATACTTATGTGGTAGAAGCTTGAAAGATGGCGAGAAAACGCAAGTGTTATTTAAATAAGTTAGTTTAGGTTGTGTTGTATGTGGGCAAAAAATAGTAAGACTTTGTTCATAACTTTAAAAGTTTTAATTTATTCTTCAAAATCTTTGTCGTCTCTCTCTTAAAATAAAATCCTTGGCTCCAATAGACTTGTACCAATGTTTTTTGCATGGAGTCAGGCTATCGGGCAGTTGAATCAAGTGAAAGAACACATTGTAACTCGGGAGCTGTACTAAACCTCTTTGATTTGATTGGGTTAAACGTAGTGTTTTAGTAACAGGAAATTGCACAATGGACCAAGGGTCGTAGTGCAAACCTCAAAATTTAATTTATCTAACTATTTTGTACTTAATAAAACTAAAACTCGTTTGTTTTTGATAAATAAATAATAGAAAATATTAATTTTTAATTTTCATTTCACGAAAAATATTTTTTTTAATATTAAAAATATATAAAAATATTAATCTTTCGTTAATTCTTCTATTCTCCTTAAAAATAGTTTAAAGAATATGGGGGGGAAAAAAACTACTCGAAAAGCATGGAAGCCCAAAAAAAATAGAATTAAGACGGAATTTTAAATACCAAATAATCCTAAAAATGAAAAGGTCATCCGTCAATTTGTCAACAAATAAATCATTTTTTTTTATATAAATTTTGTTCACTCTTCTCCATCACTGATTTTATAGCTGAAAGCCAACACAGAAAATAAATTAGAACTATCTGTCTCACTCACCTTCACATTCGGCTGCTGCAACTGCAAGAATGTGGCTATTCCATTGCGCACACGATTCTTGACGCCGCGCACCGTGCCCTTCGACGAACGTATAGTCGATGTGGCCGAACCGCAACGTATATCCTTGTAGCCGGCAAAGGCATCGTCGTGCAAACTCTTCGTTTCGTATTCGGTGAGACTTTCAAGATCGCCACCGCCCAAACTGGCTGAACCACCACCAACACTACCACCATTAATACCACCAAGACCGCCAGTAATGTCGAAACTGCGGAAATTTTCATGTTCCCGCACATGGAAATTATAATATTTATCTGCCTCGTATTTGCGCGGCATCGAGTTCATTTTCGTATCAACGAACGTACCGTTATCCGCGTTTAAAACGAACGTTTTATTCGGCAGCGACGCGCGTTTATTGCTGTGACTATTATTAACGGTCATATTATTACCGTTACGTTCCTTTAAGAATTGCTTATGCTCCACATTAATATAATCTTGCTCGTTTTTGTCAATTGGCGTAGCAGGTGTTGTCACATCACCCTCACCATCCGCATCACTGCCACCATCAGCGCTGGCAGCACTGCCAGCATCACCATATTTCGCCTCAAAATCATTGGTGGGAAACTTGCGATCGCGTATATCACGCAACAAGGAGTCCGGCAGAAAAGAGCCCAACATTTTGACGCAAGCCAAGGATGCGGCGTTGCCCGTCGATTTGTGCGCTGTTGGCGAAACCGACGACTGCCGTATGAATTCGGTGGAGTGCAGTGAGTCACAACTCAGCGAGGACGATTCGCTCTCCTCGCTATCGGTGAAACTGCCAGCGCGTGCGTGGTCACCATTCGTAAGCGACTTCGCAGTGCTGTTTGTCAAGTCCAACGCTGACTTCTTGGTGCTGCCATTTAGACGTATTTTGGTCGCTTTCATGTGCAATTCCATTTTGGGTGCGCTACCGTTAACACCATTCTGTGTGACAGCCGCGTTGAGTTTCTCGAGTGTGCCGAGAAACTTGTTCTGTGTGGTTGGTGCGCCGGGTGTTACATTACCATTACTCTCCAGATCGCTACCTGTGCCGCTGTCTAGTGTGTCGCAAGGTGAGAATTGACCACTGGATATAACATAGTACATGTACGAAGGATGTGTTACATTTAAATCGGTAATGCTTGTATTCGACGTAGCGTTCGTGTTGTTCGCGTGACCGTTACCATTAATATTGGCATTACCGTTACCGTTACCGTTACTGTTGCCGTTACCGTTTGCGATTGTGATCGCACCTAACAAGTTTGTTGCGGCATTACCGCCCGACGACACGGTTACCGCGCCCGTATTGAGAATCATTGATGGCGTCGTCGACGTTGTCAATGTGGCCGCTGTAGGCGTTGTAGCTGCTGGCTTTTGCACCATTTTCTGTACGTTGTGGCTCTTGTTGTGTTCGTTCGCGTATAATTCGTTCGCACTTTCACCCGTCGGTGTTGCCTGAGTGGAGTCAATTATTTGCACTGGAGCACTTTGTTGTGTTAATTCTTTAATTTGATCTTTTGCTGGGGCGTACTGTTGCTGGGGCTTATCTTGCACTTGTGCCTCGTTAAGGGTCACTACCGACACTTGTTTGTCATTCTTTTCATGCACTTCGTTCGGTTTTATTTGTATCTTCAACACATGTAATTTCGGTTCTAATATTTGTTTGTTCAAATTCGTTTCTTTTTGATTTGTTGTTATTGGTTCAACACTGCGCATGCGTGTGGCTGCGTCTGTTTCGGTCAGTGCACTTCCACAATCTGCTCTCGTTGCCGTTAGTAGACTATTCACGCCGATCGCATTCGAATTCGCGTTCACGTCTGCACTTTCCAGCTGCTCTTGGACATCTGTATTGCAGAGACTATGGTCAGCCGCATGGCGATCGTGTTCGCTAACGTTCATCGCATTCGTACAGATATAATGTTCAAACGCGTTTTGACCATTTCCAATAGCACTAGTCACACAACTTTCGTCGCGATATACATTAGACGTCGCAGTCGGCGCAACAAGTGAACCAACTTGATCAGCATGCTGCTGATCGGCATGAACGTCGTTAGCGCCGCGCTCATCATTATCGGCATGTCGATCATGTGCATCATCATCAGCATGATTATCATGTGCTTTGTTGTTGTCATTTTGCTCATCGCCATTGCACTTAATGATCATCGAGCCGCGCTGATCATTAACATTCGCTTGTGCTGTCGGTTTCGTGTGTGCAGTGTTGTTGTTGCTACTCAGCTGCTCATTTTGACCATTTGTGTGCGCCATAACAACACCTGCGGCCGTCACATTTCTATTTACTTGCGATTTTCCAACATCACTTCCAACACCGTTAGCCAAACGGCCGACGTCGTTTCCATTCGTTTCGTGCACGTCTTCGTTGCTCACAACGCCGCCATCGCTGTGCTCGGTTTGACCATTATTGGCTTTTCCTCTTTCACTCACCACTTTCAACAGCAAGTGTGGAAAAGTTGGCACCGCCGTGGATGTTGTTATTTTCTGCTTGATTGTGGCGTAACTAGTTTTCTGGTCACTCGCGTACTCACCACTCTGTATGCGATACGAGTGACGTCGCTCATCATCGTCGTTCAGCGTTTGCTCATTATTTGCTTTGACAAAAACATCATCATTATTGTGGTTAACATTATTGTTGTTGTAATTATTATCTATACCGTTAACACCAATACGTGTTGTTGTTGTTGTTGTTGTTGCCACTAATTTACTTGGCTGCGGCTGCAGCTTAGTGAGCACTGTTCTAGTTACCGCCGTAGATGGTGTTGGTGCCATTTGTGTTTTCGTTGTTGTTGTATTTTGATAGATGGTGATCTTGGCCGTTTCAGCCATTTGTGTTGTTGGTCTCAATGTTTCTTTCTGACTTGAATTGTTGACTTTGAGTGGTTGTTGTTTTTGTATTGTTGTTGGTGTTGTTGCTGTATTCTGGTCAATTAGTATGGAGATGCCACGCGTTGTTGGCGTATTCGTGTTTATAACAGTTTTCGTTGCCATAATTGTTGTTGCGCCGCTTTGTTGTATGGCTCTAATAGCTTAAAATGTGATTACTAAAAATTACTTGTGATTACCGCGCAGCTGATTACTTCTTTTGCACGTCAGCTTTTGCCTCGTTTTTCTCGGTCTTGCACTATTTTCCTCACTTCGCGCTTCACCGCGTTATTGTTGATCTTCGCTCAGGCTCCGATCTCTTGGCGCACTTAAACATACAAACGCGAATCTTCCGCCGCTTCTTCGCTCTTCCGTCTGCGCTATTGCTCCGTTTGTAACACCTCGACGCTGTTTGCCTGATTTGCAGCGCTCACTTTGTTCTTTTCCAAAGCAAATGTGATCTTCCAAAGCTTCGCTTTTGTTTCTATGGCTTTTGTCTGCAGTTTCTTTGTTTTCGTTTTCTTTTTTTTTCGATCTCACTGCGCCGTGATTTGCAGTTATGCAATTTGTGGCGTGTAATATAATCGCTGTAACTCCCTAACAGTAGTTACTGGGCACTTGTCGGCGTTTACACGTTTCTGCATGCACTTCCTGATTTGATGTCTTTGTAATTTTCTTTTGTTGTCTTCATTGCACTTATTGTTGTGCAGTCGCTGCAAGTAATCCCTTTGCTTAGTCGTTACTTTAATGAAACTTAATTTTTTTCACTCGAACTTTTTTATCGCAATTTTTTTACATTAAAATTGCAATCGCAGCAGGAAAATTGTGCATTATTTTTAATTTTTTATATCGTTTATTTCTTTATTTTCACTGCCTTTTTTACTGGCAAACATTCACTCGTATATTTTTCAGAAGTTATTGTGTATAAATTGCACTCCGTTTGAAGTTGAGTATTTCACGTTGTCGTAACTGTAAAAAAAAAAAAAAAATACAAAATTAAATGATGGAAACGATTCTTTAAAAATTCATAGCATATAATTTGCAAATTTTTTATATTGTCTATATATGAGTATAACATATTGTTTACAGGCTTCATAAATATCTTTTATATTTTCAATTAATTTTGAGTTTGGAATTAGATGGCAACGCTATTTTTTTAAATTATGCTAATCTACCTGCTTACATACATACACATATAAAATATTTTTATACTTTGAACTGGGTATATTAAGTTGGCCGCGAACAATACCTCGCCTGAGGGGAGTGATGCAAAATGATTGCGCTTTTGTCGACTTTCTGGATGAATGACACTTGACCTAGGTCAATTCGTTCAAATATTTCCTGTTCCCATGACCGGGTGTATCTTACCAGCGCAGCTGTATCAGGCTGTTAAGATGTCATGCAACTGGTTGGCACCTATCTATGCGAACTGCATTAGACTGGGTAACATACCGGTGGCCTGGAGACGAGTCAGAGTTACGTTCATCCCGAAAGCTGGTAGGGGCTCCCACGTTACGCCCATTAGCCTTTCCTCTTTCTTACTAAAAACTTTGGAGAGATTGATGGACTGGTATATAAAAGGCGCATTTCGAGGGACTATTTATCAGGAGCGCAACATGCTTATTGTAAAGGCGAGTCAGTGTCATGGCTTGAGGAAGCCATTGGCGTTAAGGATTTCGCTGTTGGGACCTAATTTGATATTGAGGAAGCTTTCAATAACGGCCCGGCGGAAAAAGTGTTTACTGCTCTGGACGGTCTAGGGGTTGAATCAAACCTCAAACACCTTATTCTCCGTCTTCCGTACAACGTCTTCCAGGACGTTAACGACCACTTTAAAAAACTTGATGATCATGGCTGCCTGGTGAATGCCAATGCAGAAGATGTAGCACTTATGGCCAAAGGAAAGTTCCTGAATACAGTGTACGAGTGAACATAGCGATATCTTAGTCGCCATCAACCCAAGTAAAACCGAGATTGTTTTATTTACTAGAAGATAGTAAATCCCGGTAGCACCGCTGTGTAAATGGCAGATATTCGTCTGCAACCGGCGGATACAGTGAAATATCCAGAGCTCATCATAGATAGGAAACTTTTATGTAAGCGGAATATCGCAGAGAAAGCAAAAATGGCTTCGTTTGCCTTGTATTGCTGTACAGCAGACATTGGCAAAAGGTGTGGTCTCTCACCGAAAATGGTCTTCTGGCTCTATGACACCATAGTCAAGCCCATTATGTTCTACGAAGTCATTATGTGGTGAAGGGCTCTAGAAAAGGCTACACTTTCAAAGAAACTCGAGAGCATTCAACGGGCAGCACTCATCAGTAGAGATCCACTCCACCCATGACATTTAACTCATATACGTACTTCCACATTCCACCCATGTCATTTAACTCATACTTGCATATAGTGCCCGTAGACATTGTCGGAAGGTGTATGGCTGCGAAAGTTGCTATCAGACTCAGAGAATCTGGGCTGTTAAAAGAATACGTATCTAAACACTCGGAAATCCTCACACACTTTGACTTCTTATCAGGTCACTTTGATCATGGAGTCATCAAACCGAACTATAGCAGTTCCTTCTCTGTCCATATACTGACGAGGAAGTTGTGGGAGGGAGGAAGCCGTTGGAGGAGAGGAGCAGTGAGCTTCTTTACGGATAGATCAAAGGCTGGGGGAAAGGGTTTACTGTCAAAAGCTTTTTATGAACTTCAGCTCTATCGACTCCATACTTCCTGACTACTCCTTCAGTTCTTGAAATATTGATATTTGATATTTTGCACTCGTGTTTTTCTTCGCTAATAGCGGACCAGTAGAGCAAACAGCTGTCATAAAAATTGAACTAATGCAATCAAGGGCTTGCATGGAAAACGTTTTGAGTTGACGAAATATCCGAAGAAGTGATCGAAAAAAAAGAATAGTCCAATGTCCGCGTATTTTGAAATTGCGAATTTTAAAGAATGTTTTCGGTTTTGATCATCCAGTTTTTATAGCAGCAATATATTAAAGTGGTCCGGTATCATCAATTCCGACAAGCCAGCAGATTGTGGGAGTTGTCAAAAAGAATTTGGACCATAATATTGATTTCGTTAGGAAGGTTTAAGCATCTGTTGGAAATATATAGAGAACTTTATTTTATATTTTTATACCCAGATTTTTGGGAATATGTTTTGATGTAATAGACTTTGATACTTCTACATATTCTAAAATTATTTGTCCTACCCATTTGGCCTAATTTTAGTCACGGATCCTCGTTAATATGGTTTGCTGATTGATTTATATTCGAGATAGTCAATGAGAATAATTCCACAAGAGTCACAAAAATTTGTAGTTGAAACCTTGCCTGGCGAATGTTGTGTTTTCGAGAGTTTTCAAATTCGTCCCATTTTCAGCAGGCAATAATATTTCATCGAACAGCAGATTGAACTAAAATGGATATTTCGTCTACTGAAAACGCTGAGTGTTCAAAGAAGGATCAAAGTTATAGATATAGCCAGTAGAGAGTCATCTCTGACAGGTCTACGATTCAGTGGCCATATTAATAATTAAATTGCTTCAAGCTGCTTTCTACGATAGCTGTAAAAGCATTCGGCTTTAAAGATGAATTTTCCATTAAAGATAACAGCATGACAATAAATTGAATATGATTGAATTAAAAGCGCTCAAAAATGGTGTGCAAATCGCGAAAAATAATCTTAATAATCAATAAATTATAGACGCAATAAGCAGAAGCTGCTCAAACCGGCAAGACTTGCCTTTAACAATACCATACAATTTAAAAATGTACATAATTTTAAGTCAGCAGTTATTTCGCTGATCAGCACCAATCCACGGAGAAACAATTGTCATGCTAATGAGCCAAAACTCGGATGTAACCAAGCCAGTTGGGTTTCTCAGAAAATGCATAAATAATAATCTAATGATTTGCTTAAGAATATCAATAGACGAAAGATCATGGCGAACTTGTTGTCTGTTTCTTGTTTCCTAGTAGATATATACATGTCTGTACAGATCGGCACACTTGTGAGCAAAATTAGAGTATATGAATATCTGAAAATTTTGTTAGAAATAATGATTTTAAGATCAGTTTTTTTTTAATACAGAAAAGAAAGCATAAAACTTCTATTTCATTTTTATAATTCACTTTATTTTCTATATGCCACTTATGCACTTTATCAAAGAATGATCTATTTCGAGGTTTCCTACTTTTTTAGAAATAAAACACAGAAACTTCAAATTTAATGGTTAATATTTATTATCATTCGAGAAAACATTCTTTGGCATTTATTTTTTGAAGAGTATCTATTTCAAATATTGGCCACGGCTACGTCTCAGAAGGTCTATCTGTTGAGTCCCATTTTTGCTTGTTTATATGGCCATTGGGCCAGAAATGGGCCTTATAATAGAAAATTTGACTAGAAAACGTCGGATCTTCTTGAAACATTTCAAGATCCCATAGAACGAAGTGATGTCACTTGGGAAGGTCGAGCGGCTTCAGTTCTTGCACAAGCTGTATTTTGGACGGTTCAATTTAAGATTTCGACGCCAAGTCGTTCCATTCGCCGTATTGACTCTTCACGGCATAACACCAGGAGATGATGAATCTGATGCTTTAATGACGATAGAACAGACGTTCACTCAGTCGACCATGAAGAAGTTTGAATATTAATTACTTACAAAACGGTGGAGACCGATGATTTACCGGTCGAACTATTCAAATACGGCTGCAAAGAACTGATAATGAACACGCATCAGCTTCGTTGTAGAATATGGTCTGACAAAATCATGCCCAACGATTCGAATTTAATCCAACGCTACTACTTTGGACTGAAATTCTACAAGTCACTCTACATCCTCGTCCTGATATATGGTGCAGAGGCATGGACGACAACAACATCTGATGAGTCGCTGTTACGAGTTTTCGAGTGAAAGGTTCTGAGAAAGACTTATGGTCATTTGCGCGTTGGTCCCGGGGAATATCTTTAGCGAATTAAGCGACAACGACTACGCTGGCTAGGCCAAGTCATCCGAATGGACAAAAACACTTCAGCTCAGCAGAGGAAGAGAATGACCTCCACTCCATTGAAGACCGAAGGAGAAGAATCTGGTTACACTTGCAATTTCCAATAGTCAGTTTGTTATATGTAATTCGAAATAAATATAAATACTTAAACAAAACACAATGATAAATAACAAGAAATTTTAAAGCGTTATGCTATTTTTCTGTACACAACTGTGCACAACATGAACATATTCGTTCATATTCATATTTTTTATTTTTTTATTCTATTTTTAGTTTTTTAACAATTTCCTTTCAACCCGAAGACACAATTTTGCGCATTAACTTTTCAGAGAATGCCAAACCCGTGTCTCTGACAAACTGGATTTCCTGGCCACTTTACTATTTATAACTTCTTCACATTTGTTTGTTCTTACAAAATGGTTAAAATGAATGTTAACTGTCACAGAGGTGCCTTTGTATATACATATATCACAAACAGATATATATACATATATTATATTATATGTACATATATTATATTATATGTATATATATATATATGCATATTTAAACATTTAAACATTTCAGTTTTACTTTTTAATTTTGCGGCAATTTCAGTACCTAAACTTAACTAGCCGTAATTGCTGGTGAGCAACAAAATAAATGGGTTTAAGACCAATTAGAAGTTAAAAACACAAAAAAAATGTATAAAAAGCAAAAGTTCAATGAAAAAAGCTACAAAAAGTCACGCCGCTCAGTGGGTTAAAGAGTTGTACTTTTAATATTATTTTGCAATTACAAATTCCAACACAAACACACTGCAGCCGCCTCAGCAAATGTTTTTACAATAAAAAATAAATTACAAAAAAAAACAAAAACAAAAAAAAAAAATAAATGATAAATAAAAACAAAAATAAACGTGAATTCGAGACAACATTTGCGTTTTTTTTATTATTGATGAGCTTGCAGGCAGGCTGGTGAAATGAGAACTCATGGTGGCAACAGCAAAACCGGTATACACTCGCACATACATACATACACACAAACAGGCAGACAACTTTATAGTCAGGCCGGTTACGAGATAAAACAAACCAAAGTCAAGTAAAACTCTTAAAGTTAAACACGCCACGACAAGGCTGCCCGCCAGTCGTCCTTACAGTGCTCTGACTGCACTTGGTCATTAAAAAATTATGACAATTTTTTGTTTCGCATTTAGTTCACTACGCATTTTTCAAGTACATTAAAGACACCTGCAAGCAAGTATTTTCAGTGTTATGGGAACAAAAGGAAAGGAAAGGGAAAAAATCGCTTTTTGTCTCCAACTGCATATTCAGAGCAAATTAAACAGGATTTTGTGCCTTTTATTCTCAATGAAGCCTTTCCAACAGGAAGTAAACGAGACAATAAATATGAACAAGCTTTAATGAAGGAACTTTTAAGAAAAATGTAATAAGGAAGAACGACAGTCAGGAACTTAAGAAATAAAGGCAAAAAATATCGGCCAATCGGTGCCTTGACATCCTATGCTGGTTTTAGTACTACACATAAACATATTTGCGGCCCTGGTGACGTCGGTCAGTCTCAACCCATTTGGAGATGATTCATCATGAAGGCTGAATTTGCCGACCGTTGTGCCAAAGATATCTTCTTGACCACCCTGGCGTTAAAATCGCCAAGTGCTATTTTGGCAACTCCAAGCGCTCTTAGAAGGCGTCTTTGGCCACATCGTCCGGATTGTGGCTAAACGTTCATCCACCGGAGTGAATGCCAGGGTTCGACGATGGAGTCCTTCTCCCACCACAACTCTCACACCGCATTTACAATCGTTTATAATGGCCACTATAGTAAATTCCACAAGGACGCTTTATTTTTACGAGGACTTCAACCAACTGGGCAGCGATACCGCTCCAATTAAGGGACCAAACCTTCTTGGAGCATGCTCTTAAATCGTAATCCCTAATGCGTTTGCCGCTTTTTCATTGCAGATATTTTTTACGTGGGTGGGTCCCAAACCCAGCGCCCAACCCAATGGAGGGATGTTTCGTTCATTCTTTTCACTTCCTCCAGCGGAGGTTATTACGGAGATCAATGAGCGTAAGAAGCGGGAAGCTAATGTGGTCGCATTTAATATTACCGAATCCAAGGCGGTAGACGGTAAAGTACGTCTAGAAGAAGATAGAGCACGGTTATCATCAGTTATTCTCGAAGAGCTCCATGACAATGTGAAATCGTTCAAGCTACGCAGGCTAGGGCGTCCAACACCCGATCGGTCTAGGCCTTTGCGGATTGAGACACAGTCTGTCGCTTATGCCTGAAGTATACTAAAATCCAAACCGGATCCTGACACACGAGTATTCTTCAAGTCAGATCTCATTCCGGCTCAGCAGTCACATTTGCAATCACTGAGGGAAAAACTTAGGTTACTGAATGACAGTGGCGTGAAAAACAAAACAATTAAATACGTGAATGGCACGCCTAGAATTGTTAACACAAACTTTCGCCAAGTCGTCGAGGAAAGGAAATCTAAAGCAGCTATAAGTATTCTACCAGAATATGCGCGGTCTAAGGATAAATCTAAGCGAGTTCCTAACCTCATCGGCAAGTAGTTCGCACGACGTAATATGTATCACAGAGCCCTGGCTTTACTCATCTATTCAAAATAATGAATTCATCGATAGCTCCTATATCACACTAAGGAAGGACAGGGATACTTCGCCAAGATGCAAGAGAGGAAGTGGTGTCCTTATTGCTTTTAAACGAATAATTAAAGCTGAGCTTATATCCATTGGGAACAATAACCTAGAACAGATCCTTATAAGGATCAAAGGTGATAATGCTTGTATCATAATTGGGTGCATATATGTATATACCACCACAATCTAATTATGAAATATACTATGTCCATACTGAAACATTAATATATTTAAGAGAAAAATTTCTGGATTCAGGGATCGTGATAGTGGGAGACTACAATTTGCCCAGTAGTGCCCCGCGCTTGGATTGCGAGAAGCTGCTGTACGATACCACTGCTCTTATTGAGTGTCAACAATTCAATAACATCTTAAATAAAAATAATAAGCTGGATTTATGTTTCAGTAATTTGGATCTCTCAATCAACGAAACTCTTGCTTTCACGACTGTGGATAAATATCACCCGCCTATGGAGACCTCCTTGTATTTTCAGCCTAGCCTAATGCCTAATACCAAATTTTCCGCCTTCTTATTCGTTTAAGAAAGCCGACTATGTCTGTCTCAGTGTCTTATTTTTAAGATCTAACTGGATGGAGCTATACAAAATAGAAGAAGTTAATGATAAGGTTAGTTGGTTTTATAATAAAATACAAGAAGGTATTTCTCAGTTTGTCCCTGTATATTCGAACTAATAATAAAGAACTTATAAATAAAATTAAATTGAAGAAATCTGTGCATATCAGATATGGGAGAAATAAAACTAAGTCAAATTATAGATGTTTTAGCCAACTGAGACTCGAATGCAAGAAATTAAGTGCAATATGCTACAAGTCATACATTAATAAAGTGGAAAATCTAATCTCTTCAGACAAAAATGAGTTCTGGAGGTTTATCAAGAACAAAAGGGGTACCGACATGGGAATCCCAGCTACTATTACATCGAATAACTTAACCGCTCATTCGGGAGCGGAGATTGGTAATATCTTCGCATCTTACTTCAAAAACATCTATACAACGAGCCCCAGCGGAGTTGGAAATGTGGAGCTAAATGAATTCAATGCTAACTTCAATGAAGTTTTTAAGCAGCTGTTGGCCCTGGATCCAAAAAAGGAGCAGGGCCTGATGGTCTGCCTAATATAAGTTTACGTAACTGTGCTACTGGGCTCTGTGAACCTATCACACATATATTAAGCAAGTCTTTTTAACACGGAACCTTTCCATCGGCGTGGAAATCATCGTTCAATAGTCCCATCCACAAAAACGGCCCAAGATCTGACGTCACCAATTATAGACCTGTATGTATCCAATCTGCATTAGCAAAACTGTTTGAGAAAATTGTCCTGCCTCAGTTGATATCATCATTCAGAAATATCATTTCTCCTAAGCAGCACGGATTTGCTGGTGGCAGATCCACTACAGCAAACTTATATACCTATGTCAACTGCATCTTCAAGGCCATGGACAGTGGTATTCCAATTCATTCAATATATACGGACTAAAGCAAGGCATTCGACAAAGTGGACCATAAGACTCTTATGGAGAAGCTAAAAAATTATGGAGTGAATTGCAATGCACTACGCTGAATCAGATCGTACCTAACAGGAAGAAGGTTGCAAGTAAGGATCGACGGACACGTTTCAGATGAGTATGATGTCACATCTGGCGTTCCCCAGGGATCCCACCTTGGACCCATACTCTTCAACATATTTGAGAATGACATTGGGTATAATAAGTACTCAGACTGAAGTTTCTGTCTGAGTACTTATGTATTACACGCTGACGATTTAAAAATTTTTCGTAGAATTTTCACCGTTCTTGATATTACAAAACGCTATAGATGAGCTGTATAACTGGTGTAAGATAAATAAACTTGTTCTGATTGTGAAAAAATGCGCAGTGATGTCCTTCACCCGTGCGCATACGCAGGTACCTTTAACCTACACGTTGAACGACCAAAGACTCACGGAAGTTGAAGACATCAGAGACCTGGGTATATTATTGACAGAAGACTAAATTTCAAGAAACATATCGAAAAAATTACTTCGCAAGCATACAAAGTACTAGGGTTGATTAATCGTATGTGTAGGGAATTTGAGAACAATTGCTCGTTAACCTGCCTATACTCAGCATTAGTGCTACCCATTCTACAATATGGAACAGTGATCTGGTCCTCATTCACAGACTCAATGGTCAACAGAGTAGAGATAATCCAGCACATGTTCTGCAAAACGCTGCTATTTCATAACAGACACAGAAACGATATCAATTCAACAGAGGACGTCCGAAAAGTCCTCAAAATAAATGATCTGAAATCTCGACGTCAAGTAGCAGACCTCATCTTCTTCTTAAAAGTCTTCAATGGATTAATTGATGCCCCAGAAATCCTTGCAGACTTTGAAATCGTGCCAAATGAGCATAACCTTAGACAAATGAGGATCCTGAAAACTTGCAGATCGAACAAAAACTATATAATCAATGGCCCAAAGGTAAGAATCTGTAGATTGGTAAACTCTCTTCACGGTGACATCAGCTTCTTCAGCGGATCTCTACAGAACCTCAGAAAGATCGTTAAAAAAGCTTTATTAAAATACTAACATATGAACTAGGTTACTTGTTTAATTCCTAATTTTAAATGTTTAAGCCTGTTGTCTTATTTAGAGTTATAATTGTTATTGGATGTATAGTGCCGATTGGCGTTAAATAAATGAAATAAATAATTTAAAAAAATGGTAATATTTTGCACTAATTGTCATAAATATGTAATGCATTATACCCACAAAGAAATTCCCACAGTGTAATTGCTTATTATTGTTAGTAATTGTCACTAATAAGTGACTAATAGTTGTTATTACTGACTATATGTAAGTAATTTGCTCCAAATTGTGTTTGATTTTTGTTTTTGATACAAAACGGTAACTTCCGCTCTACAAAATTCATTATTTTATGAGATTCTTTTTTAACAAATGGTGATAAAATGTGATATAGCTATCAACTCTTTGTATTTATGTACATACACATAAACAACAGGAATTTTCCAATTATATGGTTTACACACGTTCATAAATGTGGTATATTGCGTTTTTATCGAACCGAGACCGTGTGGGAATTTGTCCAGTTAGTAGATATTGTTTGCATAGATATTGTTTCCGCCAATCTGTTTTCGCATATTCTCACGAAAATTTTTCAGCTTTCAGTGCATTTGTCAATATAAGCTATCCTGACACGATTACGCCAATTGCGTTGTTGCATTGAATTACATCCATTATTTGTAATGTCAAGAAATATGTAAATACAAGGTACGTTCCAAAGTAAATAGGCCTGAAAATAAAAACAGAACAAATGGGTTTTTCCGCAAAATCAATTTATTTTATTCAAAATAGTCTCCTGCTTCAATACAGCTTTTTGCACGGTCCAAAAGCATGTTCAAATAATCGTCCTGCGAATGTTGGATTCTGATCAATTGCACACATCTATCGTAAGCCCACATATTCGGTTAAAATACGATAAATCGATGTTTTGAAGATGTTCAATATCATTTCCATGAATTTCAAAGATGATTTTTGATGAATTTATGTCCTCTCGTGCTCTTTGCTGCGGGATAGGCAATCATCGCCTACAAGGGGGCATTAAGTTCAGAAAGTCCTTTACTTTGGTACACATCTTGTAGACATTTAGGTTTCAGAGTTTCAGTTAAACTTATTGTTGGAACCTAGCGATGTCACATACATATATGTATGTCTGTTTCATAAGTACACTAGAGGACCCTCCTCGCTTTGCAGTGACTAAGGTATACATTAATTATTAACTATTCAATTCTATTCAACTTGTAAGAAATTATTAATTTTAAAAGTTTTTAGATGATAAAATACATTAATTATTAATTAAGGGGGTATTCTACTCTAAAATTTAAAAAAATTCGATTTTTTTCATATATTTAAAGTTTAGACTTTCAAAAATATGACCTTGGAAGGATTTTTTAAAATTGGACTTATTTTCGGAGATACAGCCGATTTTGTGAGGTGACGTCCGTGTTCACTAGAATTGTATCCTAAACTTTGAACGCGTTTTTCTCGAAACTACTTTTTTTTGTAAATTTTTTTTCCTGCCTTCTCTTTTCTAAGATATCAATAAAAACACCATATAAAATGGATAGTAAAAATATTTGTGTTTTTTTTTAATAAAGTTCAAAAAACTGGCCAAAATTTGATTTCTAGAGTAGAATAACCCCTTCATCTCGTCAACTTCTACATTTTTAATCAATATTAATGGTATCCGATTATTAAGCCAGTTTTGATCCAAATAATTAATTTTTACTTTCTGCAATATACTCTCACTGAATTAATTTTTTTTCGTGATTTACTGCGTATTTAAGTGAGTAAATGTTGGTTGGCATTTTATATCATTTCCTTGGCTTTGATTCTTGCAAATTAAAAATTGAAATTTAAAAATATTTCTCGGCGTTACTTATGAAAAACTAGTATCTAACGGATAAACACCTGCTTTTTTATTTCGGATGATCCGGCACTAAGTTCTGAAACCCGCTCAAATAATTACTGCCATTGCCTAATAAAGGAATTACAACTCGTCGTTACAAAAAGTTCACAAAGCTTTACCTCCTTTAATGGGATTTTTGCGGACAATGAAAACAAGGATACCAAATATTTTAGTCTAAAGATCGTTCCGTACTACCGGAACCGATCCCCATTACCAAACATAACTATAAAATTACTAGCGTTTTGTCAGACTGCATTAGAATCCACTTACCGGTACAAGTAACTTGATAGCTTGCTAATAAAAATAAAACACCTTTTTCACTGTAAAATTCTCATTAAAGGAAATATATCAACATCTATTCTTTCTCTGAACCAACTTTTCTAGCTCGCATAAAGGAAACTAAACAGCTTTTGTTACCAGAAAAGATCATCAAACAAACGTTTAGCTACTATTAAGTTGCAGAAACAAAAACAAAACTAACAAAATCAATTTTAATAACACAATCGTGTAATAGGTAAATGATTACTTTCAAAGACCAGCATCTTTGTTCTTAATTTCCACCAACTGCTATGTTAACATACAACAACAGTCCTTTACACTCATAACGCTATGCGGCAAAATCGACTTCACCAAACTGATTGGAGCTTGTCAATGCGGCTTTAGTCCAGAGAAATCAAAATAACAACTATCAACAGCAACTAAATCTTGGAAAAGACCCGCGAAAAGCAAATCGACACGCACCACCTCTTCGTCGATTTCAAAACAGCCGCTACGTATGACTTTGGTATCCCTACAAAAGTGATACGGCTTGAGCAATACCAAAAGCTCCGTCAGGAACAGGAAGGACGCGCCAAGGGAAGCAGAGGAAGTAGAAGACCTCAACTTCGTTGGATTGACTAAGGACCTGGCGATCCGGCCAGAAACGCGTAAGCGCCAATAAAGAAGATTTAAGCTCTTAAATAAAAACACAGCCTATCCAGTTTTTCCTCTCGGCACGATTCCGATTACTTTGGCGGAGGGGTAAAAAAACCGAATTTCCGTATAAATGGGATATGTACGGATAGGGGAGCTTCTCCAGAGGAGGAATATCAATAATATAACATAAAAATAACTAATATTTTTTGAAATATTCACGTTTAAAAATTCAAAAATTGCCCTAAGAAAACATGTTATTTCTCCATGTTTCACAGAATATTTTCACATTTTTCACTCACTATATTGAAATATACACTCTTGATATTGAAATAAGTTCACTTTTCACTTTTATTTTGTAATTTTTCAGCCAAATTTAGTAATTTAAAATCACGTATCAAATTTATGGCTGCAAAGTTTAGAGTGTTTATATTTACAAGGAAAACCAGCGTTGCCACACCTTAAAAACCAAAAGTGAAGAATTTTTTAGCGTTTCACAGCGTTTTCTTTGTTTGTACTTTCGAGTGATTCTTTTTTCTTTATTAACTATAAAAAACTATAAAGAAGATTTTTCAAGCTAAAATTGAATATGTGAACACTTTTGCATATACAAATTATACATACATACATATATGAATATATGATTGATTTATATTTAATAAACACAGATAAGTAAAATCGTGTGATAATATTATAATATTACGAGCGAATACCCGGTGTGACTGAAGTACTTTCGCATAGTACTCCTTTCAGCGTTGAAAATAAAAAAAATATATTGACTTTTTGGTATAAAGTGGTTATAATTTATGGTTATCATGCACTCAAAATTTAAGTTTTCGTTATAAAATGGAAAATTTTGGTTATTATATCTGTCAGCGATTTCCATTTATTTTTGATGATACATTGGTTTGTATTTTAGGCGACAATATATATATTATTATATTTATAATATGAGTTTTAGGTATGAAGTGGTTATATTTTTCGGTTATCATGCACTCATATTGAAACAAAATTTGAGTTTTCGTACTGTACCCATGTACTGTACACTTTATTACGTAATATTATTATATAATATTACTTATTTGCTTAATAAATTTAAAAAGGAAAATATCCATATGCATGAATAGAGGAATTTTTGGGAAAAAGAGGAATTTCAGCGAATTGCCTTATCATCACATGGCAGCGCTCCATTTCGTCGTAATTTTTAGTAAACAAATAAGGTTGAAACAAGTGTAAAATGTAATTTTTAAAATAAAGAATTTTTAGGTATAAAACCTGCTAAAAGAGTAAAATGAGAATTTATTTAAAAGATTATAGTGCAATTTAATTAATTTGAAGTGAAAAATATGAAAAAAGTGTGTTTAATGTGGTGAAATAGCTCCTTGAAATTGTCCAATTTTGCGAATTTTTGAACTTTAAGGCCGAATATCTCCTAAACTAAGCGTTTGCGGACCCTATAACCCTATATGTTTTTTAATCAGGAGGACTTCCTCTTTCCAACGGTACCTTCAATCCGCGGCGCCAAAGAAATCGGAATTGTGCCTTCCTCTCATATCAATGCTGGTAAAGACGTCCAAATCGGTTCTTCAAAAAAAAAAAAAAATTATTTTAAAACTTGGGACAGTATCCAAATGTTTTTTTTGGGGGGGCAAACTTAATATACCCTGTGTTTAGCGCATAATAAGCGATACTTTTTCAAAGTTAACCAAATGGCAGAAAACGAAATACGCTTACGGGTTTCAAAAAATCTTTCTTATTTGTCTTATTGAATTCTACGGCATCTACAGAATATTGTGCTCAATTTTCAAGTTGATCCGAGTAATAGTTTCGGAGACATAGCCTTGAGAACTTGTGCGCTCGAGGCTAGCTAGGCTTTGTGCGCCGTCTTTAAACGCTTTTTTCTCGAAACAGTATTTTTGAAGTCGGTTGACAAGATTTCTCGAGAACTACTCAACCGATCTTCATGAAATTTTACACAGGTTTTTGAGATTCACGTATTTTTTCACTTTGGATGATCCTGTAAGGAGCTATTCTGCCAACGCGGGCGCATCCTTGTTTTGAGGGGTCCCAGAAAAGGTGTTGCAATGACAGAGTTTAAAATATTTTTTTTTATTTCAGAATTGCTTTTCTAATAATGTATGTTTGTAACAATAAAACATTTTAATAAAATATTTAATTTTTTATATGAAAAAAAAAATTAAAAATGCTATTTTTTATCCGAGGAAACCCATGTGCATAACTCCAAAACAGAATTACGTATAAGAGGGCTGCTATATTTCTGGCCCAGGCAACACTAAGTGTTGCCAGGTGCAATCTGACATTTCCATTGGAAAGTTTGACATTTTTTAGCATAACATCACTCAGAACGTTTTGTCATTTAATCGTGAATTGCTTTATTTACAGGGAATTAAAAAATTCATCTCGGCCGAAAAATGGAATTAACTCGTGAACCTTTTCGTGCGATCATTTTTCACAACTTTCGACGTGGATTATCACGACAAGAGGGCATCGATGAACTATAAATCTATGTATGGCTATAAAGCACCATCCTATAGCACTGTGAAAAACTGGTACAACGAATTCAATCGTGGCTGACGCTCTCTCAAAGACGAACTCCGTGAAGGTCGTCCAAAAACAGCCGTTGTGCCAGAAAACATCGATGCCCTACGTGAACTGATAATGCAAGACCGTCATGTAACATGCCTTCAGATAGAGGCATGCCTATGCATTTCTCCCACCAGCATACATTCGATATTGCATGAACACCTGGCCGTAAGAAAGGTTTGTTATATTGGATCACGCACAATTTGATAATCGCTCAAAAAAGGCTCGTGTGGATTGGTGTAAAGAAATGCTGAAAAAATACGATCGCGGTGCTTCAACAGACGTTTATAAGATCGTCACAGGTGACGAATCATTGATCTATGCGTATAAGCCTGAAACAAAACAGCAATCGACCGTGTGGGTCTTCCAAGACGAGCCAAATTCAACGAAAGTTGTTCGTGGAAGAAGCACTTCGAAGCAAATGGTCGCCTGATTCTTCGGAAAAACTGGTCATGTGGCGACTGTTCCGCTTGAGCAACGTAGGACGGTCAATTCTGAATGGTACACCACCATTTGTTTGCCTAAAGTCTTGGGAGAAATTCGAAAAACGAACAAGATAAGACGAATCATTGTGCACCATGACAATGCGAGCTCTCACAAATCGGCTCAAACCAGCGCCTTTTTGACCGGCCAAAACGTCGAATTGATGGGTCATCCGCCGTACAGCCCTGACTTGGCACCCAATGACTTCTTTTTATTCCCACACATTAAGCAAATAATGCGTGGTCAACGATTTTCGTCGCCAGAAGATGCTGTTGAAGCATTCAAAAACCATGTTTTGGAGGTGTCTCAATCGGAGTGGAAAAAGTGCTTCGAAAATTGGTTTGAGCGCATACAAAAGTGTATAAATCTTGATGGAGAATATTTTGAAAAACAATAAAACCATTTTCGTTGATAAATATTCCTATTTTCATTATTAGGCAAGAAATACATATAACAGCGCTCGTATATAATAATAATAAATAATTTTTTTTTTTTAATTTTCTTCTGTTATTTAAGATTAAAATTGAAATTTTCAAAAAAATTTTTAAACTTTAAAAATTTAAATGTTTAAAAAAAATTTTAAATTTTCAATTTTAATTTTTAATCCGATTTTTGGAATTGGATATTTGAAAGTAACTTTTAATTAAGATTTTTGTGCTTACAAAATGAAAGTAAAATTTTAATTTAAAAGTTAGTTCAATTGCCTTTTAAATGCACTATTGGCAACCCTTATTGAAAATAGAAAAACCCATAACGGTAGAAAAACCAAAACTATAAAAACAAATGTTGATATACACAGCAAGGAATTTTATAATTAATAAAATCTATTTTTGTTAATAAAATATTAAATTTCTTTCAAAATTTTCCTACAGGTTAGCCTGCTGTGACAATTCGCACTAATGCTTGTTTGTATGACATTTAACTCAACAACATCAAACAGGCATTTAACACACCTTCCAAAACAATTACTCAAAAAATGCTGCCGGGCTGAAAACTGAAAACATCTTCAAAATAAACTCGTTGACGCTGCCACGCTAAGCGTGTTTAAGTAACAAACGTTCTCGTGAGCAAATGTGTGCATAACTGTATATGCGGTTGCACCTTTCTTAAGTTTTTAACAAACAAGCACGTAAATATATTTCTCACGTTTCTCTTACTTTGTAATATTTTGTTGCTGTTTTTTCATACTTTTCTTTTACAATTCTACGCTGCTACACTTTTTACGCTTCAAATTCGCTACACAAACATTTCACTACAATTTCGTGGCGCTTAATAGACACGTTGTTGCATTTAATGATTTTTTACTCGCCACGCTTTCAAGTAACTTAAGTTTGTTTTGTTGTTTTTTATTATTATTATTTCTTTTTGGTTTTTTATTTGAGTGGAAAATACATTAACTGGGTTGATTGGCACACACACACATGCGCGTAAGTGCACAAATGTTTGTTTGTGGATAATGCATGCGAACATTAGTGAATTTTTCATATTCTCAATTTGGTGGTGCTGCTGATTTTCTTATTGTTGTTGTTGCTACTTTTGTTGCAGCTATTTATTCACTTAACTTTTTCCACTTGTTTGTCCTTTCTCTCTCTTTCTTCGCGCAGCAAAAAAAAATATTATTGACTTTCACGAAATGCGAATGCCAAATATACTAGCATAGCAGGCACACACACACACCCATTTGCGACGCAAGTAGAAGTTCCCAGTCGCAATAATAAGCGTTTTGGCTGCAAAAGAAAGCCGCAAGCCGGTGTAACAACGCAGCGCGGCGCTGCTGATCGGAAGTGTGTTGCTCAAGTGGCACTACTTACAGCTTATTGTTGTTGCTGATTGTTGTTGTTAGCAGTTTTGTTGTTGTTGTTGTTGCTGGCTGTGTTGGCGGTAGTGTGACGCGCCTTGGTGCATTGCTGCAGCTTCAATTGCCGCTTGTAGTAGCGTGAATTTTTGTTGCTTTTTCACTGCAAATTGTTTGCGTTTTTGTTGTTGTTGCTGTTATTGTGCAGCAGCTTTTCGCTGTGACATTCAAGTTTGCCGTTGCAGCAAATATTAAATTTCCCGTATCATCAAGCTCACTTTACTACCCCACTTTTGTTGTTGTTATTGTTGTTGTTTTTGGCAGTTTAGTAGGCAATAGAGCGCGCGGCAACCCAGCGCTGTAGGTTTATAAGCAAAAACTGTGGTGCTAATTGCAAACACACACAAGCGCGCGGTTTTTATTTTTGGTTTTAATTATTTTCAACTTTTTTTTGAATTTTTATTTCAGTTTCAAACTGATTTTTCTACTTCACGCTGCACAACTTAGCACAAATTCACTTGGCATACAATTTACTGTAATGCTCTTATAACGGTCTCGTTGGTGGTAAAACGCGCGTACGCCTCATTCAGTATCACGTCGGCGACTAAAACTGCCTGCGATCAGGCATATGGCGCTTTGCCACTTGCCAACGAGCCAAGCCATCCATCCATCCACCATTCAGCAAACCGCAGAGTCAGCCGCCAAGCCGCCGCGCAGGCAAGCAGCCAAGACGTCAAAGTCAAAGCTTGAATGCGAACAATTGCCGCGCTGCTGCTGCTGGGCTCCATCAAAAGCGTAGCGCTAAAAAGCTTTCGCTGCGACGCGACGTGCGGCGACGGCGCGCTTTCGAAAACAAGCAGCTGAACGGGTATTTGACGCGCGCCGTAGAGGACTGGCTGGCGAAGCCGACACTGCTCGTCAGCGCACAAAAATTTTGAATAAATGTGAAAAATAAAAGCGCAGTCGACAGCGTCGTCAGTGCCATTGTGAGAATTTGCTTATGCGGCGCTGCAGCTCGTGCCCGCTGTTGGCGTTCAGTGGTGCGCATGTGCTGCTCTGCCGCTACCGATGCGGCTGCGTAAACGGCGCGCGCTGCGGGTCGTTTTTTGTTTTTATTTATTTCTGTTCTTTTTGGTTTGTTTTGCTTCGTCGGCGTGTTGGCAAAAAGGTTTTGATTCAGTTATTTTGTTTTGTGCTGCTTGCGCTTGCACGTTGTTGTTCTTAGCTGTTAAAGTAGTAGTTGGCACAACTTGACTTGGCGTGGAAATAAACAAAGCTGCTTACATACAAACCATACATATTTACATAACTATTTATGTTTAATGTCTGCAACAACTGCCATAACCTGACATTTCTGTGTTTCGCGCATTTAACATTATAAATACTTGAAATTCTGCAACAACAACAACCCATGAAACTGGGTTTTATTTCGTTTTTTTTTTGCGTTGATCAGATTTCTTGTGCTTTTGTTGTGGCCTTTTGGTGATATTTCTGTACGTATGTATGTAGTGCTGCTGATGAAGTATTGAAAAACGACAAGGTTGAAAGTGATTTTATTGGTCTTGTAATTTTAGACACACGAAAAAATAGTACCAGCTGATTCCAATACTTATTAAGATAAATTCAAAACAGTTGAAGGTCTCTTCGGAAACTCGTGAAAAGCTACTCTTCTTCTTTTACTTTACCGGCGTAGACACCGCTTACGCGGTTATAGCCGAGTTGACTGCAGCAAGCCAGTCGTTTCTTCTTTTCGCCATTTGACGCCAATTCCAGTTACCAAGTGCAGCTAGGTCCATCTCCACCTGATCTCTCTAACGGTGTGAAGGTCTTCCTCTTCCTTCCACCGGCGGGTACTAAAGTGAAAACCTTCAGAGCTGGAATGTTCTCTTCCATCCGGACAACATGATCTAGTCAGCGCAGTCGCTGTCTTTTAATTCGCTGAACTATGTCTATGTCAGTTTCGTCGGGGTCGGACTGTGGGGAAAGGGCTGTCAGATGTGTAGTGCTATCTGGGCATGAAAAGAGGTGGTTGGAGTCATGAGTGGTCTCGTTGCATGCTGGACATATATTTGATATGTCGGGGTCGATTCTGAATAAGTAGGAGTTTCACCTGCTACATTATCCAGAACAAAGCTGCGTTACTCTCGATTCTCGCCGCAACTCGACCTCGTCGTCTGCAATGGGTGACTGTAAGTACGTCATTCACTGGACTGCGGTATTCGCCGATGCCAATGCGCAAAGTACAATAAATCTTCCGCAAAACCTTTCGCTCGAGCACTCCTAAGGCCAACTCATCAGATGATACTTTTATGACGAGGGACTTTAAGAGTTTGGTCTTTGTTTGTCGAGATACTTTTTCTTTTACTTTTCAATTACCAACAGGTACTTTGTCCAAAGTGTTCTCAATAGTGATTCTGCGTTAGACTCTACGGCTGATATTGCTTTTAATACAGATTGCAAGATAATAACGACTTCAAAGCTATGACTGTCAAGAGTGAGGTGCGACCCAAGTCGCTGATGCGTGTCGCTTCGTCGTTTTTTGTGCTGTCGAAGGTGGCTCTAAAATCGACAAAGAGGTGATGTGTATCGAGGTTTCTTCGCATATTTTTTTATTGATAGTGGTTTCGTCGTGACGGGTGACAAACCCAGCGCAAAACCTCGCAATCCAAATATCAGAATGGATTTACATATATCTGGAATGATTATTCACTAGCATCTAACGCTATACTTTACTAAATGAATAATGTTGTTTAACCGATAAATACAAAACAAGGGCTTAGTTTCACGAGCACAAAGAAACTATTTTCCAAAATTTTACAGTGTAGCCCAATCCAGCGGCCAGTATTTTAAATTCCACAACAGCTGCGACAAAACTCCACCGAGCGAGAGCGTAAAGAATGACTGGCATGCTAAAAATGTCGGCAGCCGGCTGACTACAGCGATAATATTAATAACAATGACAACAGTAGCGATGCCATTAAAAAAAGCAACAAACAAGCAACAGCTGCAGCGTTGAGCGCAAGCGCAAGACAGCACGAAAAATATAAAACTTCTAGCAGACAAAATGCAAACACAAACATACGTACTTCTATGTGTCTATGAAATAAGTCGCATTTACTTATTAATTTGTAGTTCGGCATCCAGTTGGAGTCATTCAGGGCGCTGCCAGCAGTTGCCGCCGATCGAACCGCAAAAGGTGAACAACAAATTACTACCCTGTAAGAGGGTGAATACCCAAGTAGAAGCCGAAAGACACAGTTGCAATGTAAATATATGCCCTGCGAGGAAGTTAATAGAGTTGAAATCGGTATATTTTCAAGTTTCTAATGACTATTGCAATCCGCTCTTTAACACTATTAAAAGCGTATTCAAGACCATATATCAACTTACTTTTCGGGCTTAAGTATGATAATAATGATCGAATCTCTCTAACTTTTTTTATTAAATCGATAGACATTTGATGAGCATAATACTAGCCAGTTTTCAAACTTGAACACTTCCTCTTGAGACTGAGAAAACTCCCCACGAAAAGAACTAAACAAAAAGCTATATTTCATGTATGCCTACAGAGATCAAATCCCTGGAAAAAGCCATACTAATATTATAACTTATTTCTCTTCTTAAAGAACTAGTTTATTCGAACTTTATAATATATACCTTATTAGTTTACCAAGGAGAAAGATGCCAAAAATTTGGCTAATTATAACTGTAACTTCTGAGATCAAGATATAAAGGTTGATTAATTACGAGATTCTCTAATTTTTTAAAGAAAAAGTACAAAAACTTAAAATGAAATTGAGAATGTTTGTTATCATTCGTAAGAACATTCTTGGGCATTTTTTTGAGGATTATCTCCTTCAAATGTTATCCCAGATGGTCCATCCATTGAGCCCGATATTCAATGACTCGTTCGAGCATTTGCCTAGTAACTGGCGAATGGCACGCGTAATGTGTTTCTCCAAGGCAGGAATCGAAATCGAATTTTCCGTATAGATTTTAGAATTTACATATGCCCACAGGAAAAAGTCTGATGATGTGATATCACATCGATTGGTCACCGACCGGCCTAAAACGTGAAGTTATCTGTTCACCGAAGTGTTGTCTCAACAAATCCAATGATTGTGGGAAGTGGCGGAAGTCTTAATAGAGCTAAATGTCATCGAGATCACGAGTATCAATTTCAGGCTTCAGGTTACGTTCTCACCGGCATCATTTTTAAATAAATATGGACCGATGATTTCACTAACCCCTAAACGACACCAAACCGTTGTTTTTTTTCTGGATGAAACAGAACTTAATTGTCTTCATGTTGCTCTTCGTCTCAAATGCAGCATTTTCGCTTCTTCACATACCGATTGTGCCAGGAAAGGGCCTCATCGCTGAACAAAATTTGGCTCGAAAACGTTGCATCTTCTTGGATCTTTCAAGAGCACATAAAGCGAAGCGATGTCGCTTCAGTTCTTGCGCAAGTTACGTTTTCAATTTAAGATCTCAATGTAAGATGCGCCAAGTTGTTAGATACGTCAGTCCGAGTTGCTGTGCACGGCACGGAATCAACTCTCCACGGTCTTCGTGTACACTCTACGGCTGCCATATTCGCTCGAATATTATCCAATAATGAATTCTGGGTTTCAAGATGGGTAAAGGTGTTGCGAATAGTATGCTCAGTAGGCCGATTATATTGCCCATAAGTTGAGCGAAGCCGCGAAACACATTCTTTACAGGCGTGAATTTTCTTTATAAAGTTGAAGGATTTGTAAACTTTGTTCAGTCGTTCAAGTCTTTCCATGATGAAATTCCAAACAATACTGAACAAAAATAATATGACGAAATGATGTTTCCAGAATCGGTAAGGAAAACTTCTCCGAAACGACTGGACCGATTAACTTGTATTGCTCATACGACCTTCTTAGAAATATTTCTTAAATAATATGGAATGAATAAGATTTTTAATACTATTTTCGATTTCTCAAGTCAAATTGAAAACCGCATTTTTTGGGAAACCTTTATTTTGTCAAAAACAAAATTGTGACTAGTAATGTGTTTTTAGCTTGTGTTTGGTTTTGGATTTGAAATAATTTGACAGAAAAATCTTCCTACGGCCTGAAACATTTCTCCATTTCTAGAGATCCTCCTGAAGAGGATATACGAGATCAAGGAAGTTAATTGACTTGTAAGTGAATATAATCCCTTAAGTCAATATCTACTTCCAAAGACGGCTAACAATAGAGAAATAAGACCTATGAAAACTAACTTCGATATTTATTTTACTGAACATAATTCGTATAGATTCCTTTCTCCGACACAAATATCTCCTTCATATCCCAGGGGTATGATTATATGACTACGAAGTCACTTCAAAAAACTTCATTATTTTTTCCTGCCGGGTGCATAGAAATTATCATACTTAGCTCAGGCAGCGAAACACTGCGCGCCGTCGCAAACCAGCAGCAGCAGCGCGCAGCAGCCACTAGGCGTCAGGCAGAGCAGCAATTTGCACAGTTCGGCTGTCGATTTTGCAGCAGGTTGACTGTTGTTTGGTTCAGTGAAAAAATGCGGCAAAAAATTGCTGCTGAAAGATCGTAATTACATATATATTTGTGTGTGTGTGTGTGTGTGGTTGGTGGTTATGCCAACATTGTGCGGTTTGCGATGTGGGCTGGCTGTGTCGTTATTTTGTGACCAATATTCAGCAGTTGTTGTTGTTTGGTTGTTGCTGTTTGCTTGCTGGCACAAAAAGGTGTTGCTGTTGTTGCAAATTTTTCTCCACTGCAATTATTGTTCAAGTGTACACAGCATTTGCATTTTTGCTGCTGCAACTATATATTGACAGCATATTATTATTGCCTGTCTTGTTGTTGTTCTTGTAAATATTGCATTGCTAGTCGCAACGAACTTTTCGCGCGAAAATTTGCAAAACCGCGTCAACTAATAATGCAATAAAAAGCAGCAGCAACAACAACAACAGTTGAAGTTGGAAATATGGTATACACACATACATATGCATACACAATGAACAGTAAGCAACTACTTTAAGTGAAAACAAAATCAAGAAAAAACGTTCACTACGAATGCACCAAAGCTGTAATACCCTTCACATATGAAAAAGACTCTTCAAAGAACTTACTTTTGACTCATTAGTTTGTATGGCAGCTATATGCTATACTGACTCGATCAGAACAATTCTTCGGAGATTGCACCGTTGCCTTGTATAATAATCCATTTCGACTGTCAATAACCCCAAGATTTTTGGACGTGGCATTCGATACCTGTGTTCCTTCAGTACTCAAACGACCGCGTTTATTGCCATAGTACAGAGCCGCAACAAAATCTTCAAGTCGCTGGCAAAGATAAAGAAACTTGGTTGGCAGCATACAAGGCAATCGGTCGGTCGGTCCTTAACTACGCTGCATCAATATGGTCACCTGGATGTAGTGAAATGCAGCCGAGCAAGCTACAAACATGTCAGAATACTGCACTCCGGACTACGACAGGATGCCTCTTGATGTCTCCTACAGAACACCTACACAGTGAGGGCTGTATGCTCCTAGTTAAGGAGCTTAATGAACTCCTCTTCAAGCACTTTCTGCAGGGCTGCTTTTGTCTTTGTTATCACATCCTAGGAGCATTAAGAGGCACTTCCCCAACTTCGTCGACAACACAAACAATGCGCCGACTAGACTTCGGACACAACAAAGTTGAGACATGCAGTAACCGCCATCTACAGTGGAGCCACAAATACCTTCACCGACTCCCTCTGTGAATGGCGTTCTTGGAGTCAAACCAGCACCCATTGCAGATGACGAGCTCAAGTTGCCGTGAGAATCGAGAGTGACCCTTGCGCAGATTCGTTCTGGGTACTGTAGCAGGTTCAACTCTTATTTATCCAGAATCGACCTGGACATATCAAATATTTGCCCAGCATACAACCAGTCCCAACATAACAGTAACCACCTTTTTGCATGCCCAACTAACCCTACTCATCTGACACCCCTCTCCCTATGGTCTGACCCCGTCCAAACCGCATGTTTTCTGGGCCTACCGTTGGATGACCTCGATGACAACTTATCTAAATGCTACCATCCTAACGGGAACTAGATACTCGTTACAACAACGACAACAATAATAATAATCCATGCCAAATCACTTGAAGATATCTCGACAAATGAAAAAACTTTTCATGGAAGTACTTTATTCGGATCTTTCAGTTTCTATGGCAGCGCTTTGCTATAGTTGTCCAATGTCGGCGGTTCCGACAAATGAGTAGCTACGTTATGAAAAAAGGCCGGAAGCAAAATTTCAGATCAATCAGGGGTGTTGTGGAATCCAAGACAGAATTGCTTAGCTGTCAGAATTGCAAACCAATTCTGATTTTAAATGGTGTCACAGAGTCTGATTGGATTTTCGTTTTTTCGAACATACGCAAAACCAATATTCGAACCAGCTGTTTACTAATGTGACAAAACTTGCAAATGAATACATACAAGCAATCCTATTAAAGTTTTTAATGAGTTCCGAATTAAAGAAAGATTTTAAGAGATAACATTTATTGAATGAATAATGACGCATTTGGGTGTTAAATGTAAAAGATTTGGTTCAAAAAAATTTGCGGATGATGTTTAAATATATAACTATAAATCCTAGAAATTTCGCTTCAATCAATTATTTCTTTCCTTACCAAAAAAACCGATTTTTTAAAGCCTCTAAAAAGGCTCTCCTCTTAAATATCGGCATTTTTTTTTTCAAAAACTCAATAATTAAGACATTTCGTGTTTTATTCTTATGTTTTCTCCTATAGAAATAAATATAAATTAATTCGTAACCATAAAATAACTTGATTTCTTAACTGGCATTTCAAATCTGTGTGCGACTCTCTTCTTGATTTGTTTCTGACAGCAAAACCGATAAAATTGTTTTCCGTGACACCCAAAACCGATACAAATTCTGTTTCGAATATCAAACCAATAATATCTGAATTCATGACACCTACTGCTTTTTTTGATCGGTTTCAATTCTGATTCCGACAACTATCAGATTCCACAACACCCCTAAATATCTCAAGTACTGGGGAATTAACTCGTATATACATATATATAGACGGACGGAGGGACAAACACAAAACGGTTCTACAGAAAGTACCGCGAACTTTGAATTTTCGCCGGCTACACGTAGTAGATTTTTAAATGTTTTGTTACATTATATTAGTACTCATATCACTTACTCCTCATTTATTTATATTATTATTACTTATGCTGACAAGTTCAGCCATGATGAATATTTAGTTAAATTTCGCCAGCTGTTTTGCTTGGACGCACATCGAAGACAATTTTTGTGCCAAAAGTGCTCTCTTTCGACCGAAAACAGCGGCGTGTTGACTTTGCTAAGGAGCGGTTGGACCCAGTTCTGCTCCAGGAGGGCATAATCATGGATTTAGTGTCATGATGGGGAAACCAAAGCTCAATCATCCTAATGATGCTGCCATATGAGGCAATATCGAAGAAAGCGAAAAGTGAGATCGAATGTCGAAGTTTTCTTCATAAGTTCCTGCCAAAGGATTGTACGGTCAATAAAGAATACACTAGTTTACAGTACATTTGTTGCCGAAGAAATATTAGCTGTTGCTGACTACATATAATATGCTATTTCCAAAAATATAATTTAAATATTCTTATCAGCTCTAGTTTCAGAGTTTCAGCTATGTAGGTATTACAGAGAAAAAAAAACATGTATTTATTAAGAAAAATTTTATTACGAAAAATAATTAATCATTAAGTTCCAAAAAACTTCGTTTTAAAGCTCTGCTCCGATGTATAGACTTTGGAAAATGACGCATTAGAGACCAGCAATAGTCAGTCATCATATTTGTATCCCAGGAACCCTGATAGCGCTCTTCCATGACGCGTAAGTTTTGATGCATACGCTCTCCTTGCTCTTCTTTAATATCTCCTAAATTTTCCGGAAACCTCTCTAGGTGACTATGGAGGAAGTGGAGTTTTATACTCATATTGCATCCCATATTTTTTAATTGTAGCAGAAGGTCTTCTGCAAGTTCAACATAATTTTCAGATTTTTTATTTCCGAGAAAATTTTGCATCACAGATGCGAATGCTGTCCAAGGCTTTAGTTCTGATTCAGTCATAGAATTTCTAAATTGAGTATCTTTCGTAAGTTATCTAATTTTTGGCCATTTTTATCAACAAGTTTTTGATATCTGAACAAAAGGTAATGCCGTTTTCTTAGGAAAAATAACGCCGTAATTCTGCATCTCTTTCACGATAAAAACTTATTTTAGAATCTGAGGATACAAAGTTCTTTTCTTTTAGTCTTGATGCTAACAATTCTGAAGCTTGTTTAGAAAGATTTAAATCTCTTACAAGATTATTCAACTCATTTTGGGAAAAGCGTTTAGGCTCATTAGACATACCTTCAAAATCAGCATCATTTTGTGATGAGCTTGTTCCTTCAATGTCTTGCTCTAATGCTTCAGATATATTTTTAGGCTCTGAAGAGTTAGGTGAACGCTGCACTGGACTTTGAACACAACTAGTACTTTAGTACTTGGGTACTGACATTTAGCTCGATTTTTAGTGTTTAAACCGTTTATGTTCACACTACAAAAATAACAGTCTACGAGATGATTTCGTGGTTCTCGCCAAATAGTCGGTGTTCCAAATTTAAAGGCACTTCTTTTACCACTTTTCCATAATCTTAAATATTCCACACAAGATTTACAAACACAATTGGCCCAAGAATTCTTATTTTTATCCAAGAGCACCCCAAAATACTCAAAATAGGTATTTTTCAGCAACTCTGATATAACTTTTATACAATTTTTAAACACATATTCTCCGCATATGTAGCAAAAATGATCTGGTTTATTTAAACAACGTCTTCTTGAACTACTCATCACGCATAAACTTGAGAAACTAATCTTAACACAGTAAAATACGCCTGTTTTCGATAAATATTTATGCTTAAATGATAAAAATCAAAAACAAAGTAACTCGAGCTGGTCAAAAATTTTTAGGGTAGATTTGACAAAAACAAGTAATAAGTGAACAATATCAATCGCAGAATTCGCGGCAACAGATAAAAAGTTCAATACTGTAAACTAGTGATATTATCTGCAAGTTATGCACAGTTTACGCGAAGAAATCTGTCAGAAACCAGAATATTTGGTCATCTGGCCAAAACCAACACATTAATATTCCCCAGACCTGGCTCGCTGTGATTTTTTTGTTCCCAAAACTGAAGGAACGACACTACGATCGAAGATCTCTTCTTCAAGATCACAAAAAAGTACGTTTTTACTTTGAGGTTTGGAAAAAACAATATGATATGGTGATTTCTTTGAAGGGGACCAAAATAGATATTCGTGAACAAATATTTACTTTCTTAGGAAATACAAAATTCACAATATTTTTTGTAGAAACCTCGTATATGGCTAAATTTATATACATATACATTTTATAGGTTCTCCGATGTTTACTTTTCGGTGCAAAAAACTTCATAGCAAACTTAATACACATTTAGGGTATAAAAAATAGAAAATACTGCAAAAAACACTTTTTCTTCGCTTCATTTGTTACTATCCATTTTACTGTCGTCTCGGCGAAAATGTTTTCAACACAAATACGTAGTTTTTCCAATTTCTATGCTTTATAGATTTTTGTTTCTAATTTGCTTCTCATTTTTTATTTCTTATTTTGGAAATTTTATCGGTTATGTGTTGTTGTTCCCTGCCATCGGCGGCTACCAAGTAGCGAACGAACGCTCATAAAACGCTTTCGCATCGCTCCATTATCGCCTTACTGCCTGTCCGTCCGTCCGTCGGCGTTGCGTTTTCAATTTTACAACAGTTCGTTGGCCACAGTTCACAAAGCATTGATTTGCATGCATTTTCGTTCCGCACACTAAGTCAATCTGACTCAAACTACTTACACATATGCCTGGTATATGGATTCACATACTTTTTTTTAGGCATTTGCGGCTCATCTTTCTTCACTAAAATACCGCCGCGCAGATGAGTTATGAGCTTTTGCCTCTGCGCATTTGAACCAATCGACAGCAAACTTGGAATATTGCAAAACGAAAACGTAAAGACCGCAAAATTAATTAAATAATGCATATATTTGAATAGAAAAAAAGATAATCTAACTGTTAGCGCCTCATCAAGTTCAATTAATTTTTTTCTTCAATGAAAGTTTTTTCCAAACAAAATGTGTGAAGTCTTAAAAAAATTCAGAGAGAGAGAGATGTAGAGGGTAGAAAAGAGAATTTGTGAAGGTAAATGCTCAAATAGTTAAAAGGTGTCCAAAGTTTAAAAGGCAGAATACATTGGCAATTTATTAAAATTCTCTCAATAGCAGAAGATCGATGTGGACTTACATATACTCGTATAATTAAAAAATCGTGAAACATCTATAAACTTCTTTTTCATTACTAGTACAAATGTATTACTTTGTCCAAAAAATAAAGTGACATTTGAGTTTAAACTGCGCACGTCGAAGGATTTGGAGAATTATTTGTTTTAGGTTGGTAGTATTGTCAGTCACATTTATGTCAAATTTCATGTCAATATTCATTAGTGTTTGAGATACATGTCGTTTTGTGAGCTGCTAAAAGTGAGTTTTTCGTTTTTTGCGATGTCGAAATTTGTTGAGCAAAGAATTTGCATTAAATTTTGTTTACGGAATCAATTTTCTGCTGCGGATACGTTGAGGATGGTGCAGAAAGCCTTTGGTGATGACGCTATGTCTAAAAAAATGTTTATAAGTGGTATAGTGAGTTCCAAGCCGGCCGTGAACGTGTCGAAGACGAAGAGCGTCCAGGGCGACCATCAACCTCAACCGACGAAGCTCACGTTCAACAAATCAAAGATTTGGTGTTGAAAAACCGTCGATTAACATTTAGAGACCTTGCTGATGAAGTTGGCATATCGAAAGGCTCAGCCAATACTATTTTGAAGGATGTTTTGGGCCTCAAGCGCGTCAAATCTCGACTGGTACCGAAAACATTGAATTTTTTTGAAAAAAGGCGTAGCGTTGAAGTGTGTGAAACGATGCTTTCCGACTACCAGGGTGTCATGAAACGCATTATAACTGGCGATGAGACTTGGATCTATGCTTACGACCCCGAAACAACGGATCAATCGAGCGAATATCGTGCCAAGAGAGAGCCGAGACCAAAAAGATCGCGCCAAAGTCGCTCAAAAATCAAGGTCATGTTGATTGTTTTCTTCGATTATCGTGGTGTTGTGCATTATGAATTCCTTCCAACCGGTCAAAAAGTCTACAAGGAATATTATTTGAACGTTATGCGACGTTTGCGTAACGCTATCCGCCTAAAAAGGCCACCACGATAATGCATAAGTGCATTGCATCGGGAGGGGATTATTTTGAAGGGGATAAAATTTATTTGGAAGAATAAATACAGAATTTTCAAAATAAATACAATGTCACCTTATTTTTTGGGCACAGTAGTATGTCGGTCTGGACCAAGAACACAAAGTGGTAAAGTACCAGTTGTCCCTCTCCTTTGCGAGGCCACGTCAGTTGTACATCCAGAGAGCAGACAGGTCGTTATGCACTTGATCCTTCCACTGAATGTGTGTTGATTCCATGGCTTAGCCAGTGCAGACGCTGTCTTTTGATTCGCTGAACTATGCTAATGTCGCCCTATATTATCGTTCCATTGATTGCGGTACTCGCCGTAGCTAATGCGAAAAGAACCATAAATCTACCGTAGAAAACTCGCAACGTCGACTCATCAGAGGTTGTCATCGTCTATGACTCAGCACCATACACATACATAGCAGAGCACAGATGCTGAGCGACTTGTAGAATTTGGTCTTTGTTCTTCGAAAGCGGACTTTACTTCTCAACAATCTACTCAGTCCAAAGTAGCACCTGTTGATAAAAGTTATTCTACGATTTCGAAGTTATGACTGTCAACAGTGACGTGCGAGCCAAGTTGCTGATGCGAGGACTGTTTGTTTGATGGCAGGAGATATTTTGACTTGCCCTCGTTCACAACTAGACCCTTACGCTTCGCATCCTTCTCTATTTAGCTCAGTAGCTTTATATTCTATGTAGTTCCTCATGTCCTTATAGAACGAAATTTGCATCGTTGCCTTAACGTCTGAAATTTACTTAGGGGCGATCCAGTTTTGAAGCCTATTGTTACAAGAATGTAAAGTGTAAGAGATTATGATTATTAAAGGATAAGCCAACTCAAACCACTTCCCAAACCGTTAGTGATTACCGTATTATGTTGTCTGTTTAATGGCGATTGAGCTTTTGTAACTCACTTACCGATCCAAACGGGGTTAGATCGCCGAAAGGACTGCCCTTGGTCGGATGAAATCCGAGTCAATTCCGGCACGTAGAACCGGCAACCATGGGAATTGATTGAGCTTTTGTCGAACAATACGATGATTAATTCTGAAGTGTATTGTAATCAGCTGAACAAATTTAGTGATACATTCAAACAGAGAGGGCAGAATTGAATATTGAATAGAAAAATGGTAGTTTTCCGCCAGGATAATGGGAGACTTCTTACACGTTTGATGGCTCGCCAAAAGCTTTCGCAGCTTAATTTATATGTGCTGCCACAACAACCATATTCTCTAGCACTTTTGGAATATTACTTGTTCCAGTTTCTGCAAATTTTTTTGAATGGTAGAACCTTTACCTCGAATCTGGAGGTCAAGAATCAAAAATTTTTTTAGCGTGGAGTCAGTCTCTTGCCCGAAAGATAGCAAAGTGTATTGGAGCAAACGCTAGCTACACAAATATCTATTACGGCTTCCAAGTCCTAGAGTTACGAGTATATTGGTAAGAAACATTTGAAATGAAAATTTCTCTGAGTCAATAAAAATAATATTCAAGAACGATTTCAAAACATAATCTTCTACATGTGAATTGTATTAAATATATATAAGGAGTTACACAGAGCCCTTCATTGTTATTTATGTACATAGACGTCTCCCATTCATATCTAAACTGACTATCGTAGTTGAATATCTTGACTCTGAATATTTCTTTTAATGTAATATCAAATTGTAGTACGTCCAAACAGTTAAATAAATTAATTTGCTGGTTTCAAGTTTGATTTATGTGTGCTGCATAATATACTTCAGCAAGAGCACGCGAACATTTGCAAATGCTTGGAACAAGCATCTAGGTACATTGTTATATAAAGACAGGGTGCCTCTAGAGTGTATGTTACAAATACTTCAATTCAGCTTATCATGTTGTAATCTATCAAGTCATACAAACTTACATACGAGTTATCATTTTAAAAAGTAAATATAGATTGATATTTGAAAAACTTTGTTTACAATCACTGTATACCTCATGTTACATTAGAGATATGGTTGACCTCGCCAGAGACAAATTTCATCTCCTGGAAGCGCTCTATACACGGATCTGCTGGAATATCGGAGGGATCAAGGAAAGATTATTTGCGTTTAAGGAAAGTGAAAGCACGATTGGTTCCAAAATCACTCAATTTTTTCGAAAAACTGCGTCGCGTTAATGTTTTCAAAACAACGTGATGTCAAGAAAAGTATTATTAGTGGCGACGGGTCTTGGATCTACGCTTACGACTTGGAAAGAGACGATTAATTGGTCGAATATAGTGACAAAGGTGGGCCAAAGCTGAAAAAACCACATCGAAGCAGGTCAAAAATCAGGTGAGGTGCGCTCTAAAGTCCTTCCTATCGACCAAAATGTCAACAAGGAATATTGTTTGAGTGTTATGCGTCAAATCTTGAGCCGACAACTCTTGGATTTTGTACCATGATAATGTACGCATACTGCATTGATTCTTCATGAGATTTTAAAAAAATCTTCAACCAATTTCGTACCGCAACACCCTATTCGATAAACTTAGTCCCATGTGATTTCTGGCTGCTCAGCAAACTCAAACGCCAATTTTGGGAAACCGTTTTGAGTCAATTGTAGACATTAAAAGTGAAGGCACCTCCGGAAATTGACTTTAACAACTGTTTCGAGGATTGGAAAAATCGTGGATGTGTGTTGGGGTCAAGTGGAATTACTTTGAGAGAGACAACATAGATTTTGAAGAATAAATTAGGAATCGTAGGCTGCTGTATATATTTCTGGCCTAGGCAACACTAAGTGTTGCCAGGTGCGATCTGATATTTCCATAGGAAAGTTTGACATTTTTTAGCATAACATCACTCAGAACGTTTTGTCATTTAATCGTGAATTGTTTTATTTACAGGGAATTAAAAAATTCATCTCGGCCAAAAAATGGAATTAACTCGTGAACATTTTCGTGCGATCATTTTTCACAACTTTCGACGTGGATTATCACGACAAGAGTGCATCGATGAACTAAAATCTTTGTATGGCTATGAAGCACCATCCTATAGTACTGTGAAAAACTGGTACAACGAATTCAATCGTGGCCGACGCTCGCTCAAAGACGAATTCCGTGAAGGTCGTCCAAAAACAGCCGTTGTGCCAGAAAACATCGATGCCGTACGTGAACTGATAATGCAAGACCGTCATGTAACATACCTTCAGATAGAGGCATGCCTATGCATTTCTCCCACCAGCATACGTTCGATATTGCATGAACACCTGGCCGTAAAAAAGTTTTGTTCTCGTTGGATCCCGCACAATTTGACAATCGCTCAAAAAAAGGCTCGTGTGGATTGGTGTAAAGAAATGCTGAAAAAATACGATCGCGGTGCTTCAAAAGACGTTTTCAAGATCGATGGATGGATCTATGCGTATGAGCCCGAAACAAAACAGCAATCGACCGTGTGGGTCTTCCAAGACGAGCCAAATCCAACGAAAGTTGTTCGTGGAAGAAGCACTTCGAAGCAAATGATCGCCTGTTTCTTCGGCAAAACTGGTCATGTGGCGACTGTTCCGCTTGAACAACGTAGAACGGTCAATTCTGAGTGGTACACCACTATTTGTTTGCCTGAAGTCTTCGGAGAAATTTGAAAAACGAACAAGAGAAGACGAATCATTGTGCACCATGACAATGCGAGCTCTCACACATCGGCTCAAACCAGCGCCTTTTTGACCGGCCAAAACGTCGAATTGATGGGTCATCCGCCGTACAGCCCTGACTTGGCACCCAATGACTTCTTTTTATTCCCACACATTAAGCAAATAATGCGTGGTCAACGATTTTCCTCGCCAGAAGATGCTGTTGAAGCATTCAAAAACCATGTTTTGGAGGTGTCTCAATCGGAGTCGAAAAAGTGCTTCGAAAATTGGTTTGAGCGCATGCAAAAGTGTATAAATCTTGATGGAGAATATTTTGAAAAACAATAAAACCATTTTCGTTGATAAATATTCCAATTTTCATTATTAGGCCAGAAATATGTATAGCAGCCTATATAGTATAATATAATATACACCTGTGAAGATTGTTATAGTTTCAGTGCAACGGAAGTGAACGTTTTTTTCTTCTCGTTTTAGATCCTAAAGCGTTCTTTGAGCTGAGAAACAAAGTTATGACATTTTGAAAATTCCAGAGCGGCTTTACCAATTCTCTATTGTTTTGCTCATTGTGTGTGTATCCAACCGGCATATGTGGATAATGATATTCTTCTTCTTTTTTACTGACTTCCGCGGTTATGACCGAGTTAAAAGGGGGGTCTCTCATCTGAGGCTATTGCGTCCTTTTCATTGGGGGTATTTTTTTACATGGCGGGTCCCAACCCCTGCGCTCAACCATTGGGAGGGATGATTTTCCTTTTCACTTCAACTCGCCTTCTATCGGATGTTTTTTTGCTACCCAGAGGATAGTTGGTCTAAGACCGGAAGTCGTGAGCTGCTTGAGCCATATCTAAAAGAATCGTTTCTGGCCACTAACAAGTGGATGGCGCTCAGAGAACTTTCTTCACTTGCATGAACATACATGACTTCATCTTCCGGTTAAAGCTGTTAAACTCTTCTAAAATTGAAATGCATTCTTGGCAATGATATTATTTACTTTGTCTCTTCAAAAAAAAAAAAAAAAAAAAACTCATAAAAACACACTTTATTTATTATTGGCATAAGAGCAGCTCAAATTTACGCTCTTCCGTACAAAACCAAAAACGCCAACACCTTTTCCAAGTACCCACAACCAATTATATAAATACCTGCATACAAGTGCAGTGTGAATATTTTGCTTTAATTACACAGAAAAACGAGAAAAAAGTAAAAAGAAGAAAATTTATATGCAAGAAAAGCGCAACAAAAGCACTTCCTGTACTCGTCGAATGAACAGTTCTTTTGTGTTGCATTTTTTGTTTGGCTGTTTGTTTATTTTTTCTCACTTCTGTATGAATTGTTGCGCTTAAAAAATTCCATGGAAGCAATTTTGCAGTGGCTAACAGTAAATAGTGGCCAGTGGCTAGTGGCTTTTGCCTTAGTGACTGCCAACCACGCCAACTCGCTGCCGGTGTATACCAAAACACACACACTCGCACATTTTTCTAACCATAATTGCAGACAACAGGCAATCATAACAATGCTCGTGGGCAAAGTTGTTATGGACGCATGTGCTTATGCACTTACCCGGTGCTGGAAAACAGTAATATTTTATACCTTCAGTATTATTTTTATTTTTTCTATATTTATTTTATTTTTATTTTTTTAACTTTCTTTAGTGGGCATGTCTACCTGATTCGCAAGACTACTTCCCACTTCTGTTCATTTCCACTTTATGCACTGTTGCCTACCAACACCTCACCACACACCACATCATAACGAAACTAAATAGCAACAAAGTTGTGGCAACAAAGTTGTGGCAACAACAATAACAAACCCAAGCACACGTCAATTATGGGCAAATCTTTGACGATCGGCATTTTGGTTTAGTTTATCTCGTTAATCGCTAATTTTGTAGTGAGTTACAGATTTTGGATAAGAAAGAAGAAAAGTTGCAATTAAAGCAGTAGCAGCAGCGGTGTTTGTTTGTGCGAAAGTCTTCATTGACTTTTTATACCTTGTAATCATGATTTTCTATATGATAATTTTACTTTCTTTTGAAGGCTTTTTTTTGGCATATTTTCAGTTTGTTTGCACAGCCGCTGTCGATACCCCATTAAACACGATAATAACACACTAGGCACACAGCATGCCTAAACAGCTCATAAATAATGGTTGAAGTGAAGCACATGTTGATGCATAGGCATACGAAAATATGTTTACATTTCTAACATTTGAGGAGAAAATTACTAAGGTAAGATATATAAAACAACATAAGGAGAGGTTCAGCTCAGACGGAACCTGATATTATATCAGGTAAACACACTACAGCATTTAAATAATTGTCTTCGATTCGGCTTTTCTCTGCTTGCTACCCGCAGCTGTTCAAAAATTTGTATGTGAAAGCAACAACAAAATTAGTTAGTAGAATTTGACAAATAAAATACACATAGCTCATTAAAGTATCTGCTAACTGCTGCTTCAATATTACCAAGCGTTATTTATTTATCATTAAAGAACAAACCTTAACTTCAGCTGCACCACAGCCCTAATACCATTCACAGGATCATGCTTTCCTTACAGGTATTTAATTTTGGTTGGCCAACTTGTATGGCAGCTATATGCTATAGTAGTCCGATCTAAGGAATTATTTCGAAGATTTCACAATTGGCGTAGACAATAATCTGCGCCAAATTTCGTGATAACATCTCGTCATATGAAAAATTTTTCCATACTAGAACTTGGTGAAGATGTTGATGGCTCGACGTAATCAAGGAATGACCTCATGATGTTCTTAGCAGACGAATGCTGTTATTTGTGTTTATTTTTCGAAAACATCTTCGCAGAAACTACTTGAAGATAAGCGCATTATTGAGAGACTTACTTACTAACGTTTAAGGGGTTAGAGGTAGTCAGAATTTTCAATTTTTTTTGGAATTTTCGTTAATTGTAATATCTTAAAAATATTCTCTGCAAATTTCACTTTGATCCGATAATTAGTTTTTGAGTTATTCGACAAATAACAAAGAGAGTTCGGCCACTTCAAAGCGCTGGAGTGAAACTTTAAACGCGTTTTTCTCAAAACTATGTTTATGACTGTTACAACTGTAACTCGAAAACCGCTCAGTAGAGTTTAATGAAATTTATACAGCTTTTAGAATACATAATAAACTCGGGCCTGATCGAAGGATTTTGTTTTGCAAAAATTTCGATTTTTTAAGACCAATTAAGGGGCATACCTACAGTGACAGCGTAAAAAAAGGCATTTTTTGGGATCAAAAAAAAAATAAAACTAGTCAATCAATCGTTTTAAAATTTTGAGGGTATATTTATACATGTTTTATAAGTGTACAAAAAAATTTTTGAAAGAAAATATTAAATATTTTTGAAATGTCAAGCGATCACCGGCCGCGTCAAAAAAAAAAGGGTTCTTCACTGTTGCCGTGATTGCAGCATTCTCTGTTGATAAAACCTAAAAACAAAATTCTCGTTAAACTAAAACATATTGTCATGTTGAAAAAAAATAAAATTTCAAAAAACTGGAGGGTCATCGTATGGAGAACTATATAGATAAGATGCAAAAAACAATTGATAGCGATCGGATCATTTGTCTCCAAGTAATCACTCCAGTAAATTCGAAAAATGCTGTTTCGAGAAAAAAACGCGTTAAAAAAATGTCCCGTATCCAATGCAACTACATGTGTAACTGCCGAGCGGCTACTCTTTTAAATGGCTGTAACTCAAAAACTGTTTCAGATATCGATTTGAAATTTTAGTATGTTATTTTTAAAGGTATAACCTATCGAAATATGAAAAAAATCGACTTTTTAAACATTGCACAATAAGTATGCTCCTTAACTGTTGATTTTTTTCCAAAAATTTAGAAAAAGATTTCCTGAGGCAACCATTTTGTTAATTTTTGAAAAAAAATCCTTCAATCAGGTCCGAGTTTATCTATTTATAAAACTAATTTTAATAACACGATTTAATAGCAAAAAAAATACTGAAAATTCTAATTTTTTCGTGCCTCTGACTACCCCTAACCCCTTAATGAAAAGAAAACCGGTATCGAAAAGCTATAAGCACATTCTTCTTCTACTTTATTGACATAGACACCGTTTACGCGGTTATAGCCAATTTTACAACAGCGCCAGTCATACTTTCTTATCGCTGTGTGACGTCAATTGGAAATTCCAACGTGGGTACTACATCGAATACTTTCAGAGCTGGAGTGTGTGGCAATAATATAACTATAACTCGTATAGCTCATCGTTCTAACGACTTCGGTATCCGATGTTGACAATGCGCAAAGGAGCATAGATAAATCTAAATGAAATCGATGTCATCGGCGTATGCCAGCAGTTGTACACTCTTGTAGAAGATTGCAACTTCTCTATTCAGATCTCCAGCTCGAATTATTTTCTCCAGGAGTAGATTGAAGAAGTCACACGATAGGGAGTCGCTTTGTCTGAAACCTTGTTTGGTATCGAACGGCTCGGAAGGCCTTCCCGATCCTGACGGACCTTTTGATATTGCTCAACGTCAGTTTATACAGCCGTATTAATTTTGCGGGGATACCAAATTCAGATATAGCGGCATAAAGGCAGGTCTTTTCCGTGCTGACAAAAGCAGCTTTAAAATCGACAATGAGGAATCTTGTTGCATAATATAGGGTCTCCCTTTTTGGGGATTGGGCAGAACACATTTAATTTACAATAATCGGGCATACCATCGTCAAAATATATTACACAAAGAAGCTGATGTATACTCCTTATCAGTTGTCGGCCGGCAATCCATCGGCCCCTGCCGCTTTGTTCTTGATCGGGTATTCGAACGTCTGCTTCATCGCCCTCCTGGTAATGCAATGTTTTCACTGCCGTTAAGCAGGCTGGAAAAGTGTTCCCTCCATAATTTCAGTATGCTGTGGGCATCTGTAACTAGATCACCTCTGTTAATTCTGTGGTCTAATATTGTCATTACACATGAGTATATTTAGTTATATTTAGTTTTATTAAAATCTTGCAGGAAAGGAAATGGAGGAATATTATTATGAAAAATCAACGCTGCCTGTATATAATATATACATATATTTACCACGCTCCAATATTTCGCAATTATTCGGAACAACTAAGGAAGAGCTATGTTCGAGTTAATCGAATCAAACCAGAACCAAATCGAGGGAAATATCTTAAGGGGTCTATACCAGTGTGACACCTTCAAAAACATTTTTGTTTTTTGTTTTATGCTTTTTCTATAGTTTATATTTTCACAAATATTCTGTGAAGTCGGCAAGGCCGTATTTTCAGTAGTTTTTGGATGGCAACGTTCTAAAGAGCGACCGCTCGGAGGTACAAACATACATATATAAACGAAACTTTGAGAGCGTTTTTCTCGAAAGGACATTTTTCAAAATTGCTGACATCATAAATCAACGAGAAAATAACCGATCAACTTCAAATTAAAACTCAGTATTGTTGAATACATTTACTATACAAGTACAATGACCTACGACCTTTTTGATTGGTTAAAAATTGTCAATTTGGCATTAAAAAAAACTACCATTTTTTTTATCTAAAAAAAAACGATTTTTTTTTTAACTACGCCATTTTGTTAATTCTTGATATTTTTCAAAAAGACCTCAAGTCATTGTATAGATAATAACTTTATGTTTAATAAACTTTTTGAATCTTTTTTTTCAGGTACTCATTCGGCCGGAAGCATGCAAAAGTTTCCCAAAATCGAAAAAAAGAAGATTGTGTTTTCTGACTTGCGAAATATATGACATTTTGACTTGGTAGAAATCAAGCGAGAAGAAAAACAATATCCAAGTGAGTAAATCTATATAATCCTTATGTAATATATACGAATATTTATGTTTATGTTTGAATAACAAGTACAACTAAAACCCGAAAATCGGCAGTTAAATGCTGAAAACCGCCGGGCAAACAACACGACCTTTGTTCATCATTCAAACTTAAACTTGTGAAGCGTAAGCGCTTAATAATTATTTTTAACACCTTGACCATGCCATCACTCAAACAAATGTACCTGCCAAGTCCGCGGGCAAAATAATCATCCAAAATGCAGCGCTGCCAAGCAAAGCAAATCATCAGTTGGCAAGACTGCTGTGAAAATTCCCTCCATCATTTGAGTTTGCAATAAATAATACAACGATTATTCGTTGAATTGTTTAAATATTTGGTTAACATTGATTTCTTACCGTTATTACCGCGTGGCGCGCAGCCATTATCGCTGTCATAATGAACGTAATTATGATTTTTGCAATTGGTCACACTTTTGTTTATGATGTATGTGCTGATTTTTAACCCATTTGTTTATATTTCCCTCACTTCGGTTGTCTTTTATGATTACGGTATTATTAATTAGCCTGAGCTTTTATATGTAGCTGAATGCGCTGCTATAAAAAAAAATCAAATCATGCACTCTTGTACTCTAATTTTAGATATTTTCTTCATCTTCTTTAAAATCCGGTGGAAACGAAGTGAGTTCGCAAAATGAGAAAGATATGTGTAGTATGCAGGTGCTCAGTAGGAAATGAAAAACGTCTATTATGAATTTCTTAAACTGTGCTACAAAAGATATGTTTTCCAAAACTTTGACTATATTTCCCTATGCTGGGGTTCCAATATCATAATTTCGACAGGGTTACAAATAAATCGTTAAAAAATATTGAATTATCATTTTAATAATTTTTTTTTTTTATTTTGTAACCTCAAAAATTTTAATTGATATATTTTTTCTATTCTTAATCCCGAAAGAGGCTGAAAAAAATAAATTTTAAGAATGAACAAAATGAAAAAAATTATCCTAAAAATCCGATAAAAAATACAAGAATAAATAAGGAAGTACTAAGTTCGGGTGTAACCGTGATAAGTCACATATTGGCCGATATACGCGATAAAAAGGCAACTGAAAATTTGAAAATCTTTAGATTAGGTAAATAGGGGCTAAATAAATTATTGTTCCGATTTAGTCCATTCTTGACGTACAGGCATACTAGAAAAGGATTATCTCTTAATTTCTATGACATATCTCACAGATTTAGTGATATTTTCGATAAAAGTTCCTGTTACCATGACATTTGGGTCTACGTAATCGGAACGTACCCGGACTTTTATCCGGCCAAGGACTGTCAACTCACCAGAATTCTGCTGCAACAATAAAAACATCATAAAACGTTTTCAATTGGGGCAATGTTGATCCACATACTACTGTGCCCAAAAAATAAAGTGACATTTGAATTTAAACTGCGCGCGTCGAAGGATTTGGAGAATTATTTTTTTTAGGTTGGTAGTACTGTCAGTCACATACATGTAAAATTTCACGTCAAAATATTCATTAGTGTTTGAGATACGTGTCGTTTTGTGAGCTGCTAAAAGTGAGTTTTTTGTTTTTTGCGATGTCGAAATTTGTTGAGCAAAGAATTTGCATTAAATTTTGTTTACGGAATCAATTTTCTGCTGCGGATACGTTGAGGATGGAGCAGAAAGACTTTGGTGATGAGGCTATGTCTAAAAAAGATGTTTACAAGTGGTATAGTGAGTTCCAAGCCGGCCGTGAACGTGTCGAAGACGAAGAGCGTCCAGGGTGACCATCAACCTCAACCGACGAAGCTCACGTTCAACAAATCAAAGATTTGGTGTCGAAAAACTGTCGATTACCAATTAGAGACCTTGCTGATGAAGTTGGTATATCGAAAGGCTCAGCCAATACCATTTTGAAGGATGTTTTGGGCCTCAAGCGCGTCAAATCTCGACTGGTACCGAAAACATTGAATTTTTTGGAAAAAAGACGTCGCGTTGAAGTGTGTGAAACGATGCTTTCCGACTACCAGGGTGCCATGAAATGTATTATAACTGGCGACGAGCCTTGGATCTATGCTTACCACCCCGAAACAACTGATCAATCGAGCGAATATCGTGCCAAAAGAAAGCCGAGACCAAAAAAATCGCGCCAAAGTCGCTCAAAAATCAAGGTCATGTTTACTGATCGATTATCGTGGCGTTGTGCATTATGAATTCCTTTCAACCGGTCAAGCAATGAACAAGGAATATTATTTGAACGTTATGCGTCGTTTGCGTAACGCTATCCGCCTAAAAAGGCCGGAACCGTTGAAAGGCAATTCTTGGTTTTTACACCATGATAATGCACCATACCATACTGCCCTCGTAATTCGTGATCATTTCGCCAAAAACTCAACTCATATCGTTCCGCAACCACCGTATTCACCTGGCTGTTCACCAAGCTCAAAAGACCGCACCGAGGATACCGTTTTTATACGAAAGAGGAGATTCAATTTGATTCGATTTGGACAGTTTTTGTCTTTGTAGGTATAGAGATAAATGATTGCTTCTAATGATGTAATTTTAACCCCGGCTCCCATAAAGCCCTTTTATCCAGTTAAAATTTAATATATGTGGCGTATTTAATTATTAATTTATCGCGTTTTAAGTAGTTTTCAACAAAACCGGTAATGGAGAGACGACGAAGTTAGATACAATTCCATGTCCACCCTGTCAGAAGGATTTCTTAAAAGAAGAGTTCTGAAAGAATTTGGTTATTTTATCTTTAGTGGCTTAGGAGATTTGTGCCTTAAAGTTATTTGTCTGCGGACTACGACCATTTTTCAAAATTATTAAGTTCACAGATGTCCCTTGCTACTGCAATCCACTCACTTTTTGATAAAGAAACACTTTTATCTTAATTCTTACTCAAGTTAAAACTTACATGAACGGAGAGACGGTCAAAAAGTCACTCGGAATTCAACTAAATTCATCATCCTGATCATTTATATATCTACATATATAACCCTATATCTTTTTTATATTTTAGGTGATAAAAGCAACCGTTAGGTGAACAAAACTATTACACTCTGTAGCAACTAGTGTAGAGTAGAGCATAAAAAATTGCAACCCTGATGGCAGCTATCAGATCGATATCTCCAGAACTGAAGGACTAGTTAACATATGTATATACAGACAGACGGACATGATTAAATCGACTATAGGATCTGCGATGTTTTCTTCTGAATGTCATAAAACTTATTATGCCTTATTCAGTCAATCACATCGAAAGATTATGTGCGCTTTTTTGAAAAAATCTATCAACGTCTTACGAATTTCATGCTTTTTGAAACTAATTTAATTTATTTTGTCTTTCTTTTCGTAATTTTTCTGTTTTCATATAGTTTTTATGAAGGTTCAACTGTTATAATTTTATCACACACCCTATAATAACAAATTGACAATACCGATATGGTAAATAATAATCAATCGATAACATAGCATATTTTTAAATTTGTTTTGTTTCAAATACATTTTGTACGAATAAGCTATCAATCAATATATTTTTTAATATTTCGGTTTCAAATATAACAACAATGTACAAATGTCGTCCCACCGGCGAGTGGATGAGCTATGATGCTAATATACCAACACCAAAATCGATTACACATGAAATGCTTGAGGCCGGACGAAAAGCGACATCAAACATACGCATCATCGCCAGGAAGCAGCTCAACTTTCAATCTTATCCCATGAACGACTTCCGCTTTGATTTGCTGCACTTTGATAAGCCTAAAGAATTTCAGAGTGTTTCAACCTACAAACGTGACTATGTGGAACCATTGCCATCGAAGTGCAAGCCAAAAAACGTACACGATGTAGAATCACCGGATCCGCTTTTCAACCGTAGAACCGTGAACGATTTTGAAATGGTGCCTTGGGTGGATACAAAGTTTATGGACGATAGAGTTTTTAATATCTCAGAGTCACGAAGAAAAATCAATTTCTTTAGGCAATTGCGGAATCGGAGTTTCCAATTTTAATAAATTTGCGATAAATTCGAATGAAAATGGATTTCTACACATAATAATAATATAATACTACATACACATTTTTGATAAATACGTAAACAAATTTATATTGATTGAATGCAGTTAATAAAACCTTTCTTGCTTACATACCAGTTGTATATATGTATGTAGTTGTATCTAATAGTTGAAGCACATTCCCGTTGCGTATTTCTTACGGAAGCTTGAGTTTTGCATTGACGGATATAGGAAACCAATTTGTACAAGCGCACAAACCACTTTGTATGCTAAACCACAAAAACTAGATATTTTCATTATGAAAACTAAAATAAAACCAAATGAACTCATTTTACAGTTAGTTGTACATATTCTACAATACTTCTTGACTGTTTAATGCACATATATTCAAAATATTATAAAATAGTAATTTATTTCAATTTACTCAATCGAATTTTCCAGACTAGATGAACGCGCCGTTATACATTATAGCGACGTTCGCGACCTCTGCCGGCATAGTGAAGATTGGCTGTGTTTCATAAGCACGCAGTGTTGCATGAAAAGTTACCAAATATTCCAATTAGAATTTTAATAGCTATATATAAATCTCTTGCTTCTGTGCACGTGGTGAGCTTTTAAATTAACATTTTTTGAAAAGAATTACAAATTAATATTTTTTCCCTAATACATATGCTTTTAAATCAAAAAATAATAAAAAATTTCAATTAATACTTTTCAGTAGCAGTACAACATAGCCAATCTTACATTTTACGAAAGCACTCATCGCAACACTGTTCCCATCAAGTAGGAAAAGTTTGTTTCGCCAATTGACATTTTCTTTTTGGGAGTTTTGTTCGAAATCTGTAAAATTCTAGTAAGTCGAGTGAAATTTTTTGAACAACTTCAAAAGAGGCAGGATCTAAAAAACATAAACTCACATAAATTGTGTTTAGAAAGCCCGCTAAAGAACACATTGAAGTGCAGCTGAAAATTTGCTACAAAGAAGTGTGTGAGTGAAACATTAATAACAAGCGACGCCATCGCAAAAGTAAGTGTAGTGGGAAAATTGAAGGAACACAAAAAGAAAATACGCATACATTTTCCATTTTCAAAGACGTACCGATCCAAAGTGACGCTTTTTACACGGCGCAAGTTCGATTTGCATTGAAAACTTTTGTGTGCTGCTGTGGGTGCTGAAAGCGATAGTGCTCAAGGTGAAGGGGAACCAAAAAAGCGATAAACGCACCAATATCCGTACATAGGAAAATTTGTATTGTCAGCTACTTGAGTTGCACAAGACGAACCAACAAATAAAACACAAGAGCAAAACAAAAGCAAGTGGAAAGTAAGAGCATCGACAGCATCACACAGCATACGTAGCATTAGCAGACACAACATTTACAGAAATCGAAAGTCATAACCATGAGTTCGGTAAGTACACCTTACAAGCTACAAGTTGATTGTCTTATGCAAATTATATATAATACTTTTATTTTTCATATTTCTATGCTACAGATATCAAATGTGGAAAATCTGTCACCACAGACAATTCGTCAAGTAATGAAGGAAATGCAGCAGATGAGCGAAACACCATTAGAAGGCATTAAAATACAAATAAATGACGCTGATGTAACTGACATTCAAGCGCTAATCGAAGGTCCTGGTAAGTATATGTTCATATGTGTATTGCATACAAACAAATACTAGTTTCGGTGACTCCCTTGCAATGCAATACATGCTTTTTGTAAAAAAACGTGACAAATAAGAAAAATCAATGCGAGCTGCCCTTGATACGCATGTCGTTTGGCCTTGCCGCAAAGCTACTTGGAATGCGTGCATATGTGATAAATATAAGCTTAAATTTAAATTTTGTAACGTTTTATTTTTTTAACGTTTTATTAATAATATTTTATACTCATTGCAGCTGGAACTCCATATGCTGGTGGCGTTTTTCGTGTTAAGCTAACACTCGGAAAAGATTTTCCGCAATCACCGCCAAAAGCCTTTTTCCTTACAAAAATTTTTCATCCAAATGTGGCGGCTAATGGTGAAATTTGCGTAAACACATTAAAGAAGGATTGGAAACCTGATTTGGGTATTAAACATATATTGCTCACCATAAAATGCCTTCTTATTGTACCAAATGCGGAATCTGCGCTAAACGAAGAAGCTGGTAAACTGCTACTGGAGCGTTATGATGATTACTCACAGCGTGCAAAAATGATGACGGAAATTCATGCGCAGGTTGGTATTTAGCTCGTGTATTACAACTATGGATATAAAAATCAATTGTTGTAAGACTCTTGGGAAATGTACGCGGGCCTACTACTTATAGACGTGATGATTTTGTTGTTTTAGCGTAAAAAAATGTTTGGATGGCTTTTGCCCTGATTAAGGGAACATCGTACAACATTTAAAAATATTATATTACCGTCCTTTTCCACGTTGTTAGACACTTTTTTGATATTTCAAAACCAGTAATCCCTTAAAGTAATAATACTTTTCTTCCTTTTTATAGCCCGCAAAAGGTGCCGCCAGTGGTGATGCGAAAGATGATGATGGTCCCTCCTCTAAAAAACATGCTGTCGACAAAAAACTGCAGGACAAGAAAAAAGAAAAGCTAATCAAAGAGAAGAAACGTATGTTGAAGCGGTTATGAGGCGGTAGTTGTATATGTATTGAGCCTTTACCAAAGGGCGGTAACACAACAAGTCACCTTAGCGTTCAATTCTTAAAAAAATTAACAAAAGCAAACTAAGCCAAAACATCCAAGAAGCATTAAGTGGCAAATGCAAGCACAGAAGCAGCGGAAACAGAAGCAGCATTAGCAATTATAAGTAATACCCAATTGCAATAATAATAATAACAACAAAAGCATAATAATAATGACAGTGTTAAAGAATGCAGAGGAGAGCAGTAAATTTGGCGACGGCACCACAGCTCTAACTAACAACACAAAAAATCACTTCACACAAGTTATAAAAAAAAGAAATCGGTGTGTGCGCGATTGATATGCCACAAGTTTCGTCTGTAGACATGTGCATTTCTTTTATTTCTTTAATTTGGCACATTTTAAATGGAATGGATTATCATTGCAATAGCTTTATGTTTTATTAATGAATTAATTTGGACACGATACCGTAGGCATCACATAAACAAGACACACATACATATATACACTTCTTTTAATTGAGCCATTTTCGTTACATAAACATTTAAATATGATTTTGTGTAATTTTCCTTAGCTTTCTCTCATGAAATTAGTCAGGATGGTATAATAATTGTTATGAAAGAGAAGAAACTAAATACTATGTAATCTAATACTAAGTTTTATTTAGCATTAATTTACCTAATGTATTGTTCTAATTGCATATTTATAAACTCCTAGAAACAAAAATAGAGAAAACCAAAACTAATTTTATACTTATGCGCCTTGTGGAAACATGCACACCAGGTGCAAACATATACATACATATATATGGATTAGGTTGTTCGTTATGAGCCAAGTTGATCGACGCCCTCTGATGTTTCAAGAAAGCAAACTTAAATCATTTTAAATTTCTAATATTAAAAATAAAATTTAGAAAAAATCTACATGAAGAATAATGGACTTCCTAACACATATATGCATGTATGTATATATTTTACAGAACGGTTCAATGGCTACACAATTTCATTTAAATAGCAAAAGCGCGAAATGTTTAGCACTTTGCGTACTCACATATAAAAATGTTTATGATTTATGAATGTGTGTAAGAAACATACACGCATTTATTATTTTATATATGTATTTGTATGTATGGGCGCTTTGTTTTAGCAGCATTTAAGCGCACTTGTGTTCAAAGCAAAAAAAAACTGCTAACATTTTCCTTCAAACTCGTACTCGCCACAAATCGCCATCCACAACACCCACACACTTATTGCATGCACACGTTGGTTAAATACATACATACACACATATTACTTACTACATATGAATATATTGTATTAACCGTTCATGCATTAAAACTGATATACATATACTGAGAGTGAAGAAAAAACAAAAAAAAAAAGAATAAAAACGAAAGCCAACAACAATGAGAATCGCCTAACGAACACCCTCCCGTGTACCATTTTTAGCGTGTAGTAGTCTGAAAAATAAAAGAAAAGCAATTGTGCAAACAAAAAATGTAAAATGTCAATTATAATGTTCTTATAATTTTGATTCTGATGGACATTGAGTGTTGGAATTTGTTACAATTCATGCATAATGGCTGAGCGATGTAGGAAGTTCGTCGCAGCGGCATGTGGTTATGATTTAATGTCTCGCTTGCGAAGTATGTACATATGTGGGCGTGACAAGGTACGCAACGCACGTTGTTTGTAATATTTTTTATGATTTCATTTCCACTTTGGAAATACTAATAATTTGCATTTTACGTTTTCTTAACCATTTACTATATTTTTAAGTGCTTGGTTTTTATGGCATTTTTTTACAATTTTTTGTTTTTACATTTCAAATTAAATATTAATAACAAATTAAATTAAACTTACTGATGTTACTAAATATAGCCATTTCCGCTTAAGGGGGTACTCTACTCTAGAAATAAAATTTGGGGCAGTTTTTTTGAATTTTATTTAAAAAAAAAAACCAAAAATATTTTTACCATCCATTTTTTTATGGTCTTGTATTGATATCTTAAGAAGACAGAAAAAAAAATTTACAAAAAAATATTAAAAATTAAAGTAATTAGAGGGGGGGGGGGGGGGGGGGGGGGTTACAGGTGTAAAAAAAAATGGCATCCTGATGACATTGATCCTGACTCTCCTGATGGTCAAAAAAAAAAACCAAAAGAAATTCTTAATCAGTAAGGACGCTGTTATAGTCCGGGAACAGGAAATTTTTTTTTTTTTTTGAAAAATGGCGACTGCCTGAAAATAAAAATCATTTTTTACGCTTTTTTTTTTTTTGAAATTTCTGAATTTTCTTTTTTAATATTAAACACAAAAATTTTGACACAATGCCGGTAGGAACGATAAAGGATTATATAAAGAAGGTTCACACAAAATTTCAAGTAAATCGGTTGTATAGAACTTGAGATAATGCCGGTACCATGTGGAAAACAGTAGTTTCGAGAAAAACTCGTTTAAAAAAGTGAGTCTACCTACCTACCGGGCTAGGTACTGCGTCACTAAAATTACTGTAGCTCTTAAAATAATTTTAATTTTTAAAAATCCTTTGGAGGATGTGTTCTTAAGGGTCTAAACTTTAAATATTAAAAAAAAAATCGTATTTTTCAAAATTTTAGAGTAGAGTACCCCCTTAAGCTAAATTATTTTTGCTTTTTCGCGCCCAAATTTATGCTTCTCATTTAAAACACTTTCAACACGTCTGTATGTACTTTGTATAATTGTTTTGTTCACCAAAAGGCTGTACTTATGTACGTATATGTATCATCTACAAGGTGCGTTTCAAAGTAAACAGGACTTAAAAACAAGTGATTTTTTCGGCAAAATCAATTTATTTATTCAAAATAGTCTCTGCAATATAGCTTTTTGCACGGTCCAAAAGCATGTCGAATTAGTGATTTAGCTCGTTGGCCGGTATGGCCGCCAGTATGCCTGTGCAAGGCGTTTGAATGGCCTCTACGTCTTCATAACGCTTTCCTTTCATGGGCAAATGCATTTCTCCGAAAAGGAGGAAGTCGCACGGTGCTATATCAGGTGAATACGTGGAGTGGTTAATGGTTAAAATGTGATTTTTGGTCAAATAATCGTCCTTCGAATGTTGGATTCTTAGCAATTTTGGTCGTCAGTCAATTTGTGCGGAACAAACCATGCACACACCTTTCGTAAGCCCAAATGCTCGGTCAAAATGCGATAAATCGATGTTTTGGAGATGTTCAAATCCATTTCCATGAATTTCAATGTTGAATTCGGCTGATTTTTGATGAATTCACGCACAGTTTCCATGGAATTTCCGGTGATCACGGATTTTGATTGGCCCACATGTTGATCGTGATTTACATATGTCCTCAAAATATCGAGTTCGTGGATGAACGCAATCGCACCAGGCCCACCAAACGCCAATAAACGAAAACGTATAAAGTACCATAACTAAGCACTAAATTTAGAAATAAAACTAACTTAGCACAGGCGATCGCTGTAGTAAGTGACACCTGTGGGAAACAAATCTTAAATAAGTGGTCATGGCCCAGCCCTCCTAACAAGTTTAATATACATACCTCCTATACCACTAAAGCTACAACAGCAAAATTTAACTAGCCCAAATATTATAAAAACTCTAATTGTCAGTGTGAAAATAGATGAAATAGGAAGATAACCTTGCTCATTCTCCATATAACGGTACTGTTAAAAATTACGAAAAGCGCAATAAATCAATAACTAAATACGACAGAGACATTAAATTTTACCTCCGATATAGTAATATAAGGCTTTTTGGGAGACGGTGTGAAATTTGTACGATGGGCGTGGCATTGACTACAATCATCCCGACTTTCCATATAACACAATGCGAAACTTTAAATGTATCGTAATAAAACTTTGCAAGAATAACGTCTTTGAGATTTGCCACCTTATAACGAACCAAACTCTTCAAGTCTGAACATGTTGACCCAATAGTTTTAGTTGAGTTTTTACCGAAAATATCGCGGAATGCGTGATATACTATACTACTGTGTCCAAAAAATAAGAATTTGACATTTCTTTATTTATTCTTCCAAATCAATTTCATCCCCTTCCGATGCAATGCACTTATGCCAACGGATTTTGCAATCTTCGAAACACTGGTTGTAGTCACTTTCCGGGATGGCCTTCAGTTCCGTCTTCGCTGCGGCTTGAATCTCCTCTATCGTATAAAAACGGGGTCCCCGGAGCGGTCTTTAGAGCTTGGTGAACAGCCAGAAGTCGCACGGCACCAGATCAGGTGAATACGGTGGTTGCGAAACGATATGGGTTGTGTTTTTGGCGAAATGATCACGAATTACGAGGGCAGTATTGGATGATGCGTTATCGTGGTGTAAAAACCAAGAATTGTCTTTCCACAATTCCTGCCTTTTTAGACGGATAGCGTTACGCAAACGACCCATAACGTTCAATATTCCTTGCTGACAGTTTGACCGGTTGGAAGGAATCCATAATGCACAACACCACGATAATCGAAGAAAACAGTCAACATGACCTTGGTTTTTGAGCGACTTTGGCGCGATTTTTTGGTCTCGGCTCTCTTTTGGCACGATATTCGCTCGTTTGATCGGTTGTTTCGGGGTCGTAAGCATAGATCCAAGTCTCATCGCCAGTTATAATGCATTTCATGACACCCTGGTAGTCGGAAAGCATCGTTTCACACACTTCAACGCGACGCCTTTTTCCAAAAAATTCAATGTTTTCGGTACCAGTCGAGATTTGACGCGCTTGAGGCCCAAAACATCCTTCAAAATGGTATTGGCTGAGCCTTTTGCTATGCCAACTTCATCAGCAAGGTCTCTAATTCATAATCGATGGTTTTTCAACACCAAATCTTTGATTTGTTGAACGTGAGCTTCGTCGGTTGATGGTCGCCCTGGACGCTCTTCGTCTTCAACACGTTCACAGCCGGCTTGGAACTCACTATACCACTTGTAAAAATTTTTTTAGACATAACCTCATCAAATAAAATTTTTAATAGACCGTAGTTTGAAATGTTTATAATGGGACGTTGCAAGAACTCCAACGAAGAGGAAAGGCGCCTAATATGAAACATGTTCCAGAACGGAAAAAATATTAATGAAATCGCCTGTTGCCTTAGAAGTTCCAGGAAAAAAATTCAAAATTCTCTCAGATATTAACGTGAGAATAAGACATTTGCAAATAAAAAGAGATGTAGACGCAAACAGACCACAAAAAGAGAAGATTCCTTCATTGTTTTGCAGGCGCTTAAAAATCCTTTTGTCACTTCCTTATAAATACAAGTTTCAATGTACGAGGAATGTGGCGAAAACATTGCCAGTAGGACTGTTAGACAGCGACTTTTGAAAACAACTATCGGAGATGTCAAAGTTTAAAAAAGCCAAAGGATTCACACAATAACGAAAGGCGCGATTGGAATTTTTCAGGTTGCATAGAGGTTCTCCTCTTTCTTTTTGGAATTCTGTAGTTTGGAGCGACAAATCTAAATTCAACTTCACGGAAGTGATGAAAGAAGTGTTATGGTGTGGAGTTGCTTTACGAAGCATGGTGTTGGTTCTTTAGTACAGATAACGGGCAAGCCAGATTCTGTATAATACGAGACATTTCTTGAAAATCATCTCGTACCGTTCTTAGAAGACCTACCGTTATTTGTAAACAGCCCCGCCGTTTTCCAACAGGACAATGCGCCCTGACATAAATCGAGTTCTGTGATTCAGTGCCTTCAATTTCAGGCAATTCCATTGCTGAATTGGCCTATTTTATTGACTAATTACTGATTCGTTTTCTTTGAACATTATTTATTAAATGCTGTAGTATACCTATACTTCAATTCCTGATCGATATTTGTATTTTTTCTTAAGGGGGTATTCTAGTCTAGAAATTTAAAAAAATCGAAATTTTTTTATATTTTCAAAGTTTAGCTATTCAAGAATATGTGTACAAGAGGATTTTTCAACATTCTTCAAATTATTTTCGGAGGTATAGGCATTTTTCTTACCCGGCATCCAAACTGGTTCGGCCGGAACGCGAACCTTTAAACGCGTTTTTTCTCAAAACTGACTTTTTCGGAACGATACCCACGATTTCTCAGGTTCTATTGGACCGTTTTTTTTTGAAATTTTTATGAAGTCTTCTTTATAGGCTTGACTTTAGTTGGAAATAGCCCCATCCCCAAATTTTCATTTTTATTATTTTTAAAAAATTCGAAATAGTCAGAAAAAGTGATCCCAAAAAAGTGTTTTTCCCCACTTTTCCGTAGTTTCGGACATTGCGACGTTATTCTAGAATAATAATCCTTTTTTCTTTTTGGTTTCAGATAACTAGGAGGGTTGAAATCATGGGTAAGGTCACGTGGAAATTTTTAGAGACCCCTCATTTCGTCAGCTCATAATTTTTGATTTTTTTTTAGTTTTTAAGGGGGTATTGTACTCTAGAAATCAAATTTTTGGTAGTTTTTTGAATTTTATTTAAAAAAAAATATTTTTACCATCCATTTTTTTATGGTGTTTTTATTGATATCTTAAGAATACAAAAAAAAATGTACAAAAAATATTAAAAATTAAAATAATTAGAGGAAGGGAGAGACAGGTGTAAAAAAATCCTAGTGACATTAATCCCCATCTCTAATGGTGGTCTGAAAAAAAAATCAAAAGAAATTCTTAATCAGTAAGGATGCTGTTATAGTCCCTCCCTCAGGAAATACGATTTTTTTTTTTTGAAAAATGGCGACTGCCTGAAAATAAAAATAATTTTTTACGCTTTTTTTTAAGTTCCTGAATTTTTTTTAAATATTAAACACAAAAATTTTGACACAATGCCGGTAGGAACGATAAAGGATTATATAAAGAAGGTTCACACAAAATTTCAAGCAAATTGGTTGTATAGAACTTGAGATAATGCCGGTGCCGTGTGGAAAAAAGTAGTTTCGAGAAAAACGCGTTTAAAATTTGAGTCTACCTACCTACCGGGCTAGGTACTGCGTCACTAAAGTAACTGTAGCTCTTAAAATAATTTTAATTTTTAAAAATCCTTTGGAGGATATGTTCTTAAGGGTCTAAACTTTAAATATTTGAAAGAAAAAAAATCGAATTTTTCAAAATTCTAGAGTAGAATATCACCTTAATTTTTTCTCTACTTTTCTAAAATTAACAAATAACTAATAAAAAAAATGGATTGTAAAAATATTAATTGCATTTTTTTTACGACACTTCAAAGATTACCTGAAATTCATGCTTCTATACTAGAATACCCCTTAAATTTTCATGGGAGGGTGTGTTAATTAATGTACCACCACTGTACATGCAAAATTGATGTATTTATTGTATTATTTTTTAGTATTTTTTTTTTACCTTTTTGTTTAAATACTTTCTAAGTATTACTAAACATTTTTTATCGCTTTTATTTTTCATTTTATTTATTTTTTATTTTTTTGTTTGTAATTCAAATTTTGTTTTCTTTTTATTTTTGCATTACTCTTGTTGCTCATATGTTGCTTATTTTGTTTGATAATAATTTTTTTTTCATATAAACAATTATATTTATTATGCTGTACTCTTTTCTTTGCTTCTTTCCTTCTACTTTAATAGTCAAACACAAATTAAATAACATTCTAAATTGATCTCAACCTACTTGGCATTAATATACATGCATACAAACACATACGTACATACATGCAATATGTATATATACATATGTATTCAAACTGCACTCATTTTACATATTATTTTGTGTCAGAAGTGAAAATTTACGCGTTGCATTACTTTTCCAATATGTTAATTACCAAAGCCGTAATTGTCGCGCCACAGCTGGTCAACGCCAAAGTCAACATTGGCTATTTCTTTCCTAAAGCACATGCACATCCACATACATACATACATTCATACATACTGTATAGAGACTTGCAGTCATTTATGCATACATCAATGAATATGTAAGTATTAATTATGCGAATTGCTTGTCAGCAAAGCTAAAAAAAAACTATAAAACAACAACAATTTTACACACTATACGTGGGTTTACACATATTGTGTCATTTTTTATGTGTTTCTATTATTATTTGTTTTTTTATTTCTTTATGTAGGCACACAAAAGCGTAGCAACTACAACACTTGACTTGCAACAGCGTCACCATGTCACTCAGCGATTCTTTGCAGCGCTGACTTTTGATATGTTAATGGGCGGGGCGTGCGGGATAGCGTCACAATGGATTAGAATCGTTAGTTTGCGACTTTTTGCGAAAAAAACATACATATGTACATACACATATTAATGTTAGTATAAATTGACTCGCGCCCAATGCAACGAAAATAAATGATATGCAAACATACATACATACATATGTGTGTGTCATATCGTCAAAGCATACTTTTGAGGTGAGAAGGAAGTACGCTGCAAACTTCACACACACACATATACACACATAATTTTACATTCCGATTAAAATACTTATTATTGTGCTTTAAACTCATTATATAACAAAGGAACTTTTTGGGAAGAGTAATACACAGCATTAATAAAAATTTAAAAACAATAGCGAGAAAAAAAGAGCACTAAGGCTATAATACCCCTCACAAAGGCATTTCTTATACCATAAGAGGGTATAAAAATCTTTAGCTTGATTTTCATTGCTGATTTATTGGTCAGTTTGTACGGCAGTTATATACTATAGTGCTCCATAGAGAACAATCTTATTTAAAATTTACCAGTGAAGAACCTGTGGCTGATACGCCACTTACTTCAAATTTTACTCCACAAGTTCTTGCAGATAATGATGATGAGGAAAGCATTTTTTTTCGCGAGTACAAGAACATTGACCATTCTGGTTTTGATCTTAGTCAAACAAAGAAAGAGCCAGAAACTAAAGTATCAGTGTACCGTACGAGAGAATTTGGCGATTATTTCTTGATTCGTCAAAACGTAGTCTTAAATGTGAGTTCCTACATAATGGAAATACAAGGTATGTCGCAAAAGAAACAGAACTTTTTAAATGTAACTGTTTCTGGGGCGTCACCTATTGGCGGGTATATGAAATAAAAAGTTTGATCTCTTGTTGACATTTCGCAAAAATTTTAAGACTATTGGATAACTACAATCGATGTTATCGATCAAAAAGTGACAGCAGCTTTTGGTCATCGGGCGTAAAATGCATTTTGAACAAAGAGCAAATATTAAATTTTGTTTTAAACTTGAGAAAACGTTTACTGAAACGTTTCAAATGATGAAAAAAGTTTATGGTGATCAGTGCCTATTCCGTAGTAATGTGCATGAGTGGTTTAAGCGATTCCAATAAGGTCGTGAGGACCTCTGTGACGACCAGAAGTCATCGAAAAAAAGTCGTCTTCAGAAGTCAAAAATAAAGACAATGCTGATTTGTTTTTACGATTCCGAGGGTATACCTTGGTGTTATGAAGCGTCTTTTGTCACGCATTTGTCGTGCTCGACCACAATACCGTGAGGCAGGGTCCTGGCGCCTGTTGCACGATAATGCGCCATGTCATCGGTCGACGCTTGTCACTGATTTTTTGACAAAAAACTTTATATTAACAATTAATCACTCACCCTACTCACCTGATCTGGCACCCTGTGATTTTTGCCTATTTGGAAAACTTCATTTGCCCATGCAACGACACTGGTTTCAGGACATTTCAGCTATCCAAAAGGCGACGGCCGATAATCTCAAGAGCATTCCGAAAAATGACCTAAACATTCATTTGAAATACTAATTAACCGGGCTAAACGCTGTATCGAAGCACAAGGAAACTACTTTGAATAAAAAATATAACTTTTGAAAAATATTAATTTTTTGTTGTTTTTTTAACAGTCCTGTTACTTTTACGACAGACCTTGTTTGTTCAATGCAAATTCAAGAAAATTAAAAAGGAATATCCCACAATAGCCTTGGTTATGGAAAAAATTAAATACATAGAACATAACTGGCTGATATACGCCGATCTTAAAATGGAAAATTTTCTTTTGGGTCAACAAAAATGATATACCCAACTCACCTGTTTCATATGGTTATGGGATAGCCTCTTACGCGGTTATTACCGAGTTTGCAACAACGCGCCAGTCGTTCCAAGTCCAAGTGTAGCGAGGTCCTGGTCTTTCCAGCAAAGTGGAAGTCCTCTACCGCTACTTCCTGCTCTAGATTCGAGGAACTATATCAATGTCGTCGTATATGCAAAGAGCCACAAATCTTTCGCAGATCCTTTCTCTACTCAGATGTTTTCATCTTCCATGCTTCTGCACCATAAAGCAGGACGGAAATAATGAGTGACTTATACAATTTGGTATTTGTTCGTCGAGAGAGGTGACTTTACTTCTCAATTGCCAACTCAGTTTTGGCAAGGCTTATTTTCTGTTGGATTTCGAGGCTGACGCAGTCGTTGGTGTTAATGTTGGTTCCAAGATAGGCGAAATTATCTACAACTTCGATGTTATGACAGTTAACAGTGTCGAGGGAGGTCAAGTCACGTATGCGTCGATTTGATGATGTCGGGAGATATTGCGTCTTACCCTCATCTATTACCAGAACAGTTTCGAGGGAGATCAAGTCACGTATGCGACAATTTGAAGATGTCGGGAGATATTTCGTCTTACCCTCATCCACTACCAGACCCATTTGCTTCGTTTCTTTGTCCAACCAGTAGAAAGCAAAACTACCGACGCGGCTGTTATGGCAAATGGCATAGATGCTCTCGGCATACGCCAGCAGTTTTACACTCTTGCATAATATTGTGACAGAACACTGGACTAACAAACTTTGACCTTTGAGAGTGAATTTATGAATGTGATAAATGCTCCTCTAGTAGGCAGAGACGGCATTGCATTAGCCCTACTTCATCTAAAGCTAATTCAGATAAACCAATAGATAATAGCTCTAAGCAAGGATTGATAATATTTTAATTGTTATATATCAGTAAAATATTTCCATTGAGTATAGAAAAAATTAGAGCTGGTATTTGAACTGTCCTCAAAACAGAGATCTAATAAATTATATTAGAGATTATATGCCAGATATTTTTTAGTTAGGTTAAACATACATAATTTCTTAGAAAATAAAAAGACTCCGATCTATATTCAACACATTGATGACAAATATCGGCATTTCCGTCAAATGAGCACCCTCCAGGAAGGAGGATTTGTGCAAAATCTCTGAACGACATCTCATAACATAGGTACCCTGTTCAGGATTCAAAACCCATTTTAAATGTGTATCTATTTTTGAAGATCCTAAAGTGTTATTTATATACTTTTCGGCAACTAAAAAAATTCTTATTTAATTTTTGTTTATTTTCTCTGACAATTATACCTTCTTTCTTCAACAAGCTCAAAAGAATCAAGTTGATATATCCAAATTTAAGCGCAACAAGCAATTATTTTGAAAGCAACAATCAAAAATCAGCATTGAATGAATGGAAGAAAGCCAACAAGAAAGCAAGTTGAGAAAATTTCAATTCACGTTCTTTCAAGATCAACTTGCCCATCCAATCAAGCAACCACACAGCTAATGCAAAAAAATTACTCTGCACCTACCGACTTTCATACAAACGTACAAATGAGAATTTACTCAGCATTGCGTCGCGCTCACACAAAATAGTCAAAATCTTTCAAACTCGCTTTTGTAATATTTTTCGCTCCTTGATTTGCCATATTTGAAAAACACGCTGCCACAGTGAAGATCAGCCAACACACACAGCAGTGGCGTGGCCGGAAATGCCGCATACGAGAGGGGCTAGCAGGCGGATTACAAGGTACTATATAATTTTTTCTTCTTTTTAGTCGATAGCGCTTAGATTTAGAGGAACATTTTGAAATTCTGTATAAATTAGTGCTTTATCTTAATTTGTTGCTATAAACAAGAAGTGCCGCTGGATGATGAATCAGAAAAAAACTGCAGAATAATTTTTGTCGACAGTTGGAATGTTTCTAATCACACAGTGATATCTCGACAGCCATTCATAGAAAAACATGCTTTATAGTCACGACTAAATCACGTTGATTTTGTTGCATGTGAGAGTTCCAATAAAGCTGGTTACACGAGTGTTTATAAAGCCTTGTTTTTTCTTATAAATTCCAACCAGAATTACACAGTCTCCGATTTGTCTTGAACTCTTTCATAGTAACTACTACTGGCGTAGTCAGCAAACCTGATGTCAGAACCTGTTTCGCCATGTCGTGGTGACCTATCAGACTTATTGCTTTCTTTTCAATCTGAAACACAGCAACTGAGTTCAACCCAAGTCTGCGAAACAAAAAATAAAATATATATATTTTTTTCTAATATCGTTTCTTAGCAGGCTTTAGTGATTCTCCAACCGTACTTTTGCCAATGTTTCGAAAATGGAACTAAACTTGTTGAACGGTCCATTTGTCGATTAAAAATTAAAGTACCACTAAGGTGCTATTAAGTTTGTAAGCCCCAGAAGAAATAATGACCCTACAAAGTATATACAAATGATCATCATGGCGAGCGGAGTTGATTTGGGCAAGGCTGTCAGTCCGTACATATGTATACAAATTAGACCCTGAGTTTTCGAGATATCGATCTAAAATTTTTCACACGTCCATTCTTTCCCAAGAAGATGCTTAGCTCTCGAAACCGCCGATATGGAACCACTATAGGTAAGATATAGCTGTCTACAAACTGATTGACGAAAACCGAGCCCTTGTATGTAAAACCTGTGAAGGGTTTTTTTCTTGTTGGTTTCTAATCGTAATAGATGGTAAGTTTCTTCCATCGGGGAGCTACAGATCCCCAGGCCATATTAGGTTTGAGAAGGATCGGAAAGTTGCTTACATTGTCTCGTTGATAGTGATGTGTTCGTAGAATTTTGTTTGAACTATTACCCACTGAACCTCACTTTTTATGTTGACTAGTCTAAGAGATTGATGTAGATAGCGCTTACGTGGTTATAGTCGCGTTTACAACGGCGCACCAGTCGTTCTTTCTTTTCGCTGTTTGGCGTCAATTGGAGGTTTCAAGTGTAGCGAGATCCTTCTCCACCTGGTCTTTTCAACGGAGTGGAGGTCTTTCTAGTTCTCTGCTTCAACAGGCGGGTACCTTAAGAGCTGGAGTGTCCTCTTCCATCCGAACAACATGACCTAGTCAGCGCTGAGTTTGTCTATACATATAAACATTTTAGATGAGATACTAGTCTAAGACCTGAATGGAATGGAAGGAAAGGTTCAAGCTTACTTCAATGAGCAGTATACATATAATGGTATTGTGCGTGTCTTAACTCAATAGAGTTCGTTGGTAGAACTGTTTCGCCTTATCATAGTAACTTGGCGAATCAACTCTGTATGATTAAAATCCAAATAGCTCCAAAAATTTCTACAAAATTAAGTCCAGCAGATGACGCAAATGTTCGTATTTAGACTATTTGAAGAATCCACATATTTTTTTATTGAAAATTCCCACTTGTTCGAATCGGGAATATAACCGCACATTGGCGCCTCCATGCATCAACCCAATCGCCGGACGCCAGTGTTTTGCTTGACGCACCGTGTGTTGGCGTTTTAACGTTGTTATTCTTGATGTTGTTGTTTTTAATATTATTGGCATTGTCGCTATTGTTGTTGTTGCGACGGTTAAGGCTGAAAGTAAAAACAAAACGATATTCATATGGCGTCGCTGTCGCCGTTTCAAAGTGATTTTGGAGGAAAGCTTTGCGTATGTCTGTGTGTGTTCGCATTCATATTTGTGTGTATGTATGAGAGACCGCTTGAATAGCTGGAGGAAGCACAGCGCTGAGGCGGTGGGAAATGCGTGGCGTGCGGTGTGCGGCAGGCAGGTATTAAGCGCCTCAGCTGGCTGCTTGGCCGACGACTGGTAGTGGACGACGTCAGTCAAAGCTCAGGTGTGTGTGTGTGTGTGCTTGTGTATATTGTGACAGCAATATACTCCGATGGACCGCAACACCGCAAATTGTTTGCGCTTGAAAATCGTAAGCAGGTAGATCGACAGATCAGTTGTGACGCGATACTTGTACGAACTGCACGAAACCACAGCGTATCTCAGTGAATACGATCAGGCGTTGTGTTGTTGCTGTTGTCGCCGCCGGTGGAGATCCATATACGAATTAGTTGGTCGAATCGATATCGAATTTACGGTGTGTTGTGTGGTTTTTGTTGTTAGTATATTAAATATATAAATTAGTTGTTAAAACACATGTAGTTTTTGTTGTTGCGAGATTTTTTGTTGTCACCTCAAAGCGATGATTAGCCATTCTCGCGCGAATCTTACAAAGTGCTAAATCTAATTGGAACGAATTGGCGATTTTTGTGCATTTTGTTGTTGTAAAAAACATAAGCAACAATCGTTGTTTGTTTGTTGGTTTTAAGATGTAATGTGATCGCCAAGCTATTTATTGAATTGCCTAACGATTTATTGATTGATCGGATGTGATGAATCGGATTTCTACTGTCATATATTTGCGTCTTATAAATGTTGTGATTTTTTTTTTAAGTGGTGGATTTGATAAAATAAACTTAAAAAAAATATGAGTGAAAATAAACTGTAAAATCAAATTATATTAAAATATGTTGCAGAAAACCAAAAATAATTTAAGTAAAAAAAAAAAAATATAAAAAAAAAATGGAAAGAAAAATAATAAAAAAGTGTATTAAAAATAAATTATATTAACCAATATACATACATATATTTTATATAAATTAATTCAAAATCAAACTTGATAAATTATAATAACATAATTAAATAAAATTTAAGCACCAAAACTAAGTTAAATTTATTATGTTAAAGTTAATTATAATTAATATTTAGTTTTAAAAAATTTGTTATTATGATTAATTATAAACTTTTTTAATTAATTAATTAAAGTAAATTAAAAATAATTAACCTAATGTTGACCATTTATTCGATTTAATTAAAAGGCAGCAAAAATAAATCATAATTAATTTTTATTAACTATTAAAATTAAATTAAATCTAATTTTTTTAATTAGTTAATTATAATTAACATCTTTAATTAAAAAAAAATTATTTAAATTATTAATTTGAAAAAATAAGTTAAATATTAATTAAAAAATTAATTATAATTAATTTCATTTTATTAATTAAAGTTTAAGGTAAATTTATTGTTTAAAAGTTAATCATAATTAAAGTTTATTTATATTAAATGTGTTAATATGATTAATTAAAAACTTTTTTTATTAATTAATTAAAGTAAATTAAAAATAATTAACCTAATGTTGACCATTTATTCGATTTAATTAAAAAGCAGCAAAAATAAATCATAATTAATTTTTATTAACTATTAAAATGAAACTAAATCTAATTTTTATAATTAGTTAATTATAATTAACATCTTTAATTAAAAATTTTTTTATTTAAATTATTAATTAAAAAAAAATAAATTAAATATTAATTAAAAAAATAATTATAATTAATTTCATTTTATTAATTAAAGTTAAAGGTAAATTTATTATTGAACATTTTATTAATTAAAGTTAAAGGTAAATTTATTATTAAAAGTTGATCACAATTAAAGTTTATTTATATTAAATTTGTTAATATGATTAATTTAACACTTTTTTTTTAATTAAAGTAAATTGAAAATAATTTAACTAATGTTGACCATTTATTCGTTGTACATAATTGAAAATCAACAAAAATTAAACGTAATCAATTATTGTTACTACTAAAATTAAATTAAATTTATTTTTTTTTAATCAATTAATTACTATTAAGATCTAGAATTTAATAAAAATTTAATTGAAATTACTAATTGATAACAATTTGTTATACTTCATTGACTAACAGATTTCAACTAAAATGAATTGTAATAAAGAATATGCAAAAAATATTTATAATCTCTAAATATGTAACTGAAAAATATTTTTTCCAAAAAAATAATAATTAAATAAAGGAAAAGATTTAAGCTTTTGAAAAATAAAAAAAAAGATATTTTAAATGTGTACAAAAATTGCTTATAAGTAAACTTAATAATTAATTAAATTAAAAAATTAAAAATAAATTAAATCAAAAAAATTAAAAATTAATTAATTTAAAAAAAAATTAAAAATTAAAATTAAAATTGAAAAAAAAAAAATAAATTAATAGGTCAAAGCATACATTTTTTTATAATTAAAAAAATAAACGAACAGGCTTAATTATAATTTTTTTTAAATAATAAAGTTAAATTAAATTTTACTTATTAAAATTAAAATAATAATTATTATTAGTTAAAAATTTGTTATTAATTAAGTATAACAAATTTTTACTAATTAATATTTTAATATGTTAATTATTCAGGAAAGAATTCTCTCTGAATTTTTCTTAAACTTGTATTTCAAGTTTATTATATTATAACTATTATTATAATTTTTAATTATTAGATAAATTTTATTTAATTAATTAAATATAGCAAATTTTTATTAACTAATATTTTACATTAAAATTTTTATACGTTAATTATATATTTAATTATAAATTAATTAAAAAAGTAAATTAAATTAAATTTTAAGGGTGAATAAAACTAAATTGTGATCAATTTTTCATGGTTTTTAATTACATTGAATAATTGGCACAATAAATTTCATTAAATTGTAATTAAAGTGTGATGCGATTATTAACCAATTCCATTAACAATACAAAACAACAACAATATGCAATATGCAAGTAATCACTCCAGTTTGCAAAGTCGAGTACAATTAAAGCATAATAATTACTACGTCAAAAGGCATGCAACAATCTTATATAAGCAGTTATATGACAACAGTGAATCAAAAAAAAAACATGAGCACTTATTATATTTTTTTAAATTTTCATTGAAACCAACAACAACATTTCGGTGTGCTTGTAGTGCACTGCTTTGACGGATGAGTAATGAGTCAAGAATGAAAAAAACGCCATATAAGCAAACAGCAAACGAACGAACTTAGTTAAACGGCAAACTGCAGATCGAATCGAAATCGAATCGTCGCGATCGACTTGTTTAACTTGAGCGCTTGCACGCGCCCGAGAGAGCGCTGGAAAAAAGTGAAACCAATTAACGCGATTTTTTCGCATCATTGCCTCCGCCGACCGCACGCCGCGCCGCAAAGTGCAGCACAACAAGTGGAACGCTGTCGCCAAATACAGGCAATAATGCGCGAGTGTTGTTGTGCGATGCGGTGTGGGGCGTGGTATGGCGTACTAAGTGTAACAGCGGCCCTTTGAGCGCGCACCTGTGTAAACGAGCATCAGCTATTATTGGCGTTTTATTTTGCATTAAAATGTGTGACCATTTTTTTTTTTTTTGTTCTAATGATTTGTTGCAATGTTACTAGTACAATGCCTGCAGTTTATTGACTGGCGGTTGCGGCGAAGCGTGAAAATTACAATTTTTCCAAACATCTGTTCGTCTGGCAGCGCTATTCGCTTGTAACTCGGTGCTACACAACAACAACAAACAAAAAAAAAACTCAAATTACCGCACTCAATTTGAATAACATGTTTGGTTTTGGAAAATTTTTGCACCAAAGTGGTCAGCGCAGCGCATGTCCGATGCAAGGAAATTTAAATTGAATCGAAAAAATGAAAAAATTCACAAATTCGTAAATTAAATTGCATGCGCCAATGTGAGAAAAACTAAAACAGCTCGGCGCGCCGCTTGCTTGCTCCCAGCGCAAGCCAAATATCGAGTGGCCGCTGATTGCGGCTGTCGTCATCGTTACAAACCTGCTTCCAGCGCGCATGTGCAAACCCAATAAGCGCAAGTTTTAGTGGCTCACAACAATTACGCTGCTTATTTACGCGCGCACGCTCAACTCACTTAACGCGCTGCGTAACGGTGTAATGCGCCGCCAGCGCTTGAGTGACGAAGTTCAGCACACAATTAAGTGAAAAAACGAAGAACGCTGTAGCCAGTGCGACGCAGTCATTAAATTGCAAATTGGCGCGGGTGAGCGCCGCCACTAACATTGCCGGCAGCCCACATATGCGCTTGCGTATGCGCCGCCAACACTCGGCACGTCAATTCGTTGCGTGCGGTGCGCGCATTAGTATGGTTGGCTCGTGTGGTCAGCGACGGTAGCTTGTTGCCCACTGATTGACTAGCTGCCTGATTGGCAGTTTATGCGAGTCAGTTGTTAAGCTTTTTTTCTACTGCGTGGATTTTATTGTTGCTTTTCGCTTGTGTGCCAAATCGAGTTCGTTTCTTTTGTCTTTTGATTGTCGACCCAATTCTCTACGCTTACAACGGGATTGCCGATGATCGTTTCCTTTTCGAGCGTTGATTGCGTTTTTTTCGATTGTTTGACTGTCATTCATACAACTCGAAAACTCAAAGCAAGTTTTGTGTTCATTCATTTATTAGTTGGGCGCTTAAGTTTGAGTTAAGTGTATTTTCCTCTAACTTTTTTTAGTTGCTTGGGTTTTGTTATGCTCCTACAACATGTTGCTACAGAGTAAAATAGTTTTGTTCGAGATGGATGTAGGGTTATATATATATAAATATATAGTATATACATACATATACATATATCATAATCGAACAACTGCCACGCCCACAGTATATAAGATATAAATATTTTATTTGGCACAGGGAATCGCAGCAGCAAGGGACACCTGTGGGCAAAAAATATAAAAAAAATTGGGCATGGCACCACCCTATAATGTAAATATAAGGTGGTTCCAAAGTAAACAGGACTTTTTGAATCTAGCGCCCCTGGTGTCGCCATCTATATGTCGACTGGTGCGATAGTCTGCTATCTTTATCGATTGTCTAGTGAGAATTTCATGACATTTCATCGATTGGAAGTGAAGTTATTGCGTTTAAAGTGTCAGTATGTTTGTGTTATCGGTGCGAAAATGAGCTTCGAACAAAGAGCCAACATTAAATTTTGTTTTAAAATTGGCAAAACTTTTATCGAAACGTTTCAATTGATGAAACAAGTTTATGGCGATGATTGCCGATCCCGCAGTAGAGTGCACGAGTGGTTTCAACGAATTCAAAGTGATCATGAGGACGTAAATGACGATCAACATGTGGGCCAATCAAAATCCTTTATCCCCGGAAATTCCATCGAAACTGTGGGTGAAATCATTAAAATCAACCGAAATCGTCATTGAAATTCATGGAAATGGAATTGAACATATCCAAAACATCGATTTATCGCATTTTGACCGAGCATTTGGGCTAATGAAAGGTGTGTGCACGGTTTGCTCCGCACAAATTGACTAACGATTAAAAATTGCTCAGAATCCAACATTCGAAGGACGATTATTTGAACAAAATTCGCATTTTAATCGCACCGTTAACCACTCCCCGTATTCAACTGATATGGCACCGTGCGACCTCTTACTTTTCGGAAAAATGCATTTACCCAGAGGCCATTCAAAAGGCTTGCACCGGCATACTGGTGGCCATACCGGCCAACGAGCTAAAACACTCGTTCAACATGCTTTTGGACAGTGCAAAAAGCTGTATTGAATCAAATAAATTGATTTACGAAGAAACCATTTGTTCTGTTTTTTTTTTATAAGTCCTGTTTACTTTGGAACCATAAACCACAAAAATAGATAAAATCGGTTCGATGCTACCCCAACTGCATATAATAATTTGGTTTTCTAATGAACCTTATTTCGGTCAGTACATGAGCTATACTTATAAAGTATATGTACTACTGTGCCCAAAAAATAAGGTGACATTGCATTTTAAAAATGCTCCCGATGCAATGCATTTATGCCAACAGATTTTCCAATCTTCGAAACACTGGTTGCAGTCACTTTCCGGGATGGCCTTCAGTTCCGTCTTCGCTGCGGCTTGAATATCCTCTATGGTATAAAATCGGGGTCCCCGGTGCGGTCTTTTGAGCTTGGTGAACAGCCAGAAGTCGCACGGCGCCAGATCAGGTGAATACGGTGGTTGCAGAACGATATGAGTTGAGTTTTTGGCGAAATGATCACGAATTACGAGGGCAGTATGGGATGGTGCATTATCGTGGTGTAAAAACCAAGAATTGTCTTTCCACAATTCCAGCCTTTTCAGGCGGATAGCGTTACGCAAACGACGCATAACGTTCAAATAGTATTCCTTGTTGGCTGTTTGACCGGTTGGAGGGAATTCATAATGCACAGCGCCACGATAATCGAAGAAAACAGTCAACATGACCTTGATTTTTGAGCGACTTTGGCGTGATTTTTATGGTCTCGGCTCTCTTTTGGCACGATATTCGCTCGATTGATCGGTTGTTTCGGGGTCGTAAGCTTAGATCCAAGTCTCATCGCCAGTTATAATGCATTTCATGACACCCTGGTAGTCGGAAAGCATCATTTCACACACTTCAACTCGACGCCTTTTTCCAAAAAATTCAATATTTTCGGTACCAGTCGAGATTTGACGCGCTTGAGGCCCAAAACCTCCTTCAAAATGGTATTGGCTGAGCCTTTCGATATGCCAACTTCATCAGCAAGGTCTCTAATTGTTAATCGACGGTTTTTCAACACCAAATCTTTGATTTTTTGAACGTGAGCTTCGTCGGTTGAGGTTGATGGTCGTCCTGGACGCTCTTCCTCTTCGACACGTTCGAGGCCGGCTTGGAACTCACTATACCACTTGTAAAAAATTTTTTTAGACATAGCCTCATCACCAAAGGCTTTCTGCTCCATCCTCAACGTATCCGCAGGAGAAAATTGATTCCGTAAACAAAATTTAATGCAAATTTTTTGCTCAACAAATTTCGACATTGCAAAAAACGAAAAACTCACTTTTAGCAGCTCGCAAAACGACACGTATCTCAAACACTAATGAATATTTTGACATGAAATTTGACATAAATGTGACTGACAATACTACCAACCTAAAAAAAATAATTCTCCAAATCCTTCGACGCGCGCAGTTGAAAATTCAAATTTTTGAGCACAGTAGTATACTATATAAAATTGCTTAGATTCCGATCCTCTAATTGACGTTTTACACCTTAAGATATTTTCCCTGGCTTGCAAGAGTATAAAATGTTCGGTTAAACTGAATTTAGCTCTTCCTTACTTGTTATGCTTATATTTTTAGAGTTTGCTTGCTGTTAGTTTTTAATATAATTTTTTTTCTTTGCTTTTGCGCCTATGTTGTATAAATTTTTTGTTGCTTTTTAGTGCTTTAGTATGTAATCGGTAGCAGAGTGGGCGTAACGCGCTCAGCTTAGTGAATTCGTTTCAGTGCGAGCTTGTTTTAGCGCTCCTTTTTCATTTACTAATAATTTGTTGCGGTTAGAATATGGTTTAATTCAGTTTTGTTGTTGTTGTGTTGTACTTATTTACAACTTTATGTACAAGTACATTTCCTAAAAGCTATTAAACGGCTGGAGGCAATTTTAAAAGTGCTGCCAAAGCGTTACGATCCAGAGCATATATTGTTTTGACTTGAGAAGTTGAAACTTATATATAGGTCACCAAGCGCCTAGGCTTTCAGCAATTTATCCGGCAGGTCCAAAGCTGAATAAGTGCTGAAAACGAAAAGGTCTGAAATTTTTGATGTAGAGCTGAAGGTACATTTTTAACAATTTTTTTCCAGGATTTAATTAAACTTTGAATATTTTTCTAGTGCTCTCTGGGGGAAGTTATGGGGTAGGTATTTTTTTATTTCGACACAAAAAGAATTAAAGTGAATTATTGATGGAGTGACCATGTATTGTCATGACATACATTTCCAGAAAAGATACTGTACCGTTTTTAAATACTTTCCTTTTATTATGTGCTCAAAGAAATGTAAAGGGTGGGCCATATAAAATTTTAAATTTAAAAAGTCAATAAAAAAATGACTTGATATTTTTCAAAGGTCTAATATTTATTTAAAAGGCTGTTTTATGAAATTTATTTGTGGAAAACAATTTTGGACAAATGACCACCACGGCTGAGTTTACAGTAGCTTATCCGATCCACCCAATTTTGGAGTGCTTTCTCGATGGTTTCAGGCCTTTTGACAGCTACAGCAGCTTGAATCTAGTACTCTAAATCTTGAGTTGTTTCTGGATGGTTGGCGTAACATTTATCTTTAACAGCTCCCCACAGAAAATAGTCCAACGGAGTTAAATCGCAGCTTCTGGGAGGCCAATTCACATCACCTCTTTTGCTGATTATGTGATTTTCGAAGAAGAAGGGTGTAAAAGATTGAGTGTAGCCTTTGCTGTACGGCACGTAGCGCCGTCCCGTGCCCCAAATTCGACAATTCTACTTGTTAACGTAACCATCGAGGTGGAAATGAGCCTCGTCCGAAAAGATGATTTTTCCGTAAAATTTACCATCCTCGGCTTCTTTATCAATATTTCCCAGTTTTCTTCTAGTGAATAGCGACCCAATTCGTAAATTTTAGACTTTTTACTGAATATCTGTGTATGTCTGATATATAAGTCATGACGACCACTTCCCCCACTATCTTAAAACTTTCACACTAATTTTCAAAAATCGTTCCATTTGTTTCTCATTCTGATATAAGAATGCTGTTGGTTGCGGACTTGGATGGATTCTTTCACTTTACAGACTATATTTATATATGGTATTGAAAAACCACTTGTTTCTACAGCTATCTCAGTAAAAACAATCACAGGTGCATGTTTGTGTGCGTGGGTGCTTATATAATTGCGACGATTCATTTGTAAATAGTTTTCTAAATGAACCTGAAATGTCAAAACAACTTTAGTTTCAACTAGTTTTGTTGTTGTAATTACTTTTTAATAGCAATAATAACACCAATGCGATCGCTTACCTGGAATTTTGCTCCAGTTGACTTGTAATAGGTACAGATATACATACATACATTTGATGCTGTTTTGAAAAATTTCAATTGAAGATATTAGAATTGCTAATCAGAATTTTTGTATCAGCTTTTCTCACATTTTTAGATATAAAGGGTGGCACAATAAGAGTATTGAATTAGGAAAATAATATTTTTAAGATATAGCCCTGTGTTTCGAAAATTAAAAAAGAAATGGCCGCGAACCCGCATTTTAAATGGTTAAATGTAAATATTGTCTAAACCATTCTACTCAACCGAACTTGCCGATTCAAAGCCTTTTCAGCAACCGCTGTGAAAATGAGTAATCAAAAAATGTTGAAAACTACAAAAGTGCGATAACTCATTGAATAAATATGTAAGTCCTTCGCATTAAGGGGGTATTCTAGTCTAGAAATCAAATTTTGGGCAGTTTTTTGAATTTTATTTTATAAAAATCCATTTTTTATGGTGTTTTTATTGATATCTTAAGAATACAGAAAAAAAAAATTTTACAAAAAAATATTAAATTATTAAAAAAATGGCACATCCTGGTGACATTGATCCTGACTCTCCTGGTGGTCAGAAAAACAAAATTGAAAGAAATTCATAATCAGTAAGAATGCTGTTATAGTCCCTCTCTCAGGGAACACGAATTTTTCGATACAAAGTGAATCGGAAGTTCGAAAATATTTTTGTTATATACTATAAGTGTGAAGTGTTGAATCGATTTTAGCCATTTTTGACACAAATTATTATCCGATTTTGATAATTCTTGAGTTTAAATACGTAGAGGACACTATTTGTGCAAAGATTTACTCGAATAACTTTATTGATTATGGATTCGTACACTGTAAAGTGAAAGAATCGAATGGAACTTTGAAGTTTGCTTTTTGGGAAGGAGGCATAAAATAGAAATCATAGGATAACCTCACACACTAAATTTGGTTGAAATTGATCAAAAAGTTCCCGAGATATCGAATTTCATCTAATTTTTACACCAGCTCCAACAAATTCCTTCCTTGACATCCTGGTTTTGAAATTTAAGGGGGTATTTTACTCTAGAATTTTGAAAAATTCGATTTTTTTTTTCATATATTAAAAGTTTAGACCCTTAAGAAGAAGTATCTTCCAAAGGAATTTTAAAAATTAAAATTATTTAAGAGCTACAGTTACTTTAGTGACGCAGTACCTAGGCCGGTTCGGATTCACTTTTTAAACGCGTTTTTCTCGAAACTACTTTTTTCCGCACGGCACCGGCATTATCTCAAGTTCTACGAATATACAACCGATTTATTTGAAATTTCGTGTGAACCTTCTTTATATAATCTTTTATCGTTCCTATCAGCATCTTGTTAAAATTTTTATTTTTAATATTTTAAAAAAATTCAGGAATTTCAAAAAAAAGAGAAAAAAATGATTTTTATTTTCAGGCAGTCGCCATTTTTCAAAAAAAAAAAAAAAATTTAGTGTTCCCGGAATATAACAGTATCCTTACTGATTAAGAAAATTTTTTGTTTTTTTTTTCAGACCACCAGGAGAGTCAGGATTAATGTCACCAGGATGCGCCATTTTTTTTACACCTGTCTCTCCACCCCCTCTAATTATTTTAATTTTTAATATTTTTTTGTAAAATTTTTTTTTAAGATATCAATAAAAACACCATAAAAAATGGATAGTAAAAATATTTTTTTTTTTTTTTTTAAATAAAATTCAAAAAACTGCCCAAAATTTGATTTCTGGACTCGAATACCCCCTTAAGCCCAGCTAGGCTCGAGCACACACGTTCTCAAGGCTATATCTCCGTAACTATTACTCGGATTAACTTAAAAATTTAGTACAATATTTAAGAGGTGTTATAGAATTTAATAAGATAAAAAAAATCGTTTTTTTTTTTACCCGTAAACCAAGGGTTACTTAAGGAATTATATCCATTTGTGAATTTCAGAAAATATATTGTATGTTTTTGATTATACATTGAATGTGTATACAACGAATGTGTACACATATGTATTTGAAAATATTCTCCGAAAATATGAAGTTGATACGGCAAACAGTTTCGGCTATGGGTTTATAAGGGTTTTTGTTTTGAAGCTTACTGTATTTTGCCATCCTATTTCAGTTTAAAAACACCGGGCATAGCCACAATCATCACACATTCTTTAAGATATATCTGGGAAAGCTTGTCTACTTACAAATATCTTATATATGATTGTATTTTACGGTCAATAATATATACGGAACCCTAATTAATGTTAAACTAGTGCACCATTGTACCCAAAAAAAAAAACTAATATTGTGGCATTTCTTTGATAAATGGCACATATGCGATGCTTACACATTGGCAAGAAGTTTAGCAGAATTTTATTATTTTTATTATCGATATTAAAGGTGAAGAAAAAGAAATCGAGCCTTCCAACTGTCACTACATCCAGCTCCAGGCTTTCCTTGGCGATTCTGTTGCCGATCTAATACTATATAAATCGATGAGTTATTTCAAACTTGTAATTATTGGATGGTGGTTGGAAATAACCCAAATTTAAAAGACCACTGGTGATGGTAGGAAATAAAACTGGTAGCCTTCCCAATCAATTTTATAGGTACACCATCAGAATCACTAATTTATTGAAAGAAGGAGAAAAGTTTGTCCTTCTTATGCTGAGCTCTATAAAGATCATACATACAAAAAGAAAAATCTAAATATATTTTATTTTCAACAGAGTCACCGTTGAAACTCGTTAGGTCCCATGATCGACAAGCTATTTTTGCGTGCTATAATATTTATAAAAACAAAATAAATCTAAATAATTCGTAAGTTTTCGAAAAGTATTTTTAGACATACATGCACTCATATATGGCCATACATGCACATATACGCGCACACAAAATGCCTTCTAAGGCCGACTCAACGCACTTTTCCTTAGAAAACGCCCACTTGCACGCAAATAACTAACAAATATGATATAAATATATTTAGAGTATGTATATGCATATTCCGTCATGATTACATAACAATAGGGCTGCCACAGCTGTTCGCTGATTTATTCCATTCGTGGCGCGGCGTACGCGACGGTCGCTCCCAACTGTCAATATCAATGCCATTTATGGGACGCATAGGCGACTTCCATTTCCATATGCATTTGGAATACTTATTTACATACATACACCTGTACATATGTATGTGCATATGTAAGTGTATACAAGTGCCGATTGACTCGATTGACGGCCAAGCGCTGACGGTGGTGCCAGTGCCAATGCCGGTTGTGGACTGTTGGTGAGACAGACGTGATTGTCATTTCCACTGTTGATGTTTTTGTGGCTAAAGTTGACTACTCGTTTGTCTATATATGCGCATGCCACATATACATATGTTTATGCGGGTATTCATGTAATGACCTTGATTTTAATGCGGTTGTTTTAATGCGTTTTAATGCGCACGCGTACCACAGTTGGTTGAATAAAGCATCAATGGACTTTTTTATTAGCTCGTATTACATTACAGATCGTAAATTAGTATGCCGAATGAATGAGCGTAAATCTGGATATATGTACATATATCTATGTCGTGTCTGATTGACTTATCGTTATCTAAAAGCGCTTACCGACTTGTTGCTAACAAGCATACTGGCATTACTCATGAATGAAAATAATTCCATTAAAAAGATCGAAATAAAACAAAAGTAAGCGCGTTTGGGCTTCACAGCAGTTCAAACACCTCCCAGTGCATTAATAATTCATTAGGCTAATGAGCTTGATAATGAAATAACTGAAGCCAAAATACTTGCAATTGAATGTACTGTTTTGTGCTGGAATGTGATTGTGGAATACCAAATTCAACACATTTTTATTATTTTATTACTTTTTATTTAAACATATATTATTTTGAATTACTATTTGTCAATGTTAGCCAGTTGAAGTTACCCATTAACATACTCGTATAACAGTTTAGTTTTTTCCTTGACGGAAATTTAGAATTGCTCTCTATCTAAAGAAAGGATAAGTTCGGGTGAAACTCTTGCAAAAGGTAAGAATCAAAGCCAGGAATATGCCTTAAAATGTAAAACGTCAACCACAGATTCGAAATCCAAGCAATTTTATCATACATATACTATACACAAAGACAAACTGTTATGAGTAAAACAATCTTTTTAATTTTCACCCGATACAACCCATTTTGATACACAAAGTTATTATTGCCACGAGAAAATTCTCTCTATATTTCACTTGTACAAGGTCTGTCGCAAAAGAAACCGAACTTTTTAAATATAACTGTTATATAAAATAAAAAGTTTGATCTCTTGTTGACATTTCGTAAAAATTTTAAGACAATTGGATAACTACAATCGATGTTATCGATCAAAAAGTGACAGCAGCTTTTGGTCATTGGTCGTAAAATGCATTTTGAACAAAGAAAAAATTTTAAATTTTGTTTTAAACTTGGGAAAACGTTTACTGAAACGTTTCAAATGATGAAAAAAGTTTATGATGATCAGTGCTTATCCCGTAGTAATGTGCATGAGTGGTTTAAGCGATTCCAAGAAGGTCGTAAGGACCTCTGTGACGATCAGAAGTCGGGCCAAAAAAAACCGTCTTCAGAAGTCAAAAATAAAGACAATGCTGAATTAGTTTTACGATTCCGAGGGTATTGTACACCGAGAGTTCGTCCCACCTGGCCAAACGATTAATGCTGTGTTTTACCTTGATGTTATGAAGCGTCTTTTGACACGCATTCGCCATGCTCGACCACAATACCGTGAGGCAGGGCCCTGGCGCCTGTTGCACGATAATGCGCCGTGTCATCGGTCGACGCTTGTCACTGATTTTTTGACAAAAAACTCCATATTAACCATTAATCACTCAACCTACTCACCTGATCTGGCACTCTGTGATTTTTACCTATTTGGAAAACTTCATTCGCCCAAGAAAGGACACTGGTTTCAGGACATTTCAGCTATCCAAAAGACGACGACGGATATTCTCAAAAGCATTCCGAAAAATGACCTTAAACGCTCATTTAAAATGCTAATTGACCGGGCTAAACGCTGTATCGAAGCACAACGAAACTACTTTGAATAAAAAAATATAACTTTTGAAAAATATTAATTTTTTGTTGTTTTTTTTAACAGTCCTGTTTGTTTTGCGATAGACCTTGTATATCCCATACATTGACCGATATTTTCGGTCAAAATCAACTATATATACTAGGGTGATTCAAAAAAAACTTTTTTTTTTCGATTGGTACTCGGGAAAATAGTTCCTAGACACCTCTAAGAAAGCCTCTCCATATATGAATTTTCATTTGTAACGGCATGGTCCTCTTACATACAGTTTTCTTTTTTTTTTTATAATCAGATATTTTATTATTTATATCTTGCTTCCAACTGCTTGAAAAAATATCTTGTTCCTTAGATTTTGTACCAAATTGAATGCTCTACAAAACAGGTCTCCTATGATTTTTTCGTAAACCCAACCGTTTAAAGGATATGAACAATTAAAGTTTGATTATTTTTGGGAAAATTTTTTATTTCAAGTTAAATAATATATAAGAAGTAGGCGTGGTTTTAGTCCGATTTCTCTCATTTGTGACATAAGAATGTGAGAATAATACCAAAGTTAGTGGTAGTCGATCGGTCGGGTTACGTGATATGTGATTTCATTAAAATTTTTTACCAATCCTATAATTTTTAAACCTGCTCCCATAAAGCCCTCTCATACCATATCGGGTTTATAATTAAATCAGAAATGGGTCTTCTTTGAGAAAATGATTTTCGATGAATGTGAATTTGTAGATTTATGAAGCGTTGTACCATACCAAACTTGTGAAACTTAATCTGACGAAATGACAAACTTTACTGAACAAAATTTGACACAAATCTGTTAACAAACATGGCCGCCAGGAGGTGTCAAAATCATGTATTTTCTATCGGTAGGTGATGTACTTAGTGCATATGGTTGTAATTAAGTCCTGAGAGAACTCAAAAGTTGGAAATGCTTTAATTAACAAAATAATAATAATTTTCTCTAAGAGATATTTCTAGAAACATAAAAGCTTTAAATTTACCATTTTTCGTTTGTTCATATTTTCTTTTTTATACTTTGAACAGGGTGTACTAAGTTTGCTATACCCGTCGGAGACCCCATGAAGTATACATAGTTTTATATATATAGTATATAGTGAAAGATCTGCTGACGAGTTGAGTTGCTTTTATCCATGTACATCTGTATGCTTTTAAGCGAACTAGACACTAAGTTTTTGAAACATTACCGCCAATATCGAACCTCTTTAGGTTATAGCTGCCAAGCAAACTAACCCCTTAAAATCAAATCCTTATGTGGAAAGCTTTTATTTATTTTATTTGACAAAATATCTGGCATTAATTATTGTTAAAAATCTCCAAAGAAATTTTAGAAAATGGACCAGTATGTATGTAAGTATATACCACAGTGATTCGATCTCAAAAATTTATACCACCGTACTCGTATCTACTGCCAACTGAACCTTAAAATAAAGTTTACGGAAAAACAATAAAAAAAATCGTCCCACTCCGGGATTAGCAGGGATAGTTGTCAAATTAATTGAAGCGTTTTTAAGGAAAAAAAATGCCGAACTTCCCCAAAAAAAATACGATTTTACTTATTATTTTATATAGTTGATCGTGTTCAATTTTTTTTCGTGTATTTTTTTGAAAAACAAAAATTTTTAAAAACAGGTCCCCAAAAGTCAATGTCAACAAAAGTTATGGCTATTTGAAAATAAAAAAGCCATTTTTTAGCAAAACATAGCAAAATTCATAACTTTTTGAAAGTTGGACAAAAAATTTTGAAAAAATTCTCAAAAATGTTTTTCAAAGGGTAGAAAAGGATGGATAAAATTCAGCAAAATCTAAAGAGGTCGGGTTCAAAAGTGGTCGATTTGGTATGGAGTATATATTTATTTTGATAAAAAATAATGAATTGAATGCCAACGGACTTCATAATAAAATTTATGGTTATAATGAGTAAAACCACAATTTGTATTTAAATACATACAAACACAAACAGACATGAGACAGATATTTTCTTGTCATTTGGAGTTTTTTCTTCACTTCAGCAAACAGCGATTAGTCTGAATAGCGCAGAGTTCAAAAACCCATTAACAAAAAAGGCAACATAAATAACAAAAAAAAATAAAATAAAATAAAAATTGAACAAATATGAATTCCAGAAATTATAAAAATGATGAAAGCAATATACAAAAATTCAAAACTCAAAAAAAAAAAAAAATCGCAGAAAATAAAAGAAATAACTTTGATTTGTGTCTGACAATAAGTGTGAAGAATCGATGGAAATCAATTGGGTGTTTATGTAAATGGACAAACGAAACACATGCAGGAATATCTGTATTTATTCATGTTTCACATTTTTCTTATACATACATACATAGTATTTTATATAATATGTATGTTTGTTTGCATATAGACTACTCTTTATATGGCTTTGGTCACGGTTGTGTGTGTGCGGTTACCGAACAACTGTTAATACAAAAATAATTATGAAAAACCAAAAATATTTTTGTGTGAATCTATAAATGGTCCCCAAAGCTTTCCATTATTCTTTATGTCATTAAGGTTGTTTTTTATGCATGGCATAATATCTATTCTTCTGTATTCTCTTGTATTTCTCGTTATGGATTATTATTTATAACTTTTAGTGTTATTTATGTACTTCAGTTTTTGCTACCATTTCCTATGAGCTTCTTTATTTACAATCCAATGCTAATACCATTAAATGGGTAACATTAGGGTGTGACTTTTTTTTTTATTAAAAATAAAGTCTACCAGAAGTTGAAAGTATTAAAATAACTGCTTACTAATCTCATAGCTACTTAATATAGGTATTTTCAAATTTGACTATTATTAAAGACTTGTTTGTTGTGTGCCAAAAAAAAGGCGTCTGTCGGTGAGAAGAATTTTTCTGCTTAAAATTATCTCAAATCCAAAAAAACCAAAAAATTTTTGTTACCATAAAATAATACGGGCAAAAATCACAGGCCTGGCCCAAAGTTTGATTTTTGACAAAATGGCAGCTTCCCAAAAAAGTTTTTTATTTTTTTTCATTGTGGTTTAAAAGGTATGTTCGGTTAGATTCCACTGACTGGCTGTCACGCCATCCATGGGCCTACAGGCGCCATTAATAATATGAGCTGAAGATTCAGTCGTGCCGGCTTTCAACGCTTTTTGTGAAGTTTAGTAGAAACTTCTTATTTAAATCTGTTAATCAATCTTTGAAGTGCGAAGCCCCTAACTATCTAAGCTGAGTTATAAATAAGGCCGGACATAAGTAGAAGGGGTACTCCAAAGTCCCTTGCACTTTTTTCATACCTCATCATTAAAGATGCCCATATAGCACGCATGTGATGCCAGTAAGCTGTAACTTAGGCCAACAATTGCCCTGCAGTCTTTTCGATACCGTGTGAATAGAAATTTTGAATGATTTCTTTCCTCAGATGATCCTTGGCAGATGATCTAGGCGATTCATGCCCCTAAGACATTCCAACACATCTGATCCGTCTTTCAGTCCTTTCGGAAATTTCATTGCGTATTGTTTTTAGCGACTTGTGTATTTCCTGAATTGGTTTGGCATTCAAGTGGATGGCACTTTTGGCAATCTCATAAACTATTTCTTTCCGGGAACGCCCTTGTGGCCTGGAACATAGTATATATGTAGCCGCTTATCCACAATATCCACTCATTTCCTGCTTATAAGGCTGGCTCAATGCATTATAAGACTATTGCTTTAATTGCCGCTTGGCTATCGATGTATATATTTTTTACGTCATTTCCTGCGATATTAGCTATCTTAGCCGCAGTTTTCTTGAACGTAAAGTCTTCTGTCTGGAAGATACTTATTAGTAGTAGTATTTCGGCAGCGTAAAGGGCTGCTTGAAATCTAGCTACATGCTATAGATCTCGGCGACCACTCTATCAGCAATGTTTGATCCGTTCGTTTAGATGTTGAAAGTACCGCTGATGGCTACATCCAAAGTTTTCTATGGAAAATTCACCAGGTGCCTTTTATCTTACAGCTGACTTCGCTGCAGCGAACAGCGAGCCGTTGTTTCGCTTCAATGGTTTCCAGTACGAGATTTTCTTCACAGTGGTCCACCACACCGCAGCACCGTAAAGTAAGTGACAGGCCTTACGTTGACCCCGCATCTTCTTACAAGCATAAAAGGAGCTGGCCTTTTTTTACCCTCCTTAGTAGTTAACTCTCGAGCCACGGATATTTCCATGACGTGATCTTGCAACTCCTTATAAATCGTGATGTAAGTACTTAGCGGACCACCCTAATTTATATACCGCTGTGTTGGTTATACTGTGCAAAAAGGAACTGTATAAGGTGAGCTCTTAATGACATCGGCCAATAATTTTTCATTATCGCAACATAACAGGTTACTAGTATCTATGTCTAAAACAATAAATCAAACAACCGCATCGTATTTAGTAAACATTATTCCCTAAAACGCGATTTTGGGAAAATAATCTGAGTAGTGTATTAAGTAGCATTTAAAAAGATATTTCTTAAATTTTTCAAGTATTTAGGGTTTCCCCAAAACTTACCTTTCCCGACTTTTGTTTTTTTTTTTTTTTTTAATTTTGCTGCCATTGATCCAATTATAGATAGAATTACGAATCTAACCACAATACTTTTCGCCACTCAACGTAAGCCGCACAGTGCAAACAGCTAAATTGCCGACCCCTTAAGGCAATGAGCAAGGCAGTCGGCCGACGTGCTGTCAGGTTTGGTGGCTACCAGCAGGCGTGTGTGGGCCGCTGCAGCAATTTCAAGAATCTGAAGCTTTGATTGAGTTCAAAGCTGGTTATTTGGACTTAGCCTTTGAGGGAAAATCAAACATCAGATAAAACAAGCTCAGTCGCACACATTCAAGTACAGCGACAAGTCAAACCACTGCTCTGAATAAAGCGAAGCTTTGGCGACAAGTGACGACGCCTTTTTTGTGTTGACATTTTCAGTGATTGTTTTGCTGCTGTTGTGGTTTCTTTTTTGTCTTTAATTTTGGTTTTGTTTGCGATCAAATTTAATTTTCGGTTCTTTAACGCGATTTTTTTTTTGTTAATTTTCGGTATTTTAATTTATTTTATTTTTTATACCCTGAATAGGGAAATGTGTAACACCCAGAAAGAAACGTGAGAGACCCTGTAAAATTTATATATACATACATACATATAAGATCAGCGTAGTATTTTGAGTCAATTTAGCCTTGTACACCTGTCAATTAGTACACCTGAGTCAATTTAGCCTTGTACACCTGTCTCTTTGTCTCCAGCTCAACTTGTCTCAGATTTTGAAATATTGAGCTGAAAGGTGGCACATAAGCTTTTCTTCCCAAGAAACTGCTTATTTGTCGGAACCGCCTATATCGGACCATTATTGGATATAACTGCCATACCAACTGACCGATCCAAATGAAACTCTTGTTTGGAAAACTTTTTTATTTGATAAGATTTCTTCATGAAATTTGACTTGGATTATTGTTCGAGATAGCGCTACACTCTCCGAACAAATTGTTCAGTTTGGACCACTATTACATATAGCTGCTAAGAAACCAAGATAAAGATGATGTTGTTATAACGGGCAGCAAATATTAGATAAGTTGTCAACGACGTCATCCAACGCTGCTGTTTCGACGGGCCGGATCAGAGGGTGAAGGCTGTGGGGTTAGTAGTGCATGCAAAGCCATCTCTGTCATACGGGGACTCATTGCACGCTGGACATATGTTTCATATGTCAGGGTCTATTCTGGATAAATAAGAGTTTAACCTGTTACAGTATCTCGAACGAAGCTGGGTCACTCTCGATTCTCGCGGCAACTCGAGCTCTTCGTTTGCAATGGGTGGTGGTTTGACTCCAAGTATGCCATTCACTGAGAAGGAGTCGTAAAGGATCCACTGTGAATGGCGGTCAGTGCATGTCTGAAGTTTATTGCGTCCGAATTCTGGTCGACGTATTGCGTTATGTCGTCGACGTAGTTGAGGAAGGACTTCTTGATGTTCCTAGGGAGCGGTTCCGCTCCAAATGAGTGATTGCAGGGATAATCCTTGCAGAAACTTCTTGGAAGGAGTTAAGGAGCATATGGACCTCACTGTGCAGGTGTTCGATGGGAGATTTCATAGGCATCCTGTCGTAGTTCGGAATTCAGTCTTCTGTCATGTCTGTAGCTTCATCGTCTGCATTTCACTACATCCAGGCGACCATATTGGTACGGCGTAGCTAAAGACCAACCGCCCGATCGCCTTGTAAGTTACCAACAACGTTTCTTTATCCTTTCCTCGTGTGCAGCCGGCTAGCGACTTGAGAATTTCGTTGGGACTCTGTACTTTGGTAATAATCGCGGTTGTGTGAGGAGTGGAGCAACATAGTCTGTCGAAAATCACACTTAAAATCTTAAGCTTATTGACAGTCGGAATCTTAATGCCATCCACTGCAATATTAAGGTCAAGTCTGTACTCCAGTTCGTCCAGTTTGTGAATATGGTCGCTGAGGATTTAGTGGGGGAGAGTGTTAGGTTCCGTGCAGCGAGGAAGCGAGAAAGGTAGGAAAGAAAGGCGTTTTCGTCAAGTTAAAGATCATTTTATATCCTTTACGATATAAGAAATCACACCCGTGAAGTGTATTATAGCCCCGGTACAGCTGAAGTCTACGTTTTTTTCTTTAATTTTTATTTTCAACAAAAGCAATCGATGGCCAGTCGCGGCTTAGAAAATCTTACTTGTTTTACAAACGCTTTGTGCGCTTTCAAAAGCCACTTATGTTGAACGCGCTTGTTGTTTGCATTTTTATGGCTATTGTTTTTTGTCGTCTTGACCAAATGCGTGTGCGCACGCAATGCAAACATAGCCCATACACACACTTACATAGGCAAATAAATGTTTCTACAAATGCTTGAGATTAATAGGTCAATGCTGATGTCGCGACGCCACTAACAACCGACTGACTACTAAAAACTCTTTTCCACGCACAACATGCGTACGCACAAACACACTTAAGTACAAGTACTGACATACCTAACTATGTGATTGTTTGCGCTTCATTTTTGCGCATCCGCGCATGCGTATTTAGTTGATGGCTCTGCGTGTACTTTTTAAGTTGGCAGGTGGGAGTGTCTTATGGCATTCCGCATTGTTGAGTTTTAAAACTGAAACTTAAAAGTTGTTGTTTTGTTTTAGTGCTTATTGTTGTTGTTTCACAGAGCTACGTCAATTTGTGCGCATCAATGAATTGGCAAAATAAATTTAGTTGAAGGTAATTTGTAGCGAATACGAGTACTCACCTACATACCCACATAACTGCTTAGGTCGTCTGTGGCACGATTGGCGCTAGGCAATGTATGAAGAAAATAACGGTACATTATTAAGTCATTGTACAAAACGTGTTTTAGACACTCAATTAGTCTATAGAAATTTGCATACTCATCAACAGTTGTACACGAATATGTAGGTATGTATTTAGTAGTGTTGTAAAAATATCCAGAGAATGTTTACAACAGTGACTCATGGAATTTCAAATCAGCTTTGAGGAACTAAAAACTTTGCCTGAGAAACTACATTGTTTATTCTGAGGATTAGCTTTTTCTGATCACATTTTAACAGCTGTTAAAATCACCTCAACACTGTAAATCGCCTATGAACAACTGAGAGATCTCTCATCTCAAAAATAGCATCATTGTTGGAGGTAACTTATGGACTGATTTTTAGGAGATGATAACCTCAAAAGAAAAAATGTATCTAAATGAATCGATCAGTAGAATATGTATAAGAGATATTTCGAAAGTTAAAAAGACATAAAAGGCTAATTGCTTTTTTAAATAATACCCTTGACCAACAGTTCTATGAATTGTTCATGTCATAAAAAAATCCGATGCAAAAACTGTTGATAACATTAATAGCTTCGTTGGCAACACTTATAAAAAGTTTGAATTTTAGCTTTTTTGAACTTATTTGGCATGAAAATAGAAAATAAGTGGCAACCATTTTTTGGGCTTAAAGTATTCGGTATTTAAAACGTTTATATAGATCACTGGTAAACATTAAAGAAATAGGTGTTGAATTTTAAGTTTGACGCGGTTTTTATAATACTAGTATAAGCAAAAAAAATAAGACATAATTTTAAAATGCTTAATTTATTCTTCAAAATCTATGTCGTCCCCCTCAAAGCCTCTTTGCCTTTGGCCCCAATAAAATTGTTCAACCTTTTCCCACTCCACGAAACACTTGTTGAAGTCATTTCATGAAATAAAATTCAATGCTCGTAGCGATTCACGTTTAATGGCTTCAATTGACCCAAAAGGTTTCCCCGGAACGATCGTTTGAGTTTGCTGGATAGCCAGAAGTCACATGGAGCTAAATCAGGCGAGTGTTGGGGTTGCGGCACGATACTGGTTGAAAATTTGTCGAAAAACTCACTCATTATCATTGTGCAAAAACCAAGAGTTGTCGGCTTCTTTTTACGAACAGCTCGTGCGAGCGACGCAACCACACGATTTCTTGTTAACAGTTTTGCCGGTCGGAAGGATTTTGGAGTGCACTACACCTCGTTAATCGAAGAAAGCTGTCAATATAAACTTAATTTTCGACCTGCTTTGACGAGTTTTTTTCGGCTCCGCCTCAATTTTGCCACGATTTCGGCTGATTGATCGTCTGTTTCTGGGTCGTAAGCATAGATCCAAGACTCATCGCCAGTAATACATTTCATGACATCCTGGTTGTCGGAAAGCATTGTTTCGCAGACGTTAACGCGACGCTGTTTTTTCGAAAAAATTTAGTGCTTTTGGAACTAATTGTGCTTTCACTATTCTTAGGCCCAAATGATCTTTCGAAATAGTTTTCAGTGATCCTTCCGATATTCCAACGATACCAGTAAGATCTCTGATTATTAATCGTCGATTCTCAAGCTTTTGGAATAATTTGTACCAATCAAAAACACTTGCTTGTGACAAATAATTATCGCCAAAAGACTCTTCTAACATTCTGAACGTTTCGGCATAAGAAATTTGGTTCCGCACACTAAAATTAATGGAACTTCTCTATCCAATAATTTCACTCATCGTAAACATCGCTGAATGCACTTTAGATACTTAAGATAGGCAAGCGTATACAGATGTTACTGACCGTTATACCAATATAGAAAAAAAATACTCCTACTAATGGTTTTTCGCGCGAAATTTAAATTAAAAACTCTAACTATATTTTGCCAACAGTAGTACATTGTCCAACCCTGAAATTTTCAATTAATGGTAAACTTAAAATTTTGTTTTGGCTTAAAGAACAGTCTGAAACTTTTTTTTGACCGTGAAACTTTAGTTCAAAATATATAATTTAACTAATAGACTCGCCGTCGCCTTGTTATGGCTTTGATATATAGTATACTAGCAGCCTGTCCCGGCATCGCACGGGGTAGACAATTATTTATTTTTGGTTATATCCCACAGTTATATTTGTATGTAAGTCTATTTAAGTTCAATTTCTTTGATGGCTTAAGTGGCGAGCACTTTTGAAAAATTAAAAAATAAAAATAATCAAAAAATTAAAATAACAGTAATAAATAATGAATTCAGTCGTTTTACATATAAGTAAATAATAAATTATTAAATAAATATAATAATAATATTCTTTAAAAATTAGCGTGTAAAAATATTATAAGTAAAAGTAATAATTACGAAAAAAATAAATAAAATAAAAATACTAATTATGAAAAATCAAAAAATAAAAATAATAATAATCAAAAAATTAAAATAACAGTAATATATAATGAATTCAGTCGTTTTACATATATTTTTGCCACTGCACGTGCTCAATTCTGCTAAATAGCAGCGACAACGTCGATTACCTTACTTTGATTCTATCGGCTTTGTTAGCCGCCAAATCGAACATCATACAGAATTCAATTTGCACCTTCTCTATACTTTACATTCTCTGGTCCGGCGCGCTTTTCAAAATGCATCGCAAACAACGGCCACGGCGCTATGGCGGTTTTGTTTACTTTTTGAATTTTTTAACTCGTAATATCTTTTGAATGGAAAGTACTATTTAAAAACTATATTATAGGTAGTTAAATGGTCCTGGCCATAAAATAATTTATTTGGATAAGGAATAATATAAACACAAATAGCATGGTTTGAATTTGGTTAGCATTTTCATTAATGTTTAAAATGAAAAAAGTTGTTGTAGTGACATAACTACAATAGTTGGACATATGCTACCGCGGAGTTTTTTGTAGACATTATGATGTTCTTCAATATTGTTGCACATTATTTTGTTCTATCGCTAATAGTTTCGGCAGCGCATTCGACGAAAGACATTTTAAGACTCATTTTTCTACTCCTTCGGTTACATTGTTCAAATTTTACCAAGGATACCTATTTTTTTTTTTCAAAATGAAATGTAGCCTATATCAAATTGGAAGAATGTAGCATTCTATTGGTGAAAGAATTTTTTAAATCGGCCCAGTACTTTTTGAGCCTAGTCATTACAAACATACAAACATACAAATATAGTACAAATATTTCCTCTTTATAATATTAGTATAGATATATTAAATATTAAACTATTGAATACAGTGAAATTATTAGTTATGAATAAAGGCGAAACTGTTATTGCCGATCTAAGGGTCCAATGGATTATACTGGAGGTTTAAATTTGAAAATGATTGCTTATGTTTGGAGATATATGTACATGTTTTTCTTATGAATAGTTTTGCTTTCAATATAATTGAGATATAAACTATTCTATCTTTTAAGTTAGATCTAACTGGACACAGGTGCCACAGTGTTTTCTAAATCGGTTCAGTAGTCTAGGAGTTTACCCCGGACAAAAGAAAATATTTTGTTTAATGAAATTTTTCAAGTAAAATGTTCCTGAATTGTGGGTTTGCTGTTGACCAGTTGACTTAGCAAAAGCCAAAAGAAACATATTGATGGCTAAACAAAACTAAATTTCCATTCCACCTACTGATTTAGATGTTAATAACTCTTGACTCACTTGTATTTTTTATTTATTTATTTTGTTTTGTATGTTACGTAGATTACTCACACAATGTAAATCTATCATAGCAAACGAAAAGTATTTCCGTCTATTTCCACTTCAACTAACGTTTAATAACTTCTTGGAAGCTAATTCTCTTTAGCGTCATCAAAAACAACAACATTCATAAACCAACAGTATGAAATAAAACAACAAAGAAACAAGTGCATTGTAAGCCAGTGAAAACACAAAAGTTTAGCGCCAAATCGATAAGCTTCAAAAGATCATTTGTGTATGTATGTGAATTATACATCTTGTAATGAAGTGCTAAAGATCGTGCGCCTAAAAATATGCAGCGCTTGCAGTAACACAAATGATCGTGTATAAAAGTGAATTCATAATACGGCCAAAGAAAAATATTAGTGCAACAAAATTATTTCGTGTTGTGTTGTGAGTGAAACACAATGAACAGCAACGATAAATCGAAAATCAACAGCATTTTGAAAACAACAAAGTTTGGAGACGAAGATGTAGCAAGCAAGCAATTGTTGAAGAAACCTAGAAGGGATAGCGACGCTGATAAAGAAGTGGTGAGTAGACATTTTTTCAATTTTGTATACAATTTTAATTTTTTACTAACAAGCTTATGTGTTGTTGATTGCTGTTGTTTATATTTCTTGAAAGAAATTATTTTTTTAAGCAATAAAAAGTAAAAAAATATGCATATATATTTGTTTTACATATCTACAATTAAATTAAATTATTATTTAATATTTTTTAATTTACAAATATTTTTTTAATGAAAATTATTGTTTTTTCTACTAACACTTTGTTTGCAAAGGTTTAAAAGTAAATTTTTTAATAATTTCCTATTGTTTTTGTAATTTGAAAACTTTTTTTTTAATTTTTTAAATCATTTCATGTTTTTTTATTGAATTTAATTTTTTAAGTTTGTTTTATGTAAGTTATTTAGTTTTATTTTTGAATTTTAAAACTTTTTTTTATTTTTTTTAAATCATTTCATGTTTTATTTTTATTGAATTTGATTTTTTTAAGTTTGTTTTATGTAAGTTATTTAGTGTTTTTTTTTTGCAGTTTATAATTTTTTAGAAAACATGTTAATTTCTCTAAATCAGTATTCAAATACATCTTCAAAATCATAAAATCTCTATACTGTTTATCTTTATTTGTTTTATATTTTTTATTTTTTTTTATTTATTCACATTGACCTTTTTTATAAAAATTATTGTTTATGTTTACTGACAATTTTTTTCAAAGAGTTAAAGTATTTTTTTTATTCATTTCATATTTTTTCAATATATTATATTTTGAATTTAAAAAATTTTGAAAAGTTAGTTTTATGTAAATTATTTAGTTTTTTTGTACTTAATATTTTTTTTCAATTTAAAGGAATTTCCACAAATACTAATCTTAACCTTTATTTGAAAGAAATTTCCAAAATAATAAAAACTATAAAATATTTATATTTTGAATATATTTGTTTTATATATATTTTTTTTTTAATTTTTTCATTTACAATATTTTTTTTTCTAAAAAATGTTATTCATATTTACTGAATTTTTTTTTTTCAAAGAGTTAAAAATTGATTTTTTTTTCTCTTCATATTCTTTTATTGACACTGACGTTTTTTTAAACATATTTTTGTTGTTTCTATTTTTTTACACAAATTTTTAATGAATTTCTAAAAATATCGATTTCTTTAATCTTCTATGCAAAATTTCAAAATGATAAAAACTTTAAAATTTGTTTTAAATTTTATTTTTATTTTTTTATATATTTCTATTTTTTTTTTTTGGTTTTTCAATTTTTAATTTTTTTATGTTATTTTTTACAATTTAATTTTAATAAATTCCAAAATATGCGTTTTTTTTAATATATTCAGAAACCTAACGGGTGATTTTTTTGAGGTTAGGATTTTCATGCATTAGTATTTGACAGATTACGTGGGATTTCAGACATGGTGTCAAAGAGAAAGATGCTCAGTATGCTTTGACATTTCATCATGAATAGACTTACTAACGAGCAACGCTTGCAAATCATTGAATTTTATTACCAAAATCAGTGTTCGGTTCGAAATGTGTTTCGCGCTTTACGTCCGATTTATGGTCTACATAATCGACCAAGTGAGCAAACAATTAATGCGATTGTGACCAAGTTTCGCACTCAGTTTACTTTATTGGACATTAAACCAACCACACGAATGCGTACAGTGCGTACAGAAGAGAATATTGCGTCTGTTTCTGAGAGTGTGGCTGAAGACCGTGAAATGTCGATTCGTCGCCGTTCGCAGCAATTGGGTTTGTGTTATTCGACCACATGGAAGATTTTACGCAAAGATCTTGGTGTAAAACCGTATAAAATACAGCTCGTGCAAGAACTGAAGCCGAACGATCTGCCACAACGTCGAATTTTCAGTGAATGGGCCCTAGAAAAGTTGGCAGAAAATCCGCTTTTTTATCGACAAATTTTGTTCAGCGATGAGGCTCATTTCTGGTTGAATGGCTACGTAAATAAGCAAAATTGCCGCATTTGGGGTGAAGAGCAACCAGAAGCCGTTCAAGAACTGCCCATGCATCCCGAAAAATGCACTGTTTGGTGTGGTTTGTACGCTGGTGGAATCATTGGACCGTATTTTTTCAAAGATGCTGTTGGACGCAACGTTACGGTGAATGGCGATCGCTATCGTTCGATGCTAACAAACTTTTTGTTGCCAAAAATGGAAGAACTGAACTTGGTTGACATGTGGTTTCAACAAGATGGCGCTACATGCCACACAGCTCGCGATTCTATTGCCATTTTGAGGGAAAACTTCGGACAACAATTCATCTCAAGAAATGGACCCGTAAGTTGGCCACCAAGATCATGCGATTTAACGCCTTTAGACTATTTTTTGTGGGGCTACGTCAAGTCTAAAGTCTACAGAAATAAGCCAGCAACTATTCCAGCTTTGGAAGACAACATTTCCGAAGAAATTCGGGCTATTCCGGCCGAAATGCTCGAAAAAGTTGCCCAAAATTGGACTTTCCGAATGGACCACCTAAGACGCAGCCGCGGTCAACATTTAAATGAAATTATCTTCAAAAAGTAAATGTCATGAACCAATCTAACGTTTCAAATAAAGAACCGATGAGATTTTGCAAATTTTATGCGTTTTTTTTTTAAAAAAAGTTATCAAGCTCTTAAAAAATCACCCTTTATAACTTGCCACTAAATTTCAATAAATTTTTGTATCAAAATATCTACGATAATTAATACTGACCGACAGCTTTTTTAATTATTGTGAGATCACCTGTCGCTAACGGTCGGTCAATATCGGCAAACAACGTGTATTTTGCGCTAATTGCTGTGGCGCATTGTTGCAATTCAGCGCCCGCGCGTCTCTCTGAACTAATTTGCAGCCTTCATACATACATACTGACATAGACGTAGTTATTCAAATGTGAAAAACGCCCATCGCTTAGTTCACCCAGCTCAGTACGATCTTGCTCGGCTAAGCTGAGAGCTTAGCTCAGTTTGGAACGACGCGAAGTGAACTTGAAAAGTAATAATACACGCTAAGTGCATACAAAGTGTCTTTACATATGTACATTATATACATACCAATATATACATAATAAAGAACAAATATAAGTACATATGTACACACATAAGTATTGAATAACTCTAAAAACCGGATAAAGCAGAAAAACAAATCAATACAAATTAATAAATTTATTCTATAACTTATTACGTACTCGTGCGCTCATGAGCACAACAACAATCACTAACAGCAAGTGCTGCTGCCATGTGCGGTAAGAAGTGCTACCAAAGAATTCTAGTAACAACAATGCAAACATGCGCGGCGTAAAATGAGGCGGTGGCATAAACAGTTAACGAGCGTGCTTTGGAAATCAAATCATCCGCGAAATTTTATGCTAAAAATGTTAGAACTCGCTATGCGATGATGTGAAAAATAACTTTTATGGACACGAAAGCAAAAACAACTTGACTGTAACAATAGTGTAACATTGTCATACAAAAACAAAAAAAAAAAAAACATTATTTTTTATTAAGCGCTGGTTATTGTTCATCGAAGTTGTAGGTGTTTGGCTACAGTGGAGCCTAAAATATTATATAAAATTTTTCCAATTTTTCTAAATTTTGGTTGCAGTATTTTTTTTTTAATTGATGGAATTATTTAAGGAAAATTTTCAAGCAACATTTTTTTTGTAGCAAATTAAAGGCATACTTTTTAATTCGAAAATGGTTGGTACCTCTAAAGGGTATTTAGTCAAGTTTCTGTGTCTGAGCTTTCAACTTTTATTTCGCAAAAAAAAAAAAAAAAATATTCCATTATCATATTTATTTAGTAGTTTTTGCCACACTTTATTTATTATATAATTTTTGCTTGAAGAAGACACAAATTTGTAAAAATGTTTACTTAACACTTATTTATTCTTATTTGCTAACATTTTGAAGTTTTTTTTGTGGTAAATGTTATGGCAACAGTGGGCTATTTTAAATTTTCCAGTTGTAAATTTTTCTTTGAAAGGAAATTAGTTAGATTTATTAACTTAATGTTTACACATATAAACAAATTTCATGTTAAAAAAATTACCGGAAAACATCAAAAATATTTTTAATTTTTTTCCTGCGTCTAGTTTTCGAAAAATCGGTTTTATGTCATCTTGACCATTTTTTTACTCAAGCACTACAAAACTAAGAAATGTAATAATGTTTACAACATGTTGAACCGCAAATTACTCTTTTACTCTCGCAAGAATATATTGCCTAGGGATGGGTGTTTTTTATTTCAATATTTTTTTTTCTAAATGTGATAGCTTTAAAAATAAGTAATGAAAAAAATCTTAGTTTGTTTCGCGATGTATAGTAGTTTAATTACATACATAAGTAACAGGCAGGCGGAAAAGTTAATTTTTGACAAAAATAATTTTGGTTTTTCGAAATACGATTTTATTTTTCAGCATAGTTGCCAGCAGAGCAATTTTTCAATATATGTTTTGTGGTTCATTATAAAATATGCCTCTGGCTATTCGATTTTTTAAGGGGGTATTCTGCTCTAGAAATCAAATTTCGGGCAGTTTTTTGAATTTTATTTAAAAAAATCCAAAAATATTTTTACCATCCATTCTTTTACGGTGTTTTTTATTGACATCTTAAGAATACAGACAAAAAATTTTACAAAAAAATACTAAAAATTAAAATAGCTAGATGAGACAGGTGTAAAAAAAATGGCGCATCCTGGTGACATTGATCTTGACTCTCCTGGTGGTCTAAAAAAAAAAAATCAAAAGAAATTCTTAATCAGTAATGATGCTGTTATAGTCCGGGAACACGAAAAAAATTGTTTTGAAAAATGGCGAATGCCTGAAAATAAAACTAATGTTTTACGTTTTTTTTTTTTTGAAATTCCTGAATTTTTTTTTTTTTTAAATAATACAAAAAAAATTTACACGATCCTGGTAGGAACGATAAAGGATTATATAAAGAAGGTTCACACAAGATTTCAAGTAAATCGGTTGTATAGAACTTGAGACAATGCCGGTACCGTATGGAAAAAAGTAGTTTCGAAAAAAACGCGTTTAAAGTTTAGTAGACAATTCTCGTGAACACGGACGCCACCTCACAAAATCGGCTGTATCTCCGAAATTAAGTCGAATTTTTAAAAATTTTTCCAAGGTCATATTTTTGAAAGTCTAAGCTTTAAATATATAAAAAAATGGAATTTTTCAAAATTCTAGAGTAGAATACCCCCTTAATTTTATTTTGTTTTGAGCTCATGAACCCCAGCGCTTATGGGACAGATCAGGAGAATTCACTGAATATGCAAGCAATTCGAGGTTAAATTCAAATTCGTTTTCATTAAATTTGATCATTTGTGAGTTTCCGTGGCATCCACTTTGCACAAAGTTTTCGCAGTCCCAAATATTGATTAGCAATATAAACTACGCGTTTTTTAGTATATTTAGAGTCTTAGCTATTTCAGTACAGTTTTTTGTTAATATATCTAATTTGATATACACAATATTCTAGTCGAAATAAGGTAACTCAAAAGGTAAAGTTATCTTTTATGAAGATCTTTATATTGATTTTGAATAGCAGCTATGTATATACATTAGGGTGATTCAAAAAAATGTTTTTTTTTTTTCGATTGGTACTCTAAAAAATAGGTTCCTGGACACCTCTAAGAAAGCCTCTCCAAATATGAGTTTTCCAATTTTTTTCTTATTATCAGATAAAAAAATTTATATCTCGCTTCCAAATTTTGAAAAAATTCTTATTAATTTTATAACCCAATGAAAAAAATATTTTGAATGATGAAAATCATAGTTTTGTAGGAAATTTCCTGCTCTATAAAAATGGCCTTCTATGATTTTTCGATTAAGTTAAGCGTTTACGAGATATTCATCGTCAAACATCAATGTAAATTAAGGTGGATCAAAAAAAAAAAATTTTTCGTTAGGTACTCTGAAAAATAGGTTCCTAGGCACCTCCAAGAAAGCCTCTCCAAAAACCTATGAGTTTCATCATTCACAATGATTTTTTTCATTGAGTTATAAAATTCAAAAGAAATAAAAAATGTTACCAAAAATAATCAAACTTCAGCCGTTAATATCTTTTAAACGGCTGGGTTTACGAATAAATCGTGGAGACCTTTTTTGTAGAGCATTCAATTTCCTATAAAATCTAAGGGACAATCATATAGTCTGACAGATGAGCATGCATGCTAAATCAGCTCGGCTTGTCACGCTTTTCTTTAAAACTTGATGGCAAACTTAATGTAACCTGTGCAGCGTAAAATTAGTGAGGGCCTTTATAGTAAGAAAACACATTTCATAAGTACTTTTTGGGATGGCAATCGACTGAAAGCAGATTCCCCGGAGCGGCATTTTCAGTTTGGGGAAGAAGAAAAAATCACACGGAGCCAAATCTGATGAATAGGGTGGTTGATCGATTGTATTCAGTGCTTTTTTGGCTTTAAATTCGTGACTCAATGCGATGGTGCATTATCATCGTGTAAAATCCGTGAATTGTTTTTCACAATTTCTGCCGTTTTCGACGGTTATTCTCAACCGAACACCTAAATACGGCCAAACAGTACCCCTAATTGATTGTCTGTTCCTTCAGAACAAATTCATGATGCATCAAACTACGAATATCGAAAAAAAAAATTAGCATCACTTTGATTTTTGAACAGCTTTGGAATATTTTTTTTTGGTTTCTGTTATTTTTTGCTCGCCTTCCCGATTATTGTTGACTTGTTTACATGGCAAACTCATCGGCAGTTATAATGTTCTCCATGAATATGGGAAGAGCAATGCGCACGATCAAGCATGGTAAACGGGACCGCGTTTCATACCCAAAATTCCACCCAAATCATTCGAGCGGACTCTATTGCTATCTCTCTAATACTTACTTGACGTTTTTCAACAAATATATCCTTCACTTTTTATATTTTCATCAGTTAAAGAGGGCGAAGATCGTCCAGAACGAGGCATGTCATCAACGATCTCTCGACCGACTTTGAAGGCTATTGCCACGCAAAAGACTGTGTTTTGATAAAACGGAATCACTGTAATCCTTTTCCTTTTCATTGAAATCATATTTTTCTCCCTTTATCAAATTTATAGTGGCGATAGAAACACACTATAATACCATTATAACATACTGGCACTCTCAAAAAAATTAAAAAAAAAATTAATTAATTAATTGAGTTGTAAACTGCTCATACAAGCCCACTGTTATGCAACAAAACCCATTTCATTGCTGTTGTGTTCGTAAATAATGCCGGCAGCTATTCCGCTAATAATATTCTAAAATGTTGTGTAAAACGCGCACCCATTGAAGAAGCAAGGGAGAGAAGCTTTTAGCTTAATGATAATAAATACCAGCAAATAATATACAACTCACTAAACAATTACTATGATTGCTAAAAAAGAGTTAAAAGCAAAATAACACACATATTTACATCCATACACTGTTGAGAGACGACAAAGCAAAACAAAAACGGCGAAAGCTCCACCACGCCACATGGATTGATAACAGGTGAATAGTTGAACGCACACACATATACAAGCACATGTTCAAAAATGAGCACAGCTCTTGAGAAAATGCCAAAGGAGGGGCTAGTGGGATGCTTACGGCAAAGAAAATGCAAAGCTTTTTCACCAAAGCACGCGCTTGCTGAGAGCGCATGAGCGAGAGAGTGAAAACGCGCGAGCAACACAAACCGTTAGCGCCACTTGGGAGTTGTTGCTAATTGTACACTTTGTTGGCAAAATTGAAGTTTGTTGCTAAAGTTTTTTGTTTAGCATCGCCGCTCAGCGCCGCCCAACTATGTTGCACTGGCGTGCTGTACTGCGCCATGCGCTCGGCTAGACACTTTGGGGTGTTGCTGCCGTGCTCAGCTTGTTGTGGTGCACAAATCGTAACAGATTGTTGAGGTACGCGCGCGCAAAACGCGCAAAGTCGCAACCAAATCGCACTTGTGTACGCTTTTCACAAATCATTTTCCATTACGACGCGCTTCGAAATAGCCGCGGACGCGCGCATCATCGCCACCCGAAACACTTGCCTGCAGTATTCCGTATTCATCACACAGACGACAAGAGAAAATTGTCAATAAACGACGGACAACGGAAGCCACTCGTGTGAACGGTGTTCTTTTTTTGTTGTTGCTGGCGGGCGGATAATCGCTTTGGGGTGGTGTACGGCGTAACATGTAAGAATTGTGAATCAGTTGGTCACACAACGACGCGCGCTCAAGTTGTCAACGCGTTCACACACTTGAGCACATACAACGGGACAAATATCTGACTTTGTCTATTTGATTTGGCGTTACCAAACTGCTAGATAACATTTCAGTTTTCGGTTTCGATTTCATTCTCGTTTCGTAGTGCGTACAAAGTTTGTGAAAAGTGAGCGAAAAGTTGTCTGTTCTTGGTGTCAGTGCAAATGTCTGCAAGTAGTTGCATGTAGTGCAGTGTTTTAGTTTTGTGCGTATGTAACGGTTGTTAGATGGAATTTTTTTAATTGTGTGTTGTGTTTGCTTTGTGCTAATTAATTTTACGCCGCCGATAACAAATGGGAACCAAGCACTGAATTTTAATCTAAAATGACTGATATGAATTAAAATAAAATGAATAAATAATAATTTTAATTAATTGCAAAATAATTATAAAATGAATAAATAATAATTTTAATTAAATGCAAAATAATTATAATTATACGTAAATGATAATAATAATTATAATTAAAGTGACAAGTAAGATCTATCTATATTTAAAGAGATAATTCTGAGCAATTTGAGGTTATGAATTTGCATGAGTACACAAGTGAAATAAGGCTTCTCATCTCTCTTTTTTTAATTTTTTATATTATTGTGCCAAAATAAGGGATATCAGGCTTTTCATACTAAAAAGAATGGCAGTTATATGTTATGGTGGTGCGATATGAATAATATGTAGACAGATTGTGGAAATGCTTTGAAAAATAAAATACAATATTTCGCGTTTATATAATATATAATATTTCGTGAAAATATCTTGTCACATAAAAGAGTTCTATCAGTTTGTATGTCAGTTATATGCTATCATTTTCCGATCTGAACAATTTGTTCGAACATTGTAGCGATGTTTTGGATAATAATATATGTGACCTGGTCTACGAAAAGTGGGCTTAGGTGTCAAAAAATAAAAAATAAAAAAAAAAAATAAAAAAAAATATTAATAATAAAAAAAATTAAAAAAAAAAATTAAAAAATGGAGTTTTTGACACCTAAGCCCCCTTTTCGTAGACCAGGTCACATATACAAAATTTCGTTAAGATACCTTGTCAAATAAAATAGTTTTCCACACAAAACATTAATTCTGATCGGTCAATTTATGACAATTAGTTTAGTTTACTTATCATCATCTTCTATTCGGACATTGTAGTGATGCTTTACGTAATAATTATACCAAATTTCGTGAAGACATCTTCTGAAATAAATTTTTTTTCATACGAGTACATGGACTTGATTTTGATCGTTTAGTTTATAATGCAGCTATACGGAATAGCTCGCCGATTTAAACCATATCTTCGGGGACTAAGACGACATCAAATTTCGTTAAGATAACTTGTCAAAAAGCAGAGTTTTACATACAACATACTTGAGTTTTATTTGTCAGTTTGTAAGACAGCTATGTGTTTTAAGTGTCCGACATAGGCGGTTCCAACAACAGAGCAGCTTCTGATATGGAAAGAACGTGTGCAAAATTTCAGATCGATAAGTCGAAAACTGAGAGAATAATTTAAGTATATACAGATGGATAGGGCTAAAACGATTAAACTCGTTACGCTTATCATTTATAAAGAGTGTTAAAAAATTAACGCAATATTGGAATAAAATACAGGGTGTCCTGAAATTTTGTTCTGTGATTAATTTTATTGTATTTATGTAGTAGAATATTGGCGATCCTAAAAAAAAATTGACAGCTGACAGTTTAGTCTTGGCAAAAATGGAGAGTTACTCAGTAGAACAACATGTCTTCATCATTGAACAATATGTATTTCAAAAATAATAAAATCTTCGCCGACGCAGTTTAAAATTTTATACAAAATGTGATTGAAATAATGTTTTAACTGCGTCAAACGTGAAAATTAATTGAGCGACGTTTTCTTATGCGTACTACAAACTTCGTCACAAACTTACTATAACCTGTTCAGGGTATAAAAATAGTAATTTATTAATTTTTTATAATTCTTGCCAATTTTTAACCACATAACACCGATCTAAAATACGAATCATGATTAAATATGTAATTATATTAAATTTATTGTTAAAGCTTTAGATTATTTAAGTTGGAATGACTTTGTTATACACCCTTCAATCCACAATACTGCTTAGAAGTCATGGGTTCCTATACAATTTCCTTTAAAATCAAAATTTAACATGCACAGCTGCTCACAGGTTTTCCACATTTTTGTCAATAAATCCTAGCCAATTAGCTTTTATTGTACCATATTTTAGAGTATTTGACGTTAAATGCACCAGTTTTCTTAATTTATACCCTGTAACCTGCAAGGTTGTTTTCCTGTTCAAGTATTCTAATCTCTATTTCAAAAGTTCGTTCTAATATCAAATGAAACCGACCAATCACGCGATAATTCTGCATATATAAATATCCAATTAGCCTTGCATTAATTGAGTTATTATAATTGTATTTATTTTGTTATTATCTTAAGAGTTCGTTAGGTGTAAGGTCTTGTGTAAATGGCAGTTGGCTTGGTTATCATACCAACAAGGAGTTTTTAAGGCGTGTAATAATCAGAAATTGTTAATTTTTCTTTTATTTTTACTGGCTTTAAAAACATTATTAGAGATAATACCCTACGTAAAATACTAACATGATAGTTTTACAACTCTCTCAAACAAGTACCAGTCACCCAATAAGAACTGATAAAATTTTCTTCGGTTATTTTAAAGAAATCTTACTCTTAATAGTGACGGATTTTTTATATTTCTCGACCTTAACACATACATATTATGAAAAATCTATTTATCATCTATAAAAAAAAGCGTGAAATCGAAAAGAGAACTTATGAAAACTTTCTGAAATATGCTAATTCAAAGCATATTAATATAATATATAAAAAAAACTTTAAGATAAAATATTAAAAATAATAGGAATCAGACTCGAAAATTAATAAGCTTAAAAATATTCAAATCATGAACCAAAAAAACCAAAAACAATTTCACACGCACTAAATCATATAAAAAAATTAATTAAAAACTTTGCACCCTTTTGAAGAGAAAAAATTAAAAACAAAAGAAAGACACAAATAAACATTAATGAAGTTAAAGACTACAAACATTGTAACCTATGCTCACCGCAATAAAAAAATACATATAACTAAGTATAAAACAAAAACATAACAATAAATGTAAAACAACGAAACATAAAAACGACATTTAACTAACTAAAAGTAATACGAGAATGTGCCTTTAAAAAACAATTTCAGTGAAATAAAAAGTGAAATTACACCTTTTTAAGCGGCGACTGCGAACTGCCACCATTATCGTCATTATCATCAGCATATCGGCAGCAATTTCAGCGACATTGACATTGCCGACTTTAACAATATGTAGTTTGGGGCAAAAACAGCAATAACAAAGCAACAATTGCAGCAATTAGTTGACACAATAGTGGCGTCCGAGCGCGCGACGGCGAAATAAACAAATTAATTTCTATGCATATCCGTAGTATTGACTCGATAACGTTATTGTTGTTCTTATTATTAAATAGCAAACGAGTTAAGTTAGTTGCACTTTAGAACCGCCATTTGTGGTGGGGGAAAAATAATTAATTTCTTCAACGGAAATAATTAGAAATTTAAATATTTTTTTGTATTTTTTTTTTTTAATTATTTAAAAAAAAAATAATTTAAATAAAAAACAATCAAATAAAAAAGTCTTTTTTTTTTTTTTAAAGTATAAAAAATAATTTTTAAAAACATAATAAAAAATAATTAAATATTTTTTTTAATTATATTTTGTTATTGTTTTTTAATTATTTATTATTTGTTTATTAGAAAAAATTACTTTATTTAACTTAATTTCTTATTTTTAAACAAAAAATAATAATTTTTAAAAACATTACAAAAATAATATTCAGAAATTTAAATATTTTTTTGTATTTATTTTTTAATTATTTATAAAAAATAATTTAAATAAAAAACAATTAAATAAAAAAGTCTTTTTTTCAGTAAAAAGTATAAAAAACATAATAAAACATAATAAAAATAATTAAATAATTTTCTTTAAATTATATTTTATAATTATTATTAAATTTTTTTTTTACTAAAAGAAATTATTTTATTTAATTTAATTTCTTATTTTGAAATAAAAAATAATATTTAGAAATTTAAATATTTTTTTGTATTTATTTTTTTAATTATTTATAAAAAATAATTTAAATAACAAACAATTAAATAAAAAGTCTTTTTTTCAATAAAAAGTATAAAAAATAACTTTTAAAAACATAATAAAAAATAATTAAATAATTTTTTTTTAATAATATTTTATAATTTTTTTTAATTATTTCGTATTTGTTTATTAGAAAAAATTACTTTATTTAATTTAATTTCTTATTTTAAATAAAAAATAATAGTTTTTAAAAACATTACAAAAATAATATTCAGAAATTTAAATATTTTTTTGTATTTATTTTTTAATTATTTATCAAAAATAATTTAAATAAAAAACAAGTAAATAAAAAAGTCTTTTTTTCAGTAAAAAGTATAAAAAATAACTTTTAAAAACATAATAAAAATAATTAAATAATTTTCTTTAAATTATATTTTATAAATATTATTAAATTTTTTTTTTACTAAAAGAAATTATTTTATTTAATTTAATTTCTTATTTTGAAATAGAAAATAATAATTTAAAAAACATTATAAAAAATAATATTTAGAAATTTAAATATTGTTTGTATTTATTTTTTTAGTTATTTATAAAAAATAATTTAAATAAAAAACAATTGAATTAAAAAGTTTTTTTTTCAATGAAAAAAGTATTAAAAATAACTTTTAAAAAGATAATAAAAATAATTAAATAATTTTCTTTAAATTATATTTTATTATTTTTTATAATTATTAATTTTTTTTTATGAAAAGAAATTCTTTATTTAATTTATCTTCTTATTTAAAAAAAAATAATAATTTTTAGAACATTAAAAAATTATATTTTTTTTTTATTTTTAAAAAATATATGACATAATCATATAATAAAAAAAATAATTTATTAATTTTTATTATGTTCTTAAAAATTATTTTTATTATTTTCTCTAAACTATTCATTAAATTTTTATTGAAAAATACTTTTTTCCACGTTCGCAAACTTTTTCGCCGCAATTTTCATTAAATTTTCAAAATTTTGTACTCAGCAGTTTTCCGTTTTTGGTAATTTATTTTTGTTGTTTTTTTTTTTTTTTTTTCATTGCATTAAATTTATGCACACAGCAAGTGAATTGTTGATTTCGCGTTAGCTGTTTCCCGCGCGAAAACCGTCAAAACGGCAAATGGCACGTACATATGTATGTACATGTCTGCATACATATAGACACCTAGACGTATCACAAATGAATAGTTTAGGTTCCCACATTATTTGTCCACCCATGCACACGAGCTTGAAAAATGCGCAACAGACATACGAACACACTTCAACGTTGTATATAAGTATGCACATGCATATGTATCTACATACACAATATATTGGACCCAATCAGCCTTTTTGTGACTTGAGAAAATTTTCGCTTCACTAATTACCGAGCGATAATTAAAGATATGCATGAATTTTGAAATTGATTTTCCGCTTTTGCACAAATACTTCCTAAAATATTAAAAAATCTTTCCTTAAGTGAAGCAGTGAGTAGATCAGAGTTTCTTTGTACAGAAAGTAGTTCTCTGAGTTACCACCTTTATGATTAGTTTAGTCGTCTACTCATGACCGTATTCTAAGGTAGCATCTGGATAAGATGGTTAGTGTATCGGATCCCTGTATAACTTTTTTGTGATAACTTACGAGTGACTGTTAAAGAACCGAGAGCAATATGTAATCTTGATTTTGATTTTGAAAGCATTGGGTTGATATCTGTATGGTATATAAGGTATACGGAATTAACAGTAATAAATTTTTATTAATTTTAAGTTTATTAAAGAATTAACTAACTAACTAATAGGTTACTATGGAATTACAAAAGTATTTAGAGAGAGTAAGCTCTTCTCTAGAGCTTACAACAAACCTGTCATCACATTACTATAACTATTACGAGGTGTGTTCAAAAAGTATCGTGAATTTTGTATTTTTTCAAAAATTTTTTATTTATTCATGAATATGTATTTTGTTCCCTTCAAAGTAATCCCCATGAGATATTATACACTTGTGCCAACGGTTTTTCCAATCTTCGAAGCACTTCAAAAAATCATTTTTTTTTTATCTTCTTCAGCTCCTCCTTCGATGCCGTCTTTATCTCGTCAAGAGAAGCGCAACGTCGTCCTTTCACGGGCTTCTTCAGTTTAGGGAACAAGAAAAAGTCACAGGGGGCCAGATCTGGGGACACCATCGATATTTTCTAGTAGTTTTTGGTTACTATATTTTATGACAATGCCCATTTGGTTCCAATAGTAGGCTGTAATCAATAGTTTCAATAACGTTAGATGATTTTTAATACTTCTTTCCTGAAAGTCCTTTTTCTTAACAACGAAATGCATATTTTGTGAAATGTTTTATGATTAAATGGCATTATACAGATACGACGAATTCACGATCGTGCTAATATTATTGAAATTTATATTCTAAATAGTAAGTAATGATCTGCGATAGTTATATGTATATCATAAGTAATATTGGCCGTGATACCAGTAACTTGTGACCTTTGGTTAAGTAATTTATAATATTGAACAAAAAGATACGAAATTGGTCAGAGCTGGGCCACCATTGGTGCATGGGCTGTCACAAAAGCCTTTTGGCTCAGATCGATCGCAAGAGATCTAGTGTTCTCTATGCTTTTAGTAAGGTTAGCCTATTTCTAGTTGTGGAGCTTTCAACAGGCGCTTTATTGTATTCTATGCTCATCTTACCGGACGTCATGTGCAGAAGCTGTATGGAAGAAGATGCGGTGGACACAACTCAACACTTTCTTCTTGACTGTCCCACTTTTGGGATTGCATACCTTTGAACATCCTACCGAGCTAGCGAAAGTGAAAGTGAAGCGCCTATGCAAATTTGTATTGGCTACTAAGCGTTTTGCTAATTTATAAGTCCGACCACAGGAGTTCTTTTCTAAGGCTTCATAAAGGCCTACATATAGCAGTCTACATGTGATCTTTGATCAGCCATCTAACCTAACCTAACATGTTGCTACAGAGTGTATTAGTTTTTTTCACCTAAAGATTGTTTGTATCACCTTAAAATAATCGAGTTAGCTATACTGACTTTTTCAAAGTGGGCATGGTCCCGTTCCCTAAATGGCTTAATGTACATATCTTCCAAATACCTTTAGCTATATCTGTTAGTCTGTTTAACACCTCTTTACTCTTTGCAAAAATGGGTAGAATCAGATAGTAACTAAGCCCACTTCCCATAGAACAGTGTTGAAAACCAGCAAAAAGAGCCACAAGCATTAACTTTCACAATCATGACGGTAAAGACGTGCCTTATAGGAGCAGTTACATAAGTAAGTTATATAATGGCCGTGGTACCGCTCAACTTTAGGGGAAAACATGCCATTCAGAGATAGTGAAAATTGAATGACAATCGCGCCAACTTCCCATAGAACAAAATTACTTAAATATTATATAACCTGTAAATACATTTACAGACAGACTATGAAACTAGGGGAATTGGCTGCTTAGGCCTTCGTCCCAAAAAAAACTCATCAATTCGCTCAAGGCTTTTAATCTTCCGTCCGAAAATTGTTGAAATCGATTTATAACTTGTGTCAAAAATTAGTAAAATCAGGTCAAAACTGCATGCCTCCATATATCTAACATATTTAAATATTTTCGAACTTCGGGTCTGCTTTATACCGTAACTGTCTGTCAATATGTAAGAAATCTCATAGATAATATATCATCTTGCCTTAAATGGATGAGATCACGGCGATACTTTCCGTAGTTTAATAAAAAAGTATTGCTAACACCTGAAGTTCTTTTCCGGACTTTGATCCTTGCAAGTTTCTAGGTTATAAAATGTTCAGTTACATTAATATTCAGTACTTAAGATTAAAATTTTCATTTTTTAGTTTTAATCCGATATTTGGGAGTAAATATTTTATTTTACTTTTTTAATTCAGTATTTGGGTTTAGAAACTTGACAATTTTTAATCAAGAAATTATAATATTATTTTTAATTGAAAATATTAAAAATTAGTTTAATTAAAAAATTTTAAAATTATTTTTAATTAAGATTTTCGGGTTTAATTCAAAAATTTTAAAATTATTTTTGATTAAGATTTTCGGAATTACAAAGTAATGTGGCTCATGCATATATTGCAGACAATTTGTCAAACACCGATTTAAGGCCCAAAAGTTCAAACTCATAAACCAGTGTTGGAAAGATTAGTGTCAAGAAAGAGTTATATTCAGCAGATTTTAAAAAATATTTTTTAAATTATAATAGACTGTGAATAATTGCTAATTGGGTATTTAAAATTTACACAAAGCTGGTAATATATTTGCATAACACATACATACATACATATATGTAATTTTAAGCATGCTTGTAATCACATACATACAAACAAACATATATTGACAACCAACATATAATTGTACCGATCGGTACTTCCAGATACGTACAATTAGGCTGTTTGTGCAACACTCTCACCGCCACACCATCATCTGCAGCGACACCACCACCACCACCAACTCTTCTAGCATCGCTTGCCGCCGCCGCACAGATTGTGGCATTTGCGCGAGCGTGTTGCTGGTGGTCGCTGCTGGCAATTGGCGTGACGCTTGCCTCCATGACTTTTTTGGCGTTTTGACGCGCCGCGCCGCCACGCCGCCGTATTACTGCCGGCAGAACGCGGCCTGGTGTTGGCCATCGTTATTCACCTTTACCGCGCATTTGTGCAAAGTGCGAGCGCGACCAGACGCTGGCCAGGCGCAGGCAGCTTATAAATTGTTTTAGATTTCGAGTTGTACGCTGTTTATTTCACAGTTAAGCCAGTGGCCACATACATACATACTGCGATATATGTGTGCTTAACTCTGGAAGGCAAGGTACCTAGTCGGTAGGATTTTTGGCCGTTTTTTTGTGTTTTTTCGAAACTTTAGATTGGATTTCTTTTTTGGTGTGAACCACCGCCACTGTAAGCAACCTAAATGAAATTCTTTACCCAATTTGGTAAAACTTTTTTTTTTCTAATTTTTTTTTTTCTATTAAACTGGTCATCGCTTCGCACGTAAGTAGACAGCGATTGTTTCCATGTGTGTGTGTGTTTTATTTATTATATTTTGTTTTTAAATTTTTTGGATTTTGTATCGAAAGTGTTGTTGCTGTTTTTGGGCGGTGTTGGTGTTGCGGTTGCGGTTATGAGCTCACGCCTCATTTGCAGTCGACAATCGATTTGTTTGTTGGCCCGTTTGTCTATCTAGCTATATGTCTGTCTGTCTGTCCGACAGCTGACATGAAACTTCAGCGCACACACTCAGCCGAACACTGCACATTATAACGTTATTTGTGTTCAAAAAATAGAGTTGTTGTTGTGGTTTCGCTGTGCGCGCGCGCACACTGCACAATGACAAGGTGAGGTTGAAATGCCAATTTTGTTTGGTCACAAATGTTGATAGACGTATAATTTTAACTGTTTCGCATTAATTAAATAATCTACAACTGTCTTTTGTTAAGACGAAAAAGAAGAAGAAGAAAAAACATTTAAGCCCAATTGGCCGAATTTGGAAAGTAAAATTCTTTTGCTTCAACTTACATAAGTATATTGAGATAACTACATGTATATACTATATATACAGCTCACATGCATGTAAATATGTGTGCATGTATATATATCCTTAAAAAATCGCTTACACCTGTTTGTCAGCCACATATTTTGTGCGCTCTCATATTTAGTCAAGCAACCGCCGAAAATTTATACACGCATTCATACACTCACACAAACACACACACGCAGAATCGCCACTACAATGCATACTTACATACATAATACGCTTACATATAATGGACAATATTACACGTTTATACAAATATATTTTGCCTTCCTGTAAGCGCCTTTGCCGGCTTGTTTAATTTGCATTTGTGATAGGCGTGCACACCTCATTTGGCAAGTCAAATGCCTTTCAAATCGACATTTATTATCAACCGAAAAATTTGCGCAATAAAAAAGCACTGCTTGCTGGTTGCGTGTAGCAAATGGTCAGTTTTGGCATTCCAAAAGAATTATTTAATAGAATTTATGTGTGTGTTCAGCCAGCAAGAGTACTTTTGTTTCACTGGTCGTTAAACAAAAAGCCGCCAAACAAAATAATTATTTTTTTTTTGCTATTTTGCATACGTGAAGATGTGTGTTTTTACGTGTACACTCCGTTTCACATGAGTAGTTGTTTGCTTGGCATCGGGCTTCAACTCACACGCTTCGTTACACCCAGAAAATTCGAAGATATTGAAATTCAATAAAATTGCGGAAGATACATCATATACAACACCCGAGGCCGCCATAACTGCACGAGTAAATAGTTGCAGTTTAGTGGCTCGTGAGTGAGATTTAATTCGTTTTTTTTCTAAATGCTTTATTTTATATGTCAAATATTATAGTTGCACAAAACAATTCGCCAACGTCCTGGGATCAACTAAGAGGTTTTGCTATATATTCTCCATCGTTTGAACATATGATAGCTTTATGTATTTAAAGTTATTACTTCGTATCACTTGTAACAAGCTTTGACAATCCAAGATCTCATCTTCTTCTTGAGTAACGATGCTTTGTTTCCTTAAGAAAAGCTTAGGTTAGATGACTGATATAGAGATATCGCAGCTGAACTGCTGTATGTAGTGCTTTGTGAAGCCATAGAAGAGAAGAAGTTCGGTGGAATGTCTGAAGGTGTGCGCTCCCAAGTGTTTAAGTCTTGACCTCCCATACGCGGGACAATCAAGATGGAAGTGTTGAGTTCTTTCCACCTGATATTCCTCCATACAGCTTTTGTAGATGATGTCTGGTAAGAGTCCCAGCCTTACAGGTTGGACGCCAATGGACAATAACCTGTTAAAGCTCCACAACTAGTAAGAGATAGCTTTACTAAGGGCAAAGAGATTACTAGATCGCTTGCGATCGATCTTTTACGACAACACAAGTACCAATGATAGCCCAGCGTTGGCTCGCGAAGCATAGCTATCTAGTGGTATAATAATAAGATATGGAAGCACTGACCCACTTTCGTTCTACCGATAGCTTACTAGCTCACTCGCTTTACAATTTTCCGCTATGACACCTATACCAGTCTTATCACAAAGACACTAGATGCTATTGACAGCGCGGTTAGGCACTTCTTGACTAACCCTAAATGTGCTGTTAATGAGTTTAAGTAATTTCTCTGAAGGAGGCTGTAGTCCGGAGCAGTAAATCCTCTGCTATCTTAATAGCTGCACTCTTTTAAAACACAGCAGTGGTCAGAAAGTCTAAAACTGGAGTTGATAAAGAGCTCCTGACAGTAAACTTTCGCAGCCATTCACCTTCCAGGGATATCTACGGGCAATAATGGGCTTGACTATGGTGTTGTATAGCCAGAGGATCCCGTTCGGTGAGAGACCCCACCTTTTACCAATAGCTCCTCTAAAGCAGTACAGGGCAATCGAAGCCAATTTTGCTCTCTCTTCGATATTCGGTTTCCATGAAAGCTTCCTATTTAGGATGAGCCCTAGATATTTCACTGTATCCGCCGGTTGCAGAGGGATGTCTCTGTGCCACCGGACTTCCGACTGCCCAATTTGTAACGACGCTGAGATACACTTCATCAACTCGTACACGGTACTGAGCAACTTTCTTTTGACCTTTTTGGCTAAATCGACTCAGATTATCTTACTGATCACTTACATACGAGGGCTGCTATATATATTTCTGGCCTAATAATGAAAATAGCCATATTTATCAATGAAAATTTTTTTTTTTCGTTGGATTTGGCTCGTCTTGGAAGACCCACATGGTCGATTGCTGTTTTGTTTCGGGCTCATACGCATAGATCCATGATTCGTCACCTGTGACGATCTTATAAACGTCTTTTGAAGCATCGCGATCGTATTTTTTCAGCATTTCTTTACACCAATCCACACGAGCCTTTTTTAGCGTTTGTCAAATTGTGCGGGATCCAACGACGGCCAGGTGTTCATGCAATATCGAATGTATGCTGCGGGGAGAAATGCATAGGTATGCCTCTATCTGAAGGTATGTAACATGACGGTCTTGCATTATCAGTTCACGTACGGCGTCGATGTCTTCTGGCATAACGGCTGTTTTTGGACGACCTTCACGGCATTCGTCTTTGAGCGAGCGTCGGCCACGATTGAATTCCTTGTACCAGTTTTTCACATTGCTATAGGATGGTGCTTCATAGCCATATAAAGATTTTAGTTCATCGATGGACTCTTGTCGTGATAATCCACGTCGAAAGTTGTGAAAAATGATCGCACGAAAATGTTCACGAGTTAATTCCATTTTTTGGTCGAGATGAATTTTTTAATTCCCTGTAAATAAAACAATTCACGATTAAATGACAAAACGTTCTGAGTGATGTTATGCTAAAAAATGTCAAACTTTCCAATGGAAATGTCAGATTGCACCTGGCAACACTTAGTGTTGCCTAGTCCAGAAATATATATAGCAACCTATGTAGTATATATTATATGTAAGTACTTTATAGGGTTTCCGACGTTTCCTTTTGCATGTTGCAAATAGATAATATTGCTATGAAGCTTCAATTAAAAATTCAAATTGTTACGAGCGATAGTCCCCTTGTACCATTGTCATTACAACGCACCATAAATATATTTTTTTTTAATATTCTAACAATTTTTTAAGTCTCTACTGCATACTGCACACCTAAGTTATCGATTTAATACAAAGAAAACTATTGAATTTTAATTATTACAAAACTGTTTCAACATTTTTCGTACTTTGTACTTCGGTCCCAGTATTAAATATACAATAAATAAATTAGCATAAAATGCAAGCACGTTTCGCACGATAATCTGCATTCTAGTACGCATTTTCCAATTCGTGAGTCAGTCAAATTATCTACGCATTTAAAGCATCTCGCAAAGCTTAAAATTAGTAAATGCAAATAAACTTCCCAAGTGTCTAAGCATAAATGTTCACATAAGTAAATATTATATTTATGTAAGCTCGTGCTCGTAAGCTCTCCGGCACTGCACACAAGTCAAATAGGCATTTTGGGTGCGCTTGAATAAGTGCGCAATATTTTATGTGATATTAGAAGGAAAAACAATTTAAAACACATTGTGAAAACCTTACAACAACAGCGCACACAGAGAAATATATAAATTTGTAAACACACACATACATACACATGTATATGTATGTGGGTAAATAAAGCTCAAACTTACGGAATTTATTTGCATTCGCGTAGATTTTGAAATGTTCGTGACGAACGAACATTTTTGAACAAAAAATACCAAAAAAGGCAAAAATGAATCGAGGAAAAACGCAGTATTAGCCATTTAAAACCAAAGTTAACACAGTTTGTTGCCACTGCCATTGCTTTGAGCAGCGTCTCAGTATAAGTACGAGTGACTTTAAGCTGTTGCTGTTGCTGTCGCCAGCGCCGATTGTCAAGAAATAAGAACAAGGTGACGTTTATGTATCGCAAACACAGTAAAAACTAAAATAAATGACAGACTAAAAAAAAAATAAATACAAAATTTTCAAAATGTTTTTGAGTTTGTATGTACATAAGCATGAGGTCAGTTCGATAAATCTGTTATATTTTGGTATGTGGGAGTAGTAATTTCAAATGCAACCTTGTGTCTGTAAATTATAATCCCTAGAGATGAGATAAATGTCAGAAATAGCGCTGTTATGTGACTTCATGTGTTTATCACACCATATCGCTTGTATAACAAAGGTTTGCTATAACTAAAGCCAGCTCGAAAGATGCTACTTGGGAAGCGATTTCAATGATTGAGTACAATATATTTCTCGAATATGAGGGAACTCAGAATCGGTTTTAAGTAATTTAGCATTATTAGTGTTTCAAGAGTCGTCCCATATCAAAAGTTACGGCGTGTTTAATCAAATCCTTTTAACTTTCTTTATACCCAACGAATTTCTTCCATGAGAGACTATAGCTTCATTTATAGCCAAAAGAAGCAATAGATAGATGAGACTTCTTCGTAACACAAGGCTTTGTAAACTGGATGTACTAGAACCTATAATCTGACATAGATCACCGAAATAAACTAATTTCTAAATAAATTGGAATAGAATGCCGTATTACCAACTCCTTCTTTAATGAAGTTCGTGATTATGTTGTTTATGCGATGTTTTTGCTATTGATCTAAGAACTAGTCAAAGTCATCCAAATAGCAGATTCTCAATAGTCTGTTTTGTAAAAATATCAATATTATTTTCAAAAATCTCATTCCTTCGATCATTACCTGGCAAACATATCTACGAAACTCCAGCAGTACTGGATGAAACTTTACTCTGAAAACAGCATTGCGAGAAAAACGTGTTTTAAAGTTGTGAGACCCGATATTTTAAAAAATTCTCACAAATACTCTTATATTTTCGAAACTACTTGCCGGATCGACTTCAAAGGTTCAGATAATATTCTTAAATATATTTACATTTGACAAATTTTTTGAAATTAACGAGTGGATAGAATTTCTTAAAGCTATTGCTTCTGCAGTAATTCAAGCTACTGAAAGTCCTGTCGTCTCCTGCTATTACTGAATCATGAAAGTATATCATATGAATGATGGCAATTCAGCCATTACTATGCGCTGGAATCTAGATAATATGAAAATTGCACCGAAGCTGTGATACTAAGTATTCAAAAATACAAAGATTCCTTACAAGAACTATGATCGATCCGTTCGTATGGAGCTACATGCTATAGTTTTCCGATATCGGACCAAAACGCCAATTTTAGTACCGATTGGCAGTGTGGAATGGACACATTACCACTTTGTAAGTTTTGAGGTCCAACTAAAACCGCTGCCGTACTTTGGGTACCAGCAGGGACCCGATTGCAATGCATCTCCACATTCGTCTGACAAAGGGTCAGTTCTTCCAGTACTCGGGATACACCTCGAGGAGCCAGTCCGCATGATCAGATTGGAGCGAACTCCAAGGGCTCCTGCTCTCCATGGTATCAGAATTAAGCCTCCGGTTAGACCTCGTAGTCGAAGCTACTACCAGTTGAGCTTCTATATTGCTTTGGATTGGTGACCATAAGTTGGACCACATACGCACATTACATGTACATCCCATTCACAGATAAGCTAACCCTAATTCTCAGTTAAACGCCTTCGCCTAAACAATTCACGCGCAAACGACCCTAACTGTTCGGCATTCCGACTGGTGGAGATCACACCGCTTTCATCTAAATATCCATCAATCCAACTAATCTCCAGTACACCCAGATCTGTAATGTCCATTCTGCCATTACATGTACGCAGTCCTTTACCCGCGCTTCACAAAAACATTCCGACCTATAAAATAGGTGCCTCTGATGGAAAAATACATTCATAGGTACATGCCTCGCAAGCAGAAAACTCAGACGCAGACAGAATCTGAAGTCTGGGTTACCCTCAACAAACCCAACGCCCCGAATGTACTGACCCTGACTCTATCATCTAGAAGCCTACTGCTCCCTAGATATCTCTCCACATCATCATCGGAAATCCAGTAATTCTGAGACAAACGGGCATGGCTTAATCGACTCATGATCATTTATATACTTATACTCTGTAGGATCTATTGTGACAAACTTAATATGCGCCAAAACCCACTGACTTATCAAGCTTAGTTCGTCTATAAATTTTTAATTCGCCAGCATACAAACATTCAGCGATGTAACGCATAGTCTCATGAGATCTGAACTTTTTTTTTGCCACAGAAAACATCCCACTTCCAACAACAACAACGCATTAAACCAAAAAGTCGCCAACAATTTGAATTAAAAATGCAACGGGAAAAAACTTGAATTGTCCAAAACATAAAATTTGAGATGAGTTGGACTTTGGTTGCGGCCATTGGGCCATTTGTGGCAGTGGCCGTAACTGCTCACTCTGACTTCGGCAGTCACAACAAGAGCGACATCAACACCAACTTGGATTTGGTCTTGGCTCGTTGATGGCGGGCCATTCTGCGGTTTCACTACCGTCTGTTGTCACCGTGGTCGACTCAACTCTGTCTGCGCTTGCTACATACTAACTAACCACTACGACTAATGTATTACACTAAGATTACTACCGAATTGTTGCTCTTTCTGTGTTGTTACGTCGCACATGCGCGTGTCAGTTGTGTACAATGAATTTTCCTTTATTTTATTTATTTGTTTTCTGTTTTTCTTTCTTTCGCTCTTTTGTTTTTGGTCTGAGGTCTTAGGTTAGAGGTTTCCATCACAAGTCTCGGCCTAATAGAGCTTGTTCGTACGAGTACATCTGACACAGAGCGTATGCCCTGCTTGACTTGACTTGTCTGTCATTTTCAATTTCGTTTTCATTTCCTTTTTCGACACACACACATACAAATACAACAAACACATTTCCCTCTGCTGTACAAAAAGCTATAAGAAACAAAAATTCATCTCAACGTAGTTCATTGAGTTTTGCATTTGCGCTTTTCCTTTGGTGTTGTTGCTGTTTTTTTTGGTTTTAAATTTTTTTTTCTATTTTTTGCCTGTTGCTTTTGCTTGATCTAGCTTCGTCGCATTTCGCCTTCAACTTTAATTTAGTTTATAGTTTATCTGCGCATTAGTTACTGTTATTATTATTGTTATTGTTTTAGTGTTTCTTGTTGGTGTTATTAAAGTTGAATCACCTTCCAAATTGAGCGCGCGATCCGAGCAAAACCATCTGCACAGTGTCAGCAAACGCACTGTGGGAGTTGCCAAGCAAATATGAGGCGAAATTGAGCGAGCAATTCGTAGATCCATTTGAATATGTGTCTTTTGTTCTAGAACAGTGCCAGCTTGAGCTTTTTTACGGAGAGACCGTAGTTGCCACCTGCGGCTTTGATCCATTGCAAATAGTTTTTAAAACCCTGAATCCAATTTCATATATTTGTACCTGATTTTGGCTTCGATTCGTTTTAGAAATCAACAGGGAAGCTATCAGGTCGAGCTTCTCTGGTGAAATCTCTCTCATATTATATTACGTACGAGTATATTCTCATATCATATTGTATATTAATATTCACATCTTATTTTGTCTATCTATTTTATTTAAGTCTAATATTGAATTAAACTATAAACATTAAATGCACTTGCAAACCTCCCCTTGATCTCTGCAGTCGTCACTTTGCTCAAATTTATCTTTTTGATCTTTCTCAGAAAATTCAAGAAACACTTTCTTCACGACTCATATACCGAACAGAAAATAAAAGTTAAGTATTATACTTGTATGTATATTTTATGCTATATATAACTAGTATGGAATCATTCTATTCCTTAGTGCCGTGAGAGAATCAAAGCTTGAAATTGAATAATTCTGTCAAAGAAATATATACCAGTCAGTTAGTCTCCTAATTAATACCCATATACTATTGGCCCAAAAAATAAGGTGACATTGTATTTATTTTGAAAATTCTTTATTTATTCTTCCAAATCAATTTCATCCCCTTCAAAGTAATCCCCTCCCGATGCACACACTTATGCCAACAGATTTTCCAATCTTCGAAACAGTGGTTGTAGTCACTTTCCGGGATGACCTTCAGTTCCGTCTTCGCTGCGGCTTGAATCTCCTCTATCGTATAAAAGCGGTGTCCCCGGAGCGGTCTTTTGAGCTTGGTGAGCAGCCAGAAGTCGCACAGCGCCAGATCAGCTGAATACGGTGGTTGCGGAACGATATGGGTTGAGTTTTTGGCGAAATGATCACGAATTACGAGGGCAGTATGGGATTGCATTATCGTGCTGTAAAAACCAAGAATTGCCTTTCCACAATTCGCGACTTATGGCGCGATATTTTTGGTCTCGGCTCTCTTTTGGCACGATATCTGCTCGATTGATCGGTTGTTTCGAGATCGTAAGCATAGATCCAAGTCTCATCGCCAGTTATAATGCCTTTCATGACACGCTGGTAGTTTTCCAAAAAATTCAATGTTTTCGGTACCAGTCGAGATTTGACGCAGTTGAGGCCCAAAACATCCTTCAAAATGGTATTGGCTGAGCCTTTAGATATGCCAACTTCATCACCAAGGTCTCTAGTTGTTAATCGACGGTTTTTCAATACCAAATCTTTGATTTGTTGAACGTGAGCTTCGTCCGTTGAGGTTGATGGACGCCCTGGACGCTCTTCGTCTTCGATACGTTCACGGCCAGCTTGGAACTCACTATACCACTTGTAAACATTTTTTTAGACATAGCCTCATCACCAAAGGCTTTCTGCACCATCCTCAACATATCCGCAGAAGAAAATTGATTCCGTAAACAAAATTTAATGCAAATTCTTTGCTCAACAAATTTCGACTTCGAAATATACGAAAAAATCACTTTTAGAAGCTCACAAAACGACACGTATCTCAAACACTAATAAATATTTTGACATGAAATTTGACAGAAATGTGACTGACAGTACTACCAACCTAAAAAAAAATAATTCGCCAAATCCTTCAACGCGCGCAATTTATCAAATGTTACCTTATTTTTTGGGCACAGTATATTTTAAGTATTCATTAGAGCCTTGAGAGATTCAAAGCTCCTTAAATAAAGATTCCTTTTCGGAATTCAAATATTGTGTCCACCGGAGAACGTTTCACTACTTTTTTCTAATATGGAAAACAGGATATTCAAGTAGTTCTTGATTACTAGTTTGACTATATGCTATAGTGGTCCAATATGAAAATCGGTGATTGTAGAGTTGCCTTTAGATATCGTATAAAATTAAAAAGTTTTTCCATACAAGGACTTGGTTTTGATTGATCAGTTTGTATGGCGGTATATGCTATGCTCAATGTCTCAAAAACTAAGAGACTAGTTACCGGAAATTCGTAGGAGCAGACAGACGAACACGGTTAAATTAAGTCAGCACGTTACGCCATCAGCCTTTATAAGCATACCACAAAGGGTGTCCGACGTTTCCTTCAGAGTGCTACAAACTGATCCTGTTCATTTTATAAACAGACTAGACAAAATTTAATTTTAGGTAATGATCCTATATTCGTATTTTAAAGAGGTTTATTAAAATCGAGTTTACCGATTAATCAATAGTAATTCCAAGGGTAAAATTGAAATTATCAATGACGTGCCCATTTTGAAACCAGGAGATACAGTTGGTGCTTCAGAAGCTACTTTGCTCAATACGTTGAACATTTTGCACTTCTCGAATGGTTTAGCCACAACCCAAGTGTGCGACGGGTTACATTTTCTCACCTAAGATCTTGGATATCGAACTCGAAGTGCGAGATTCCAAGCTGGTCTTGTCAATTTAGCGACCTCATCGTTACAGACTGGTTACACAACTATTGATTCGGCACTACACAGTGTTGCCAATGGTTATCTGCTGGCTTTTGCTGCTGCCCCGAAGTGGATTTCAAGGGAGCTGTTACCATCAAGTAGTGATTTAAAGAACCTTGTAAGTTTGTTGCTGCTGCTGTTGCCTCTGCTCCAGCTGCTGGTGCTGGCACTACTGCGCAAAAGAAGGAAGAAGCCAAAAAAGAGGAGTCGGAGTCCAAGAAAGACGACAATATAGATTTCGGTCTTTTCGACTAAGCAGCTCAACACTAAACTTAAGCAGATGGTCATATTAAACCTTGGAAATTAGTTCTGTCAGCGCTCTTACGCCTTGTGAGTCAAAAAAAAAAGAAAAGTTTTTTAGTTTGTGAATTTAATTTTTGACAAAATGGCGGGTTCCCAAAAACAAGAATTTACATTTCAAAGTGGCTTAAAACTCGAAATTATTGAGATAAGTCTAATTTCTGCATATCCTGACAACTATATCTAAGCAGATCGTGTAAAAATCGATCATTCCATTTGTTTCGGAAAAATTTTTCTTACGTTTCGTAAAAAAGGAATACACTAATTTCGTTGAATCTTCAACATTTTGGAACACCTTCCAATTTTGGGAGAATCTTATCAAATATGTTTGCAATCGATATATATGCAAAAAATCGATATTTTGGTTCATAAATTAATATAACCTCTTTAAAATAAAAAAATGAATTATCAGTATATATCCTAACTACTCACCACACTGTGCCTTGCCGATGACTCGCGCACCGTCACGCTGCGAAGTGCGCCGAAGCGGCATGATCATCGTGAGATCTAGGCCAATTGTGCAATCACAGTTGTGGTTAAAGTAATATCCGAACCGAAGACCGCGTAGCACCCCTCCGCCATATACACAGTTCTACTACTTTAGGGCCCAGAAAAGAGAACCACTCTCAACTAGCAGATTAGTAGATGTTGAGGGTGGGAAGGCGAACAATACGCAGCAGCCGACCAAGACTACAAATGGCTTTATATGCGAATAAGCTTTGTTTAACGCAACGACGAGCTTGCTGACAGCACAAACGCTATGAAATATCTGCAAATATGAAGAATTACTCATAAAAATGTGGCAAGTTGTTACTAATGAATATGTAGATGAGCACAAAACAACAACAATAGCAAGAAATATATAAAAATATATAAAAGTGTTTTGTTCGGTGTTGTGTGAAATGGGTCGAGGTTTCGAGGCTGACCAAAAGCACACAGATACACACACAACCACAAATTAAATGTGTTTCAATTAATTGCTACTTCTGCGTGCATGTGTGCATGCGTCTGCGCTCAATGTGTGTACGTGCGTGCGCTTTGCCCACTTTTTCTTGACCATTCAGGCAGTTTCCAATTTAAAATCGAGTTCAACGCAACCTAATGAATGCAATTAAAAGTTTCTTAATTAAATAATTACGCGCTTGCCACATGGAAAGAAGGCAAAAGTAGGAAACTCGCTTTTCGGTGAAATGCCGGAAGCGCATATAGGCACATAGGCGCATGCGCGGACCGCTGCATATGCAAGTTCATATTCGCTTGGGTGTGAAATGCATATTTGGTGCGCTTAGAAAACAATAAAAGGCGGCATAAAAAGTGGTGAAGCGAAAATTCGTTAAAATATTGGAATGCTATGCGCTAATCCACACACACACGCAGACGTATGCGATTATGTTAGTGTGTGTGTGTGCTGAGGAAATGCCAGCGCGCTAGAAAATTGAAAACAATTCAAAATGCATATTCAATTTTTCAATTCCTGCATTTTATGCACTCGAATTTCTCATTTGCTTTCACGCACACACACACACACATACAAATGCTTATGCATAATTTTATTAAATTTTTTTTGGTTTTCGCTCATTCGAAATCAGCGCATTTGCTGCTGCGTCATTTTGCCGCGCCGCGTGCAGCGTCTGGTGCAAGTACGTGAGCGCCGCTTGCCGCCATTCAATTGAGAAATCTCAAGGAAATTGATGCATTACAGAAATATATAATGAAACGACAACAACAACAACAACAACAGCAACGACAAAACAGCGGCAAAATAAAGCTGAAAACGCCGACAACAACAATGCAATGCATATTTAAAGTCGCAATTGGGAGCCGCATGAAGTCATCTGCCGTGCAAATGCGCCAAAAACACCAACAACGACAACAGCTTACTACTGGGGTTTGCCGACTGCGCAAGGAAAAGATTGCATTGTACGAAAACGGCATGCAACAGGCAAACGAGTGACTCAATTGCAGTTATGATTGTTGTTGTGATTGTTTTTGCCTTGCTTGGCTGTTGTGAATCTGCTTGCGGGTGGAAATTTGCATAATGCATAGTACAAAAAAGATTTATAAAGAATAAACAAAAATAATACAACAAAGGTGTATCAGATATATTGTTGTTGTAGTTATATGTGTATGTGTGCGAAGAAACGTAAACTGGAAATCGGCAAACGAGGTAGTATAAGGAATGCATAAAATGCCAGCAATTAGAACTTTAAAGCAAAAAAATAAAAAATAAAAAAATAAAATTTAAATTAAAAAAAAAAAAATTAATTAAAAAAAAATTAAAATTCAAAAAAATTAGAATTAAAAAAAAAAAATTTTTATAAAAAAAAAATTAAATTTTGGTTACACCAAAGCTATAATACCTTTCAGAGGTGCACAAAATTTTTTAAAAATATATTTATCTTGATTTTGAGCACTAATTCGTGTGGCAGCTATATGTTATAGTAGACCGATCGTGTTCGGAGATTGTGGCGTTACTTTGAACAACAATCCATTTCTAATTTCATGACGATATGTTCAGCGTATAATAAATATATGTGACCTGGTCTACGAAAAGGCGGCTTAGGTGTCAAAAAAAAAATTTTTAAAAAATTAAAAAAAAAATTAAAAAAAAAAATTGATTTTTTGACACCTAGGCCCCTTTTTCGTCGACCAGGTCACATATATAAAAGCAATAAAAGCATAACAAATTATCATTAAAAGCCCTTGCTTGCAAATCAACACTAAAATCTTCCGCGCGGAATATCTATTTGCTCGTATATACCCAACATACATATGTACATACATTATGCAACTACTATACAATTATTCATATTATGTTCTCACTATTTTTGGTCTTAAGTATTCACTCTAGCTCGTTAGAGTTGCTTTGAAATCCGATACTTTGAAGCCTCACACTTGTCTGCATTGTTTTAACAGCAATTATAACGGTTTAGCAAACTTGTTACATAAATATTTGAAGTTATTAAGAAGAGCGACTACGAAAGAGTAGAAGATCAAGCGCTGGCTTATCGCAGCTTATGAATAAATAAATAGCAAAAATGCAGTCTTAAGAAGATATTAAAAAATATAACTATATTTGTGTATAAGTATGTACATTTATATAATTCATGTAAGTGGTTATCATGCTGGTTAACAACTTGCTAACTAGTAATTCTTTCAACATACGAAGTAGTTGGGTACTGACTTTTCTTATTGTATCGAAAAAGATAAATCTTCTTACTGTAATGCTAACCTTAAACTTTTTAATATTTAAATATTAAAAAAAACTCGGTGTTCTTTTTATAAATTAAATACAGATGGAATTATTTATGTTATATACATATTTATTCTAATAAAAAAACACAATTTATGACATTTGTTACTCTTGACAACATAAAGACACATAATTTCCGAATGTCTTGGACTGTGGGTTTCTTACATTTTTTACAGATTTTAGAAGTTTTGACATCTTTTGCTGACGGACATACATTACACCTTTTTCTTTTATTACAACTCTTTGCACTGGAAGTAGCTGTTGTCTCAGTAACACCTGTCTTCACTCGTTGTACTAATTCCAGCGATGCATTTGTCCGAGGAAGAGTTTTCCTACGCTCAATGCGATCATTGACCAATTCCATGCCCAGTTTTTCTAAAAACAGACGTCTTTGTACTGTCCTCTTCTGTTTCCAATCAGGATTGGTATCACAATATATTACAAGTACTTAAGCATTGAAACATGAGATATCAAACATATTATGAAATATGGCTAGAGGCTACATTCTTGTCATACGTTTGCAACTATAGGCCGAATACATTAATAAGCTTACGATCTAAAGGTGTTTCGGCTAATTCATATGATGTAAAAAAATTATCACATGTCAGATTGTAGCCCTGTAAGCCCTCTGTCAGATCTAAAATAAAAACACACATTCCTTAATTTTTTTCCAAAGCATTTCCTTGAATTTTTCTGGTATAGCATTGAATTGAACGAACATCTTCTGTTTCACTGTCACACAAAATCCAAAATTTTATGCCATATTTACTCGGCTTACTTGGCATATATTGGCGAAAAGGACACCGAGCTCTGCATGAAAGTAACTGTTCATCAATTATGATATTTGTATTCGGATTATAGTACATAGGCAATAGTGTCGCCCATTTATCCCATATATCTCTTATAGCTGCTAATTTATCACTCTGTCTCGCAAAATGGCGGTAATTTTTTTAACCGTTTTAGGGAAATTGTTGCCGGAAATATAGGTCGTCCTCCTCCTTCAGACCACAATCTGTCGAGGCTTTCATCGTTAGACTTGAAAACGCCAGCAAATATAAGAAGACCTAGATATGCATCTAACTCTATTTCATCCATCGCATCCCATTCATTTCCTAACAGTGAAGATCCTTCCATGTTTGTTTGTTTCAAAACTACAAATTTTATGCGTTTGTCTATAAATAAATCAAAAGCGCTTCTAAATGTGTTGATGCGATTAGAAGCATATTTGGTAATTCCTGGTGTAAGTTTTATTAGGTTTGCGCTGCCCAAACGACCTCTTCCTTCTAATGTGATTTTCGACCACACAAATTCACTATTTTTTGATCGCTTTTGATTTTCACTAACACTATTATTGGTCATATATCTTGAAAGAGATACTTCAGCGCTACTAGATTCGTCACTACTACTTCCAATGTTCCAATTAGGTTGAATATTGTCCGTAGGATTTCCACCGGAATTATACTCTGTTTCATTTACTATTTCATCTTCAGAACTTATATCGCAGTTTATAAATTGAGAAGTCATGCAATTACTCAATTTGTGAGCCATTGAAAAAAGCAACCCAACGTGACGAGTACAAATAACGAATGAAACAAAATGAAACAAAAAACTGTCAACGCTTGTAAGAGGGCGACGAAAGCAATATGATTCATCAACAATGAATCGCTTAGTGACTTGGGTATAATTGATATTCAACAATAATAAATATGTTTTTAGAAGCTGTATGTTTGAATCAAAGCATTGTACTTCACCAAAGACGGGTATTTCTGACTCGAGGGTTTTTTCATACTTGGGTCATTTTGACCCCAGGATCCTAAGAGCAAAAATGCGTATTTCCTTAAATTAGCAGACATCACCATAAATTCACAATACTAATTTACAATAAATGCATAATTAATAATTGTCACGAAGCCGTTATGAAATCTATTAGATATTACTACTTTTATTATAAATTAAGCTTTAGATTCGGGTCAATAAGACCCGAAGAACCGGGGAATCTTAAGGGTGTTCATTAAGATAAATTTTATATTCCGGGCTTAAATAAATTTTTGTCAAGCACTCGAACCGTTTGACTAAAACGGTTTTACACATTTCAATCATTAGGTTTTTTACAAGAGAGTAACCTAAAATGCTCAGATAAATTTTTATGGATGATAAAATTTCTGGTAATAACAAGATCTCCTCTTTAGGTTGCTTTGTGAGTTCTCACAGCGTTTGCCTATAAATTCCTATTTATTCATTATATTTTGACTTTGCAATACTATATGTGTACAAATGTATGCAAAACTATTCCAGATTATGTTAGTGATTTACTTTTTATGGGTTAGGAGGGTATTGTACAAGGTCTGTCGCAAAAGAAACAGAACTTTTTAAATATAACCGTTTATGGTGGCGCCACCTATTGGTGGGTATATGAGATAAAAAGTTTGATGTCTTGTTGACATTTCGTAAAAATTTTAAGACAATTGAATAATTATAATCGATGTTATCGATCAAAAAGTGACAGCAGCTTTTGATCATCGGTCGTAAAATGCATTTTGAACAAAGAGAAAATATAAAATTTTCTTTTTAACTTGGGAAAACGTTTACTGAAACATTTCAAATGATGAAAAAAGTTTATGGTGATCAGTGCCTATCCCGAGTAATGTGCATGAGTGGTTTAAGCGATTCCAAGAAGGTCGTGAGGACCTCTGTGACGATCAGAAATCGGGCCAAAAGTCGTCTTTAGAAGTCAAAAATAAAGACAATGCTGATTTGTTTTTACGATTCCGAGGGTGTTGTACATCGAGAGTTCGTCCCACCAAACGATTAATGCTGTTTTACCGTGGTGTTATGAAGCGTCTTTTGTCACGCATTCGTCGTGCTCGACCACAATACCGTAAGGCAGGGCCCTGGCACCTGTTGCACGATAATGCGCCGTGTCATCGGTCGACGCTTGTCACTGTCTTTCTGACAAAAAACTCCATATTAACCATTAATCACTCACCCTACTCACCTGATCTGGCCCCCTGTGATTTTTACCTATTTGGAAAACTTCATTTGTCCATGAAAGGACACTGGTTTCAGGACATTTCAGCTATCCAAAAAGCGACGACCGATATTCTCAATAGTATTCCGAAAAATGACCTTAAACACTTATTTGAAATGCTAATTGACCGGGCTTAACGCTGTATCGAAGCACAAGAAAACTACTTTGAATAAAAAAATATAACTTTTGAAAAATATTAACTTTTTGTAGTTTTTTTAACAGTCCTGTTTCTTTTGCGACAGACCTTATATTACTGGTCACTAACAGGATATATAATTCGAAACATTGGCAAATGAAATGCTGTTTGCTTGATGACAGGGCCCATTTGCTTCGCTTCTTTGTCCAACCTGAATAAAGCAAAACTAACAGCGGGATTGTTATGTCAAATGATATCGATGCCTACGCCACCAGAAAACAGGAGTATTTTTGGCGTGATTAACTGCTTAAATAAGTGTTCTGTTGCGTCTCCATTACCTGCGTAATTTTTTCAGAAATATCTGGGACAAAGTCGAGTAGCTTCTAAATATTTAATTTTTAAAGCGGTTTACTTCATTTTTAACACTCTTACTGTAGTACATAGGTCACCTAAAAACTGTCTATTCTCATATGTATTTGTGATCTACATACTTTCTTTCTTTGACCCTTGACCAATAACATCAGTGGGCGCCACTTTCAAAAATAATTTCTCCAAAATGCCTTTTTTATTACACTAGTACAATAATGCACTTGAGGCCGAGAATTGTTCAGTTAAATGCAGCTGGCCGAGCTTTTGGTAGACTTGTCGTTTATTATGGTATTTTTGTAGATATTTTTTTGTTTTGAATTTTTTACTTTATTATATTTTTTAGTGATGTCGTGCATATGTAAAGTCAAATTTTGGCTGACTTTAAATATTTTATTTGACATGTGCCTAAGGTTTGCTGTAAAGCGATGCTAATGATGTTGATAAACATAAGTAAACTTGCTCTGAAAGTTGCTATAGAAAATATAATAGATATTGACTTAAATTTTCATACTAACAGATCCAAAATTGTGACAGCTCGAGAGGGAATTCGAGTCAGAAAACTATGCGAGTTTATAAAAGTATATCAAAAAAATAAAACAATCAATGAAAATAATTGCACAATGAAAAGAAAAAAAGACCATAAAGATAAGGCCAAACACAGCAACAAAAAGTAAACTATAACAAAAATCAACAAAAAAAATTGTAATTTGAAATGTTCGTAATTTGTGAGAGTGTAAATTAATGTTTTACAAATGATCGAATGGTGGTAATTCTACTACTATCGCCGCCGCCACCAACGCCACAACCACCGTACACAACAACAGCAACAGCAGCAGCAGCAGTAACAAGCACAAATGGCTGTGATGGAGGATCAAACGATAGCAGCACCGTATCGACGACATCGACCGGCGATACCGTTATACCCACCATCTATACCGACAACAAAGGAATACCACTGCCAAACGAAGCCACATACCAGCACTATCAACCACCCCAACCACCGGCGCCAACGGCAATTGTACAAGCACAACAACAGCATCACCAGCCACAGCCACATCACCAACAACTTCATGCGCCTGACGATTACGAACGGCAGCGTCAGCGACGTCAACGTGCGCATTCGCTGCATGAAAAAACGGCACAACAACAAACCAAATACTACTACCACACCGCAGCATCACCACGATCTAGTCATTTGCGTAGTGCGGAA
>CM050327.1:8204611-8361892 GCA_027475135.1 Bactrocera correcta | reverse complement strand
GTCAGATTACTACATAGCTCAAGATGTACTGCTTTTGTCGTGAAACATACAAAGACCGCCACATAGCCTTTCCTGAGAGTGGGAGACCTTAACATAGACGCCTTTACCTGGAAAGGCCCAGCAAAATCAACACCTGTTGTGGTGAAAGGCAGAGCGAAATTGCAGCGTTCAGGTGGAAGTGCTACCATAATCTGCGTTCGCATCTTCTGCTTGTGCCTAGCGCAAATCTTGCACGTGAAGATGCACTTCTTGATTTGCGGCTTAAGACGGGGGATGTAATACTCCTGGCGTACCATCTGTTGCATGAGACGATGTTCGGCGTGTAGCATTAAGATGGGGATGTAGTGGAGGAACAGTGTGGCAAATGGTGACTTCTCTGGGATTATTATGGGATGGCGTTCGTTGTATGTTAGGCTCGAATTAGCAAGCCGACCATTGGCACGAAGCAAACCTTACGTGTCCAGAAATGGGTTTAGGACTAAGAGTGAGCTCTTTTTATCAATCGGCTTCGATTCTCTTAGTAGTGATATATCGCGGCTGAAATAGCGCGCTTGTGTATATGTTATTAGTGCGACCTTTGCCTTGTGTAACTCTAGGTGCGTCACTGTGTTGCATGGGAAATTACGTGATCCCTTAATTTTGCTTTTGAGTTGTTCTATGAATTTGAACATATATATATATAACGACTACTCTGAGTGCTTTTGGAAACGAGGAAAATCGTTCAAGGATGTCGGCATCATCCAATAATGTGTGAAAGGTGGCGATTTTTCGACCTTCTGGGGCGATAATGTTGCCCATGGGGGATTGTGGCCAAGAATCAGGAGATTCTATCAACCTTTGGGGTCCATTCCACCAGAGGGTGGTAGTGGCAAGTTGCAGTGGCTTGCACCCTCTTGTACCTAGATCGGCAGGATTGTCAGCACTGGCTACGTGACGCCAAGTGGCTGATCCCACTAGGTCAAGAATTTGAGACATTCGGTTAGAAATATACGTCTTCCATGCATGTGGTGGTTTTTCCAACCAGGCTAGTACAATTTCTGAATCGGACCACATATATAGTTTGCACTTTGTCATATTTAAATGCATTTGCACCATGGCTACTAATTTTGAAAGTAGTAGTGCGCCACATAACTCAAGTCGTGGCAGACTTATAGTTTACTAATAAGTGGCTTGTGGTCGTGGTGTCACTTTGCGTGCGAAAATAGATAGTAGCGCAGTATGCCTTTTCTGAGGCGTCACAAAAGCCATGTAATTCGACTTTGTGTTCGGGACAGTAGTTTACCCATCGTGGAATTTGTATCTGAGAAATATCATTCAGATTGTTTGCGAACTGGGACCATTTTTCTAAGCGAATCGGTTTCACTCGTTCGTCCCAGTCGGTTCCATCTAGCCATAATTCTTGTATTAAGATTTTCGCTTGGATCATAATTGGTGAAAGCCATCCTGCGGGGTCGAAAAGTTTTGCCACCGAGGATAAAATCAGTCTTTTCGTTATGGCTGATAATGCGGATATGGACTCTGTTGTGTATGAGAACTGGTCCGATATTGCATTCCATTGGATGCCTAATGTTTTTTTTTGTACTTTCCTTTTCGAAAATAAGGAACTTAGTGTCCAACAAATTTTCTTTTGGTATATTTTTTAATATATTTGGGTGATTTGCCGTAATCTTTTTTAATGGAAACCCTGCGGATGTGAGGGCTTGGATTACTTGTGATAATGATTCGTATGCTTGTGGAAGACTGTGACTTCCAGACAGAATATCGTCTACATACGTTTGTGTTTTTAACACCTGGGTCGCCAGAGGAAATTCTGACTTGGTGTTTTCAGCCAATTCGTGGAGGGTTCGGATGGCTAAATATGGTGCACAGTTAACGCCAAATGTAACTGTTTTTAGTCTGAAGTCGCGTAAAGGACTGGTGGGGGAGCTTCGGAACATAATACGTTGAAAATCTTGGTCGTCTTTATGTACGCCTATTTGCCAATACATTTTTTCAACGTCCCCATTGAATACGTATTTGTATATACGCCAATTCAATATCAGAAGCATTAAATCTGGTTGGAGTGTGGGTCCCGTAAATAAGATATCATTTAGGGAATTCCCCGAACTAGTGGTTTTCGAGGCATTAAAGACAATTCTTACTTTTGTTGTTCTTTTGTCTGGCTTTACTACTGCGTGATGTGGCAGGTAACAGGGGTAGTATTTGCCGTTGACGATTTTCTCCCCTAGGTTTACTTCCTCCATGTGATCTAAATGGAGGTATTCTTCTAACACACCATCATATTCAGATTTGAATTCGCCTTTTTTAAGTAGGTTTCTTTCCATACTTAGAAACTGCTGAATTGCAGAGGTGCGAGAGTGACCTAAGGCGAGTGTGTTAGGAAATTGTTGCTTAAGTGGTAGTCGTACGACGTACCGACCATTTTCTGATGTAGTAGTTGTGGCTTTGTAAAAATCCTCACAATACTGATCTTCAGGGGTTGTGACTGATATGGGGGGGAGTTCTTCTAGTTCCCAAAATTTTCTCAATTGTGAATTGAGGTACTCATTTGAGACTTCCTCAACTTGAGTTGTCAATGTTGTAACTGGTTCCGCAACTAGTCCGCTTAGGACCCATCCGAAAATGGTATTTTGCGCCAGAAGAGTTTTGGTAATTTTCTCAATACCTTCGAGAATATTTTGTGGTATGAGATCGCTGCCTAATAGGAGATCTATTTGAGCGGGGGTGTTGCAGTTTGGGTCTGCTAGCTTCAGGTGTGAAACCTTTTGCCAATGTTTGCTATTTATGTGATAGCTGGGTAACATATTGGTTATCCGCTTTGGGGGAAAAGAGGGTAATGGGGCAGATTTTATTTGAGTTTTAAACAACTCTTCCGCCCATTCTCGTGATTTCAAAGTTGGCCAGTTTTGTTGGTAGCTGTAGCCTGTTTTGTACCCTAGACGCTATAAAAGATCGTTGTGATCCTTGGTCTATTAAGGCTCTGAGTTTAAACAGTTCTCCTCGGTGTTCGATGGAGACAACTTCTTCTTCTTCTTTACTGGCGTAGACACCGCTTATGCGATTATAGCCGAGTCAACAACAGCGCGCCAGTCGTTTCTTCTCTTCGCTACGTGGCGCCAATTGGATATTCCAAGCGAAGCCAGGTCCCTCTCCACTTGGTCCTTCCAACGGAGTGGAGGTCTTCCTCTTCCTCTGCTTCCCGCGGCGGGTACTGCGTCGAATACTTTCAAAGCTGGAGCGTTTTCATCCATCCGGACAACATGACCTAGCCAGCGTAGCCGCTGTCTTTTAATTCGCTGAACTATGTCAATGTCGTCGTATATCTCGTACAGATCATCGTTCCATCGAATCCGATATTCGCCGTGGCCAACGCGCAAAGGACCATAAATCTTTCGCAGAACTTTTCTCTCGAAAACTCGCAACGTCGACTCATCGGTTGTTGTCATCGTCCAAGCCTCTGCACCATATAGCAGGACGGGAATAATGAGCGACTTATAGAGTTTGGTTTTTGTTCGTCGAGAGAGGACTTTACTTTTCAATTGCCTACTCAGTCCGAAGTAGCACCTGTTGGCAAGAGTAATCCTGCGTTGGATTTCCGGGCTGACATTGTTGGTGGTGTTAATGCTGGTTCCTAAATAGACGAAATTATCTACAACTTCAAAGTTATGACTGTCAACAGTGACGTGGGAGCCAAGTCGCGAGTGCGACGCGATGGAGGCAACTGCTGTGGGTAATAGTACCCTACTGTGAATTTCGCTATGTAGCGTTTGGGTTTTCAACGCCTTTGAGCAGCATGGTGTTTCCTGGCAGTTTTCTGAATTTGGCAACTAATCCTGTTGCTCGTTTTACGTTTGCGTTGTTCGGGGGTGAGCTGGAAAAATTTGTTATATGTAACATGAAATAATGTCTTTTATGGCAGTAAACGCAATTAAATTTGCTTTCGCAATCTTTAAGCGTATGCGCATGTGACAGACAGTTGGTACATAATTTTTTCGTTCTCACTGATTTTTTTCGCACGATTTTAGCTTGTGGCCTCCTCTACAAAGTTCGCATGATGTTTGTTTACATTGTTCGGATGTGAATGATTGATTTTTAAAAAAGCTTCTATTTAAATTATTGTGGCTACTTGCTTGGGGTCTATTGAAGATTCTATTGAGGTCGTTTTGAACGTTTTTCGTTCTGACTAGTTTTTTTTTTTTCCCTTTCTGCAATTTCGTATTGGGTAGTAAGAAATTCTTTCATTTGCTGCCACGTTGGGCACTTTCTTCGCGATGAGAGCGATTGCTCCCACAAAAGTAACGATTTTTCTGGTAATGCAGCTGTGCATATATTTACCAGAATGGAGTCCCAATTATCTGTGGGAATATTCTGTGTCGATAAAACCGATAAACAATTTGAAACAGTTAATTGAAGCTTTATAAACTCTTCACTTGTTTCCTTCTGAATTTTTGGTTCATTAATATCGTCACCTGTTTGTCGACCAATATTCTTTCGTTTTCATAGCGTGCTTTTAGAGCTTCCCAAGCAAAATTAAAATTTTCGTCATTGAGAGCGAACTGTTTCACTATTACGCCTGCCTGACCTTTGGTTTTGTATCTGAGGTGATACAAATTCTGCGCTTGTGACAATTTGGGATGGTTTATGTACACAGCTGTAAACATGTCCCGGAAGGACGGCCACTGTTCATAACCACCATGAAATATATCTGTGTCGCATACTGGCACTTTAAGGTGAATGCCTGAACTTGCCTCTTGGGCTTGTCTTGGTGGCAGCTCTACTCTCGGTTGTGGAGTAGGTGCGATTGCTCTTAATAGTTTAGTTGATCAGAAATCATTGCCTTCGAACTGGTCTAGGCAGTGTTCATACTTGGTGTATGCCGAGGATTTAAAATTTTCGGGTAGATCTGAGTCGTCAGATTCTACGAATACGTCATATGCCGCTTGGAGACGTGACCAAAAATTGTCTAAATTGTGTTTTTTAATTTCTAAGACCGATTCAGAATTGTCTTGAATCGGTGAAGATGAAAATCGAGTGCAGTATCGTATCAAACTGTCACTCTATGCAATGAATTTTGTATAAGTAATGTCTTTACCCATCTTTAGTTTTGTAGCACCTTGCTTTGAGCGTGTAGCTTCTGCCGGTGTACACGAACTTTTTTCATCTGAAATCATTTTTGGAACTTTTAGCAACTGAGTTGTTTTACTGTCCTTTGAGTCTGAGCTCATTTAAAAGATGTATAGAATATCAAAACGTCGTAGTGAAAACTAGACTTGCAGATGTTTAAAAAAGTTTCGTATATAAATTGTTCAATAGAAGAAAATCAATAAAACCAATGGCTTCTGGATACCGAGATTTCGAAAAATATTTTCGTTTATATATGTATTTATATATGTATATGAGTAGACGTGAACTCTTAAATAAATAGGAGTTTTGAACGAACTTAATATGATAAGACGCTTTACGTATTTTATAGTGTTTGTAACCGCGAACTCTTTTAAGTTAATAAGAGTTTTGACCGAAATGTTTAGACGTGAACTCTTTTAAGTAAATAAGAGTTTTCCAAATTAAGTAAAATATTACGCGTATACTGAATATCGCTTAAATTTTATTTATATTTGTATTGTATATTTCTTTTATATATGTTTTATGTCCAGATGTCCTATAGGGTATACCTATAGGTGGATATTTTATGTATTATGTGCTAATGAGCGCTCATATTAGAGATCACTGCACTTTGTACATAGCATGCATGTATGTACATATGTATTACGCTTTGGTTTTTTACACAATCCTGCTTGTTTTTGTTGATCAAAAATCAAGGGGTATTGCCGGAAATATGCCAATGTGGACTTTGAATATATTTTATACGCAATCCTGCTTGGTTTTGTTAGACGAAAACCAAGGGGTATCGCGGAATATATGCCAATGTGGACTTTGAAGCAGTGAGCGTATCTACATGTGTGACCATACACTTATGTATGTGCAAACTTTGTATTTTATAAATCCTTTTTGTTATATTTATTGTTATTTAATTTGTACCCAATGTCGATTGGGTATTTTTTTTTCTAGTATATTGGATATATTTATATGCGCCCGTTTTTTTTTTTTTTTTTTTTTTTGTTTTCGGAGGGGGAATCTTCAAAGATATCGTCATTTTTCCGGACGATATGCACGATTCGTATTGGCCGCAAGCTGGACTTGCGACACAATACGCCTACGTACTAAACCCTGAACTCCGTCGTCTTTGCTTGTAACGGGTGATTTTTTTGAGGTTAGGATTTTCATGCAGTAGTATTTGACAGATCACGTGGGATGTCAGACATGGTGTCAAAGAGAAAGATGCTCAGTATGCTTTGACATTTCATCATGAATAGACTTACTAACGAGCAACGCTTGCAAATCATTGAATTTTATTACCAAAATCAGTGTTCGGTTCGAAATGTGTTTCGCGTCCGTGTCCGATGAGCGATGAGGCTCATTTCTGGTTGAATGGCTACGTAAATAAGCAAAATTGCCGCATTTGGGGTGAAGAGCAACCAGAAGCCGTTCAAGAACTGCCCATGCATCCCGAAAAATGCACTGTTTGGTGTGGTTTGTACGCTGGTGGAATCATTGGACCGTATTTTTTCAAAGATGCTGTTGGACGCAACGTTACGGTGAATGGCGATCGCTATCGTTCGATGCTAACAAACTTTTTGTTGCCAAAAATGGAAGAACTGAACTTGGTTGACATGTGGTTTCAACAAGATGGCGCTACATGCCACACAGCTCGCGATTCTATGGCCATTTTGAGGGAAAACTTCGGACAACAATTCATCTCAAGAAATGGACCCGTAAGTTGGCCACCAAGATCATGCGATTTAACGCCTTTAGACTATTTTTTGTGGGGCTACGTCAAGTCTAAAGTCTACAGAAATAAGCCAGCAACTATTCCAGCTTTGGAAGACAACATTTCCGAAGAAATTCGGGCTATTCCGGCCGAAATGCTCGAAAAAGTTGCCCAAAATTGGACTTTCCGAATGGACCACCTAAGACGCAGCCGCGGTCAACATTTAAATGAAATTATCTTCAAAAAGTAAATGTCATGAACCAATCTAACGTTTCAAATAAAGAACCGATGAGATTTTGCAAATTTTATGCGTTTTTTTTTTTTAAAAAGTTATCAAGCTCTTAAAAAATCACCCGTTATTTGGCCCACGGAACTGCCGTTAGGCATTACATCGTGGGACCAAGCTTAGCCAATCGGCTCTTCATTCACACATTTTCGCTGTAATTCCGATTCATCCGTCTGTTGTCGCTGCGTTGCCACTCTTTCTTTCTTAACTCTTGCATAGCTATAGCTGCCCACGCTCTCATTTTGTTCCAGACCACCTTCGATTCGATCATGTAAGCCACTATATTCTCCGGGGTCACGCGATCGTTTATCACACTCTCTATTTCTAGTCTTTCCTTTTCGTATTTTGGGCAGAAAAAGAAGATATGAAGTGCATTTTCATTGCTGTTGCTGCAGAAGGAGCAATTTGTTTCGTCGTCATGTCCGTATTTGTATAGGTAATCTCTATAGCATCCATGACCTGTTAAAAACTGGGTGAGGTAAAAATCAGTTTCCCCGTGTTTCCGTTCTATCCATGGTTGTATGCTTCTAATAAGCCTGTGCGTCCATCTCCCCGTAGTTGCTTCGTCCCATCGTTTCTGCCATTCGTTTAGGCTCCTTTGTCTTTCCTGTTTCCGCTCTTCGTTCGTTAAGCGATCGCCAGTGCTTTTCGTTTTGTCGAATACCCGCTTTATTTCCATGGCCATTATGTCTGGTGGCATGAGGCCTGATATGACTCCAGCCGCCTGGTGTGATACAGTGCGGTAGGCACTTGCAACTCTGATTGCATTCAGTCGTACTATTGATTTCGCCTTTTCTGCGTATGTTTTCTGCTGCAGTGCTATCCCCCATATGGGTGCAGCATACATAAGTATGGACTGACTCACTTTGGCTAGGAGGACTCGTCTATTCTGACTTGGTCCACCAATGTTAGCCATTATCCTCGTTAGCGCCGCCGTCACCCTAGATGCTTTTTCACAGGCTTTGTCTATATGCGTCTTGTATCTTAGCCTCGAGTCTATCATTACTCCTAGATATCTCAAGGATTGCTGTGTGGTAATGTTATATCCGTCAATATTGAGAGTGGCTACCTCTAGTTTCTTCCTGCTTGTGATTAGTACTGCTTCCGTCTTTTGGCCAGCTAGTTGAAGCTTTGTTATCATAAGGCATTCTTTGATTTTTTCTGCTGCATGATTGCACAGACGCTCTATTTCGTGAATTTCCTTCGCTACCACAGTCACCGCGATGTCATCCGCGTATCCGATTATTTGCACCTGCTTGGGTAATGGGAGGCGCAGCACTCCATCATATAAGATATTCCACAGAAGTGGGCCTAGGACTGAGCCTTGTGGGACCCCGCCCGTCACCCTATAGCGTTGTGGTCCTTCGTCTGTGTCGTATATGAGGACCCTGTCCGACAGGTAGTTGGAGATGATCTTCAACAGATAGGGTGGTGCTTTCTTTAGCTGAAGAGCTCTTATTATATGCGGCCAGTAGGCTGAATTAAAGGCATTCTTAACATCGAATGTGACTACCGCACAATACTCTTTGGAGCCATACATCCATCTGGTTCCTTCTATAGCTTTACTCGCGACGTCCGTAAGTTTTTTAATCGCGTCAATTGTTGATCTGTGTCTGCGAAATCCATATTGATTATCGGCCAGTCCCGGTTGCTCTTTTTCGAGATGTTGCTCCAGTCGTACGCTTATTATACGTTCTAGTATTTTCCCCACTGTGTCTAGCATGCACAGTGGTCGGTACGAGTTTGGTTCTCCAGGCGGTTTGTTTGGTTTTTGTATTAGCACCAGACGTTGTATTTTCCAAATTTTTGGAAATAAGCCCTCTCGCAGGCACTTTGCGAACAGCCTTGTGAACGGGTCAGTCTTGTGTTTAATAGCTATCTTTAGGGCCTTGTTAGGAATGCCGTCCAGCCCTGATGGACAACATACAACATAACTTAACTGCTAAGCTTAAAGCTAGCGTCTCTTGTTACAGCTATATGAAACGTTTATTATTTATGTTATGTTATGCACTTAATGATGTCAGCAGTTTTGATGGGAATGTTCATACGATATTTCTGAACTTTAACTTGCTGTCACCAGTTTTGGTGGGAATGTTTATTTGACGATTCTTAACTGGGAATACCCATTTTGAACGCATGTTCTCCAAATAGCCAGTGCCCTGTTATGGTAGCTGTTAATCTGTAGATATTTTTTTTAGCCATAACTTTTCTTGTCATAATAGTGTCTTGTTGGCCATAATTGTTTAGTTATGATGCATTTTGTTATGTTTTCCCATATGTTATTTGCAACTTGATGAAATTGTCTAGCGGGCTTGGTATTAGCTCCGCCTCCGATTCGTTAAGGAAAACTCTGTCTTTGCCAACTCGTCTGCTTTTTCTTTACCGTAAATGTTCCTGTGACCGGGAGCCCAAATCAAGTCTAGTTGGAGCTTGTCTTTTACTGAGCTTAGTGCTTTCTTGCAGTTGCGGACTATACTGGAATTTGTCATAGGCGAAGGCAAGGGCAGGAACTTCGCAGGCTTTTTTTATGCCCAGTACTTCCGCTTGCAATATGCTAGCCGATTTCGGTAGACGGATAGAGAGAGATGTCTAGATCAACGAAAAATACCCCGTGCCTAGTCCGCAGTCCATTTTGGACACGTCGGTATAGACTGAGCCCCTATTGAGCCTCTTCTCCATTCTCGTCTAGAGGGTGTCCTCACTTGGAAGGGTTTTTTGATAGTAGCGTGAGGTCCAGCACTTCCTCCTACCCCGGAAACCTATCAAAGCTTGTGAAAATAAAGGTTGGCTTATCGCCCTAGTTTCAGATACGTAGATTGCTATTCAGAATATACTGTAAGAGTGACTTCGCTCTGGTGTTTATACTGGAGCTACCCCATACAGTGTGCATTGCGTTTGCATCGCACCTAGGACATCTTCCTTCCTGTTGTTCTCCACTAGCTTGTAAGTGCTGCCGGTGGTATGTCCTCGTCATGGGCCATGTAGTCCGAGACCAAGAAGAAATGATTTTCCTTTTGTTCCATCTTTACCACTGCTGTACTGTAATTTCTACAAAGAAATGCATTTATACTTTTATTGAATGCATGCCTTTGGTTTACCTTTATTTCGTGTGTAAAAAATGTCATAGTTCCTGCTGTTTAGCCCTTTGATGGTGTCCACATTAACCCAGGGCTCCTGTATTAGGCTGATGTCGATGCCTCTCTCGTTTATGAAGGTTGACAGATTCGCTTAGGTTATTGGGCATCTCGGGTTTCTTTAATGTGCACATTCCCTAGCGGCTTGCTGGTGTCGTCGGCCTCTTCCGTGTCGTCTTCGTCAGCCGCTTGTCGCCTTGGAAGATTTTTAGCCTGACCTTGCGAATTCCGAAGCTGATTTTGTAGACAGTCTTCTATGGACTCATTGTAAATGGCCACCGAAATTGGTCTGCTTACTATTATTGGGTTTTTCCTCCTTGATCAGCTGCCAATCATCTATACCAGGTATAGCTTTGTTCTGCAGCTTGATGCACCTCAGGAGTTTTTCGCCCGGCTCTTCTAAAGGGGGTAGCCAAATGCGGGCATGAGGTCTCATCGGGATGTCCTTGGTGGATATAAGCCTCAATTGGAGGCCTGCAAAGAATTTCCGTCTATGATGGCTACTTTTAGGCTTAGGAAATGCCTTACCGTTGTTGTGCTGCTATGTTCACCTTCACTCCCCCTACATTTTTTGGGCAGAGTTCCTTGCAGTTCTGTAATAGTTTTTAGGAATTGTTCGGTTGTTTGCTCTCTTCCTGAGGTTCGGATTGCTGTCTTTTCAGGAAGTTTTCGTACTCCTCTACTATGGTTTTGAGGCGCTTTGTTTCTGCTTCATTTCCCAGTATGAAGACTGCCCTCTGGTATCGGTTTTTCCTCAGCTGATTCTGCGATTTATTGCGCTTTTTCCAGTTTTCTCCTTTAGCCGCCAGTGCACTTTGGTTGGTGCTCAAGGCAGCTTTGGAGGTGGACGCTTCCTCCTTTAGATTGGCTTTTTCCGATGCTGTATCTATCGGTATACTTTGGCTGGTATGCCTGGCAGTACTCTCACTCGTCTCCTAGCTGGCGGCGAGTAATTCGTCCTCTTCGAATTCCGTTATAGGATTTCTATATGTCATATCAGTTCCAGTATCAAATTGGTTGTTGTTGTTTTTATGCTAATTTCGTTCATGTTTGGTCTCACGAGTAATCCGGAAAGGAATGGTCACTCGTCTGCAGAGCCGGTATGCGTAGAGAAGGCATTTAATACCTCCGAATACGCCCGGGCACCGGAAGGGACCGTTCGCGATCAGCTATTCATTACCGCCAGCTGATCATTCAGCCCTCGGCATGGGCACCTCAACACCTTGGCTTAGGGTGGTGCTGGTGCGATTATCCTCATACTTGGGGATCATGGGGATGCACACTTCACTATTACTTAACTATTACAACTTTGCCACGACAAGGCGACCAACATCAAAGGATATGTTGGCAAGAGTTATTCTACGTTGGATTTCGAGGCTAACGTTGTTGTTAGTGTTGACCCATTAAGGACAGAACGCTTAAAATTTAAGTAAATAATAATTTTTAGGACATACTAATTTTGAGCTGCTAAATTAAAATCCGAAAAGAAAAAATCTAAATGTTCACAGAATCCAAGCATTTTGAATTCAAACGTCTATAAGCCACGTAAATATAGACCACCACCATTTTTTGCCCCTAGCGGCAATTCTGTAAGCATTTACGATCAGATCCATTCGATCTGTACTTCCCATTAAAGCATTGTACAAGACTACCGCATATGGCCGGGGGATGTCGATTTTTCGGCGTTGTTTTCGTGAATATCGACACACCTTGGACACAGGATTTTTTCCGTAAATCGTTGAAGCTACAGTAACAACAGAGTTGTCAGTCCATTTGGTTATGTATATTTCTGCACCTTCTAATTTTATGCTCTTTTTGTGTCCACGTTGTTTCTTTTTTAGAGCCTTTTTATCAGGCAAAGGGCAAGACCTAGTAATCATAATCTCTCGCATTGTTCCAGTGCCATCGTAGCCCCGCTCTTTCAAACCGAGCAAGACACAAACTGAAGTAAATAAATTATCATAATATATGCAATAGGGTAATTGCTCTTTTTCGTCTTTTAGGTCATCAAGCATGGGTTCTTTCCGTAGATTTTTGGATATTCTTCTGGTATACGTGGAATAATGCCTTGGTACATCTCAAAATTTACAAGGTATCCTTGGGTCGTATTGAGACACCACATCTTGTATCCAAAACGCAACGGTTTTCCCCTAATAAGCTGCTTACCACCGTGTCGACCGTTATACTCTACCATAGACTCATCGTAAGATAGAACTTGTTCAGGATGAAAATTTGTGAGGCATTGCTTTTTCACTGCATCAGCAATTGGACGGATTTTCCAAATTTTGTCCCTCCGATCTTCCAAGCTGTTATCTTTGAAGTGCATATAACGAAAAATGATTTCGAACCTATTGCGTCGTATGCTTTCGCTAATAATAGAGCACAGCATATCTGAATCTTCGCACCAGTAGTCTCTTTTATTTTGGTCGAGATGTATACCCAGTTACAATCATAATACCAATAAACACCTTCATCTCATTTATGGTAATGTTGGGATTTTGACCTCCTACTTAAACCGAGTAAGCATTGGATTCATCACATAACATCTGTAGGACCTCATCATCAATAAACTTTTCAAATTGCTGATGTGGAAAAAGCACTCTACAATCTGTGTAATTTGGCTCCGGGAAAAAAGGTTTTGATTTACCAGCGATGCTTTCAATCCAAGTTAACTGTGGTGTCCGCACTTTTTGTATTTTCGCTCGAGGACCGTTTCGTTTCGAAGTAATGTGTCTCTTTTTGTTTCTACTACGTACTGAAATTTTATCAGGAGTTTTGTTAGACGTACGCACAGTTGATTCTTCCTCCAGAATTTCTGGTGGTCGTTGAATTGAGGAAGATGGAGATTCTGTCAATAAATTTGTTCCAATGTCTTGAAACGAATTTTGAAGAACATCTTCAATTAAATTGGCAATATCGTCATCCGTGTTGTTCAGTGAATCGTCTACAGGTATGTCATCGTCGTTGGTAGTACACACTAATTCACATGGCGCTTACAACTGCTTCTTTCTTAAATTTTCGATGGATAAATTTTCATCGGGCGGTTCTAGGTACACTTTATTAATATCTTCATCGTCACTCTGTGAACTCTCTAGGTAATCTAGCATTTCATCCGTATTTGGACCAACACAACGTGTACGTCACAGCAATAAAAAACTTAATCAGACACTAGTAAAACACAATAACTTGTAAGTTTTTATTTCGCACTATTCGTCTACACATATTTTTTAGTAATACTACATACATTATTTTTTTTAGTTGCACGCAAGTGCAACACTTTTTTTTGGCCTTTGCCCTTTCACTTTGTTTCTTTTAATATACAAGAAATGTATGTCATTAAATTAAATTTGCTTTTAAAGGCATTTTTTTACGGCAAATAAAGAAGGGTTATGCTGTCGTGACGTCTACGTCACATTGGTCATGACTCAACAGTGAGGAATGCGACGACTGTTTGTTTGATGAACGGAGATATTTCGTCTTGCACTCTTTCACTAACAGGCCTATTTTCTTTGCTTCTTTATCCAAACTGGAGAAAGTAGAAGCGCGGTTTTTATCGCCAATAATACCGATGTCATCGGCGCAGTTGTGCACTCCTGTAGAAGACTGTACCTTCCTTATTCAGATATGCAGCTCGAATTATTTTCTCCTGTAGTATATTGAAGACTAGTGGACCCGTCCACGCTTTACTGTGGGTGACCCATAGATAATACTACTACTACCATCTATATGATTTCTCTTAGTTAGATTATAACTATTAGTTAATGAGATATAGCATTTTTGTGAAGCAAGTTGTGTTAGTTTATAAAAAAAAAAAAACAAAAAAAAAAAAAACAAATGATTATAAAAGCATTTCGTGTGTTAATAATTGCTTTCTTAGAAAGAATACTGTTGCGAAATGAGCACCGAGGACAATGAAGGTAGTAGGCGCCCCAACGAGGCGAAAGCTCTGTGCAAAGTGCAACAAAAAACAGTGAATTGCTGACTCCGAAGAGTGCTTTGCGTCGGTGTGTAACAATAGATATACGGCTCCAGCCTTTCACACTGGAGGCAGACATTATAGTGAACTACACATCAGTCTTTTGGGATGCACGTTTAGGTGGTTTTGACGTTTAGCAATTCCAGTAAGAGAAGAGTTGGACATCTCTTTATCTCTGGTTTAAATGTTTAATTGCTAGGCAAATATTCGGTTGTCTGTGTTAGAGCATAGGAAACGGTTTATACTATATAAGTTTATAATCTCATATACATTTGTTGATATAAGTATCAACATTTAAAAATGTAAGTATGTATGAAAATATTTTGTTAATTGCATGTGCATACGTTTGCTCAAAAATAACGCGAAAAGAAATATGCGATAAGTAATAAATGTACCTACTATATATATCATAAGTATGTATATATATATGTATAAATTAGCATACGCATGTATGTTAATTTTAATTTTTCTGTGTTTGGATATGAGTATGCTTCATGTAATACGTTGAATTTTTTTTGTTCCGTTTTGAACCATTTTTATAAAGGTCGCTGACCGTTGTAATAAATATATGTTATGTATGTATTATTACATTTATAGAGGTCGCAATACAAAAATTACAGTTCTTAATCGCGCCTCCGTCGTGATATGGAACATATTTAAAGGAAGACGGCTTTTATAACAAATTACTATACAAGTATAATAATGTTTTCTTTTAATAAATATTAAGTGATGGGAATTCTCGAAGGACAAAAACATCTGTCTTATCTTCTGGCCAACGGCAGTAAAAATAGGCTAGATTATTGAAGAGATTAAATGTAATCTAATCACTTAAAATTTTTGGTGGAAACATAGTATAAAAGAGTGAAATGGTTGGATCGCGATATAAATATATGTAAGGGATGTTCGAGCAAACAATTTAATTTAACAAATTAACTAAAGAAAAAAAAAACATTTCAAATTCAAATTATATATGTACATATCTTTATTCCGGCTTTACAGTGATTATTTACATATAACACATACTTATACATCTTAAAAAATATATTAAAAAATCATAAAATAAAAAAAACTAAAAATATTTCATTTATTATGTACATTCTATGTTAATCTACACCTGTAAATTGTTAAAAACACATATTATATATACTATATATGTATTTATAAAATTAAATTTAATCGGCGAGCTTTTTTCGCAGCAAATATGTCAATAACTTCTTTTGTTGGCACATTTATATGGCGATGAACCGACATCATTGTTGAGTTTCTGAGGTACGCCTTTAACCTCTTCATAGTTGAAAAAGATCGCTCGGAAGAGCATGTAGTAACTGGCAAAGTTACCAAAATTTTTAAAAGAAAATGCACATTTGGAAATAAATTTTTATTGCAGGCTTCAAGCGATTCTTTTGCTAAATTAGGCATGTTTATTTCGTGTTCGTTGCGCCATTTTGTTTGCCAAAGCTGCAATTCAGACTTAATGTAATTGTCTTTTAAAAATTTTTCATAAAATGAAAAGGTGTTTTCGTGAAATACTGTGCCAGCCTTTACACACTCTTTTGGTAGCAATTTGTAAAGTTGTGTCACTGTTACATTATGCTTTTCAAATCTTAGTTTTAATTGGTTAATGAAATCATCTAAAAGTGGAAGTAAAATGGTTATTCGGTAGTATTTTTTTGGATCTTTTTCAACTATGTTTGCGCGCTTTTGCTGTCGCCCAGTTATTCGAGGCAACGCTATTGTTTCATCCAGGAACTCAAGCAAGTTCTCAGCTTCTTTAAAAATATCTACGAACTCTGTTTCTGAGTTTGTACGCATATTTTTAAAATTGTTTATAATGAGATCGACGTGCTGTACAGCAGCCGCTAAGACGCATGAAGTTGTTTGAAGAATTTCGCATAATGGTAAGGTATATGCAAATATACAATTTAGGCAGCACAAGCTTATCACGAACTCGCTAGTTGATATTGATCTTATAAAAGAAGATGCTTTTGATGAAGTATCGCAATCGCTGTTACCTTTTAATTCTTCTAATGCACCAACAATCGCTTTAAAAATCTCTTTAAACCTCAGCAGCCCATCATGGTTTTCAACCCATCGGGTCTCGCACATTGCAGTTAATGTTCTCCATTTTGTTTTTGGCATATTTTGTTTAATATATTCTGTTACACACTTTGTTCGTTTGGCGGAGGATTTGAAAAAGAGCCCTATTGATTTTATAATGCCAATTGCATTTCTGATGGGTTGAATTTGGCATGAGTGACACAAAGCTAAATTTAGCGAATGAGAGCTGCATAGCTAAATTTAGCATAGAGAGCTTCAGGATATTTTTCTCGGATTATTGCCTTCACACCATTCACATTGCCTTTCATGCTTGCACCACCATCGTAGCCTTGTCCAACTAAATAATTACAGTCAATTTGCATATTGTGTAAACTTTCCAGAATTGTTTGAGCTAAAGAAGCTCCTGTTGTGCTTTCAACAGTAACTAATGTAAGAAAATCTTCTCGTACGATATAAACATTGTTGTGGAGCTCGGTGTATCTTACACAGATGGACATTTGTTCCTGTCGTGATATATCCGTTGTTTCATTAGCCAGAAAGGAAAAACTCTTAGCATTATTAATAGTCGTCACCAGTTGTTTTTGAATTATTTCACCACAAACAGAAATCAATTCATTTTGTATAGTTGGACTATAATATGTAGCATTTAACTGCAAAGTTTCAACATGTTGCTCAAATCTATATCGCCACATTTATGACGCATACGTAATATAGCTCGAAAATTACCATCATTAATATCTGGTTCAGACTCATTGAATTTAATACATCAGAAATCGCAAGTCCCTCTTAATGATAATTCTTGTCGTCCACACAGCTTAATGGTTTCAACAATGGGAACCAGTTTTTTCCTATTTTTGGCAATATTAGCGGATCGCGCGATGTCTAGTTGACTCCTTATGTCTATTTGTTTTTTTTTTTTTCATATACGCTTATAAAATTATCAGCAAATAATGTGCAGTCTTGATGATACTTGCTTTGCTCATGCCGCTTAAAATCCGCGATCGCGTCTTTCCACTTGTTTAATGGTTTCACAACCAATAAGCTCAGTTTTTGTTGTGCACCCTTCCCAGCACATTCAGCTGCAAATAAGACGCAAATCTTGCACAAAGCACCTTCAGGCTTTTTTAAGGTATAGACCAGCCAGGAGAATTGATCGAACCATTTGTGCTGAAATTTCAAATGTCTTTTGTCGTCTGTGATTGGGAATTTGTAAGATTTCTCTGGTACCCAGGGTTTTTTCAATAACGCATATTTTAGTTCATCATCAATTTTTTGTTTTGAATTAGCATAAGATCCTAAATCCAATTTGTCAAGCGGGTTAAACGTAGTTTCGTCTCCAGAAGAACTGGTAGTGGCGGCGACAGGTAGTGGCGGCGACAGGAATAGGATTGATCCCTGCCAGCGATGGAATTACCGGTGATTACGGAGATCACAGATTGGCCCACATGTTGATCGTCATTTATGTCCTCACGACCACTTTGAAAACGTTGAAACCACTCGTGCACTCTGTTACGGGATAGGCAATCATCGCCATAAACTTGTTTCATCAATTGAAACGTTTCGGTAAAAGTTTTACCAATCTTAAAAAAAAAATTAACGTTGGCTCATTTCGCACCGACAACACAAACATACTGATACTTAAAACACAATAACTTCTACTCCAATCAATGAAATGTCATGATATTCTCACATTAATACCATGTTCAGAGCGACACTTAATTACACGATTTCGGCTGTTGAGTGGTTTATCGAACTAATCTTATAAGTTTATTAAGATTTCGCCATACAAAAATGACAGTTCCAAATCACTTTATTGAAATTATTTGAAACTGGTTCAAGCAAAATCTCTCTGTGCGACTCTGATTTTGAGCCATCTACTTGTCAGCATTGGAAATCTTTTACATTATAATTTTTTTTAAAGCAATGAAAACTTCATATAAAAAAATGCTTAAGAAACGGACAAGAAACTTTCCTGCGATAAATTTACTTGTGCTAGTATGCAGCTCTAAAGTAATCTAGTACTAATTTTTAATACTTTTTTCAATAAAATTCGAATATGGAAAACCTGGTTTTGCGAAGAAACATCAAATCAACAATTGTTTCTTGGAGGAAATTTAAAGTAATCGTTAAATTCGTTCATAATTAGTTAAAGTCATTATTATGAAGTATATTTCATTTTGTAATGTTATATAAAACTTTTCAATCATCAACAACATTCCTTAAATCGCAAGGAATTTTCTTTGTTTATTCTCTCTTGCTCTTATTATGTGGATCATTCACAATGCGTAACCAGCTGTCAAAACTACTTGAAGAAATAATGTAATTTTTTCTTGAGCAATTACTTGAGAGCTGGATACCAACTTTTAAATTTAATCTAATCTTTTAAATTTTCGGTCTGAACATGGTATAACCCACCAGTCGACATGTAGATGGCGCCACCAGGGGGCGCTAGATTCAAAAAGTCTTGTTTACTTTGGAACGCCCCTTGTATATGTACATATGTATGTATGTATTTTTTATACGATTGAGTACAAGCCCAAGGGGTACCACATATGTACATAAGTATGTACGTATTTTAAATTACTTGCAAGTTTCGTTGAAACACAAAATAAGCTGTAAGGAGGTACATACCTAATTTTCTCATTTATTTCGGTACATATATACATACATACATATATACCGAACTGTCTAAGTGGGTTTTCTGTAAAGAACAGTTTTAGATGTACGCCGAATTACAGCTCCAACTGTATATTAGACATACATATGTGCATAAAATAATTTTATTAAAACTTTAATTGGAATGGACTAATGTTTTTCTCCGCTTTATGGTTAGCAATACTTATATGTCTTAGTTCTTTCTCCTGTTATTTCTCTTTTTCTCTTCTCTTGTTTGGTTTTGTTCGGTGTTTTCCGTATTGAGTATTGAGTTTCTATCCTCTTCCTACGTTGCTTGTTATAGTTGTTTGCTATGCCATACGTAGGTTTTTGGTTTTTTGTTGTTTATTTGGAATTGTACCCTGCCCGTATTTGATTTTTGGTTTTTTCTATTCGTTTTTTGGTTTTAGTTGGTTTCGCGCCCGTTTTGTTTATTTAATCGCTTAATATTGTATATATGTATGTATATATGTACGTATTTTTACGTTCAATGTTTGTTCTAAAACAATTTGTTCTACTTTGGATTGCTTCACTTGCTATTTTTCACCATTTGGTGGGTTTTGTTATTTATTGTAACTGCCTGTCTAAGAGGCTTGATGAACCATTCTTTTGTTGCACTTTGTTTCTTGCTATGTGGGGAGTATACTTACTTTTAATTATGTATCCCTTTTCTTTATTTCAATTAAAGATTTAAAAAAGTTATGGAAATTAAAAACAGTTTAGCAATTTATTTATTTTTTTTTTGTTTGTGAGCAAGACTACGATATAAGCACTTAACACAATTCTATATTTTTCATACAATTTCTCTTAAAATATCCACTGCTGATAGTACACACACACTGTCGGAAGGGGTTCCAAGACTTGAACCACAAATTCAAAATCAAAATTGGGCGTACGGATCTTTCACAGGCGGAAGTCGAATTGGAGCCATCCCGATCTGAACAATCCTTTTTGATCGTTTGGGTGGTGAAAACGATTATTTACATGTTGGTGTGTAGTGTGGTTGGTAAGATGAATGAGATGTCAGGGGTCAGAAGTCACATAAACAGACTTAAAACCTGATTCCAATTTATAAAAGCCCATATCGATTTGAAAAAGTTTTACGTAATGATCGTGATCTACTTAAAGAGGTTTAGGGACTTTAACAGTGGTCCTTCCAACGGAGTGGAGGCCTTCTTCTGCTTCCCCGGCCGGTACAGCGTCGAATACTTTCAGAGCTGGAATGTTTTCGTCCATTCGAACAACATGACCTAGCCAGCGTAGCCGCCGTCTTTTAATTCGCTGAACTATGTCAATGTCGTCATATACCTCATACAGCTCATCGTTCCATGGAATGCGATATTCGCCGTGGCCAACGCGCAAAGGACCATAAATCTTTCGCAGAACTTTTCTCTCGAAAACTCGCAACGTCGACTCATCAGTTGTGGACATCGTCCAGCCCCCGGCATCATATACCAGCCGGGAATTATGAATGAGTTATAGAGTTTGGTTTGTTTTTTTTTTTTTTGTTTGGTTGCGGCGACTGTTTGTTTGATGACAGGAGATATTTCGTCTTGCCCTCGTTCACAGCCATACCCATTTGTTTTGTCTCCTTGTCCAGTTTGGGGAAAGCAGAACTAAGGGCGTTGGTGTTGAGGCCGATGATATCAATATCATCGGCATACGCCAGCAGCTGTATACTCTTATAGAAGATGGTACCTTCTTTATTTAGTTCTGCAGCTCGAACTATTTTCTCCAGAAGCAGGTTGAAGAAGTCGCAAGATAGGTAATCGCCTTGTCTGATCGCTCGTTTGGTACGAACGGCTCGGAGAGGTCCTTCCCGATTCTGACGGAGCTGTTGGTAATAACTTTGCTTATGTGTGAATGTGACTTAATGTTAATTCCTAATACAAATCGATTACTTAAATGAAAAACTCCATTGTTCTTTAAAATGGAACCCTTTAAGGAAAGGCCGTAATGGTTCTTGGAAAAAGAGTTTCTGCAAACAAATAAAGCGTCATTCTGAGTTGAAGAGTAAAGACGGCAACAACACATAAGAAAGTAATATCTCATTATAGACAATTTTTTTTGCAATATTCATTTAATTATAGGATCTGATTTTTGTTTCAAAACCTAACAATAAGTTATAAAATCGTAAATCTATTTAAAAAGTAGGCAAGCTAAAGCAAGTACGATCTTTAGTACGCAGTCATATCTCTTCGTTTAAGGTGTGTTTGATCGCAGGAATGTACTAAGGCATTAGTCAATGGGTTGGATGATCTCGGAGTTAAGATATTATTTAATTCTGCTGTCCTCTACTCCTTTCCTTACCATAGGAATACCAAGATCTTTGTGGATATTTTCACGATCAAGAAATTGTTCTTTGTGGATATTTTCACGATCAAGAAATTGTTCTAAGCATTTTCGATTGGAACCTTTGTAATAAATGAGCGTTAGTTGCACGGGTTCTACCTCACAGTTGAATGTCATACATCCAAATAGGTTTTATGATCGCATTGTAAAAAAAACACTTTGTTGTCTAGGCTAAGGTTAGAGTGTTTATTTAAATGCCAAATTAAATTTGCATCTCTTAGCTTCATGTCAGTTATTTTACTATAGATATATTTTTTTCCACGTAAGCCTTTTATCTAGGAGAATATCAAGATAACTTATTTCATTCTTCCACAGAACTTAAGTGTCCCCTAATATTCTTGATACTAAAATGTGGCATTTGTTACGGCTCACTAAAGCTGTGTCATTCGCAGAAGTTGTTGTTAATAAATTATTAGCTGTTGGAAAATCTGCTGTATATACATATTAAGGTGATTCAAAAAAAAAGTTTTTTTTTTCGTTCGGTACTCGGAAAAATAGGTTCCTAGACATCACTAAGCATGAGTTCTTAATTGTAACTGGAAGGTCCTCCTACATACAGTTTTCTATTTTTTCTTATTATAAGATAGAAAAATTTATATCTCGGTACCAACTACTTCAAAAAATATCTTGTTCCTTAGATTTTGTAGGAAATTGAATGTTCTACAAAAAAAGGTTCACGTAAACCCAACCGGTTAAAAGATATTAACTTCAACCATTAAATCACCCTAATACAAATGATGTATAGAGTTCGGCCTAAAACACTGCGCTGAGTGTGAAATCTCCTAATTTAACCATATATTGTCAATTTTAGACTCCAATGTTTTATACAATTCTAAAGGTAGAATGTTTTTAATCTTATATTAAAGGTCCACGTGACCATACCCATGCCCTCCTAGTTATCTGAAACCAAAAAGAAAAAAAAAAAAAAAAAAATTATTAATCTAGAATATTGTCACAATGGCCGGAACTGCGGAAAAGTGGGAAAAAAAATTTTCACAAAATGGCGACTGCCTAAAAAAAGGTTATTTTTTTTGGAGGATTAGAATTTCGTTAGGAGGATTATTGAACATTTGGTTACGACGTTGAGTTGAGTTCCGACAGACAATTTCATTGTTAAATCTTTATATACAGAGTAACCCCTATAGTTTGCAGTGTGATTTACACTTTTCTCCGTGTATGTTTGAATTTTGGCTTCATTTACCTTTTTTGAAAGGCACAATGTGAAAATAGTTTGTGTCTAGTAAATTGCTTATTTTTTAAACAAGCGCATTTGAGCTACGCTCACGCATTGTATATTGGAGCGAGTTTGGCATTCGCGAGAGGCAAATCTGTTGCCATTAAGAATTACTGGCTTTTTACTATTTGGTGTGCCTAGATGACACTGGGAAGAATTTAGTATACCGTCCCAGGATATCAAGGATAAAAAGGATATGGTCGGATAGAGGAGATTGTCCTGATCAAGGATATATATGGTTATAGCCGCAGGAAGCTTACATATTTTCGATATATAAAATTAATTTTGCACTTATATTTTTCAATTTAATATACTCTAGCACATCACTTATTCATTTGCACACATTTATTTTATATACTATAGTGCAAAAATTGCTTTTAATATACATTGCAATTATTGTTGAATTATTATTATTTTAAAATAACAAATGAATTACAAACTGTGAAATAATCAGTGTTACCTTATCGACATCATTTGTAAAAATAAATTTGTAAATGTGTCAAATAATCAGTGTTACCATACTAACCTAGTCTAACTAACATACCCTCTATGACATTGCTACTTCTTCGCGTAGAACTCCTTTTTGCGTGGGCGGCCTTCGGCCGCGCTTCAAAAAAAAAAAATAACTCTGGTCGATCCAACACCGGGGTGTATCGGATTTTTTTTTACGTAGAACTCCTTTTTGCGTGGGCGGCCTTCGGGCGCGCTTCAAAAAAAAAAATAACCCTGGTCGGTCCAACACCGGGGTGTATTAAATTCTTTTCGCGTAAAACTCCTTTTTGCGTGGGCGGCCTTCGGCATTGTTTCAAAAAAATTTCCCTTGCCGACCCAACACCGGGTGTATAGATTTTTTTTTTCTCCCGTAGAACTCATTTTTACATTGGCGGCCTTCAGGCCGCTTAAATTTGTAATATATTTCTTATTGTTTATCAACGATTATGTTTCCTGTGATTAGGGTATAATATTTCCTTATATTTTTTTTGTTTTAGTTTGTAAAATATTTTAGTATGATAACACTGATTATTTGACACATTTACAAATTTATTTTTACAAATGATGTCGATAAGGTAACACTGATTATTTGACAGTTTGTAATTCATATGTTATTCTAAAATAATTAAAATTCAACAGTAATTGAAATGTATATTAAAAGCAATTCTTGCACTATAGTATGTAAAATAAATGTGTGCAAATGAATAAGTGATGTGTTAGTGTATATTAAGTTGAAAAATATAAGTGCAAAATTAATTTTATTTATCGAAAATATGTAAATAAAATATTGCAAATTTTAAACTTTAAACGTGAATAACTCGGAAACTATATCCGACTATACCCTTTTTATTCCCGAAATCCTGGGACGATATACTAAAGCCGACCCATGACATTTGTTGTAATTGACCGCTGATTTATTTGGGCTTGATTTCCTTTTTGACAATATAGTAGAGAATAAAAGAGGGAAGTAAATGTGAGAGTCACAGCAATGGGAAGAAAGCGTAAGTGAAAAAACTTTGGGTATTGTTAATATTTATGGAATTTAATGGAAAAGAGTTCATATGCAAATTTCTTGAATCTAATTTCAACAAGAGCTTTGACGGACTCATTGGTAACAATATCTTAACGAAGATAAATGCGATAGACTACGCAAATTATAAAAACAAATAAAGTAATGATGAATTTTTATCTAGCAAAGAAAGAAGAAATATATAGCAGAACAATTTATAAAGGAGATGATCGAATACAAGATGTTAAACAACGTAATTCCGAAATATAGTTTTCCAATCTTAAAAATAAACGATATATATATGTATGTACAAATATATAAATGTGATTTCGTAATGCAAGAGATAGAGCTCCCGAACCACATGATTACTAAAGAAGGTAATAATCCAAATCCACAAAAAGTGGAAGCAATAGTAAAGATTCTGGTGGCAAAAAGTGTTAAAAAGGTAAAATCATTTTTAGGAATTACAGGATATTATTGCTGGTATTGTCACCAGCGAAGCGAATGAAATTTTAGGTGAATTTCGCTATTTCGAATTGCGAGTAGCGAGGGCACAGTAAATTCGAAAGATCTAGCGAAAATGAATATTTGTTATTGCCACTTGCGAATTTATAAGATTCGCTTCGCCTTAACTGTCAAAATTTGGCGAACTTTTATTTGATTCGAGAATATAATTAAAAATGGAGAAAACGTTAATAAAATTTTAAAAATTTATTTATTGTATTTAATTCATTACAAATTTAATTATTTTTAGAATAAAACGAACTACTCAAAAGCAATTTGAGGTACTGATGAAGTTGATGGAAGGAATCCTGTGTTAGCCAGAGGAGTGGCGCCGTTTGGCTCAACAAAAAAAATAGGATGGAGTTGTGGGAAGGTATTGCTTCAGAGTTAAACAATATCGGCCCTCCAATACGTAGTGGCACCGAATGGAATAAGGTAAGTATAACAATTTTGATTGCATATATGTACATATCTGTATTGATTTGTGTATTTCTTAGGTTTGGTTGGACTACAAGTTAAAATTAAAAAGGAAAGTTACAGAAAATCGAAAAGTGATTGCAGCCACAGGTGGAGGACCATACACCCAACGCCTTTGGAGCAGGCCGTGCTCAGCTTGCAACAGGCAGTGAATCCAAGCGGAGCCGCATTTGCTCCTGCACCTGCACCTGTATATTTAGAAGAAGAACACACACATCTAGAAGATGTCGAGGTTCAGCCTGAACAGGCTGCAAATGTTAGCATTACGTCTAGACAGGCACCTACAAGCAGAGTGGAGGAGCGCGAAAATTTGCGGATGAGGACTTTGGAGAAGCAAGCTGAAACGCAAGAAAGCCTTGTCGGAATTATGCAAAATATTAATTCGGTGTGTAATGAAATTTCTAGATACATACAACAGAAAAATTTACGAATTAAAAAAAGAAAAATTGGCGCTTTATAAAATGAAAGAAGAAAGAAAATAATGAAAAAAGCAGACGACATAAAGAACATAAAGAAAAAATTGAAATAAAACTAAAAGAATTGGAATTAAAAAAAACCTAAATACTCAAAATAAAAAAAAGTATTTTCTGCATATTCAAAATTAATTTCAGTTATTTTATTGTAGTTATGTTACATATATGTGTGTACATATATTTTACATATGTTTTAGGGATGCAACTATACTATGGCAATGCATTCGCAATTTGTCTTCGGCGATGATCTGCTGCTGTTCCACTGAAGTTTCCTTCAACTGGTTCCAGTGGTACTACCACATCAACAAAAGTTTCTTCTACAGGATCATTCTCATTATATTGTTGCAAATATTGTGTAAAGCACAACAAACATTTACAATAACAGTTGTTTTACTAGGAGGATATCGTAGTTTACGTACACCTAGTATACAACGAAAACGGCATTTCAGCAGTCCAATTGTCCTTTCAACTACGTTCCTTGCCTTTGCATGTTTCTTATTAAAATTTGATTCCACTATTCCTGGTAAAGCGTTTCGGAAAGGCGTCCATAGATACTCGTGTAGTGGATAACCAGAATCACCTAAAATATATTTAATTTTAGTATTTATGTATGTACATACACATTTAAATTGAAGTTACCTAAGTAAACCGAATTATGATCTCCTATGTTTTTAATGCGCTATTGTTCCACACAAATGAGTCGTGGCTAGGTCCTCCATATCTTGCATCAACACACCGTATAACCATATCCTGATCACACGCCTGATAAAAATTAATTTTTTAAGACGAAATAATAATAAGTAATAATTTATTTATTTAGTTTCTACTTACAATCATCGTATTTATGCTGTAAAATCCTTTTCGATTTAAATATAAGTGCTTGTTCTAACATGGAGCAATAATTGCAACATGGGTTCCATCAACGCAACCAACCACATTTAGAGTTCCTGATCTGGTGAAAAATTTCCTTCTTCTTGTTCATTTTTGCTCTTCAGTTATGTCCGTTTTGATCCAGATACTGCACAGAGTGGATTCCAATATTGGAAGCATTTCTTTAAAAATCAACGAAACAGTGGGCTGCGCAATACCTAGTTGGAAATCATTTCCCACTGTTTGCTGATAGCTTCCATGAGCCAAAAATCTGAGAACGCAGCACAATTTCAACATCGGCTATATTGAAGACGATACGTTATTCGGACATTTTTCCTTTACGCTGTCTAGCACATACATAAATGTATCCTTACTTAACCGAAAGTTTTCTTTAAATCTCTTTATGAAAACTTATGTGACGTGATAATTGTTTATGCACTTTTATAGCAATAGATACTTACAACACTGAAGAAAGTTCCATGGGACTGGAGTGATCTCTGATGAACCGTCGCTGCCTAAGTAAATTCGTTGTTGTCCTTTCAACATAACTGTCTTCAAAATATAAATTTACGTTGTTAAACATTTTTATTTACCTTTTTAAAATCACCGTAAAATTTCAAAACACACAATAATCAGTTTAAATACGTCAAATATGTCAATTTCGGATGAACTCGTGTGACATTTCTCAATTATTTAAGTATGGCAACAAAAAAGTTGAGCGAATGTGTTCATTCGACAGTCACAATATGAACATGGCGAATTCATTCACTTCGCCAGTGACAATACCAGCATATGTAAGGTTTTTAGACAAGGACTCTCGGAAGCTGCATATCACATTATTAAGAATTTGAAAAATAACACGAAAATAAATCAAAATGCTAAATATTATACTAAATAAACGCATTTAATACATTAAAAGAGCTAATAAAAACAGATCCAGTTTTAATTTACCCAATTTTTTATAAAGCTTCGACACTACTGAATCGGCTGTGTAAGCTGACTTTGAGTAATACTAAATGCTCCGTCGTTCGATACAAAACCAGGTTTCAGACAAGGCGCAACTTCTTCAATCTGCTATTGAAGAAAATAATTAGGGCTGCAGGACTAAATAGAGAAGCTACCATCGTCCATAACAGTGCACAGCTGCTCGCATACGCGGACCGTGACGTAAGTTCTGCTTTCTCCAGGATGCATAAGGAAGAGAAACAAATGGGTGTAAACGATTGCAATTTGAAATATCTCCAGTCAATTTGAAATATCTTACAGTCGTAACTTCGAAGTTGTTGATAATTGCATTTACATTGGAACCAGTCAGCCACGAAATCCAACGCTAAATAACTCTTGCCAATAAGTGCTCCTTCAGACTAAGTAGGCAACTGAGAAGTTAAGTCTTATCTCGACGAACAAAAACTAAATTCTATAAGTCACTCATACTTCCCGTCCTGATATATGGTTCAAAGGCATGAATGATGACAACATTCGATGAGTCGACGTTACGAGTTTACGGGAGAAAGGTTCTGCGGAGAATTTATGGTCATTTGCGCATTGGCAACGGTGAATATCACATTCGATGAAACTATGAGATGTATAATATACTCGACGACATTGACATAGTTCAGAAAAGACAGTCGCTACGCTGGCTTGATTAATTTGTCCGAGTGGATGAAAATATTCCAGCTCTGAAGTATTCGACGCAGTACCCGCCAGAGAAGGCTTTACTTGGAATCTTCAATTGACGCCACATTACAAAAAGGAGAAACGACTGCGCGCTGTTCCTAACTTGGCTATAACCGCGTAAGCAGTGTTTGCGCTTATAAAGAAGAATATATGCAAATTATTTTTAATTTTATTTATTCTTTTTTTAAATGAAGGAAAAATGCCAAGAGTTTGCTGAGCATATATATTTCGCCGAATGCGTATTGCAAAAGATCAAAGATGATCACAGGCTGCTGATAAATGAGCACAAACTAATGCATCGCTGCGTGAATGTAATGCACGAAATAGATCTGTTGACCCTGTACCTGTAATGAATCTTGCACGGTGGTCACGAATACATCGTTCTATTTTGGCTGAAATGATGCGTGATGCTTTCAATTACAACAGTTAGACTAACCATAGTCTGTACGAATACATTGGAATGATGAAGCTTTGTTTACGTTATGTTCAACAATAAAATTCGACATTTCAAATTACATCTTTTGGTGCTACAAAAAGTGAAATTGTTGTTGCCAAATTTGATTGAAGCTACAATCTTAAGGTTGGTATCCAGCTTTCAAGTAGTTGCTCAAGAAAAAAAAAATACATTATTTCTTCAAGTAGTTTTGACAGCTGGTTACGCATAGTGAATGATCCACATTAGAAGAGCAAGAGAGAATAAACAAAGAAACTAAACTTTGTGCGTAATATGTATGTATGTATGTGTGTAGTAACATAAATATTTTCCTTGCGATTTAAGAAATGTTGTTGATGATTGGTAAGTTTTATGCTCGTATAACATTTCAAATTGAAATATACTTCATAATAATAATTTTAACTAATTTAGAACGAATTTAACGATTCCTTTGAATTTCCTTCAAGAAACAATTGTTGTTTTGATGTTTTCTCACAAAACCAGGTTTGCAATATTCGCATTTAATTGAAAAAAAGTATTAAGTATTAGTATTAGATTACTTTAGTAGCACAAGTAAATTTATCGCAGGAATGTTTTTTGATCGAAACGGTACATTAAGCGTTTTTTATATGAAATTTTTACACTTCTTGAGAGCTGGATACTAAGCTTTAACAGCTAAATCAAAAGACGAAGTTTTTTGATACCGCGTATCCATAATAAACGATTACAATACGATTACAATTAAGTTTTAAAATAGCTAGCAATAAACAAAGTATTATTTTTTTTGTTTGAAGAAATTAGTTTGATATTGAAATAAATTTTTTTTGTTTCACTTTATACGGAAAACGCAGTCAATCTACATACATATATAAAACTCAACTAATTCAACGAGCTCAAAGACAATCAATACCAATTAAATTAAACATCAAACGTAACACTTGAAATCGAATAAATGTAGTATTAGGGGAAATATAGAAACCACAACTACAAATTACAAAAAGAAATACACCCAACTCTTTTTTTACACGGTTTCTTTTTATACGGATTTGAAGTTACACGGTTGAGAAAATTTTTTTTTGTAAAAAATTTTTAATCTACTACGGTTTTTAAATCACTGTCTTGTAATTATGTTTGTTTTTACCACACTTAGCACCATTGCTGAAATGGATATCTGGAGCTTTAGTCCAGTTCGTCGCAAACAATGACGTTTGTTATCAAGTAGCGACGAATAATTATTTACCAATGTTCATTTTTTTTTCATTATTTCTATTCTAATTTTTCTGTTCTTAGTTCTGGATTAACAGATCTCTGTTGTTTTTTGCTTAATCTACCAATTTTTCACCTGTATGAATTATGTATTTTAAGTTTTAATGTTCAATAAATGCCATATGAACATACAATTTTTATGCAAATCAGAAATTTTATAGTTCTCAACATTTTTTACATGGTTTTTCGAAGTAAATATAGCTCTTTATTTAATCTTACACGGTTTTCAGATGACACGGTTTTTGTTTTACATGGATCTCTGAGGAACGTATCTATCGTGTAAAAAAAGAATTAGGTGTACATAAGGGTGGGTCGATTCCGGACTTTTTTCGATTCGGGATTTCTAATAGTGCGGAAAAGTTGCCTTAGTACTCCCTAATTCCAATGCAACTTTTTGTTTGGAGATCGGATTGCATCATATGTGTACAGTAAATCCCGGTTAAGTAGTACTCGGCTTAAATCATCCCTTTTAACTGCCCATCTTATCTATCTTGCAGCTTCCCACGGTTTGATAGAAATCGCGGTACATAGAAATTTTTGTTTTAAGTAACACTGTGGTGTGGTGAAACACGCTCATCCAAAGCAGTAAATATCCCAAAATTGAAATATCCCTAAATTTTCGACAACGTAAACCTTCTCTATAAATATACGTTCTCTGCATAACATCACAATCATCGTCGTTGTCATTGTCTTCGGCATCTTTGTCATCATCGTCATCTTCAACATTTTAAAACGTATAAATTTTATTTGTTAATAAAAATGGTTAAATAAAACGATTAACAATTGAATTGATTGATTTTGAAAAAGATACTTCGATGATAATTTAAGTCGTCACATGCGTCAAATGGTTTTTATAAAAGTAAAAGGACTTACAGTTAATTTTGAAAAATACACTTTGATGATAACTCAATTCGTCGCATGCGTCAAGTCGTCGTTTATCAGTGGCATATTCTGATTCGGAGTCTGTTGTTTGAAACTTCTTGCGAAAAAGGGTTTCCGTTTGCTCAAACCCCATATATATATATGTATATGCTTATATTTTTAAAATGTTAAATGAAGAATTGTGTAATTTTTGTATATTGTTTTAACTAGATATGTGAATCTTTATTCCCTAAACTTGTTTACTAAGTGAAAATATGTTCTTGTATGTAATTTAGAACTAACAAATCGCATACCTATCATTTACATACAGAAATGGCACAACTTATACGCACTCTAAATACAAATACGGGAAGACGAAATAAAATATCTTTATAGTAATGAAACAAAGTATAAATAGAGTGCGCACACATTTTTATCTTAATAAATGAAGTTGATTTGTACTTATATATGTACATATTTCCCGTTGGTTTGATCTTAATGGGATCAGACTTTTTAGCTGACTTCTAAGATACCGGGGGGTCGGCAGGTTGCGGATAGTCGGACGGCCTGTAGTAGCAGGTTAGTTGCGAAAGAAATGCCCTCTCTACCAAGAAGGGTGCTAAAGAGCCAAAATATGAAAGTTCTACAGCTCAACCTCAACCACTGGGTAGCAGCTCAAGACCTGTTTTTGCATACAGTGTTTGAGCAGAAAATCGACGTGGCAATAGTCTGCGAATAATACAAAAAGATTACCGCAGCAACGTGGACTTCCGACCTTACGGACAAAGCGGCCATTTGTGCCTGTGGAGTGCTATCGCTCTCATTCATTCACCTACGCCAAAGGAACGGATAGGTCTCCACACAAATATTTTTTCATCGAGTTCCTTCACTCTTGTTGGTGATTTCGCCGAGTGCTATCACTTAGATTCTCTCAACAGAACACAGAACTCAAAATGTCTGTATCTAAATTTAAATTTAGACAAAATGACCTGTGTTTGGCATATATCCGTACAATCTCTCTGAGTCCCAGTTACCTACTTACCAGGATGTTCTTTTGTGTTATCAGTTTGAAAGATTTCGTATAGGGCGACTCCGAGGCGACAACTATGAACCTAGGAGTAAAGAAGTTACAGAAATTGTTGCAAAAAAGGTTGAAAATACTTTCAAAAAGTCATCTATTCCGATATTTTCACACACCAGAGTTGTACAAATGCTCACCACATACCATAAGAAATTTCTGACTCTTAAACAAATGTTTTTAAGGAACCCAATAGGTTTGAGCTCTAAAAGAGAGGACTTTGTCTCTTCTGCCGGAAAATCATTTGACATCGCTGCTTGCAAATGCATTTATTTTTCTTCTTGCACTTGTCCAAAGGAAAGGAAAGTTCCTATCAATGAACAACCATTTCTCTTGGACCAGAGAACCAGAAGAATTGGTGGCATCGGAAGTGTTGATCTACCTGAAACAAAAAAGATTACAAAGAAAAATGAACGTAAAGAAAAGCTTTCAAAACGTCATTCAACATCAAAACTTACCAGAAAAGTATCAGCTAGAACAAGTGACCATTCAGATCAGCCAGACTCTCATACAGACGACAAAAATGTAGGTGTGTCTTCCAAGAACGATGCTGATGATGAAGTTTCTCTTCCGTCCTCTAAAACCAAACAAAACACACTAGTATTAGAACACACCGTTTTAGCTGCCCAAAGATTTGGAGTAAGTGATAGAGCAGTGGCCTTGATTGTTTCATCTGCTTTTCTGAATGCAAAAAAGGCAGGTTTGATAACAGAGGATCAGGCCAGCCTTGTCACTGACAAATGCAAGATTAGTCGGGCAAAAAAAAGTGTTGGAGTTAAGCTCCAAAACACCGAAAGTATTGGCTCTGTATATGGGCTGTATTTTGACGGCCGTAAAGACAATACACTTATACAAGTCAGCGAAGGTGAAAAGTACTACCGCGACACTGTCAAAGAGGAACATATTTCTCTTATAGCGGAACCTGGTTGTCATTTCTTTGGCCACGTCACCTCTCCTTCCGGGTCAGATGAGGATGAAACGCAAGCTATAAGACAAGATTTACAAGACAATTCAGTTGATGTGAAACATCTAGAAGTTGTCGGTGCTGATGGCACCAGCACGAACACAGGTTGGAAAGGTAGAAGAAACTAGAAGAGAGAATAGCTAGGCCATTACAGTGGGTTGTTTGTCTTCTACATTTCAACGAACTTCCATTTCGTGCTCTTTGCGAACACATAGATGTTGTCTCAAAGAGTCCAAATACATTCTCTGGAGCCATAGGCAAACTGCTCCCTGATTGGGAGAAGTTGCCTGTTGTCAAATTTGAAAGTTTTCCATCCTGCCAATTACCTTCTGAGGTTATTAATACGATCCAACTTAGCACAGACCAAGATTATCTCTATAAAATATCAGAAGCTGTTATTTCCGGTCAATGTTCCTCAGATTTAGCGTCGATGCATCCAGGTAACATGTGCAAATCTCGCTGGCTCATCTGTGCAATTAGAATTCTGAGATTAAACATTTCTACTGACAAATCAACAAAGGAAATAAAGATTTTGGTCAAGTACGTACAACAGTTCAATCAAAGATGGCTCGCGCCATCTCTATGCTGCAATTCAAAGGTCGAGATACTTACCTGCTAAACTGCGCAAGGTTGTCGATTCATCCATTCAACATAATGCTTTCTTTGCTCTTTCAGAAAACATTCTCCTTAGTATGATGACTGACGAACGGATAGAAGTCAGAAAGTTGGCCCTTGACCGTCTTCTGGCAGCCAGAGAAGCAGAGCATGACACTGTAAATGGAAGGATTAGATGTAATAAAGTGCCAAAGCTGAATTTCAAAGCTAATAATTATTACGATATGATTATCTGGAAGACTTACCTTGATTGTTCCACCACTTCTTTGTTCAGTTTCTAACGAAGAACTGATAAAAGGGTTGTCGGGAGACACTGCAGAGAATGGAAATTTAGTGAATTCCCCTCTCACACCGTTAAACTGGCGACAGAGGCATCTTCTAAAGTTATTGGCCCCCAATCTCATGATCGTTTTATACGCTCTACACTGAAATCTAGGCAAGAAGTGCCAAAGTTTAGTACAAAATCTGATTTTATCAATAAATTTGACACAGATTCAGACTAAAACAAGCCTGACATATGGTTGGTTGGTTGGGTTGGGCTTGGGAGGAACCGGAAGAGCAGCCACCTCCACGCGGTGGGTTCTGGGTGACCAGTACAGGTTAGCTGAGAGCTGCAACAATTTTCACCTTGCGCTGTGGCGCGCCGCATTTTCGCTCGTATCTCGGAAACGGTTCGTCCTACGGCCATGATCACAATTTCGGTAGCAAATGACGTGACAAATAACTTTTGTTTTATACACTTTGCCTTGAGATGCGTATTTCAGGCGCTCGGTAGACAATTTCACGATTTTAGGCGAATTTCCGAAATTTCAAGGCGGGAGTTGGGGTTAAAGATGCAATCTGATCTCAAAATAAAAAGTTGCATTGGAATCAGGAAGTACTAAGGCAACTTTTCTGCACTATTAGAAATCCCGAAACGAAAAAATTCTGGAATCGACCCACCCTAGTGTACATCAATAATTTTGAAATGTTCAATAAAGCGAAGTTCCACAGAAACCTAATCAAATACAGTTTAAATATTACGGAAACTCCTAAAAAACATTGAGAAGATTTTGATATTTGGTCCTCACATAAATGCGTAATGTACCTTTCAAGCATCGATGAATTAACAAAATACTCAACAATCAAATAATTAAAGAATAGAACTTGGATATCAATTGTAAATGGGCCAAGCCCAAATGTTCACTGAAAATTTCGCGATGGGCCAGACGTATACCCCGTGATAAAAATAATAATATTTTACATAATTTTTGTTAAACAATTGAAATTTTTTTTATTATTTACAGAATTGACCTTGAAAATATAACTAGAATATAGTACGAACATTAACAAAAAAGTTAATTTTGACGAAATATTTACAGCTCGTTTTATGCGTCTGGTTCTTTAACGAATTAAGACTATTTTTCAGGTGCAAACAACTATGACAATCTGAAGGAAAAATATTCACAGCAAAAACCGCTTATAGATAATAATATCATCCATTCTACGATATAAAAAAAGATATCAATTGTTTTCGTAAATAACCTACCTACCACACAAAAAATTAAACTAAAATTAATTTTGTGGATTAAAATGACGAAAAGCACAACACTAGTAATGATAATATTGACAACACACTTCTACAAATAAATATGCTTAAAACTAATCGAGATAAAGATGGGATATTGTTAATGAAAGGGTATGTAACACAAATTATCTTAGAAAATATTTCCAAACAATACCACAGAACGACAGGGAAATTTTATACGAGGAAATGTAGAAAGCGTAGAGGATCATTGAATATTGTAGGGACTACAGAAAATGGCTTTTTGGAAGAATGGACAATGAAGACAGGAAAAGCATATTGCATCAAGAAGTAATAAAGAAAAATAACCATAATAGGAGCGGTAAGTCAATAAATTACAACTTTATCAAATCATTAATATATTGGAAACCACCACAAGGACGATTGGATAGAAATAATAAAAACCTTGGAAAAAATAAATAACTCAAACAAAAAAAAAATAAAACATATGCTCTATTTCGATAAATTGCTTAAACTTAAACTTAGAAAGTAAAAAGCAGCAAAGTATAGTATATTACACCGTAGTATATTATCAACAGAATAATTTGAAAGATTCATTATTGATTGTTTAAATGAGTTAAGCATCCATCCCTCTACTCGGTAAAACTGGCGCATCCTAACGCTACATCGCAATTCACCACAGCTGATGACACTACAGCATAACTCAAACATATGTACGCTAACCCACTCAACAAAAAGGATGGGCAAGGGGAAAGCAGCAATCACTCCGTTACATACAGTTCGCACATCAACATACGTTTTTCGTCACCGATCTTGCGCTACAATTTACACTCGCTTAAACTTTCAAAAAGAAACGTTGCAACAACTCGGTTCCTGTCCGCTGACCCCTTTTTTCAAATATTCGTTTTTCGCAACAACAACTCGACCACGATCTGCATCAATTCGAACGCCGGCAAGTTGGATTTTGATTCTTGCCGCCCTACTCGTCAACATTTAATTTAATTTACTTCATCATTTATCATTTCGTTTATTAAATGATATTGTGAAAAAGCAAACAAAATTGACTTTTATTTTAAATAAGACAGTATTGTGTACTATTTTATTCATTGAGGTTTACAAATTAAAACACGTAGACTCATATAAAGACGCATTACTTCCTTCTTCTTCTTTACTGGCGTAGACACCGCTTACGCGATTATAGCCGAGTCAACAACAGCGCGCCAGTCGTTTCTTCTCTTCGCTACGTGACGCCATTGGATATTCCAAGCAAGCCAGGTCCTTCTCCACTTGGTCCTTCCAACGGAGTGGAGGTCATCCTCTTCCTCTGCTTCCCCCGACGGGTACTGCGTCGAATACTTTCAGAGCTGGAGTGTTTTCGTCCATCCGGACAACATGACCTAGCCAGCGTACTATGTCAATATCGTCGTATATCTCGTACAGCTATAGTCCATCGAATGCGATATTCGCTGTGGCCAACGCGCAAAGGACCATAAATCTTTCGCAGAACCTTTCTCTCGAAAACTCGTAACGTCGAATCATCGTTTGTGGTCGTCGTCCAAGCCTCTGCACCATATAGCAGGACGGGAATTATGAGCGACTTATAGGGTTTGGCTTTTGTTCGTCGAGAGAGGACTTTACTTTTCAATTGCCTACTCAGTCCGAAGTAGCACCTGTTGGCAAGAGTAATCCTGCGTTGGATTTCCAGGCTGACGATGTTGGTGGTGTTTACGCTGGTTCCAAGATAGACGAAATTATCTACAACTTCAAAGTTATGACTGTCAACACGACACAACGACGACTGTTTGTTTGATGACAGGAGATATTTCGTCTTGCCCTCGTTCACTGCCAGACCCATTTGCGTTGCTTCCTTGTTCAGTCTGGAGAAAGCAGAACTAACGGCGCGGGTGTTGAGGCCGATGATATCAATATCATCGGCATACAGCAGCAGCTGTACACTCTTATAAAAGATTGTATCTGCTCGATTCAGTTCTGCAGCTCGAATAATTTTCTCCAGAAGAAGATTGAAAAAGTCGCACGATAGGGAGTCTCCTTGTCTGAATCCTCGTTTGGTATCGTACGGCTCGGAGAGGTCCTTCCCGATCCTGACGGAGCTTTAAGTGTTGCTCAACGTCTCTTTACACAGCCGTATTAGTTTTGCGGGGATACCAAATTCAGACATCTCGTCATAGAGGTAGCTCCTTTTCGTGCTGTCGAAAGCAGCTTTGAAATCAACGAAGAGGTGGTGTGTGTCGATTCTCCTTTCACGGGTCTTTTCCAAGGTTTGGCGCATGGTGAATATCTGGTCGGTTGTTGATTTACCAGGTCTAAAGCCATATTGATAGGGTCCAATCAGTTTGTTGACGGTGGGCTTTAATCTTTCACACAATACGCTCGACAGTACCTTATATGTGATGTTGAGGAGGCTAATCCTACTTTTTTTTTGTTTTTTTAAGTTCGCCATGTTTTTTTTTTGGTTACCTCATAAACAATAACCAATCATATGGAGCAAAATCAGCCGGATATTCCAGAACGTGATAGTAGTTGTATGGGGGTTAGGTCAAGTTTTCGCCCAATTTTGTCTATTTTAGGATCAAAGATATGCTGTTTTTAGTAAAACACGCTCTGTAATTTTCATTTCGTTATTTCAAATATTTGCCGATATACATATGTAGTCTAAAGTCACCCGGAAGTTCTTTATATTAGGTTTATGGGGGTCAGGGAAGTATTAACCCGATTCAAAAAATTTTTATACGCAGAGATATTATTATCAGGAAAATACTCTCTCTGAATTTCAATTGCATATCCCTTATATTGACCGATATTTTCGGTCAAAAGTCAACTATTGGTACTGGGTTCACATATCTGGTAACTAAGGGCTTGAACAGTTTTGGTTGGATCTAAGCAATTTTTGGTCTTGTTCATTTTTTTGGTTTTAAGTTAGCATACTTTAAAGGAAGGTATAGGTTTTCAGTAAGTAGCGTTTAGATTTCGCCCATTTACGAAATCGTAATTGCTTTTGTACTAAGGGATGCATATAACAAGTTTGATTAAGATATCTGCATTTTCACTGAAGTTACAGCTTATACGGACGGACGGACGAACAGACATTACTCATCGACGATGTTCGTCGAAATCGCCTGGTCATATAGAGAGATATGGGATCTCACCAAAAATTGGGCGGTGCCACGCCCATCGTCCAATTTCCACACCAACTCCCATAAGCCTTACTTTTACCCAAACGCTTCAATTGATGAAACAAGTTTATGGCGATGATTGCCTATCCCGTAGCAGAGTGCACGAGTGGTTTCAACGTTTTCAAAGTGGTCGTGAGGACATAAATGGCGATCAACATGTGGGCCAATCAAAATCCGCGATCATCGGAAATTCCATCGAAACTGTGCGTGAATTCATCAAAAACCGGACGAAATCATCATTGAAATGCATGGAAATGGAATTGAACATCTTCAAGACATCGATTTATTACATTTTGACCGAACATTTGGGCTTACCAAAGGTATGTAAACGGCTTGTTCCGTTGTTGACGAACAAACTTGCTCCGAATCCAACCTTCGAAGGACATCATTAAAGTGGTTTATTTGACCAAAAATCACATTTTAAGCATTAACCACTCTCCGTATTCACCTGACATGGCACCGTGCGACTTCTTCCTTTTCGGAAAAATGCAATTGCATATGAAAGGAAAGCGTTAAGCAGACGTAGAAGCCATTCGTTCGTCATGCCTTTGGACCGTGCAAAAAGCTGTATTGAAACAGAAGGAGACTATTGTGCATAAAATAAATTGATTTTGCCGAAAAAAAAACCATTTATTCTGTTTTTTTAAAGACCTGTTACTTTGGAACGAACCTTGCATACTAGGGTGCTTAAAAAAAATTTGTGTGTGCGATGCTTACACGATAGAAGTGAAACTTCAGTAAATCGACAAAAGATTGAGATGAATATATTGGGTTGTCAAAAAAGTCTTGCGGTATTTTTCATATGTTTTATAACGGTTTGCTGACTACTATGCCGATCTCTTTCGACCAATTCAGCGATTTTATCGCAATTTTTGACGATAGGCCTTCCGGAGCGTGGCGCATCTTCGACTACCTCCACACCAGAACGAAAACGTTGAAACCATCGTTATGCGGTGAAAATGGAAACTGTATCGGGTCCATAAATTGCACAAATTTTATTGGCGGCTTGAGATGCATTTCTGCCTTTATCGTAGTAGTACTGTAAAATATGCCGTATTTTATGTTGTCCATGTTTGCGACGCTATAACTCACGAACGACTTTAAAGAAACGACAATCAAACACGTGTTAGCGCATGAAATGAGCTTTCCAAAAAGGTATAGCATGACCCGATGCGACGAAAAAAACTAGAACTACGCGCTTTCAGCGCCAACTAGCGAAAATACTGCAAGACTTTTTTGACAACCTTATGTATATTAACAAGGGTAACAAGGGTAGGATAATTACAAAGTTTAATTGTTTAATAATGAAAGTATTTTGATTAATTTTAAAAGATATTTTATTTAACATATGTTGCATAATCTATGCTCAAGTTCCATATTTTCAGTTTCCACAAATGATACAAGATAACTAAAATACGATACAAATACAGGGTAGGCCATTTAAAGTTGACCCATCTGGCAACGCTGTAACTTTTAACAGCGCTGACAAATCGGCTAATGTCATACCGCGTTAGAAGCGTCATTCGAAGACAATTTATACCATGGAACAGTACACTCCAAAAGAACGCGCTGAATTTGTTCAGCTTTATACTCAAAATAACTTTTCAATTGTGTTAACTCAACGTGCGTTTCGCAAAAAAAATAAAGTGAAAAGTGCTCCAGTTAAGAACACAATTAAGTCTTTATACGCAAAATTTGTGAACACCGGTAATCTCAGTAATGCCAGTCATGCATCCAGACAACGCACAAGACGTTCTGATGAAAATATCGAAGCTGTACGAGCCAGTATTGAGGAGACTCCATCGACATCGAGTTATCGCCGCTCTCAGGAATTAGACATCTCTCGCACCACTCTCCGACGCATAATTCATAAAGATTTGAAGATGTTTCCATATAAAATTCAAATGGCACAAAAACTAAACCCAGCTGATTATCCGCGACGCCTTAATTTTGGCAAACAAACAAATGGGTCAACTTTAAATGGCCTACCCTGTATTTTAGTTTCAATTTGATTGATATATCTTTGGAATATTACATCTATTACCGTTTTTGATCTCGTAGTTGATTGAGTGCGACTGTTACACATTTTTAAATTAAATGTTGTATCGAGAAACTCAATCAAAGGAAGCGCTGTCTCTGATGCAAAATTTATGTTAAAATCCCCACTTAAAATCATCGGAATTTTATCATAATTCTTTTTGAGAACTCGCGATACGCGGTATATTTGATAAAATTTTCATGTATAAATTCAATAACTGATTTTATTGATTGGTTGGGAGAGATGTAAATTGCTACAATCAGAACTAAATCTCCCTGGTAATTTCTGATTTCACAGGCACATATTTCTCCAACTTTCGAAAGCTGAACAGACAATGATTCTAGCAGTTGTGCATTGAGATCCATTTTTGGCGTAACAACACGGGCCTGCCCTCGTACGTGGTCTTCTGTAATTAACCACAATATTAAAATTTGGAATGTCTACAATATCTTCATTATTCATCCATGTCTCTAAAAGAATTAAAAAATTTGACGACGACACTATATTGTCATATTGCAGATCTTGTACATGAGCTCGTAAGCTTTGACAGTTATAGGTAAACAGTGACATCCCTTTTCTTTTATTTAAGAAATCATATAAAACATTTCCAATTGTCTGAAGTCGATTTAAGTTCAACCTTCGAAATTCATGTTGTAGATCAATTGTAGAATTGACGCTCTTCGGCCATGGTAAAATTTTTTATAATTTTTTTTGAAACGAGATATAAACTATTTATTGATGTAACTCGTGATAATGCGACGTATAGGAGTTGTTGAGCATGTGATTTATCATATTTATATCCAATCTCATCAAAAGTAGCTCCCTGGGACTTGTGAATCGTCATTGCATCCATCTGATACATCTATGTTAGTTGTTATTATGTATAGTTTGTTTAAAACCAACGTAATTTGATATGGCAAGCCTGTTGTATCAAAAGTTGACATTTTATGTAATTTTTGACGCATAGAAGTTTGCTGTTCAACATTTTTACATCGAAAATATATGTATATATATATTGCCTCTGAATTTCACTTTTTCTTCTATAGAATTCAAAATTTTATTGTTGTATTTAGCAAATGAATGATTACCAAAAAAACAATCGTATACCGTCTGGACAAAGTCTGTCAGCTTCTTCTTCGGAGTAAATCCGTGATTCAATTAAATCTAGCTCTTCCCGGTCTAACAACTGTCCATTACCAATGTTTGTTAATATTGTTGTAAAACTTTGATTAGCTTGTCGCATAACTTCGTTTAGTTCGAAAAATTTCAACCCTCGCCATAGTGTTGAACCTGCTATTTGTCGTTTTATTTGTTTGTAAATTGGGGTAGCACGAACTGGCGGTAGTTGACGTAGATCACAAATCAAAATTGTATCTAATCCACCAAAATTGACTTCCAAATTACCGTTGATTTGCTTTAACCTTGAATGTATTTGAGACAACAACTCGGCCCCAATCATATTGATTTCATCGATAATCAATGCCTGAACATATTTAAAGAGTGAACCGTATTGTTGGGCTACTTCAATTGATAAAGGAAGCAACTTTGAAAGACTTATCTTCAGTGCAGTATGTACTGTTGTCCCGTCGATAGCCACAGCAGCTTTACCAGTTGAAGCACAAGTGATATAAGCATTGCAAAACCCATCACTTTCAGAATATCGATTATAAATTTCCATTAATAATTTAATAACAAATGTTTCACCACATCCAGCCGGTCCTGTAAAAAATATTTGCAGCGAAGGAGGATCTTCCAACTGAAGATTGTAAATGACGTGTAAAATGTGAAAAGTTCCTTTTGTTTTTGGTTTGCCATTTTCATCATCTCATAATATTGGTCGTTAGGCATTAGATTTTCTTTCCGTTTTGCAATGGCACCAAGTTTATTTAGGGTCGCGAGACGTAAATCTCTGTTTACATCCGAATTCGGTTTGTCATACTATATAGCGTTTGGAATGGATTAGCTTCTGGAAATCTATTGGCAATATCATGAATCTCATCGTCAAAGTCTGCTTCTTCATTTTCGCGACATAGTTTTCGGCATAGCTCTACAGTTTTATTTATGTTTAAGTCAGATACAAACTCTTTATATCGCTCCAGAATTTGGTTTTCATTTTCGTCGTAAATCCTAATAAATTTCACCTCTTCAAGAATATCGAATTCTTCATACCGAAATGGGATATGCAAAGTCGCCATTTCTCTTTTATACTCATTTATATCTGAGGCTATGTCATAATTCTAATAACGAGTGATGCCGTGTTGCTTTCTATGAATATAATGACCTTGAGAATTTTTAGTAAAATTAGCAACGAATTGGGCAAGTGATAATTCTTCCATTTCTTGTGGCCGCTTCTTGTATTTATCAAACCAGTTTTCCTTCCAAATACTTGTTGAATCTTCATCGATATTTAATTCGTCTAATTCTTTTTGTGTTCGTCTAAACTATGGAGACTGAACTTTTAGACATAGGTTCACGAAGAAGGTACCACGCTGTTTCCTGGCTTGTGAATTCAACGGTGTTGAGCATATTAACATTCATTTTTCTAGTTATTTCTACTATATCAAACTCAGGGTTTTCGTACATGATTTCATGAATTTTTCTTTGTAAATTACTTATACCTCTATTAGTTTTATTGACATATTCAACAACATGCGTTACACATGAGTATTCTTCAATAATAAATTGCATATCTGTATTTTAGTGTAATACATTGCGAATAACAGGATTGAAAGGGTTGTGCAATTTTTCTTTAGGTTGTCGCTTCAAAAATACTTTAGGTCCGGTAATTCCAGCTTCAAGAAAATAATCATTATCAGAAGTTATATGATTTTGTGCGTAAAACATTTCAATATTCTCGTAATCATTGTTCTCAAGATTAATTTGTATTTGTTTATACCGCTTAGCATAATTAGCACATCCTGTATGATCTTTCTGCATTGGTTTTAATATAGTAGTGGATTTACATGGCATAAATGTTGATGCTCCATTTCTGAGGTTGATTGGTATGTTCTCTTTTATAACAGACAAATGTAAGTTTGTGACTTTGAAAGGGAATATTTCCAGAACCTCCTGATGAAGAAACTGATATCAATTGCTCGATCATCATTACAGTATCTTGATAGTTTGTACCAAGAGGATCTGAGGGAGCGTCATTCAGCCACAATAAAATATGTGCATAAGGACTATAAGGATGGATTCATGTGTAGAATTTCACGCAAGTGAGGAAAGTTCTCTGATCGCCATTCACTTGGGTGTGGCCAGAAACGATTCCTTTACATATGACTCAAGCAGCTCACGACTACCGGTCTTTGACCAAGTATCCTCTGGGTAGCCTAAGAACATCCGTTTGAAGGCGAGCTAAAGTGAGAAGGCGAAACAATTCTCCTGGGTTGTGCACTGGGTTTGGGAAAACGTTCCAATGAAAAAGCAACAACAGCCTCGGAGACCCCCCTTTTGATGATAACCATGGCAAACGAAATAATAACTACGAAGTGAGGGCATGCCGCTGCCCAGCCGGTTGATGTCCTCGTAAAAATAAAGGCTGTCATCAAGGCTGATAAGGACATTGACGAGTAGGTCCTTGTGGCATTTACTACAGTGGCCATGTAAAAGAGCGTAAGTTCGGTTTGGGATTCGTGGTGGGAGAGCCACCATTCTCATCAAAACGAGGTTCTTCAACATTCAACATTCGATGTGACCAAAGATGCCTTTTATGAGTGCTTGGAGCGCACTTATGAGAGCTGGTGACTTTAACGCCAGGGTGGGCAAAGAAGGTATCTTTGCCACAACGGTCGGTATATTCAGCTTCCACGATGAAACTTCCCCAAATGGGTGAGGCAGATCGACTTCGTCGGGGCCCGAAATATGGTTATCTGTAGTACTAGATTCCAGCATAAGAAGATTCATCAAGCTACCTGGCTGTCTCCGGATCGAAAAACTACCAAACAGATCGACCATGTTGTGATAGATGGAAGACATCTCTCCAGTGTTTTAGATGTGCGTGCGCTCCGAGGTCGCACCCGCCTCTGTGCAGCAAAAAACGCACGCCAACAAACACAAGAAAAGTTCGACGTCGAGAAGCTGCAATCATAACAGACAGCCGAACGATTTTCTACTCGGCTTGCACTCCTGCTCACTGAGAGCACTCGTCAACAACTACGTTTAAGGAAACTGTGGGACGGCATTTCAAACTCCTTACGTACAGCTGCAACCGAAACCATTGGTTTTCCGAAAGTGCAAAAGAACAGCTGGAACGACGAGGAGTGCCGTGTCGCAGCGGAGAGAAAACAGCCTGCCTACCTCGCAACGTTACGATCGTCCAGAACACGTGCGGGATGGGATAGATACCGAGAGTTGAAGAGGGAAGCGAGACGAGAAGGTTTCAAGACTGGAGCATACTCTTGTAGAACCCCCAAAGGTTATCTAGTCACCTATACACAGAGCATACTTAAATTATGGAAGGCAGTATTTTCCAGCCTGCTGAATGGCAGTGAGCGCACAACACCAAGAGAAGGCGAAACCGATTCCCCAATCCGTTTCGCTTCTCGCCCAGGAAGAAGTTCGAATAGCAATTACCCGCCTGAAGAACAACAAAGCGGCGGAGGCCGCTGGATTGCCGACCGAGCTATTCAAACACGGCGGCGAAGAGCTGGTAAGGTGCATGCATCAGCTTCTTTGTAAAGTATGGTCGGACGACCATAAAAAGGGAGACCCTACAATCTGCGCCAACTACCGTGGGATAAGCCTCCTCAACATCGCGTATAAGGTTCTATCGAGCGTATTGTGTGAAAGATTAAAGCCCACCGTCAACAAACTGATAGGACCTTATCAATGTGGCTTTAGACCTGACAAATCTATAGATATACACCATGCGCCAAATCTTGGAAAGACCCGTGGAAGGAGAATCAACACAGAATCGAGCAGGTTCAATCTTTTATAGGAGTATACAGCTGCTGGCGTATGTCGATGATATTGATATCATCGTCCTCAACACCCGCGCCGTTAGTTCTGCTTTCTCTAGACTGGACAAGGACGCAAAACAAATGGGTCTGGCAGTGAACGAGGGCAAGACGAAATATCTCCTGTCATCAAACAAACAGTCGTCGCACTCGCGACTTGGCTCTCACGTCACTGTTGACAGTCATAACTTTGAAGTTGTAGATAATTTCGTCTATTTAGGAACCAACATTAACACCACCAACAATGTGAGCCTGGAAATCCAACACAGGATTACTCTTGCCAGCAGGTGCTACTTCAGACTGAGTAAGAAATTTAGAATCAAAGTCCTCTCTCGACAAACAGAAACCAAACTCAATAAGTCGCTTATAATTCCCGTCCTGCTATATGGTGCAGAGGCTTGGACGATGTCAACAACGGATGAGTCGACGTAGCGAGTTTTCGAGAGAAAAGTTCTGCGAAAGATTTATGGTCCTTTGCGCGTTGACCACGGCGGCAAATATCGCATTCGATGGAACGATGAGCTGTACGAGCTATACGATGACATTGACATAGTTCAGCGAATTAAAAGACAGCGGCTACGCTGGCTAGGTCATGTTGCCCAGATGGACGAAAACACTCCAGCTCTGAAAGTATTCGACGCAGTACCCGCCGGGGGAAGCAGAGGAAGAGGAAGACCTCTACCGTTGGAAGGACCAAGTGGAGAAGGACCTGGCTTCGCTTGGCATATCCAATTGGCGCCACGTAGCGGAAGGAAGAAACGACTGGCGCGCTGTTGTTAGCTCGGCTATAATCGCGTAAGCGGTGTCTACGCCAATTAAGAAGAAGGAGATAAGGACTACCACGATGCTGGAATTCAATTTGTTTAAAATAGTCGACAGCATAATAATTTCCAAAGGTGCTGTTTTTCTTTGATCGGAGAATAGTTATCAATATATCTATTGACTAATTGTTTAAAATAGATAGCACAGGTCACAGCATCTTCATTCACTAGTGTGGTCTTGGATATGTAATCCAATGACGCAGCTTAATCAGCCGAAATTTCAGTACCGTTATTTTTTAATTTGCACAATAATTGTATTCGATCCGATTCATTGGCACTCAAAGTAAGAAACATCGTAGGTTTTCCTAGTTGCCGGATCATCGCAAAATATCTCTTTTTTGATCGCTCCAAAACCAAACTGAATTTAGTATTGAGCATAGAAAAGCTAAATTACTTTCCATACAATTATTAATGTAGTCAGTTGACTCATTTTGCTGCTGTGTAATACTAGTATTTTTTCCCACATGTTTAAATGCAATCGTAAGCGGGTCACGAACTCTTAACCTCATAATTTTCATTGCTAGATATAATAAATGATGTAGAGTAACTCTTCGTAATTCGCTAGTTGCTATTGTGAGCGGTGGTGCATTTACTCCCTCTCTAAATTTTCGGAAATGACCCAAATATGTCGATGGGAAAGGAAGTTCTTTGGCATGTTCATCAAAAATTATACTTTTGGGAATGTTATATTCTCCAGGAGCGATCCGTAAATACATATGTTCAGTCCAAAGTAGAGTTTTCTGTTGTGCTGTTAGATTCTATTCAACCGGTATATCTTCACTCATTTCTTCTAGATCGAATTCATTATTGCTGTCATTGTTGAAGAAGCTTTCATCAATTTTAATACCGTAAAATAAATAAAGTGGAATTTGAAGCAGATACCTAAGCCATGCATGAATTGTCCTTTTATTAACCAGTCCCATTAAATAGCTTGATCTATGTATTTTTTTTCTTTCAATGTGTACGTTAATACAGTAATCATCATCGACATTACGGGGTAAGAGTTTTACCATATTGTTTACATCGACTGGTACATTAATGATTTGTCCATAAATTCCATATTGCCCATGAACATGTCGTAACCGTCGAATTTGCATAAATGAAACTCGTGGTGAGGCAAGTCTTTCAGAAATTAAATCAAGCGATGCTAAAACCGCGGGTCGTCTTTTCATATTTAAAACCGTTATAAGTAGATACTGGGTTTGACAATTAAGTAATGAGACTGATTTTATTGCCGCGCTTGTGGTAAACCTGTGACCTTCCCTTTCTTTTTTTCCGGCATCCCTCCCCTCTCCATTGATATATGTACCATTGCTCTAGCTTGTTTAGTTCGCCTGCTGCGTGAAGTTGAGTAGACGTGTGCTCGTTACGAAAATGGGAAAACGAAATCAAGAGCACCGCGTCGCGATGAAATTTTGCGCCAGATTGGGAGAAACAGCTTCGGAAACGTACCTAAGATTGTAAGAGTGTATGGTGATAGTGCTCTTAGTCGTGCCCAGGTGTTTTGATGGCACAAAGAGTTTAAGGAGGGGCGTGAAAGCGAGGAAGACGAGGCGCGGAGTGAGAGACCAGTCGAGGTGCGGACTGACACGAATGCACAGCGTGAAATCATCTACAAAGAATTCGTTCCACCGGGGAAAACTATTAATCAAGTCTACTATTGCCAAGTACTCGAAAGATTGCGACAACGAGTCAACAGGGTGCGCCCAGACATCGCTCGTAACTAGATCCTTCATCACCACAACGCGCCGTGCCACACGGCACTCAGCGTGCCCCAGTATTTGACCTCTGAAGGGATCGCCGTGTTGCAACAGCCGCCTTATTCGCCCAACATGTCACCCTGTGACTTTTTTTGTTTCCTAAAACAAAGTCGGTGGTCAAAGGAACCCATTTTGAGTCGATTACGGACATCCAGGCGGCCGTGACGAGGGTACTCGTGGACATCCCAGTCGACGCGTTTCAGAAATGTTACGAAGCTTGGAAAACGCGCTGGAATCGTTGTATAGCTACCCAAGGGGACTACTTTGAAGGGGATGGCAGAGTTGTAGAATAATTTTGAATTATACGGTTTTTATGGAATCAGTCTCATAACCTAATTCTCAAATCTCGTATGAGCATAGACATAAAACTTATTTTATGCTCTTTTGTAATTGAGATATATAAATATATTTTATGCATAGTTATCTGATTTTCTCTATTTTAATTGTCACTGCTAAGCATGCACTGGAGGATAATTGTGGAAAATTACAAGTTCCTAACTTTTTAATTGACGGCATTATACCGCACAAAATTCTTCATTAGCGGTTGTGTTGAATATATGTATACGTTATAAGTGTCCGATTGTCTTTATTTTCAGTGGCCTTGTAAAGTATGTTCTCGATGCTACAAAATTATGTGATCCCAGCTTTTTAATTAAAAGACAGGCAACAAAAACACTCTTTTTACTATTCTCATAATTCTAGGTAATGTCCAAATCACTGTAATGAAATATGACTGCTACTTAAAAAAATAAGTAAGGAAGGGCTAAGAACGGGTGTAACTAAACATTTCATACTCTTGCAACTTGCCTTTAGTTGTTGGCAAAACTATATTTTAAAAATGTTGCGAAAGAGTCCAACATTTTTTTTTCGACGAAATAGGATCTATGGGTTTTGGCAAGTTTTCACCCGATGGTGTCAATTTTAGGCACAAAGATGCATCGTTATTGAAAAAACACGCTCTCTCTCAACTTTATTAAGAGAATTCACATTACTTCAATTGTATGCGGTATAATATCAATTGGAAGTTCGAAAATCTTTGTATTAGGTATATAAAAAATAGGCAATAATATATAATAATATTATCAGAAAAGGAATTCTCTTCGATAAAAAGTTCGCAGTGGACACATATTCGATATCTAGCAGCTTGATCAGTTCTGGTCCGCTGTGGTCATATGTTGGTACACCTCAGACAGTGCCGGATTAACCACGTAGCAAGAGTAGCGAATCAGGGGCCTCGCGCTCCAACTGACCGTAATTAAAAAATATCAATTTAGATGGAGCGTAAAATATCCTTGCATGCTTTAAACGCGAAGCGTTTAGGCTATGCTTCACTTCCACCTGAAAATCTAAAACTTTATATATATTATAATGCCAGCAACAAGAGTGGAAAATACATCAGCTTACACGATCCACTTTTTCAGGTACTGAGGCAAGAGTCGAAGATCTGACCTACTGTGAAGAATACCAGCAACAGACATCGACGAATCAAGCGAAATACAAAGTACGACCATTTCAGCGGCTCTTTTACACTCGACGACTTTGTTGAAAATCAAACACCTGGACAACGTTTCGATTGATAACGTACTGTCTGCTTTAACTAAACGTATGAAAGCATATCATAAAATGACTAGTGTTTTTTTAAAGTATTTCGGCAGCTAAAATCTTTTACAACGGATGGTCAGTGCTTACGAAGATGATCTCGCTTAGGCGGCGAATTAGTGCAGTTTGCAGAGCTGCTGAGAACAGGTGTGGCTAGTTTCTTGACATCAAGAAACAGGAGACTCTGGAACAGCAAAATTATAAAATTTTTCTGACATTTAATTTATAATTTATAAATTGACTAGGGTTTTTGTAAAGTATTGTGCTTGCTTAATGTTATTCAAATTTTGCCAAGTTTTCTTCGTATATTAATCCTACGGCTTAATTTGGACATACGCTTCTATTAATGGCGTATTGTAGACGTGACAGGGTCCCCTTAGCAATAATACATGTCCTTCTTTAATTTATAATTTCTTCAAATTTTTAGTTTTTTACTAAATTTATGGCGGCTTGCAATTTATTCATTGTGCCCAAATTTTGGGCTTCCCTTTTAAAATTGGTTTATTGAGGACATAAATACGTTTCAAATGGCGGGCAATTTTAAACCCTGACACCGGAAATTCCATCGAAACTGTGCGTGAATTCATCAAAAATCAGCCGAAATCGTCATTCAGGGTGGCAATTGACCTGGAATAGTCAGTGAAAAGTCAGGCAATTTTAATTTGGGTCAAGGGAATTTATAATTCATTTTTTATTATATCTACAGCTTTTATACAATTTTTCAATTCGAAATTGAGATGATGTTTTAAATTCTCGCCTTATTTAAACCAGCTACACTGCTGCCAAACAGCTCACTAGGATCTAAAAAAATGACGCTCTCATGAAAATTCGTTGAAAACCGGGTATTATTTGTATACACTCCTCGTAAATGTATGCAAAGTTAATAGACGGATTGAAGTGGTTATATTGGATAGTTTAATTTAATTGTCTTCTTTTGATTATTATAATTATTAAACTATCTTTATTTGTCGATTTAGTAATAGTTTTTTATGTAAAGATAAAATATATTTTCTTTCTAAGATTTTAAACACTCAAATAAATATTGTGTCATTTTCTTCGTCTTATAATTTCAGATTTAGGACAATTCTTTTTAACTTAGAGCTGATGTTTAATAAACAACTTTTACTAAATTGATTTATTTTATCTCAAATAGAATCGATGGAATCAGGTTAATACCCATTGTATAATGATAAAATTTATTACATTTTCTTACTTTTGTAGGTTAACATGTTTTCATCAAGATAAAACTAAATGTCGTACAAAAAGACTTTTAAAGATGACTGGTTATCAGATCCTTCTTTTAGTTCATGGATTGATAAAGTTAAAAGTAATAATCATTCTGCGTTTTGTAAAAAGTATTTTAAGGTCATTAATCTAAGTAATGTGGGCTTTAGTAAGTCACATGAATGGAGATAAACACAAAAAAATTTCTTCTACTAAAATTATTGGAATTACAACATTATTGTTTCAGCAAATACAGCCATTATTGCTCATCCGCTAATATCTGAAAGTCCTATAACATCATTGTGCTTTCCAAGCTGGTGTAAGAGAAACTGGATGGAATATCAATCTACGTATTATTTATTTAAAGACTCACCTGCAAGACATCAAATTTGTACAGAAATAACTGGTTCAAATTTATTCCTACTCAAGTTTTGTTCAGTACGTTGGTTAAAGAATAGTAATGTAGCAAAACGAGCATTAGATATTCTTCCATTCCTGATAACATACATTATAAAACTTGAAGCTGAACCGAAAAAAAAGCCAACGTGTAAAACTTTTCAAACAATAGTAAAAAATGTTTGTGTATAAATGAGCATCCTCCCCCGACCTCAACACACATACCACATTAGCACAACACATTCACTCAAACTCACACCACTGACACGCAACCTTCACCACACCCACCACATTACGCTGACAACCCACATTCTACACTACTCAGAAGTACACCTCGGCACCTACACACATGTACACCAGCCACAGTCATACCATCCTATTCAGCACTAACGGGGATAAAACAGGACCGGTGAACATTAGATCAGTTCGTTCTACGACACTAGCATCGATCGGTCATATGTTTGCCCATCCCGCTTCTATCCGCCGTCATCTTTTTGCGAAACCAACCGCGTTATTAAACAGTTAAAATAGTACCATTATTTTTAATTTGCACAATAATTGTATTCGATCCGATCCATTGGCACTTAAAGTAAGAAACATCGTAGGTTTTCCTAGTTGCCGGATCGTCGCAAAATATCTCTTTTTCGTTCGCTCCAAAACCAAACTGAGTTGAGTATTGAGCGTAGAAAAGCTAAATTACTTTCCATACAATTATTAATGTAGTCAGTTGACTCAACTTGCTGCTGTGTAATACTAGTATTTTTTTCCACATGTTTAAGTGCAATCGTAAGCGGGTCACGAACTCTTAACCTCATAATTTTCATTACTAGATATAATAAATGATGTAGAGTAACTCTTCGTAATTCGTTAGTTGCTATTGCGAACGGTGTTGCATTTACTCCCTCTCTAAATTTTCGGAAATGACCCAAATAACGGGTGATTTTTTTGAGGTTAGGATTTTCATGCAGTAGTATTTGACAGATCACGTGGGATGTCAGACATGGTGTCAAAGAGAAAGATGCTCAGTATGCTTTGACATTTCATCATGAATAGACTTACTAACGAGCAACGCTTGCAAATCATTGAATTTTATTACCAAAATCAGTGTTCGGTTCGAAATGTGTTTCGCGTCCGTGTCCGATGAGCGATGAGGCTCATTTCTGGTTGAATGGCTACGTAAATAAGCAAAATTGCCGCATTTGGGGTGAAGAGCAACCAGAAGCCGTTCAAGAACTGCCCATGCATCCCGAAAAATGCACTGTTTGGTGTGGTTTGTACGCTGGTGGAATCATTGGACCGTATTTTTTCAAAGATGCTGTTGGACGCAACGTTACGGTGAATGGCGATCGCTATCGTTCGATGCTAACAAACTTTTTGTTGCCAAAAATGGAAGAACTGAACTTGGTTGACATGTGGTTTCAACAAGATGGCGCTACATGCCACACAGCTCGCGATTCTATTGCCATTTTGAGGGAAAACTTCGGACAACAATTCATCTCAAGAAATGGACCCGTAAGTTGGCCACCAAGATCATGCGATTTAACGCCTTTAGACTATTTTTTGTGGGGCTACGTCAAGTCTAAAGTCTACAGAAATAAGCCAGCAACTATTCCAGCTTTGGAAGACAACATTTCCGAAGAAATTCGGGCTATTCCGGCCGAAATGCTCGAAAAAGTTGCCCAAAATTGGACTTTCCGAATGGACCACCTAAGACGCAGCCGCGGTCAACATTTAAATGAAATTATCTTCAAAAAGTAAATGTCATGAACCAATCTAACGTTTCAAATAAAGAACCGATGAGATTTTGCAAATTTTATGCGTTTTTTTTTTTAAAAAAGTTATCAAGCTCTTAAAAAATCACCCTATATGTCGATAGGAAATGAAGTTCTTTGGCATGTTCATCAAAAATTATACTTTTGGGAATGTTATATTCTCCAGGAGCGATCCGTAAATACATATGTTCAGTCCAAAGTAGAGTTTTCTGTTGTGCTGTTAGACTCTATTCAACCGGTATATCTTCATTCATTTCTTCTAGATCGATTTCATTATTGCTATCATTGTTGAAGAAGCTTTCATCAATTTTAATACCGTAAAATAAATAAAGTGGAATTTGAAGCAGATACCTAAGCCATGCATGAATTGTCCTTTTGTTAACCAGTCCCATTGTTTTTTTTTTTTTTTTTTATAGTAGGGGGAAGCATCGAAAGCCGGAGTGCGGAACTTTAATCCGCTAAACCTAACCTACTCCCAACTCGAGACTCTCCCACGGGACCACCGATTAAGTATTACTTCGTGGGAGGGACAGGACATTTAAGTCTCCTCTATCGTGCGGACTGACGGACGCCTACTTTGTTCAAAAAGTCTCAGTTTTGTCATTATGGATGCTGACGCTTCGCTGACAGCTTTCCATTTATCAGTCGACTGACACATGAGTGTCGTTAAATTATCGACTGTAAGACTACCACCTAGTGCGGTTTTTAGTCTTTCCCTTGTATTTGAAAATCTAGGGCAATAAAACAATACACTGCCACATTTTAACGCTCTTGTTCCTCTCCTCGGTCCTTGTCGATACTGTTTTAGGCGCCGGTAGATGATATAAACGCTCGAGTTCATCACCCTGGATGTCAATGGGCGGCATGCTGGCTAGTACTTCAGCAGCGTCGGTTGATGTAGTGCGGAAAGCACTTATTACTCGCATTGCAGAAAGCCTATGCACTGCAATTATTTGTTTAGCATACGTTTTTATATTCATTGCCTGTATCCATACTGGTGCTGCGTACAGTATTACGGAACTCATTGCTTTCGCTATTAAGAATCGCCGGCTGGAACGCACACAGCCTGTGTTGGTCATCATTCTCGATAGTGCGTTATAAATTTTGTTTGCTTTATGGGAGGAATACTCCAGGTGTTCTTTGAATTTTAATTTAGAATCCAATATTACCCCCAGATACTTCAGCTGCGGCTACGAAGTAATCTCGCACTCCCCTATGGTGAGCTCTATTTGTTCTTCTACCTTCCTGGTGCTTATAAGTAAAACTTCAGTTTTTTGCTCCGCCAGCTCCAGACTCACAGAAGAGAACCAGTGCCGTAGATCATTTACGCACTCATTGAGTAGCTCTTGGCTCCTTCGTTCGTATCATAAATCAACCTTCTGTTTCTAAAATAGCTCGTTATAATATTTATGAGGTATTCTGGAGCGCGAGTTTTTTCCAGAGCTTTGATTATGTGTGCCCATTTTGCTGTGTTGAACGCATTCTTGACATCCAGGGTGATCAACGCGCAGTACTTTTTTGTGCCACCTTTCCATCTTTTCCCACTTACTGCACATTTCGCAGTATCGACGACTTCTCGTAGTGCGTCAATAGTGGATCTCTTTTTTATAAAGCCGTATTGTCTCTCTGATAGTCCGCGGGCTTTCTGGATTACTAACTCCAAGCGGTTTCGTATTATACTTTCGTACACTTTACCCATTGTGTCGAGCGTACACAAAGGTCGGTACGATGAAGGTTCTTCAGGTGGTTTCTTTGGTTTTGGGAGCAGAACCAAACGTTATACTTTCCACGAGTCGGGGAATACCTCTTCCTTTAAACAAGCGTTGTACATTTTAGCAAAAACTCGGGGTTTTAAGCTTATGGCTTCCTTCAGAGCTCTGTTTGGTATGCCATCCAATCCAGGCGCTTTCGAGTTTTTGATTTTCTTTGCTATTGCCAATAGTTCGTCTTCCGTGACTAACGGGGGTGACTCTACAGTTTCGTTTCGTCGCTTGGCATATGAAATCCGGTCGTGTTTCGGGAATAATGTTTCGACGACCTTTCCCATAAAAGAGGCATCTTTAAGTTGCTGCTGCTTGTTTTTAAATCTGGACATACATATTTTGTATGCAGTACCCCAAGGGTCAAAGTTTGCTTCCTCGCAGAGCTTCTCAAAACATGATTTTTTGCTTCGGCTAAGGCGATTTTCGTTCGTTTCGCCCCTCTTAGCTGAGTGACAAAGCTTTCCCAGCGTTGAAATTTCCTCATTCATGTGACGTTCCACGCATTGTTGCATCGCATGCTGCCATCAGTTCTTTTCGAACTGCTGATAGCAAGTGGGCGGCGCTGTCACCAGATGCCTTTGATGCACTCCAGACTAAGTCAAACAGGTCTGGGTCGAACTCTTGTTGTTTCCAACTTCGCTTTCGGGAGGGGTTTCTGCTAAGAAGCTCCTGTTCTCGGGAGTACGAAATTTGTGCTATAATCGCCATATGATCACTGTATGTGTATGTGTTTGACACTGTCCAATTTATATGCCTGCTGAGTGAATCATTTGCGAACATAATGTCAATTATGGATCCTTTGTTCCCTTTTTGGTACGTGTTTCGCGTTCCACTGTTTATTGTTGTTAGGTTCGTTTGACTAAGGAATTCTTGGACTAGGCGCCCGCGATGGTTTGTATATCTGCTGCCCCATGCAGTCGACCATGCGTTAAAATCCCCCGCTATTACAATTGGTGATTTGCCTCTGGTTTCTAAAGAGAGCCGTAAGAGAAAGTCTTCAAATTCTGTAATAGCTGCACTGGGACGAGCATAGCAACTTACAAAATATATCCCTTGTATATTCGCCCATGTGAAACAATTTTGAGCTTCTATGGAGCTGGTCTTGAAAGGCTGTCCTTTGCAGGACCATACTGCTGCCTTGCCGGTTTTGTCTGCAATCCATGTGCTTTCCCGACGCTGCGAATATTGTTCACTTAGTATGGCGACATCAGTGTTCTCTTCTGTGATTGTCTGGTCTAGCAAATCCTGTGCTGCTGCGCAATGATTTAAGTTAATTAAGCTCGGAATGTTGGTGCATGCCTTTGCTAAATGTCCCGCGGTTCCGCAACGTGTGCATTGAGAAGATCTGTCTGTCAAACTGCAGCAGTTGCGCGCCATGTGTCCCAGGTGGAAACATTAATAGCATCTAAGAATAGGCGAGTATTCTCGTAGGCGACAGATCGACCATCCTATCTTAACTTTGCCCAATTTTAGTGCAGCTTTGGCATCCTGAGCTCGTAGGCATACTAGAGCTACCTGTGTCACTACGGGTTTTTCTCATACTTTTAACGCTTGATTTCTCCAGGTTTTGGATCCCACACTCTTTTTTTAGCGCCTCACAAATTTCTTCAGGTGTAGTAATTTCATCTAAATCCTTACACACTATTGTGACGCTATGGGTTTTTGGCTGTATCAGCGCCATTTCACCAACCGCTCCCTCTAAGACGCTTTGGTATGATTCGGCTCTCTTGTCCGCCTGATTTTTTAACTCAATCAGTAGGTCATCGTTTTTCTTATGTAGGTCACGTTTGATCCTAACTCTTCAAGACCGCTGTCGGTTTTTATTTTCCGGAGAATATCAGCATACAACGACGGTTTCGTTCTTATTTTCTTCTGAATCGGCTTTCTCTTTTTTACAACATCCACCCATTTTTCACATGAGTTGTGTTGACCCGTAACCTCTATCACTTTCGTGGCTTCGCTGTTCATTTGTTGCACCTTTTCAATAGCCTTTCTTGGCTTTTTTGTGGGGGGTAGTTCTCCCGAAACTTCTCGCAGCCGCTTTGGGGTATTCGTCTCTTTGGTAATATGAGAAAGCTGTGTTGCTTTCTCAACCATAGTTTTTTCTACCGGTTTCTCGGCTTTATTATATAAGCACATTATGCTACTAAGTAGTTCGCGCATTGCCTGGTTTACGTGTCCTTGACCAGCCATCATATTTTCCAACTCTTTTATTTTGCAACCCAGCTTTTTAAAGTAGTTGGACGATTCACTATTTAGTGATTTCTCATCACTTTTGCTTGTATGGTCAGCAGTTTCATCACAAAATGTTGATCCATCAGCGGTGGATTCTTCATTTCTGCCTTTTGGGGGCGTTCTCAAAATTTTCGAATTCCTTCGAAAAGGATTTTCAGGTGCACGCCCCATATTATTCTCGGAGGCCATACCTCAGTGAGGAAATAGTTTGGGTACAAGTGTAAGAGAGTACGTTCAGTCCCTGCCGCTAAAACCTAACTTATATTGTAAATGGTTGGCAATGCCTAAACCAAAAGCAAAACGAAAAGGAGAAAAAGCGGAAAAGAGAAAACGGAGAGCAGCTGATCGATCAAAGCAAAAACGGCAACTTAAAAATAAGCGCACGTTTGTTTCGCTGTTATTAGGGGAAATAAAAAGTTAATACTGAAGAAATTTGGAAATTTGCCGCGAAAAGGGGCAGGTATTTGCAAATAAATTTTTTTTAAGTTAAATTGTACTTATCTTTTTCTTTTAGTTTAGTATCCACTTGGATCGTCCGGAATTCCGGTAAATCTTAGCACAAAAAACTAGTGTTTTCACTGTGAAAAACAGGATTATTCAGCGAATAATCCAAGAGCGTAAAAAAAGCACGTCCACTTCACTCAACACTATATCACACCAGTCCCATTAAATAGCTTGATCTATGTATTTTTTTTCTTTTAATGTGTACGTTAATATAGTAATCATCACCGACATTACAGGGTAAGAGTTTTACCATATTGTTTACATCGACTGGTACATTAATGATTTGTCCATAAATTCCATATTGCCCATGAACATGTCGTAATCGTCGAATTTGCATAAATGGAACTCGTGGTGAGGCAAGTCTTTCAGAAATTAAGTCAAGCGATGCTAAAACCTCAGGCGTCTTTTCATATTTAAAACCGTTAAAGGTAGATACGAGGTTTGACAATTAAGTAATGAGATTGATTTTATTGCCGCGCTTGTGGTAAACCTGTGACCTTCCCTTTCTTTTTTTCCGGCATCCCTCCCCTCTCCATTGATATATGTACCATTGCTCTAGCTTGTTTAGTTCGCCTGCTGCGTGAAGTTGAGTAGACGTGTGCTCGTTACGAAAATGGAAAAACGAAATCAAGAGCACCGCGTCGCGATGACATTTTGCGCCAGATTGGGTGAAACAGCTTCGGAAACGTACGCTAAAATTGTAAGAGTGTATGGTGATAGTGCTCTTAGTCGTGCCCAGGTGTTTCGTTGGCACAAAGAGTTTAAGGAGAGGCGTGAAAGCGAGGAAGACGAGGCGCGGAGTGAGAGACCAGTCGAGGTGCCGACTGACACGAATGCACAGCGTGAAATCATCTACAAAGAATTCGTTCCACCGGGGAAAACTGTGAATCAAGTCTACTATTGCCAAGTACTCGAAAGATTGCGACAAGGAGTCAACAGGGTGCGCCCAGACATCGCTCGTAACTTGATCCTTCATCACCACAACGCCCCGTACCACACCGCCCTCAGCGTGCCCCAGTAATTGGCCTCTGAAGGGATCGCCGTGTTGCAACAGCCGCCTTATTCGCCCAACATGTCACCCTGTGACTTTTTTTGTTTCCTAAAACAAAGTCGGTGGTCAAAGGAACCCATTTTGAGTCGATTACGGACATCCAGGCGGCCGTGACGAGGGTACTCGTGGACATTCCAGTCGACGCGTTTCAGAAATGTTACGAAGCTTGGAAAACGCGCTGGAATCGTTGTATAGCTACCCAAGGGGACTACTTTGAAGGGGATGGCAGAGTTGTAGAATAATTTTGAAATATACGGTTTTTATGGATTCAGTCTCATTACTTAATTGTCAAATCTCGTATGAGCATAGACATAAAACTTATTTTATGCTCTTTTGTAATTGAGATATATAAATATATTTTATGCATAGTTATCTGATTTTCTCTATTTTAATTGTCACTGCTAAGCATGCACTGGAGGATAATTGTGGAAAATTACAAGTTCCTAACTTTTTAATTGACGGCATTATACCGCAAAAAATTCTTCATTAGCGGTTGTGTTGAATATATGTATACGTTATAAGTGTCCGATTGTCTTTATTTTCAGTGGCCTTGTAAAGTATGTTCTCGATGCTACAAAATTATGTGATCCCAGCTTTTTAATTAAAAGATAGGCAACAAAAACACTCTTTTTACTATTCTCATAATTCTAGGTAATGTCCAAATCACTGTAATGAAATATGACTGCTACTTAAAAAAATAAGTAAGGAAGGGCTAAGAACGGGTGTAACTAAACATTTCATACTCTTGCAACTTGCCTTTAGTTGTTGGCAAAACTATATTTTAAAAATGTTGCGAAAGAGTCCAACATTTTTTTTTCGACGAAATAGGATCTATGGGTTTTGGCAAGTTTTCACCCGATGGTGTCAATTTTAGGCACAAAGATGCATCGTTATTGAAAAAACACGCTCTCTCTCAACTTTATTAAGAGAATTCACATTATTTCAATTGTATGCGGTATAATATCAATTGGAAGTTCGAAAATCTTTGTATTAGGTATATAAAAAATTAGGGAATAATATATAATAATATTATCAGAAAAGGAATTCTCTTCGTATTCTTACCATAAATCTCACATCTTTATTTACGATAAAAAGTTCGTAGTGGACACATATTCGATATCTAGGGGCTTGATCAGTTCTGGTCCGCTTTGGTCATATGTTGGTACACTTCAGACAGTGCCGGATTAGCCACGTAGCAAGAGTAGCGAATCGGGGGTCTCGCGCTCCAACTGACCGTAATTGAAAAATATCAATTTAGATGGAGCGTAAAATATCCTTGCATGCTTTAAACGCGAAGCGTTTAGGCTATGCTTCACTTCCACTTAATGCCAGCAACAAGAGTGGAAAATACATCAGCTTACAAGCCTGAATTAGGAAAATAGATAAGTATGCAGAATACATTCCCAGCTTGCAAGCGGCTAGTGCTTCGCTGCAGTAATCTGATCAAGACCTTAATATAGGGATACGCCCTTTACGAATCATTATATGGCTACGTGCAAGCAATGCGATCCACTTTTTCAGGTACTGAGGCAAGAGTCGAAGATCTGACCTACTGTGAAGAATACCAGCAACAGACATCGACGAATCAAGCGAAATACAAAGTACGACCATTTCAGCGGCTCTTTTACACTCGACGACTTTGTTGAAAATCAAACACCTGGACAACGTTTCGATATTGATATGTTTATTGTCACTATTGATAACGTACTGTCTGCTTTAACTAAACGTATGAAAGCATATCATAAAATGACTAGTGTTTTTTGACGTATTTCGGCAGCTAAAAGCTCTTACAACAGAAGAGATTTTGGAAAAACCCTCTAGTATGGTCAGTGCTTACGAAGATGATTTCGCTTAGGCGGCGAATTAGTGCAGTTCGCAGAGCTGCTGAGAACAGATGTGGCTAGTGTTATTGACAGCAAGAAACAGGAGCCTCTGGAACAGCAAAATTATAAACTTTTATTAAATAATCCTTTAGAATCGTGTTTTCCATACTTCGAAATTGCTTTTCGAATTTATTTATTTCTCATGATCACTAACTGCAGTGGGGAACTTTCTTTTTCAACATTAAAACGTATTAAAAATGAATTAAGGAACACGATTGGCAAATAACATCTTAATGATCTCACTTTGTTGAATATAGAGCATGACTTGCTTACAGAAGTCAATATTGAAAGTTTTATCTCTAAATTTGCCTATTATAAATCCAGAAAAGTTTATTTGTAACAGTTTTGTTTTATTTAGTACCCTAAACTTGAGAAACTATAAGAAACGAAGGCCCCTTTACAGAATTTGCTACAGGCTTCGCGAAAGTAAAATATTCATATGGAATTTAAAATTGTGTTATATGAGCGGTAGGCGTGGTAGTAGATCGAATTACAGAATTTGATTGAAATCGGTGTGGCAAGTCCCGTTATATTACTCCCACCGTCTAAATTTGACACGGGCTCCTATTAAGCCCTTTTGCGTCACCCCAGCTCTTACATATTATGTGTCTGATGCATTTAATTTATAATTTATCAAACCTTTACTAGTTTTTTAGCTAAATTGCATGTGTGCTTGCTTAATCTTATTCATTGTGCCAAGTTTGGACTTCGTATCTTAATCTACGGCTTAATTGTGGTACTTTATACGCTTTCTATTAATGGCGTATTGTAGACGTGACAGTGGTCGGCTTATGACAACTAAGAACATGTCCTCCTTTTTTGACAAGGAACATGTGTACCAAGTTTCTTTAAGATATAATTTTTACTCAACATGATAGACGGACAGAAACAAGTTTACTGAGTGCAACGTTTTCAAATTGGTCGTGAGGACATAAATGACGATCAACATGTGGGCCAATGAAAATCCGTGATCACCGGAAATTCCATCGAAACTGTGCGTGAATTCATCAAAAATCAACCGAAATCATCATTCCGGGTGGCAATTGACCTGGAATAGTCAGTGAAAAGTCAGGCAATTTTAACTTGGGTCAAGGGAATTTATAATTCATTTTTTATTATATCTACAGCTTTTATACAATTTTTCAATTCGAAATTGAGATGATGTTTTAAATTCTCGCCTTATTTAAACCAGCTACACTGCTGCCAAACAGCTGACTAGGATCTAAAAAAACGACGCTCTCATGAAAATTCGTTGAAAACCGGGTATTATTTGTATACATTCTTCGTAAATGTATGCAAAGTTAACAGACGGATTGAAGTGGTTATATTGGATAGTTTAATTTAATTGTCTTCTTTTGATTATTATAAATATTAAACTATCTTTATTCGTCGATTTAGTAATAGTTTTTTATGTAAAGGTAAAATATATTTTCTTTCTAAGATTTTAAACACTCAAATAAATATTGTGTCATTTTCTTCGTCTTATAATTTCAGATTTAGGACAATTCTTTTTAACTTAGAGCTGATGTTTAATAAACAAATTATACGAAATTGATGTATTTTATCTCAAATAGAATCGATGGAATCAGGTTAATACCCATTGTATAATGGTAAAATTTATTACATTTTCTTACTTTTGTAGGTTAACATGGTTTCATCAAGATAAAACTAAATGTCGTACAAAAAGACTACTTTTAAAGATGACTGGTTATCATATCCTTCTTTTAGTTCATGGATTGATAAAGTTAAAAGTAATAATCATTCTGCGTTTTGTAAAAAGTATTTTAAGGTCATTAATCTAAGAAATATGGAACGACAGGCTTTAGTAAGTCACATGAATGGAGATAAACACAAAAAAACTTCTTCTACTAAAATTATTGGAATTACAACATTATTGTTTCCACCGAGATCTCTGACCCCAGCAAATACAGCCATTAATGCTCATCCGCTTATATCTGAAAGTCCTATAACATCATTGTGCTTTCCAAGCTGGTGTAAGAGAAACTGGACGGAATATCAATCTACGTATTATTTATTTAAAGACTCACCTGCAAGACATCAAATTTATACAGAAATAACTGGTTCAAATTTATTCCCACTCAAGTTTTGTTCAGTACGTTGGTTAAAGAATAGTAATGTAGCAAAACGAGCATTAGATATTCTTCCATTCCTGATAACAGTCGGCGAAGAAAGCTGAAGCGATTCGGTTATTGCATTTTAATTGCTTCTTCATACATCATTTGACACCTAATGTTTTATAAACGCGTGTGTTCGGTGTGAAGTTGATACAGTATTGTCAGCGGGCCGAATAACAAGTGCGCGCATAGTGAAAAAAAAAAGACTGGCTGAGCGCATAAGCAGTGCAATTAGCTTAACCATGTCGAAAATTGACACTGGATGGCAGACAGTGAACAGTAAGTGAAGAGCAGCCCCTAACTCCCCTCTTTCATCTTCACGAGAACTAGCCAGAGTGGATATCAATACTGACAACAACAACGAAAACCGGTTTGAGATACTTAGTGATAAGGAAAACGACAACAACAATGTAACCACTAGTAACGAAGAAGTGAGAGTTGAATCAGCAAACAGACCACCGCCAATCATAATACCAAATGTGTCAAATATTATTGGAATGGTACTTGCTTTCTCCAAAGTCATAAACAAAGCTGATTTCTACTACAAAACACAAGCAGATGGACAAACAAGAATAACTACAAAAACAATTGAAGCTTACCGCTCTCTTGTTAAATATTTGAATGAAAAGAATATGGAATTTCACACATATCAGATCAAGCAAGACCTCTGAAATGGAAGACATTAAGAAAGAAATTGAAAATTTTGGTCATCGTGTAAGAAGAGTCAGCAACATTACAAGCCGCGCAGATAAACGCCCTTATTTTTCGTCGATATTGAACCAGCTAAGAACAACAAAAACATTTATGACATCAGATACTTAGTTAATGCAGTCGTTCAGGTGGTACCACCAAAGCAAACTAATTCCATTGTCCAATGTCACAGATGTCAAGAGTTTGGGCACACGAAAAGTTATTGTAACAAATCCTATGCTTGCGTTAAATGCGGCTCTAATCACACTACCGCGTGCACCAAAGGCAGAAATGCTCCTGCTAAATGTTCAAACTGCCAGCACGAACATCCAGCTAATTATCGCGGGTGTCAAGTACACCAGTCACTGAAAACCAATAATCACTGAATAATGCACACAGAATCCACAAATTTGCAAAAACAAAATTCATTTTTCAACAGCAAAACAAACAACATGGCCTCGTATGCTGATGCTGTAAAAACAACTAACATCGATCAATTTTTAGAAAAAATTGAGAAAATAATTAACGCGCAGACTGCTCAGATAAATAATTTATTAGCAATAATCAATAGTTTATTGAACAAAGTATGCAACTAAACTTAAGAATAGCAGCCCGAGTAGAGCCCGAGGCGGGTCGGCGGTGATTATTAACTCAAAAATTAAATATGAACCATTGAAAGAAATTTGTTCACCTTCGATGCAAATTTCACGCATAAAAATCAAAACAAACACACGATCAATAGCTATTGGCGCTGGATACTTTCCACCCAGGCACACAATCAGTTGCATAGAATATGAAAATATGTTTAGCGAATTCGGCTCGACATTCTTACTCGGAGGAGACTTTAACGCCAAGCACCCTTGGTGGGGCTCTCGCTTAAATAATCCGAAAGGTAACGAACTATTTAAATGCATTATGAATAGGAATTTATCAGTTCTCTCGACCGGTATGCCTACCTACTGGCCATAGGATCCCACTAAAGTTCCGGATCTATTAGATTTTGTTGTGTACTCAGGCCTCTCTAGTAATTTGCTAAAAATTGAAGAAAACTTTGAACTAAGCTCTGATCACTCACCCTTAATTGCGGTACTCCAATCATCACCTATAATTCTTCAAAGTAAACCAAAAATTGTGACTCCACGTAGTAATATTCCATCATTTTCTTACTGGTTAGACAACAATATTGATCTTAGTGTTAACTTAAGAACCACTGACCAATTAGACGGCTTTGTTGAAAAATTTAACAACGCCATTGTAGAAGCAGGTTTTATCTCAACTCCACAAGATACTTTTGTAGAAAACAGTACCTTTATCCCTTCGGAAATCAAAACCCTAATAAAGGAAAAACGATCGTTGAGGAAAATATGGCAAAGGACCCAGAATCCAAGTGACAAATTAATTTTAAATAGAGCTACTAAATATTTAAAAACAAGGCTTAAACAGTTAAAAAACAAGTCCCTTGAAACCTTTTTAACCAAGCTTAGCCCTAACGCAACTCGCTCTGAATGCCTGTGGAATGCCACAAAATTTCTCAAGCGCCCAAAAGTCAGAAAGGTTCCAATAAAAGACTCCAGCAATTCATGGTATCGGTCAGATGAGGATAAGGCAGAGGCGTTTGCTAAGTACTTAAATGAAGTATTCACACCATTTAATTTTATTAATGCTTCTGATGAAAGGGAAGTAATGCACTTTTTGGATACTCCATGCCAAATGGATTTTCCAATAAGGCGTATTATTTTATCAGAAGTGAAAGAGGAACTGGCAAAATGTAGCAACAGAAAAAGCCCAGGCTACGATCAGATAGACCACGCAGTACTAAAGCACCTAACTGAGAAGTCCATACGAGCTCTTACAATTGTATTCAATGCCATACCAAGGCTTCAGCACTTTCCTACAGCCTGGAAATGTGCAGAAATATTTATGATTGCTAAACCAAAAAAACCCGAAAACTTAGTTAGTTCGTATCGCCCCATAAGTCTACTGGTCGCTTTCTCAAAGGTATTCGAAATAATTCTCTTACGAAGACTGATACCGGTAATGGAAAATTTAAATATAATTCCGGACCAACAATACGGGTTTCGCAGACACCATTGAACTGCTGAACAATGCCATAGAGTGTTTAATAAAATAAGGTCAGCTTTAGAGCAAAAAGAATATTGTTCAGGTGTATTCCTTGATGTGCAACAAGCATTCGATAAAGTCTGGCACCCGGACTGCTTTACAAATTAAAGAAAAATTTACCTGCTCTCTTTTTCTTTCTTATCAAATCTTATTTAAAAGATAGACAATTTTAGGGTTGGAAATGAATACCACAGGGAAGTGTTTTAGGGCCAATTCTTTATTCGATATTCACAGCGGATATCCCAAAAAACAACGATGTTACGATAGCAATATTCGCTGATGACACTGCAGTCTTAACTTCAAATAAAGTGCCTTCAGAATCTTCTCACATATTACAAAATTACTTATTCCAATTAGAAGACTGGCTCAAGATGTGGAACATTAAAGTCAATTCAGATAAATCTGTCCATGTTACTTTTGCCCTTGATCATGTGAAATACCTGGTGTTACGCATAGATAGAAGCTTACCTGGAAATATCATGTAAAAGCGAAAAAAGAACAAATTAATATAAAATTGAGAAGTCTTTATTGGCTTCTGGGTAAAAAATCTGTTCTCTCTCTTTCTCTTGAAAATAAACTGCTAATTTATAAAACCATTATCAAACCTATTTGGACTTATGCGATACAAATATGGGGCACGGCAAGCAATTCAAATATTGAAATAATACAGCGCGTTCAATCAAAAACTCTCAGGTCAATTACAATAGCTCCATGGTATGTTTCAAATCATACTATTCACAGAGAGTTAAATATAAATATATGCAAAGTGAAAGATGACATAAAAAAGTTTAGTGAAAGATACAAAATCAGGTTAGAGATCCATCCCAATCCTTTAGCAGTGGCATTACTACAGGCACCCGCTACAACAAGGTTAAAAAGAATAGACATATTAAACTTGTAAACCAGCACGCATGCGCGTAATGTAAATACATAACTATAGCACAAACTAGTGTATGATTATATTATTTTAACATAAAGAAAATAGCAAATAATTATGTAAATTAGTGTAAATTATGTAAATTAGTATATATGTAGTTTGGATTTTTATTTTTATTATACTGTCACTAAACAGAGGGTCACTTAATGGAGTAACACTCACAATTTGTTTGTACGTAAACAGCACATTTACTTATTGTCTATTAACATTAAGACAAATTGTAAATTTAACTTGAATAAAAAACAAAAAAAAAAATTCCTGATAACATATATTATAAAACTTGAAGTGAACCGAAAAAAAAGCCAACGTGTAAAACTTTTCAAACAATAGTAAAAAATGTTTGTGTATAAATGAGCATCCTCCCCCGACCTCAACACACATACCATATTAGAACAACACATCCATTAAAACTCACACCACTGACACGCAACCTTCACCACACTCACCACATTACGCTGACAACCCACATTCTACACTACTCACAAGAACAGTACACCTCGGCACCTACACACATGTACACCAACCACAGTCATACCATCCTATTCAGCACTAACGGGGATAAAGAAGGACCGGTGAACATGAGATCAGTTCGTTCTACGACACTAGCATCGATCGATCATATGTTTGCCCATCCCGCTTCTATCCGCCGCCATCTTTTTGCGAAAAGAACCGAGTGCACTTTTATAACATCAACTCTAAAAAAACGTGTATTTATTTCAATTATTTTAATAAAAGTTCTTTTGGTATAACCATCCACAAGGAGAAATAAACTTACCTTTTCGGTTTTTATTGCGCTTTCTGATATTTGTGGTGAAGTGAAAAAATAAAAGGTGAGTGCACTTTTATAACATGGTCCTTCGAGCCATATAGAAATGCAAAAGAAAGTGAAGCGCAATGTCATAAAACATACAGAAAAGAAATGTGAGCGGTACAAAAACAAAAAATAAATAAATGAAGAATAATGTATATATATATATAAAATAAACAATATTTCTTTATTTACACAACATACATATAAAGAAATATTGTGGCGAAACAACACAAAACAAAAAACAAAAGTGAAATGGAAAGTGCGGTCATCGGCATATTCCAGCGGCTGTACACGCTTATAGAAGATGGTAACTTCTCTATTTAGTTCTGCAGCTCGAACTATTTTCTCCAGAAATAGGTTGAAGAAGTCGCACGATAGGGAATCGCCTTGTCTGAAACCTCGCTTGGTATCGTACGGCACGGAGAGGTCCTTCCCGATTCTGACGGAGCTTTTGGTGGTGCTCAACCTCAGCATACACAGCCATATTAGTTTTTCAGGAATACAAAATTCAAACATCACGGCATAAAGACAGCTTCTTTTCGTGCTGTCGAAAGCAGCTTTAAAATCGACAAAGAGGTGGTGTGTGTCGATTCTCTTTTCACGGGTCTTTTCCAAGATTTGGCGCATGGTGAACATCTGGTCGGTTGTTGATTTGCCAGGTCTAAAGCCACACTGATAAGGTCCAATCAGTTTGTTGACGGCGGCTTTAATATTTCACAAAACACGCTCGATAGAACCTTATATGCGATGTGTGGGGTAGCATTTTAAATGGATTGGGCATAGCACACTTCAATTTCAATCGTTGGGCATGCTTCCTTCCGACCATATTTTACAAGGAAGCTGATGCACGCTCGTTATCAGTTCTTCGCCGCCGTGTTTGAATAGCTCGGCCGTCAATCCATCGGCCTCCGCCGCTTTGTTGTTCTTCAGGCGGGCAATTGCTATTCGAACTTCTTCATGGTCGGGAAATGGAACGTCTGATACGTCGTCATCGATTAGGGAATCGGTTCGCCTTTTCCCGGTGTTGTGCTTTCGCTGCCATTCAGCAGGCTGGAGGAGTGTTCCATAATTTAAGTATGCTCTGGGCATCTGTCACTACACACTTTGGGGGTTCTACGAGAGTATGCTCCGGTCTTGAAGCCTTCTGTAAGCCGCCGCATATTTTGGTAGAATTTTCGAGCATTATTCCTTTCGGCCAGCTTACCAAGCTCTTCGTACTCACGCGTTTCGGCCTCTTTCGTTTTCTGTCTGCAAATGCGTCTCGCTTCCCTCTTCAACTCTCGGTATCTATCCCATCCCGCACGTGTTGTGGACGATCGTAACGTTGCGAGGTAGGTAGCCTGTTTTCTTTCCGCTGCGACACGGCATTCCTCGTCGTACAAGCTGTTCTTTGTACTCTCCGAAAACCAATGGTTTCGGTTGCAGCTGTACGTAAGGAGTTTGAAATGCCGTCCCACAGTTCCCTTATACAGAGTTGTTGACGAGTGCTCTCAGAGAGCAGGGGTGCAAGCCGAGTAGAAAATCGTTCGGCTGTCTGTTGTGATTGCAGCTTCTCGTCGTCGAACCTTCCTTGTGTTTCTTGGCGTGCGTGTTTTGATGCACAGAGGCGGGTGCAAATCTTGGCTGCAACTATATAGTGGTCCGAGTCAATGTTAGGACCTCGGAGCGCACGCACATCTAAAACACTGGAGACGTGTCTTCCATCTATCACAACATGATCGATCTGGTTGGTAGTTTTTCGATCCGGAGACAGTCAGGTAGCTTGATGAATTTTCTTATGCTGGAATCTAGTACTACAGATAACCATATTTCGGGCCCCGATGAAATCGATCAGCCTCAGCCATTTGGGGATGCTTTCTCGTGGAAGCTGAATTTACCGACCGTAGTGCCAAAGATACCTTCTTTGCCCACCCTGGCGTTAAAGTCGCCAAGCACGATTTTAACATCGTGGTGGGGACATCTTTCATAAGTGCGCTCCAAACACTCATAAAAGGCATCTTTGGTCGCATCGTCCTTCTCTTCCGTCGGAACGTGGGCGCAAATCGGCGATATGTTGAAGAACCTCGTTTTGAGGCGGAGTGTGGCTAGACTTTCTTTCCCCGGAGTGAATGATAGTACTCGGCCGACGGAGTCTCTCTCTCTAACACCAAACTTGCGCAGCTGTGACTACTGTAGTCAATGTCACAAGGACCTACTTGTCGCTGTCCTTGTCCCGTTCATCGCATTTTTCAGCCTTTATTTTCACGAGGAAATCAACCAGCTGGGCAGCGGCACCTTCCCAATTCAATGACCGGTCGTTCAGTTTACCATGTTCGTCATCAAAAGGGGAGTTTCTCCTCTGAGGCTTGTTGTTCCTTTTCATTGGCGGGTCCCAAACCCAGTGCAGGGGACGTTTCGCCTTCTCACTTTAGCTCGCCTTCAAACGGATGTTCTTAGGTTACCCAGAGGATACTTGGTCAAAAACCGAAAGTTGTAAGCTGCTTGAGTCATATGTAAAAGAATCGTTTCTGGCCACTCCCAAGTGAATGGCGATCAGAGAACTTTCCTCATTTGCGTGAACTTCTACACATGACTACATCCTCCAAGTGAAGGATATACAAGTGCAAAAACAGAAGAAAAAAGGAAAAACGAAACAGTGAAAACTAATACAAAACCACTAACGTCAAAAATAACACAACAATTCAAACTTTACTATCAAAGTAAAAACGGGCGCGAAACTTAAAAAAACATTTAAATTAATATACTATAATAAAACTAAAACCAAAAGAAACACCAACACATAGGAACAGCGGAATAGGAGCGACTCAGCATCAGTAGGGCAACAGAAAGCACACACTCACCCCAGTCTGTCGATTCTAATTGAATTTACCGCCGAGCTTTCACTAACCGTTTTTATTACGAGTAAACGAATTTAGTAGCTATCAGTTTTATGCTGTTGATCGTTGGTATATATATATATACATATATAACCAAATAAATTATTCCTTGCTTGTAAAACTTACCTTCGTGTATACAAATACATACAATCCACAAAACAATAAAAAGAAATATTTATTCAAGTATTTAGCTTATTAAGCCATGAGAGGGATTGCTTCCAAAAAGTAAGCAGAGGCATAAAGAAGAATAAAACAAAAAAAGAACAAATACAAACATACATATATACATATCCGCAAACGTAATATACATTCCTAAACAAAAACCTATACATATATACGTATATAAATGTATTCATTAGCGCATTTTCCTTAACGCGAATACGTAAGCGCGAAGTATTATATATATTGCCCTAAATTTTCAAATGTTTGTATACCTATAAACATAGGATACAAGTAAATTAAGAAATTAAATAAACTGTACGGAAAATCAAGATTGGTTGAAGAAATTAAATATTTCACACTAATTACCTTTGTACGTACATACAAATATTGAAAATCCAATTTGCGATTTCCGAGTATATTCTTGTTCCTTGTCAAACAACAACAAGCATAATCGCACATATTTCATTTAACGCATACTACATACATATATGCATATAACATCCACACGTATGTACAAAGGATATTGACCTAGTTTCCAGTGCGCGCTGATACAAGGGCATACGAATAAAAGCGTAAAAAAAAAATTTTCAAAAAACAAAAAAAAAAAAATGCAAGTAAATACAAACGCGAGCAATAGAAGCGATAAACGCATTCTTAATTTTTTTTCGGAAATAACAGCTCTTATTTATTGAAAAGACTTTTCGGTTACATATATATTTTAATAATCCAATTTTTCGAAAATAACAACTCTTATTTATTAAAAGAGTTTTCGGTATCTCTATTATAATAAAATAAACATATACATAAGGTCTGAGAAACAGGACTGTTTAAAAAAAAAACAACAAAAAATTTATATTTTTCAAAAGACATATTTTTTTATTCAAAGTAGTTTCCTTGTGCTTCGATACAGCGTTAAGCCTGGTCAATTAGCATTTCAAATGAGTGTTTAAGGTAATTTTTCGGAATGCTCTTGAGAATATCGGTCTTCGCCTTTTGGATAGCTGAAATGCGAAACCAGTGTCCTTTCATGGACAAATGAAGTTTTCCAAATAGGTGAAAATCACAGAGTGCCAGATCAGGTAAGTATGGTGAGTGATTAATGGTTATTATGGAGTTTTTTGTCAAAAAATCAGTGACAAGCGTCGACCGATGTCACGAATGCGTGACAAAAGACGTTTGATAACACCAAGGTAAAACACATTAATCGTTTGGCCAGGTGGGACGAACTTTTGGTGTACAATATCCTCGGAATCGTAAAAACAAATCAGTATTGTCTTTATTTTTGACTTCTGAAGACGACTTTTTTTTTTGGCCCTACTTCAGATCGTCACAGAGGTCCTCACGACCTTCTTGGAATCGCTTAAATCACTCATGCACATTACTACGGGATAGACACTGATCACCATAAACTTTTTTCATGGTTTGAAATGTTTCAGTAAGCGTTTTCCCAACTTTAAAACAAAATTTAATATTTGCTTTTTGTTCAAAATGCATTTTACGATCGATGACCAAAAGCTGCTGTATACGATTGTAGTTATCCAATTGTCTTAAAATTTTTAAGAAATGTCAACAAGAGGTAAAAATTTTTATTTCATATACCCACCAATAGGTGGCGCCACCAGAAACAGTTATATTTAAAAAGTTCTGTTTCTTTTGCGACTGACCTTGTATTTTATAAATTAAAATTTTATGAATGTGCACAGATTCAAGAGAATCTAAAGCAAAATTCTTAAGAGTTCCAAAAATGATTATTGATGAAAGAAGTCCATATACACCTGCAGAACCTGAAGAACAGCTGGTCGCAGCGGAGAGAAAACAGACCTACCTACCTCGCAACGTTACGATCGACCACAACACGTGAGGGATGGAATAGATACCGAGAGTTGAAGAGGGAAGCAAAACGCATTTGCAGACAGAAAAAGAAATAGGCCGAAATGCGAGAGTATGAAGGGCTTGATAAGCCGGCCGACAGGGGTAATGTTTGAAAATTCTACGAAAAAATGCGTCGCAAATTGAAGCTTTCAAGCCCGGAGCACACTCTTGTAGAACACTCAAAGGTGATGTAGTGACCGATGCCCAGAGCAGATATTCACCATGCGCCAAATCTTGGAAAAGACCCGTGAAAGGAGAATTGTCACACACCACCTCTTCGTCGATTTCGAAGCTGCTTTCGACAGCACGAATAGAAACTGCCTTTATGTTGCAATGTCTGAATTTGGTATCTCTGCAAAACTAGTACGGCGGTGTAAACTGACGTTGAGCACCACCAAAAGCTCCGTCAGGATCGGGAAGGACCTCTCCGAGCCGTTCGATACCAAACGAGGTTTCAGACAAGGCGACTCCCTATCGTGCGACTTCTTCAATCTGCTGCTGGAGAAACTAGTTCGAGCTGCAGAACTTAATCGAGCAGGTACCATCTTTTATAAGAGTATACAGCTGCTGGAGTATGCCGATGATATTGATATCATTGGCCTTACGACCCGCGCCATTAGTTCTGCTTTCTCGAGGCTGGACAAGGAAGCAAAGCAAATGGGTCTGGCAGTGAACGAGGGCAAGACGAAATATCTCCTGTCATCAAACAAACAGTCGTCGCACTCGCGACTTGGCCCTTACGTCACTGTTGACAGTAATAAATTTGAAGTTGTAGATAGTTTCGTATATTTGGGAACCAGCATACACACCACTAATAATGTCAGCCTGGAAATCCGACGCAAGATAACTCTTGCCAACAGGTGCTACTTCGGACTGAGTAGGCAATTGAAAAGTAAAGTCCTCTCTCGACGAACAAAAACCAAACTCTATAAGTCACTCATAATTCCCTTTCTGCTATATGGCGCAGAGGCTTGGACGATGACAACAACTGGTTTGTTGACGTTGCGAGTTTTCGACAGAAAAGTTCTGCCAAAGATTTACGGCCCTTTGCGCGTTAGCCACGGCGAATATTGCATTCAATGGAACGATTAGCTGTACGAGATATACGACGACATTGACATAGTTCAGCGAATTAAAAGACAGCGGCTACACTAGCTGGGTCATGTTGTCCGGATGGACGAAAACACTCCAGCTCTGAAAGTATTCGACGCAGTACCCGCCGGGGGAAGCAAAGAAAGAGGAAGACCTCCATTCAATTGGAAGGACCAAGCGGAGTAGAACCTGACCTCGCTTGGAATATGCAATTGGCGCCATGTAGCGAAAAGAAGAAGAAACGACTGGCGCGGTGTTGTTGACTCGGCTATAATCGCGTAAGCGGTATTCCAAAAGACCATTTGTTGGATACTAATTTGCTTATATTCGAAAAGGAAAGTACAACAAAAACACTAGAGGTCCAATGGAATGTGATATCTGACAAGTTTTCATATACTACGGAGTCAATATCCGCATTATCCGCCATAACAAAGAGACAAATTTTATCCTCGGTGGCAAAACTTTTCGACCCCGCTGGCTGGCTTTCGCCAATTATGGTACAAGCGAAAATTCTGATACAAGAATTATAGCTAGACGGAACCGACTGGGATGAACAAGTGAAACCTTTTCGCTTAGATAAATGGTCCCAGTTCGCTAATAATTTGAACGGCATCTCGCAGATAGCAATTCTACGGTGTGTAAACTATTCCTCCGAATACAAAGTGGAACTATACGGCTTCTGCGACGCCTCTGAAACATATTGTGCCACTATATAAGTGCATAGACAAAGCGATGTCGCAACTACAAGCCACTTATTAGCGGTAAAAGCAAAAGTTGCGCTTCTGCAAACGCTAAGCTCCCACGACTTGAAATCTGTGGCGCTTCGCTACTAGCAAACCTAGCTTCAATGATGCAGACCCACTTAAACATGGCAAAATACAAATTATACTTATAGTCCGATTCCGAGATAGTTTTAGCCTGGTTAGAAAAACCACCACATGCGTGAAAAACATATATTTCTAACACAACGTCTCCAAATACTTGACCTAGTAGGATCAGCTGTCGACACGTAGCCAGTGCTGACAATCCTGCTGATCTGGATACAAGATGATGCAAACTTCTGCATCTCGACACTGATATTCTTGATCAATTTTCTTCGTTCTCCCGAGCCCTCCGGTTAGTTGCCTATATGTTTCTAGAGCGGCTTAAACTTAAAGTTAAAGGAGCAACTTATTTCCATTGTGATGCATTGACGCACCAAGACTTACAAACTTACAAAAAGCAAAGGTCGCTCTTATCGCATCAATCCAAAAGCGCTACTTCAGCCGCGATATAGCATTACTAAGAGAATAGAAGCCTATTGATAAAAAGAGCTCACTCTTGGTTCTAAACCCGATTCTAGACAGGAAGGGTCTACTTTGTGCGAATGATCGGCTTGCTAATTCAAGCCTAACATATAATGACCGCCACCCCATAATCATACCAGACATCTCGTTTGCCTCTTTATTTAATAGATATATTGACATACTAATGCTCCACGCCGAACATCGCCTCATGCTACATATGGTGCGCCAAGAGCTGTATATACCCCGACTGAAGCCGCAAATAAAGAAGTGCATTTAGGTGCAGAATCTGCACAATGCATAAGCAGAAAATGCGATCGCAGATTATGGCAGCACTTCTACCTAAACGCTGCAATTTTACTCTGCCTTTCACCACTACAGGTGTAGATTTATGATAAAGGCGTCCATGCTAAGGTCTCTTACCCTCATGAAAGGCTATGTAGCGGTTTTTTTCTGTTTCACGACAAAAGCAGTACACCTTGAGCTATGTACGAATCTGACGACGGAGGCTTTTTTTGTGGCTTTTGTTCGTTTCGTCGGACGACGAGGCATTCCATCCAAAATCATGAGCGATAATGGCAAAACATTTATCGGAGCTCAAAGTGCTACCGAAGGACAGTTTGTGACTTCACAAAACAAGTCTCACCTGACATTGTCCAAAAATAAGCTCCCCAAGGTATCAATTGGCAGTTTATCCCCCCAAGCGCTCCTCATATGGGCGGCTTATGGGAATCAGCGGTAAAAAGCTTCAAATCTCATTGAATAAAGATAGCTGGCAACCACAAATTTAATTATGTAGAATTCACGACACTGTTAACTAGAATTGAAGCCGTTCTTAACTCACGGCTTCTCGCTGCACTCTCGCAAGATCTCTCAGACTTTACTGCCCTCACGTCAGGGCATTTTATTAAAGGAGCGTCCTTCCTGGCCACACCTGAGCCAGGCGTAGAGTGGCTCTCCTTATTAAATCGTTGGGAAAGAATTAAGATTCTTTATCATAATTTCAGTTGGCGATGGAAGGATGATTATTAAAAGGACCTCCACAGAAGGTACTGATGGAAAACAACGGAAAATGAGCCTAAGCTTGTGTCTTGATCAATGAGGATTGTCTCCCCCCTACCGAATGGCGGCTTGGCCGCACAGAGAAGCTCTACTACGGCTCCGACGGTCGTACTTGCGTAGTCGATCTCCGTACACAAACGGAAACACTAATCAGCTCGTTCGTTAAGCTATGCTATTTTCTAACCGCCAATAAAACCGAAAATAACGTAACTAATAAACAAAGAAACAAAAATAAATAATAATTATAAAAGCCTCCATAAGTAACATCAAAAAACAATAAAAAAGAGTCGATCTACATGACGACTCACTCGTGCCACATTACGTGGCACCAATGCCGATATGAATATCTATGTATATGTTAATTAAAATAACATCTTTTAACAGATAAATATGGATGCCGAGAAGTCAACTGCTCCTATGCCCACAGTCTGTTCGGCCGTTACTGTTCCGCGTTCGAAAGCTACACCAAAAGCAGCGCCGCGAACAACAATAACCACCGCAGCTCCCCGAGCAGTTTTATAGGCTCCGGAGCCACCACAATTAGAATGCGCTCTGTGTCGCCGTCGACATCGGTTGCTACACTGTGGCATCTTCAAGGGGATGACCCCTCAGCAACGCCAGCAGGTCACACAGGCACATGGACATTGCCTAAATTGTCTGGCGCCCACTCACATTCACCACATTTTCTTTTTTTTCTTTCAATATCTTTTTATTTATTGAATCTGCTTTTTGTTTTAAAAGCCTAACAATAAGTTATAAAATCTTAAATATATTTAAAAACTAGACACGCTCAAGCAAGTGATTGAGCTGTTTTGGTGATACTATGCTCCTCAGTACGCGGGCATATCTCTTCTTTTAAGGCGTGTGTGATCGCAGGAATGTACCAAAACATTAGCCAAAGGGTGTGGGCGATCACGGAGTTTAGATATATAATTAATTTTGCTGTCTTCTACTTCTTTCCTTACCATAGAAATACCAAGGTTTTATGGATATTTTCATTACGCCTGTACCATGGCGAACACGTGATTGATCTAAGCATTTTTGATTGGAACCTTTGTATTATGTCTATATTAGTTGCACAGGTTGTGTACCCTACAGTTGAATGCCATACATCCAAATCGGTTTTATGATCGCAGTATATAAAAGCACTTTTTTGTCTAGGCTAATTTCGGAGTTTTTATTTAATAGCCAATTTAAATTTGCAGCTCTTCATGCAAGTTATTTTACTAGATATATGTTTTCTCCACGTAAGTCTTCTATCTAGGTGAATACCAAGATAATTTACTTCATTCGCTTGGGGTACTAAAATATTGTTTATTTTTATTGCCGGACACATTTTTGGTCGAAACGAAAATGTAACATGCTTACACAGTTGTTCATTTACCTTTGTACGGCAGTAGGCTAGCCACTCTTCGACAAACTTTAAGTGTTTGGCTAATATTCTTGATGCTATTATGTGGCATTTGTTACGGCTCACTATTGCTGTATCGTCCGCAAAAGTTGAAGTTAATACATTGTTAGCTGTTGGAAGATCTTCTGTATATATGATGTATAGTGTTGGGTCTAAAACACTGCCCTGGGGTACACCAGCCCTTATCTGTCTTTCATCAGATATGAAGTCTCTCACTTTTACCATAAATTTCCTATTTTTTAAATAAGATTCCAATGTTTTATACAATTCTGAAGGTAGAATATTTTTAATCTTGTATAAAAGGCCCTCATGTCATACCTTATCAAACGCCTGAGTCACGGCTAGAAATATAGCTGAACAGTACTCTTTGTGCTCAAATGTTTTCTTATTTCGTTAGTAATTCTATTTACTTGCTCTATCGTGCTATGTTTTTCACGAAACCCGAATTGGTGCGTTGGTATTATATTATTTTCGTGGAGGAAAGGAGTCATCTTTGATAGCAACAATTTTTCAAATATTTTAGAAAGACAGGGTAGAAGACTGATTGGTCTGTATAAATACGGTTTTGTTAAGTCTTTCACAGGTTTGTCTATCGAGATAATCTGCGACTTTTTCCATGAATTAGGATAGTGTCCGAAATTAAGAATTGCATTGAAGAGCAAAGAGAGCACTTCTACGGCAATATTTGGTAACTCAATTAGTATTTTTGGGGTAATATTATCATGTCCTGGTGACTTTTTTGGGTTAAGTTCTTTTATAATTCTAGCAACTTCAGAAGTAGAAGTTCTAATAGACACATGCGACTCGTTTGCGATATTGGGCAAGGTTGGCAACTCAAAATTGTTCTTTGGGCAACTGGGTTGGAATATCGTTTCTAGGTGATTTGCAAAGCAATTTGCCTTATCCTCATCACTACGTACCCAATTACCATTCAACTGTCTTAGAGGAATGTTGGAATCTACTGGTGGCTTGAAAGACTTTTGTGCTTTCCAAAGGGAGTTTTGCTTACGAGAATTTGGACACAGTTTTTTTTCCTTATATAATTTTCAGTGTTGCGGTCCTCTTTGCATTTAAGGGCTTTTTTTTAACTTTCGTACAGCAGATTTCAGTTAAAGCAGAGTTGAAGGGGAGCGATTTAACTGCCATTCCCGCCTAGCTCGCTTTTTCTCATTTACAAGTTCCTCTATTTCATTATTGGTGATCTTTCTTTGTTGTTATTAGTTATTAAATCAGTAATTTCTCTTATATCTTCATCAATGTCTCTTCCTGTATTTATTTTGTAATCAATATTGATGTGGGTGCTGATATACTTTCTATATTTCAACCCGTTAGTTTTATGTGATGTTAGAGAAACTTTTGGCTCAAATATGGGCTGTTTGTATAACTTTATTAGTACAGGAGAATGATCAGATAATAAGTCTGTACATGTATCAGCTGTCATAAGCGATCTATCTATATTTTTGACTACAGCAAAAGCTATTAAGTCTGGTATATTTCTTCTATCACTGGGCCAGTATGTCGGCTTACCAGGAGATATTATGTCTAGCTTATCATGCTTATTCATAATAGTGTAGTACAACTGTCATCCTTTCGGATTAATAAGACGTGAGCCCCAATACGTGTGTTTTGCGTTGTAATCTCCACCTGCTAGAAATTTTTGACCTAGTGTTCCAAAAAAGTCTTTAAATTCGATTTCTGTAATTTTAAAACGAGGTGGACAGTATATAGCAGTAAGGTTGAAGTCACAACCCCGACTTTTGAGTGAAATTGTTGTAGCTTATAACTGTGGAGTAGCATGCGATTTTAGGGCATAGTGTTTTAAATGATTTCTAATCAACGCTGCCGTGCCACCATGCGTTTTTCCATCTGGATGATTTGTGACGTTGACTCTAAATCCCGGAATATTGAAATTATTTTTATTTGTTAAATAAGTTTCTGATATAAGCATCGCGTACTTTTACATAGAACGATCTTTGGGTTAAATAAGACTTTAGAATTAGATAAAACGATGAGGGCAAGATCTTTTTGAGTTTATACAGTAGGCCACTATGCCAGACTTTATCAAATGCCTGTTGTATATCCAAAAAAGGCGGCTGAGCAGAACTCTTTACGCTCAAAAGAATCAACAATGAAGTTAACAACACGGTGGTATTGTGCGGGTGTACCATGATGGCGGCGAAATCCAAATTGATGTTCAGGTAAAACATTGTTATCTTCTAGTATTGGCAAAACTCTACCCAAAAATATTCTTTCAAATATTTTGGAGAATAATGTCAATAAGCTGATAGGCCTGTATGAAGTTAATTCATTTTCCGGTTTGCCTGGTTTCGGAATTATTATAATTTCTGCACACTTCCACTGCGTAGGAAAGTCATTTAGTCTTAATATTGAATTAAATATTAGTACAATGAGCATAATTCCTTTCTTTGGCATTTTGCTACTTTTGCGTCAACTTTTTCATATCCTGGGGATTTCTTGGTACTTAGTTTCTCGATTTCACATCGAATTTCAGTAGGTGTGATATGCTTGATTGGCAGAGACAATTGGCACGGGGCATCAAGGAATTGCAATACATCAGCGTCGTTGTTACTACTACTACTGTTGAAGGGAGTGAACGTTGTTTCAAGATGTTTCGCATAAGCGTTAGCTTTACTTTTGTCGGTTCTACACCATATATTATTACAATATTTTATAGGGACATTTCTTTTTTTTTTGGGACGTTTTAAATATTTGGTAGCATTCCATATTTTGTTATCATCAGTATTTCTGTAATTTAAACCTCGTATATATTCTGAAACTGATTTATTTCTGAAGTCTTTCAGTTTTTCTTTAAGCTCCATTGTAGCTTTATTTAGATCAGTTTTAAGACTTGGATTTCTATAAGTTTGCCATTATTTCCGTATACGCCTTTTACGCTGAATTAGTGCTCTTATCTCAGCAGACACATCAACGCATTTGTGAGATGTGAATTCATTGCTCTTTTGGGGAGTAGCAACAAATGCTGCTTTATAAATAAGATTCGTAAAACTTTCAACTGCATAATCCAGTTCCGTTGAACTTTGGATTGAGATGTTAAGTTTCACGTTTTGTGTTATCCAATCTTGAAAAATACTTATTTCACTTGTGTTATTTAAAGTTTTATATTTTCGTTGGTTAATATTTATCGCAGTGTTGTAACTAATAATAAGAGGCGAGTGATCTGAGCTTAGTTCTTGTGAGCTTCCAATATCTAGCAGTTGGGGTGGTATACCTCTATACACTGCAAAGTCGAGTAAGTCAGGGATTTTTAAGGGATCACTCGGCCAATAGGTAGGCTCACCAGTTGAAAGCGTGGTTAAATTGTTTTTGACTATGCATTTATAAAGTTCTCTACCTTTTGGGTTGGGTGTACGTGAAACCCACCAGGGATGCTTAGCGTTGTAGTCACCTCCCACAAGAAATCTGTGGCCGAGAGAGTTAAAAAATTGTTCATATTCAAAAGTATTGATTTTATGTCTTGGTGGTGTGTACAAGGCATAAATTTTCAAGTCCATGTTGTTGCACTTAATTTTTAACCCAGCGGCTTGTATTTGCAACGTTTGTATTGGCTCGAGTATATCATATTTAATGTTACTTTTAATAAGGATAGCACTGCCAGCATTACCTCTGTTACTACGATGGCTCTAATCATAATTATATCATAATTTAATTGTTTACTTAATAAATTTTGCAGCATTTGATTTTGTGATTTTATGGATCATGTTTTGCATGCTAGACATAAATTGTTTCATACACTGTGTAAGATTTATAATCATAGTTTCAAAACCTCCATTTGGAGGATTTTGCGGCAGTTGCATTTGTACAGTGTTGCCTTTCATATTATTCTAGATAGAAGTAATAGGATTTGAACTTTTCTCTGAGGTTGCTATAATTTCATTACGGGGTGTTTGTAACATTTGGTTACGACGTGCTGGAATGCCCTGTGACAACTTCGATTTCAAATCATTATATACAGGACAACCCCTGTAGTTAGCAGTGTGATTTCCTCCACAGTTGCAGCATTTTTTATTTAATTCTTCTTTATTAAGGGTGCATTTCGAAGTGGGATGTAAATCACCACATACCACACAAACACTGCGTAGAGTGCAATATGATTTAGCATGCTCATATTCTTGGCAGTTAGTACATTGTACCGGATCGTTTCCTTTATGCGGTTCTTCCACAGTTACTTTGCGATGCAGCAAATATTTCAGATTGTATATAGGATGGGTCTCAGTTTTTTTTAAGTAGATTCGAATTCGGCAACAATTCAATTTTAAACATTGGCTGTGGTACTTTGTTTCTATTTAATATATTTACAACTGTTTTAATTCCAAAACCACATTCTTCCAATGCTTCTTTCACTTCACTAGAGTCTACGGCGGACTCTATACCCTTGATTACAACAACTAGGCCCTTAGAGCTTTTCAGTTGATACGAATAATAATTTTTGTTTTTATGTGATAAAAATTTAACGATTTCCATGAAACTTTTTTCAGTGTAGGACTGAATTTTTGTTTCGTCTATATTGCCTTTTTCAAAGGCACTATATGAAAATTGTTAGTGCCAACAATTTCACTTAAATTCGCAACAAGAGTATTACTGCTACGCTCGCGCAAATGTATGTATTGGAGGTGGTTTGGCATTAACGACTGTGATGGTACCCTTCGCATCGTCGTCTTAACCATTGCTTAGTATGGCAAATCTGTTGCCATTTAAAACTTGAAATTTTTTAGGATTGACCGCTAATTTAGAATGACTTAATTTGTTTTTTATATTGACGTAGCGTTCAATGTCTGTTTGTACAGATGGGCCTTTTTTTGTTGGTACACTCTCACCTTGCTTTGTGATTTTCTTCGTTGCCTGCAGGTTTGCTGGTATGAGCAGGTTGCTTGGTGTCAGGGCATTTGTTGTTGCCCGATTGTTGTTTTCGGCTGCTACTGCTGACTGCGTTCTTTGCTTCGATTCCTTTTCAGCTGATCGCCACAATAACTCATCATCGCCGTTACACTTTTTATTGCCAGGAGTTGTGGTTGTTGTTGGGTCGACAAAGCTGAAGTAGGTATTTAAGGAATGTCTACGGCCTTGCTGATGAGTCTGCGAAGCACTCATTATTGTTTGTTTGATTTTTTTGTTTTCACTTGTGGATTCGTGCACTAATTGTTTATGTTTATTATTATTAATTTGTGTGCACTGTTTTTAATGTTTGTTTACAATTTATAATTTTTTTTTTTTACTTTTTGCTTGGTTTTATTGAATTCACGGAGCGGGTTAAATAACATGTCCGTATTCTGAACACTCTCTCCGTTTTGTCACCACATTACGTTCACAACCCACATTCTACACTACTCACGAGAGCAGCACACCCCGACACCTACTCACATGTACACCAACCACAGTAACAATATCCTAATCATCACCAACGGGGATAAAGAAGGACCGATGAACAGATTCAGATCAGTTCCTTTTACGACGCTAGCATCGATCGGTCATACGTTTGCCCATCCTGCTTCTATCCGCCGCCATGTTTTTGCGAAATCAACCGCGTTATTAAATAGTTAACCTCAACTTTAAAAAACGTGTATTTATTTTTAAATGTTTAAATAAAACCTCTGTTGGTATAACCATCCACGAGGAGAGATAAACTTACTTTTTCGGTATTGATTGCATTTTTTAATATTTGTGGTGAAGTGAAAAAATAAAAGGTGAGTGCACTTTTATAACAGCTTGAAGATCCTTTATTGTCAGCACATTTAACTTTCTTTCGGTCATTAGCTAATGATACTGAACCATTCCTCACAGGGTTTCAAACAGATGCACCTTTGGCTCCTTTACTTTTCAATGTTTCTTCCAATATACAATACTGGTTAATCAATTAGATTATGGAAACGGCAAAAACTGTGCATCAAATTAATTTAAGCAATGCTAAGGGCTTACTATCTCCTAAATGAATTGATCTTGGGATAGCTACCACTATTGCATTATCTAAAATAAAAAATAAAAGTCAACTCGAAATTCTTGAATTCCGGCAACAATGTGAGAAGTGTTTGAAATAATTCATTTTGAAGCTATAAAAGCGTTCACCACTAGCTTATAGAGTGACAAAAGTGATAACATATTTTGACCCGGAAGTTGTTCCAGAAAACTGGGAATTTTGTGAACAGCGATTGAAAAATTTATTACTGACATTGACTAAACATAAATGGATTGATAGTGTTAATGTCGTTAAATTCAATCATGAATTTAAAAATATATGCTCTAAGCCTGTAGTTAAAAAATTGTTGAAAAACTTTTCAACATCAAAAGAACGACTGGATCGATTTTGGATTAAAATTTTTGAAGATTTTCCACCATCTGAAAATGTTGAAAAAGTAATGAAAATCAAAACTACTCTTTCTCACGGCAATGCTAATGTGGAAAGAGGTTTTTCAGTAAATATGGAATGCTTGATGGAAGATCTTAAAGAAGAATCTTTAGTGGCTAGAAGGTGTATATATGATGCTGTTACTGTCCGCGGAGGAATTTAAAATGTTGAGATTACCAAAAAACTTATTCTTGAAGCTCGTAACGCACATGCTTGTTATACTGAAACATTAAAACAGCGAAAAGAAAATGAACAGACTATGAAATTATTAGAGAAGAATAAAACAAAAATAGCTATGATTCAATTACAAGAATTGGGAGTAAAAAAAAGGATAGGCTAAAAAAAAATCTGCGTAAGCAATTAGAAAAAGTTGATGAGGAAATGAAAATGATCAAACATCAGTAATATATCTCTAAAACATCGATTTGGTGTGTGCACGGTTAGTTTTGGACAAATTGACTGACCAAAAATTGCTCAGAATCTAACATTCGAAGTACATCATTAAAGTGGTCAAAAATGACAAAAGCTTCGTTACAATATTGTAACTTCGTTTACAATATTCCAATATGATCCCGAAACAAAACGCCAGAGTGCTGAATAGAAGGCACCGGAACCAAAAAAATCGTGCATTGAGAAGTCAAAAGTGAATACAATGCCGATTTGATTCATTTTTCCGTTTGCGTTTTTGTTGTATATGCGTATGCGTTTTTTATGTTTGCTTATTCAAAGTATAAACTGTTTACGTTCCCACGACAGTCGGGTCTACGTAACCGGAACGGACCCGGATTTTTATCCGGCCAAGGACTGTCAACTCGGCAGAATTCTGCCGCTACAACAACAACAACAACAACAATGCCGATTTGTTTTTAAGATTGCAAGAGTATTGTACACAAAGAATTTGTTCCACCCAGCCAAACCGTTAATATCGTATTCTGCCGTGGAGTTTTAAAGCGTTTGTTTTCGCCGTATTAGACGTGTTCTGCCTGAATATAGAGAAAATGAAAGTTGGCGTTTGTTGCACTATAATGCGCCTTCTCATCGATCGACGCTTATGGCCGATTGTTTGCCCAAAAATCATGTTGTAACCATTAACTACTCCCCGAATTCACTTGATATGCCACCGCGCGACTTCTTCCTTTTCAGAAAAATGCACTTGCCCATGAAAGGAAAGCGTTATGCGGGGCCATTCAAAAGGCTTGCACCGGCATACTGGCGGCCAACGAGATACGAGGTTTGACAATTAAGTAGTGAGACTGATTTTATTGCCGCGCTTGTGGTAAGCCTGTGACCTTGAAATTCCCTTTCTGTTTTTCTGGCATCCCTCCCCTCTCCATTGATATATGTACCATCGCTCTCGCTGCGTGAAGTTGAGTAGACGTGTGTTTGTAGCGCTCGCCACGAAAATGGAAAAACGAAATCAAGAGCAACGCGTCGCGATAAAATTTTGGGCGAAACAGCTTCGGAAACGTATGTTAAAATTGTAAGAGTGTATGGTGATAGTACTCTTAGACCCAGAAACCAAACGCCAAAGCTCACAATGGTTGTCTCCGAGCGAAAAAAGCTCGCATGAGCAAGTCGAAGGTGAAAACTACAATTATATCCTTTTTTGATAGCCGTGTAATCATCCACAAAGAACTCGTTCCACCGGGGAAAACTAATTGCCAAGTACTCGAAAAATTGCGAAAACGAGTCAACAGGGTGCGCCCAGACATCGCTCGTAACTGGATCCTTTATCACGACACTGCGCGGTGCCATACCGCCCTCAGTGTGTCTCACTATTTGGCCTCTAAAGGGATCGTCGTGTTACAACAGCCGGCTTATTCGCCCGACATGTCACCTTATGACTTTTTTTGTTTCCTAAAACAAAATCGGTGGTCAAAGGAACCCATTTTGAGTCGATTACGGACATCCAGGCGGCCGTGACGAGGGTACTTGTGGACATCCCAGTCGACACGTTCCAGAAATGTTACGAAGCATGGAAAACGCGCTGGAATCTCTATATAGCTGCCCAAGCGGACTACTTTGAAGGCGATGGCAGAGTTGTAGAATAATTTTGAAATATACGGTTTTTATGGAATCAGTCTCATTACTTAATTGTCATAACTCGTAAACCACTCGTTCGACATACTTTTGGACCGTGCAAAAAGCTGTATTGAAGAAGAAGGAGACTATTTTGAATAAAACAAATTGATTTTGCCGAAAAAAAACCATTTGTTCTGTTTTTTTTTTTAAGGTCTGTTTACTTTGGAACGCACCTTGTAGATCTATATGGCCCTATATATTTAACATGCGACTTAAATGAATGTTTTCGAAGATATTACTGATTTAAAAGTTGCGGAAATAGCGCGTTGGAGGCCGCATTTCTCCCTATTATAGCACTTTGAATTTAGCAGCATTGGACGCGTTTATTATCGAAAACGTTTATTATTAAACGGAAACTATAAAGTATATGTTTACAATTTCAAACTGATCATTCCTCAAAAATAATACAATTGCTAAATATTTGGAATAGTAGGATAGAACTGCAACCAAATACAAAGTGCAATGAATTATAACTGGCTCAGTAAACAGTCTATCAATATGACACTACGTGCATCCCAAAAGACCGATGTCAAAACCTTGCCAGATGACTTTTTCGTCTTTCCGCGCTTGAAGATCAGTTCTTCATGTGCAGTCAACTATAATGTCTGTCTTTAATGTGAAATTATAGAGCCGTTTTTCCATTGTCACATACCGACTTAAAAATTCGGATTTATTTTGATTGAAGAGCACTCAAGCACCATTCAAAGTCAGCAATTCGTTAGTTTTTAAGATTATGAACTTGCGAGACACCTACTTCGCCTCTTTAAGACGTTAATTGCTTTATTGTCCTCGCCTCGTTCCAACATAGTAAATCTCTTTTCAACGGTTGATTTCCCAATTTCAACAGTATTTTCCCTAAAAAACAATTCTTTATTATCACATAAAATGCTTTTATGATCCATTTTTTTGGTAAACTAACACAAATTGTTTCACAGAAGTGCTATATCCTCATTAACTAAAAGAAATCATGTGAATGGTAATAGTAGTATTATCTATAGTCACAGTAAAGCGTGGATGAGTCCTCTAGTAAAAACAATATAATTGAAATTTGTGGAATCCTTTCCTGGTAGCAATATAAGGATTTTTGAACTTCCAGGTGACCTTATACCGCATTGGCCTATACATGAGTTATTTTAATAAAATGTCGATACCGTATTTTTCTAATAACGGTGCATATTGTTTTTAAAATTAATAAAATTAGGTGAAAACTTGCACTACATATCGTACCATAGAATTAACAAACTTGATGTACTTGAAAATATTACACAGGCTTTTCTCTTTGTAAGTTACAAACATATAAAATGTTTTGCTATATCCTTACTTCTTTCATTATAAAGTTTTGCCAACATCTGAAGGTATTACCCCTGCTTTGAACCTAGCAAATTGCGAGAGTATATAATATTCATTTATACCCGAACTTAGTTATTTGTGTTTTTATGGTAGACACTAATTTTCGGAAAACAGCACAGCTCCTTAAGGTAGCGACGCACAGATAGGAGATAAGGAGGATCGAGATAAAGAAGGTCGAAAAGTGTTCTTGGAGGGCTTACTGGAATAGTGTAGATGAATTCGGCTTTGTTATGTTATGACTAAGAAGACTGGTTTCAATCTATTTATGTTGTATATCTTATAAAACCTAGGATCGATTAGATTTTATCCGAGAGTGATTCATGAAACTTTTCATCTATTTCGAAATATCCACGGGTTCTGGTTGAATATTAATATTATATTAATAATTTAAATTTTAAAAGAATTACCATTGTTTAGAATGGATTTTGTAAAGTAGTCATGATTATGTTCTATACTGCGTTCTTTCCTGAACCCATACTTTCTATCCACCAAAACTGTTTCCACCACTTTTGCAAGTACAGGAAGTAAACTGATGCCCCAATAAGAACGAGGATCACTCCTTATCTCATCGGGGAACTTAGTGGCAGGAATAACTCTTGCACTTATCCACACGCGTGGAAAGTATACCTCTCAGACTCACTGAACTAAATTCATACCTAAGCTGGGACACCCTGTCAAAATTTAACTATCGGGTGTGTTTAAACTTTCGTTCACCTCTTAATTTTCCTAACCATGAAACTTTCACACCTCTTAAGAATCCTATAATGCACCCCGGAAACTACTCTTCGAACACTATAAGCAGTATGTTCAATACGGCTTCCCTAAGAGGGAGTTTATATTCTTTCCAGTCAATACTAGAGGTACGCCATCCCCGCAATGTACTGTCATTCCTTGATGGCGGAGATTGAGGAGTTACCACAATTTGAATAAAATTATGATCACTCAAACCCCACCCTCCCTTTACCTCACACCTAACGCTGAAAGCCCTATCGTTCACATATACAAGTACAATATATACAAACGAATACGAAACAAGAAACAATAAAAAAGAAAGAAGACAAAATTAATAGTACAACTAAATAAGAACCGGTAATTCGGAAAACGAAATACGCGTTATTTGATACCAAACATTGCATATTTAATATATACAAGTTCAATATATACAAACGAATACGAAACAAGAAACAATAAAAAAGAAAGAAGACAAAATTAATAGTACAACTAAATAAGAACCGGTAATTCGGAAAACGAAATACGCGTTATTTGATACCAAACATTGCATATATAACATAAATACAATCTTATATATCTTAAGGATTTCACACGTATATATATATATGTACATTGTTATCAGAGTACACTGAGAGAATTTTTTTCTCATATTTTCACTTTTCTTAAATTATCTAAATGAACGGACATTCTATGCAATCTAAATCAACACAGTATCTAAAAGTTCAAAAAATGATTTTTGAAGAAAAAAGCCTATTAAGTTTATTGGGTAATATGCCCACCTTGAACAATAAACTACCTTTTTTTTGGTTTCGATAAAAAAAGTACAATAGTTATTTAGTACGGCTATGAAAAATCACTACTTTAAACAACTTTTTTTTTTGGAAAGAAAAACACAATTTTAAAGAAATGTCGTTATTAAAAAATATCGGTAAAAATGCAAAAAATGAGGTCGAGCGCGCGTTGCTACTTCCTTGAGCGTGACGTCGGAAAAGAGGCCGGCCCGCTGCCCGTTATTCCTTTTTTAGCAACTTGGTGTGGGGTGTCGGTCAGTTGCTAGATCTGCTGTAGCGGTGAAATTGTGGATGTTATGTGGGGAAATGTTGTGGAACTTGTGTACACTGAAACAAATGTGTCCTAAAACTATGGAAAATTTACTTGTTTTAAGGAAAAAATGGGAATGAAATAGCACTAAAGACATGTCTTCCTTAAGTTAAGGAAACACGATTCTACTTTTAAGTACATATGGTTTCCTTAAAAAGAGGAAAATATTGCCTTAAATGAAAGAAAATTTTCTTAAACGAAGAACATTGTTGTCTTTAATTTAAAGTAAAGACGTTCTTAATATAAGGCCATCAAATAAAAACCACTTCCTTAGATTAAAAGGTCTTTGACTCTAGAATTAAGTCTCCCTGTCTTTACATTTAATACTAATGGAATTGCCTTAAATAAAAATGCAAAAACTTATTTTTTTTTCATTTATTTCATTTCATTGTTCTTAAAAATTAAACTTAGGTTTTAAATACTTATTATTATTTACATTATAATACTTAATTATAGGGAAAATAATATCTTTTAAATTAAATATATAAAAGTTTTGCAATTCTCCTCCTGTTAAATAGGACTGAAAATGGCTCTCAAATTTATTAATTTTGATTTCATTGCATAGCAAATTTATATTATTTTCTAGTTTAAAGACTTCACAAATTTTGTACGCTGTAAATTAGGGTTTATAAAAAAATAGTATAAAACCTTTTTTAAATATTGTGCCATATCGTTTTACAAATGAATAACAAATTATTTCATCTGTAATATCTGTTGTGAAGTGCTTTTTAAATTCATTGTAATATGTTGAAGTTTTCGAAGAGTATTGTCGGTTGCTGCAGTTATATTCTAAAATTTCAAAATTTTGTATAAATTCAGAAAAACAAAATGTAAATTTCCTTGCCAAAGATAATAATATGTTTTTTCTCGATGTTGTATTTTTTGCGTACGTTTTTAATTGTCTATGTTTGCCTTCAAACAAAAACGTCCAAAGATTTATCAATGGTCCAGATTCTCTTATTATTTTACAATAGTGAATTAAAAAATGGTGTTTAGGCTTCAACGTATCTTTAAATAAATGAACATATTGTTCATTATGAAGCATGATGTGCTCTTGGAGGCTTTGAATGTCCATTTCAGAAAATTCTGAAAAAAGCACTAAATCAACCAGTTCGCTCAAATTTAATAAAAATAACCATACTTTATTATTTTTAGGTATTTTTTCACCAACGAGTAATGGGAAAATGTATATAAAGCACATCATTTCTCTCCCGGTCATTTTAAGTTTAAAGTTCTTTAGGTGTTCTGCTTTGAGCGGCGGTGACTTATTACCTTTTTCAGTTAAATCATAATCGAAATTAGCTTTTCGACAGTTTAAAAAGACTAGATCAAAAAATTTATTTTCAATAAAATACATTATTATGTGACATAAATCATAATTGAGAACGCCTTCAAAAAGATCATGCAGAAGGTCGACGGCGAAATTTTCAATAACATGAAAACTATGCAATTTATTGAAAATCGAATTTTTTCTGACACCTGTTAGTTGTACGTTACTAATTTGAACGTCAGAATCATAATTTTCTTTGTTGCGTAGCTTGTCAGAAACTTCTTGAGCTTCATTTTGGCATTCTGTTTTGCTTGTTTTACAGAATCTACAAAAATAGTTAGAAGAAAAAGATCGTGAAAAACCTAATATATAATTCAGAGCCAAGTTGTCACCCAAAACAAGACCTAGTGCAAAATAAATAGTTTTAACTTGGTTATTTACTTTTATTTGCAATCCATTTTGTTCTAAATCATTAAATATTTCAATCAATTTGTATAAACATCGATCATTACCGAATTTTTTTACGTCTTTTGATTTAAATAAAGCTGCTGGAAAAATGAATTTTAATTTATGATTTAAACAAGTAGGTGCTGAAGGCAAAGAATAATAAGCTGCTAAAATAGGCTCTGTGTGAGAGCTTAAGGGATTGTTTAATTCTATATCGTCGAAATATAAGAAAATAGGAAACATAATACGATCAGAATTTTGGCATTTATAAAATTTTTAAGTGAGACACTTCTTGATAAAATAGCTTTATTATTTTGAAATTTTTCATACACTTCCGGTAATTCAAAATATTTTTTAAGTTGGAATTTTATTGGAAACAAAATACCGCTGCTATTGATTCGTCTATTGCTTTGAAATTACATGAAACCAAATTAGAAAGTGAATTATCAATTTGGATTACAGAAGGTTTTTCGTACATATCTGAATCTAATAACGTTTTAACAAATGAATGCTCTGAAGAAAAACTGGCGAATGGTGCCTTACAAAACGATATTAGCTCATTTAAATTCTCACGAACTTCGCTATGATCTGGCTCTAATTTTTTTACAATTTTTTCCAATTCCCCACTAATTGGACAAGTTATAAGATTTGTTATATTTTTTTTGTAGTAACGTTACTTCCTTTCGGTGCAAGTAGTTGCTGGAATATTTTTCTAATGTAAATTTTAAACAGTTTTCTTTTAACAAATTTAAGTTTACATTTGATGTTGGTTTTTCAGTACTGTTTTCTATTTTTTCTTTTTTTTTGGACTTGAATTGATTTCAGTACTGTTTTCTATTTTTCTTTTTTTTTGGACTTGAATTGATTTCAGAATCAATAGAAATATTAAATGCAGTTTTACTATCTGTATGTCCATGCTTTTTTTCCTCATTTCTCATATGGCGACGAAATGACTTAAAATCATCAAATTTATGTTTACACTCTAGAAAACAGCATTGGAAATAATCTACAGCACCTTTATGATGAACATACTGCAGATGTGTGAATAACTTTTCACATTGAAAAAATATTTCACCACAGACAAAACAGATTACCATTTATTAAATTAAGAGAGATCGCTAATAAGCGATGAAACACAGCTCAAGTTTTCGTGTGTCAAATTAAAGAAATATTTCGCCAAAAACTCCCACACTTGTTTGCACTCTGCCTGGTATTCTAAATCTAACGTTGCGAATAATTTTAAGCAAACATCTATGCTTTTCACAAAATTTCCAACTTTGTAATAGCTGTTAGCGAAGAATACATAAAACTGCGTCAAATTTATATCATCTTCACCGATTCCGTACAAATGTGGTTGAACTGTTTCTCCAGCTTTGCACTTATTGATACCTTCAAGCATCTTATGTTGAAGCTCTTGCCTGGTAGCAGCATGCATAAGAAATGCTTCTCTGGACTCAAATAAAGTTGTTCTCTTGCTTTTTTTGCGATGAGTCGGTTTTAATATACTATGAAGCAACAAGGAAACAATCACATCACGTGTATCTACAAAGCAAATATAAAAGTATTATTATTACTCCTTGATACATTTCATAATAAAAATCAATTGAAGCTAACCTTTATCAATATTGGTTGTTAATTTTTCCAATAATTGAAGACCATATTTGTCTTTGACGAAATTGTTAAAACGCGGTATCAATTTAGCTACAAGATTTTCCCATTCTTCCAACAAGCAGTTTGATTTTAGAGGATATTTTTTTTCAGAGTCCAATTCGATCTATGAAACAAACAAATCTCTTGTAATTAAATAATCACATAAACGAAACAACGTCTTACCAAACAATATCCAAACTGTTGCTTTAGAACTGGCCACTCTGTTAAAATATCGTTTGTTGTAATTGTTGAATTAAAAAACATTTGTCTTGTCTCGTATGTAATATTCCAGTATTCTACCACTTTATCGTACGGTTCAATGTTGTTTTTAAGCCAATATTTCGCTTCGTTTTCGTTTGAATATAAATCTGTATTAAGGTTTTTATCTAAATTCAGCGAAAGAGACGAACGCAGTTTCGCTGGTTCAGGATGAATAGAAACTTTGGCTTTTCGTAGTTTGTAAATGCTGTTGTGGTAGTGCGCGTATAAATTGCCACTTGGCTTTTTACACTTTTTGTATAAGTAGTAAGTATCCTGTAAACAGTAAATTAATAAGTAAACCTAAATTCAAATCCATTTTTTTTTAAATCTAATGCATTACCTTAGATTCCTTTGGGAAAAGATGTATAATTTTGTCCGCTAAATTCGAAAAATGAAATCTTGTTGGCTTAATTTTGTTATAAATTAAGTATTCCGTGATCGAGGAACATAAAAGTTTCCGAGTCTTGGTTGATAAACTTTGATTATTTTCAAAGTAATTTAAAACAGCATTTCCATTCACGTTAGATTTTAAAATTCCTAATAACGAAATCTACTAAATTTTTTTGTAAGTTACTCAGAAACGCAAAATAATACTTACTTCATTTAAATCATTAACCGCACCAAAAAAACTAGAAGAAATGGATGCTGTTCATCTTGATCCGGGCGTTGTGCTTTCTGAAGAAAAAGATAAAATTTCAACGCGCTGCAATTTGTTTTGATTAGTTATTTCATTATTTCATTATTTAGATTTTCATTTCATAATTACCACTCCTTGTTCTATTTGCCACTCCTTCAATCTCTGCTCAAAAATAATTTTGCGCCCCAAAAGTTCTTTGGGGAATAACTCATTAATGTGGCTGCTCTGCATAAACTTCAAACTTTCCTCCGTAATGTTGTGTTCTTTAAAAAAAAAACAACAAAAATTAATACAAAGCAAAAACGTTCGCGGCGCTTTTTTTCTTGTGAAATATATTTAAACATACATATGTACATCAGCGTTGTCCACGGCCTATGCGCACAATAGCGCACGGACAGTGCCAGACACCTCACACCAACATGTCGCGACAAGTGCCTGTGAAAGCACGATCGTGCAACTGTATTCAACTTCGTAGGCAAGCAAAGCAGAATTTAGCGCTCAGTTGACGCTAGAATAACCAACACAAGCATAACGTGCACACAGTCACGTTGGACAACACTGATGTACATACATGCATATGTACATATAGTTAACAGTTAACTTTGGTAATGCTGCACAAAAATTTAATGTATGTACATATGTATGTATTTTCAAAAGGCATATGTTTGCACTTGTATGTACATATCTATTTCACAATATTATTTTCACACTTACCTTTCAATAAATCGTACAAATCTATCAAATCAAATAATTCCAATATTTTGTACACTTTGTCCACTTCGGAAACAATTTCCATATTTGTATTTGATATATTGGTAAATTCACTTTTGCACTTTACACGTCTTTAGATGTTAAAATTATACGGTAAAGGTTCAGGAGAGCGGCTTTTCCGAAAACGTACACCAATTTTCACGGGAAATGTCTTAAACAATTCGTTTTTAATTCCGATTCACGAATATGTATGACGCGTTATATAATTTTATGTTTTTTTGCAATAAAAACAATAAACAATACTACGATTTTGCACAATATCTACGCTAGCACTATTCGAAATTCAATTAAGCACTAGTGATGCAAACAGTGACCGGGTTCGAAATATCGATACTCTCGATATTCGAGTCTGATCAAGAATTGGTAAAAATGAGAAATACATAATAGAAAAATAATAATAATTGGAAAAATAAAAATAAATTAAAATATCGATATTCTCAATATTCGAGTTTGATCGAGAATTGGTAAAAATGAGAAATACATAATAGAAAAATAATAATAATTGGAAAAATAAAAATAAATTAAAATATCGATATTCTCAATATTCGAGTTTGATCGAGAATTGGTAAAAATAAGAAATACATAATAGAAAAATAATAATAATTGGAAAAATAAAAATAAATTAAAATATCGATATTCTCAATATATGTATGAGTTTGATCGAGAATTGGCAAAAATGAGGAATACATTTCATTCGAGCGCTCGAAAAATAATATCCCTGGTCGGTCCAAAAGCCCGGTATTCAAAATTCTTCTGTGTCCAAATTCTTTTTCTTTCTGCAATAATAATGAATTATAAATTTTCCTATTATGTATTTTAATTTTTGCCAATTCTCGATCAGTCTCGAATATTGAGAGTATCGATAATTCGAAAACGATCAGTGCATGAGTGGCCATTCGAATTTACAACAGCTGTGCCATAATTTCGAACATAACCTTGCCATTTTCGTTAAATGAAGTGATTGTGAAGTTTTTCATATTTTTATAAAAATAGCATAAACACCAAATTCTCTTATTGATTAACTAAACAATATCAATAATTACGTGTATATAACTTATAGAAAGTATAAAAGGTAAAGAATTCATGTCTGCTTGCATTAGAGTAAAGAGAAACAATCCATGTATGCTTGAACTTAAAATAAGGGAGCATGACCTTATATCAAAGTTTGAGTTAAGTAAATAGTCGGTTCGCATAAGGTTGAGTCATCCTTAAATTGAATAAATTTTTACTTGTTGAAAGTTTAAGTAAATATTGTCCTTAAACCAAGTAAAATTGAACTTCTTTCACTTATAAAGTCTAAAAATGACTTGTTTTCAGTACAATTTTACTAAAATATAGGAAAATGCCATGAACTTAAAATAAGACATCGATTTTCTTATTTTAAGTACGATCGTCCTAAAATTGAAGGGTACGACTTACTCAAATTAAAGGAACTTTACATACTTTGAGTAAATTTTACTATATTTAAGTATATTTTGAGCTTTTTAAAACAAGGGCGCACTTTCCTTAATTCTAGTCTGTCCATTATTTTCAGTGTAGTGAAATGATGAATGCGGTGTGACGGTGTTGCGCCTCTATGTAGGGTTGTATGCGGGTGTAGTACGCTGAGGCTCATTTGGCCATCCCGACCCCCCTAGGCGAATAGTTAGCCCAGGAGACGCTGTAGCTGCTGCAAGGTGGCGACCACGTTGCTGAGGCCTGTCGTGCGGCGAGGTTGTGGCCTGGATGATTGCCGTTATGTGGACGCCAGGCCCGAGGTGCTGCGAGGACATTTCTTTGACGGGTCCGTGCTACACGGCTTGGCTGCGCCTGTCGGGCTAAATCTACGGGCTACGGGGAACAGATGAACGGGCGACAGCGCGTCTGGGCTGACGGTGTAGTAGTGTATGATGTGGCCGCTCACAGTGCTGGCACATGGTATCAGACACGCACTCCTGTGTAACATGCGTTTGAGCCAGACAATTCAAGCAGTGTCCATGTGCCTGAGCCACCTGCTGACGCTGATTGGGAGTTATCCCCTTAAAAATAGGGCAGTGCTGCTAGCGGTGTGGGCGGCAACAAAGCGGGCATCGGGTTCGGGGTGGCTGCGAAGCCGCGGTCGTTGTTTTTCGGGCGGCAGTTCGTGCAACGGTTGGCGCAGTGGTTACAGTGGTTGTACGGGGCGCTGCTACGGGGACAGCCCCAGTGCGCGGCACAGTGACAGCCGAACGTATAGTTGTCTTTGATGTAACTGGCCTTTCAGCATCCATAATACCCTGTGTGGAAGAAGAGGAAGTGTTTGTAGATTATTGATTCATAGTTTGTTCTACAATATGTGTCACGAATGGGCCGTAATTTTGGACGAGCTTTTAAATAATTAAGTTATATTGTTTGATTATCGTTTATTTCGGCTATTGTTTTAACGAGTTTTGACACTGTTTCGTTATGATCGGTAGTTGGTAAAAAACATAGTTTTACAAGTGGTCTAGTTAACGTTCCGGTTTGCGTACGGAGATCGACTACTTGGATATGACCGTCGGAGCCATAGTAAGCCTTTTCTATGCGGCCAAGCCAAGCCATTCGGTCGGAGGGAGACAATCATCGTTAATTAGGACACAATCTCCAAGCTTAGGCGCATTTTCTGATGTTTTCCATCGATATTTCTTGTGGAGGTCTTTTAAATAGTCTTCTTTCCATCGGCGACTGAAATTGTGATGGAGAATTTTAATTCGTTCCCATCGATTTAATAAGGACAGCGACTTCACGCCTGGCTCAGGTGTGGCCAGAATGGGTGCTCCTTTGAGAAAGTGCCCTGGGGTTAGGGCTGTAAGATCTGAGGGGTCTTGCGAGAGCATTGTTAGTGGCCGTGAATTGAGTACGGCTTCAATGCGAATTAGTAATGTTGTGAATTCCTCGTAATTAAATTTGTAGTTTCCAGCTACTTTTTTAAAATGGGATTTAAAACTTTTTTACTGCGGATTCCCATAAACCACCCATATGAGGCGCGCTTGGGGGAATAAATTGCCAATTAATGCCTTGGTGAGCGTGCTTTTGTACGATATCAGGGGAAACTTGCTTGATGAAATCAACAAACTGTTTTTCTGTGGCTCTTTGAGCCCCTATAAACGTTTTTCCGTTGTCGCTCATAAGTTTTGACGGAAAACCGTGTCGTCCGACGAAGCGTGCGAATGGCGCGAGAAAAGCCTCCTTTGTCAGATTAGTACATAGCTCGAGGTGCACTGCTTTTGTCGTAAAACAGACAAAGACAGCCACGTAGCCCTTCATTAATGTGGGAGACCTTAGCATGGACGCCTTTATCTGAAAAGGCCCAGCAAAATCGACACCTGTGGTAGTGAAAGGCGGAGCAAAGTTGCAGCGTTCCGGTGGAAGTGCCGCCATAATCTGCGTCCTCATTTTCTGTTTATGCATCGTGCAGATCTTACACATGAAAATGCCCTTTTTTATTTGAGGCTTAAGTTGGGGAATATAGAACTCTTGACGGATTATATGTTGCATCAGGCGATGTTCAGTGTGTAGCATTAAGATGTGTATATAACGGATAAGTAATGTGGAGAGTTGCGATTGTTCTGGCAAAATTATTGGACGGCGTTCGTTATATGTCAGACTTGAGTTGGCAAGCCGACCGTTCGCACGAAGCACACCCTTTGTATCCAGAAATGGATTTAGTACTAAGAGTGAGATCCTTTTATTAATCGGCTTCGATTCTCTTAGTAATGACATCTCGCTACTGAAATGGCGCGATTGGGTGTAAGTGATGAGAGCGACCTTTGCCTTTTGTAGGTCTGGGTGCAACAATGTATTCCCTTTGAGTACGCTGAGGGTTCTCTCTTGACTTTAATCTTGAGTCGCTCTATAAATTGGAGAATGTAAGCGATTACCCTGAGTGCTCGGGAGTATGATGAAAATCGCTCAAGGATGTCGTCGTCATCTATCGTTGTATGAAAGGAATCGATTTTCCGACTTTCGGGGGCACTTATATTGCTCATAGGCGATTGTGGCCAAGAATCGGGAGATTCTGTTAACCATCGGGGACCATTCCACCAAAGAGTGGTGGAGGTAAGGTGCAGGGATTTGCACCCTCTTGTACCTAGATCGGCAGGATTGTCAGCACTGGCTACATGTCGCCAGGTGGCTGATCCCACTAGGTCAAGGATTTGAGACGTTCGATTGGAAATATACGTCTTCCATGCATGTGGTGGTTTTTCTAACCAGGCTAATACGATTTCGGAATCAGACAAGAGATACAATTTATACTTTTTCATATTTAGATGTGTTTGCACCATGGAAACTAGTTTAGCAAGTAGTAACGCACCACATAGTTCCAGTCGTGGTAGACTTATTGTTTTTAGAGGAGCTACCTTTGCCTTGGCTACTAGTAGGTGACCTTCTGGTTGCTGTGTCTGATTGTGTGCGCACATAAATGGTGGCACAATATGCCTTTTCAGAGGCGTCACATAAGCCATGTAGTTCGACTTTGTGCTCTGGGGTATAATTTACCCATCGTGGGATTTGGATTTGTGAGATACCACTAAGATTTCCTGCGAACTGGGTCCACTTTTCTAAACGAAGTGGTTTTACTTGCTCGTCCCATCTAGCCATAATTCTTGTATCAGGATTTTGGCTTGTATCATAATTGGCGATAGCCAAAGCCCATGTACACCTGCGAAGCTACACACTCAAAGCAAGGTGCTATAACGTAAAAAAAGAGAGAAAAATATTTCATATACTAACCGTGCGATTCTGTACCGTGATACAGTCTCAAGTCTCTAAATTTGAGATTTTAAGTTTAAGACAACTTTTGAGACTTGAGACGATTTTGATATTCTGTAAGTGACAGTCTCGAAATCTATTCTTCTTCTTCTTTACTGGCGTAGACACCGCTTACGCGATTATAGCCGAGTCAACAACAGCGCGCCAGTCGTTTCTTCTCTTCGCTACGTGGCGCCAATTGGATATTCCAAGCGAGGCCAGGTCCTTCTCCCCTTGGTCCTTCCAACGGAGTGGAGGTCTTCCTCTTCCTCTGCTTCCCGCGGCGGGTACTGCGTCGAATACTTTCAGAGCTGAAGTGTTTTCATCCATCCGGACAACATTACCTAGCCAGCGTAGCCGCTGTCTTTTAATGCGCTGAACTATGTCAATGTCGTCGTATATCTCATACAGCTCATCGTTCCATCGAATGCGATATTCGCCGTGGCCAACGCGCAAAGGACCATAAATCTTTCGCAGAACCTTTCTCTCGAAAACTCGCAACGTCGACTCATCCGTTGTTGACATCGTCCAAGCCTCTGCACCATATAGCAGGACGGGAATTATGAGTGACTTATAGAGTTTGGTTTTTGTTTGTCGAGAGAGGACTTTGCTTCTCAATTGCCTACTTAGTCCGAAGTAGCACCTGTTGGCAAGAAATATCCTGCGTTGGATTTCTAGGCTGACATTGTTGGTGTTGTTTACGCTGGTTCCAAGATAGACGAAATTATCTACAACTTCAAAGTTATGACTGTCAACAGTGACGTGAGTGCCAAGTCGCGAGTGCGACGACTGTTTGTTTGATGACAGGAGATATTTCGTCTTGTCCTCGTTCACTGCCAGACCCATTTCTTTTGCTTCCTTGTCCAGTCTGGAGAAAGCAGAACTAACGGCGCGGGTGTTGAGGCCGATGATATCAATATCATCCGTGTTTGAATAGCTCGGCCGGCAATCCATCGGCCCCTGCCGCTTTGTTGTTTTTCAGGCGGGCAATTGCTATCCGAACTTCTTCATGGTCGGGCAATGGAACGTCTGCTCCATCGTCATCGATTGGGGTATCGGGTTCATTTTCTCCTGGTGTTGTGAGTTCACTGCCATTCAGCAGGCTGGAGAAGTGTTCCCTCCATAATTTAAGTATGCTCTGGGCATCGGTAACTAGATCACCTTTGGGGGTTCTACAAGAGTACTCGAAATCTATTACATTTCATTATTCAGAAATGTTTTTACACTTGAATGAAAATAAATTTGCCGATAACAAATATTAAATTTTCTATAACATAGTCAAAAACCATAATTATCCATAAAAATAAATATATATGTTGACTTTGTTTCATAATATTTAAGAAATTTATATAAAATTTATTTATTTTTAACCTTTTCGTGTTTAAGTTTTTTACAAAATATAAAAAATGACAATCGATTAATATCTATTATGATCTCTATTCAGTATATTCAAAATGGCAGCAAGAGTTCTTTTTAGTTTGTGACCTATTAACTATCAGGTCTCAAATTTGAGTCAATATTTTGAGACTAACGCTAGAGACTGGTTAGTGAATAGTAACAGTCACAAATTGAGATTTTACCTCAAAATATCTCAAATAGAGACTAGAGACTGGTTACAGAATCTCGCTATAAGTTTATTTCTGAGAGTGACTGTCTAATTCAATACTGCACTCGATTTTCATATCCACCGATTCAAGACAATTCTGATTCGGTATTGGAAATCAAAAAATAAAATCTAAGCAATTTCTGCATACGACTTGGAGCGTATGACGCAATTGTAGAATCTGACGAATCAGATCTACCTCAAAATTTTAAATCCTCAGCATACGCCAGTTACGAAAACTGGCCAGACCAGTACAAAGAAACGAAGGCTTTGATCCCCGATCAATTGAAATTAATAAAAGCAATTGCACCTACTTCACAACCGAGAGTAGAGCTGCCACAAATTCAATGTCAAGAGGAGAGTACAAGCATCCACCTCAAGATGTCTACATGTGACACTGAAACTTTTATTTGTGGTTATGAAAAATGGCCGTTCTTCCGGGACATGTTTACAGTAGTGTATATAAACCATTCAAAATTATTACAAACGTAAAAATTGTATCACCTCCGATACAAAACGAAAGGTCAAGCAGGCGTAATAGTCAAACAGTTGGTTCTTAGTGACGAAAATGTTAATTTTGCTTGGTAAGCTCTAAAAGCACGTTACGAAAACGAAAGAATATGTGTCGACAAACAAGTGACGATATTAATGAATTTACCAAAAATTCAGAAAGAAACAAGTGAAGAAAACTTCAATTCCCTGTTTCAAATTGTATGTCGGTTCTATCGGCACAGAATATTCCCACAAACAATTGGGACCCCATTCTGGAAAATATATGAACATATGCATTACCAAAAAAAATCGTTACTTTTGTGGGAGCAAACGCTCTCATGGCGCAGAAAATGCACAAAGTGGCTGCAAATGAAAGATTTTCTTACAACCCTATATGAAATTGCAGAAAGGGTAGATAAAAAGCTAGCCGGAACGAAAAACGTTCAAAACGACTTCAACAGAAGCTTAAATAGACCCCAAGCTAGTAGCAACAATGATTTAAATAGCTTCTTTAAGAACCAATCGTTGAAATCCGAGAAATATAAACAAAAGTCATGCGAATTGTGTAAAGGGGGGCACAACCTGAAATCTTGTGAGAAGTTTTAAAAATTAAAAATTAATGAAAGAAACTATTTCGTAAGCACGAAAAGACTTTGTACCAACTGTTTGTCACATGCGCATACGCTCAAAGATTGCGAATGCAAATTTCATTGCGTCTATTGCAATAAACTACAGAACACAATACTTTATATGTATTACAAATTTTCCAACTCCATTCGAAAATAACTCTTATGTTAAGAAGAGCTGCGGGATAGTTTCTAACAATAAATCCTGACTTTCGAAATTACGAAAATTGCCAAGAAGAACCATTCTACTCAAAGACATTAAAAACTCAGACGCCACACAGCGGAAACCAAAGCAGGGTGTTATTACTAAATCGAGCACTGAGAAGAATTGTTTAAACTTAAGGCCTTAATAGACCAAGGATCTCAACGATCATTTATAGCGTCTAGGGCACAAAGAAGGCTACAACTGCCAATAAAACTAACCAATTTTAAAATTAAAGGAATGGACGGAAGAGTAGTGAAAAACTCAAATAAAATTTGGCACATTGTGGCTAGACGGGACTGACGAACAAGTGAAACCATTTCGTTTAGAAAAGTGGCCCCTGGTCGCGGAAAATCTTAATGATATTGCACAGATACAAATCCCACGATGGATAAATTACGTCCCAGAACACTACATAGCTTTTGTGACGCCTCTGAAAAGGCATATTGTGCCACCAACTATGTGCACACACAATCTGACAAAAGGCAAAGTATAAATTATATCTCTGGTCTGATTCCGAAATTGTATTAGCCTGGCTAAAAAAACCTTCATATGCGGATAAGACGTATATATCCAATCGAACGTCTCAAATCCTTGACGTGGGATTAGCCCACCTGCCACCACTACACTCCCAACTCTTGGATACGATCGCCCATGCGCAATATAATTGTCCCAGAAAGTCGAAGAATCGACTATTTTCACACAACATCGGATGATACTGATATCCTTGAACGATTTTCATCATATCCCTGAGCACTCAGGGTAATCGCTTACATGTTCATTTTCATAAAGCGACTCAGAATTAAAGTCAAGAGAGAACCCACGCTGTACTCCCAAGGCGATACATTGACGCACCAAGGCCTAGAAAAAGCAAATCGCTCCACTTCAGCTGCGGGACATCACTACTAAGAAAATCAAAGCCGATTGACAAAAATATCTCACTCTTAGTACTAAATCCATTTCTGGATACGAAAGATTTGCTTCGTACTAATGGTCGGCTTGCCAACTCAAGCCTGACGTATAACCATTGCCATCCTCTAATAATACCAGAGAAGTCTCGACTTGCCACATTACTCCTCAAGTATATACACATACTAATGTTGCACGCTAAATATCGCTTAATGCAACATATAATCCTCTAAGAGTTCTATATTCCCCGACTTAAGCCTCAAATAAAAAAGTGCATTTTCATGTGCCGGATCTGCATTATGCATAAACAGAAGATGGAGACGCAGATTATGGCAGCGTTTTCACCGACTTTCCTCGCGTCATTTGCTTGCCTCGTTGGGCGACGCGGTTTTCCGTCAAAACTCATTATTGTGGATTTTATTAAACAAGTTTCCCCTGATATCGTACAAAAGTATGCTTCCCAAGGTATTGATTGAAAATTTATCCCCCCAAGAGCTCCTCATATGGGTGGTTTATGGGTATCAGCTGTGAAAAACTTCAAATCCCGTTTAAAAAAGTAGCTGAAAACTAAAAATTTAATAACGAAGAATTTACCATATTATTAATTCACATTCAAGCCGTACTAAATTCACGGCGACGAACAACACTCTCGCAAGATCCCTCAAACCTCACATCCCTAACCCCAGGGCACTTTCCCAAAGGAGCACCCTTTCTGGCCACACCTTAGCCATGTGTGGAGTCGCTCTCCTTATTAAACGATGCGAGAGAATGTAAATTCTCCATCATAATTTCAGCCGCAGATGGAATGAAGACTATTTAAAGGACCTGCATAAGAGGTTTAGATGGAAAACATCAGAAAATGCGTATAAGCTTGTGTACTTATTAACTATGAATGTCTCCCACCTACCAAGTCGCGGCTTGGCCACTCCATTATGCCTCAGACGGTCTCACCCGGTTAGTTGCGGGTTCAAGGCGAAATACTAACCAGATTGCTTGTTAAATTATGCTTTCTACGAACCGCAGATAATATATGGTAAACAATTCGACCGTACATAAATGAAAACCAATTCAAATAAAGCAATAAATCCGCAAACCGTTCAAAATTACGATAAAATTACAGAAATGGTCGGACAATACTAATGTAATGCCGTATGTCCGTATATATATACATATGTATTTATAAGCTGGCCGACAGGGGTAATGCTCGAAAATTCTACGAAAAAATGCGGCGGCTTACAGAAGGTTTCAAGACCGGAGCATACTCTTGTAGAACCCCCAAAAGTGATCTCGTTACCTTATCAGTGTGGCCTTAGACCTGGCAAATCAACAACCGACCAGATTTTCACCATGCGCCAAATCTTGGAAAAGACCCGTGAAAGGAGAATCGACACACACCACCTCTTCGTCGATTTCAAAGCTGCTTTCGCCAGCACAAAAAGGAGCTGCCTTTATGCCGCGACGTCTGAATTTGGTATCCTCGCAAAACTAATATGGCTGTGTAAACTGACGTTGAGCAGCACCAAAAGCTCCGTCAGGATCGGAAAAGGACCTCTCTGAGCCGTTCGATACCAAACGAGGTTTCAGATAAGGCGACTCCCTATCGTGTGACTTCTTCAATCTGCTGCTGAAGAAAATGGTTAGAGCTGCAGAACTTAATCGAGCAGGTACAATTTTTATAAGAGTGTACAGCTGCTGGCGTATGCCGATGATATTGATATCATCGGCCTCAACACCCGCGTCGTTAGTTCTGCTTTCTCCAGGCTGGACAAGGAAGCAAAGCCAGCCCACGAGATGTACGACGACATTGACATAGTTCAGCGAATTAAAAGGCAGCGGCTACGCTGGCTAGGTCATGTTGCCCAGATGGATGAAAACACTCCAGCTCTGAAAGTATTCGACGCAGTACCCGCCGGGGGAAGCAAAAGAAGAGGAAGACCTCCACTCTGTTGGAAGAACCAAGTGGAGAAAGACCTGGCTTCGCTTGGGATATCCAACTGGTGCCACGCAGCGAAAAGAAAAACGACTGGCGCGCTGTTGTTGACTCGGCTATAATCGCGTAAGCAGTGTCAACGCCAATTAGGGAGAAGAAGAAAATATGTATTCTTTATAACATCCATGATTTGGTAAAAACTGCGTAAGGTAAAAATCAGTTTCCCCGTCTTTCCGTTCTGTACATGGTTGTATGCTAATAAGCCTGTTCTTAGTTGCTTCGTCCCATCGTTTCTGTCATTCGTTTAGGCTTCTTTTTCTTTCCCGCATCCTCTCTTCATTCGTTAAGCGGGTGTCAGTGCTTTTCGTTTTGTCGAATACTCGCTTAAGTTCCATGGCCATTATGTCTAGTGGCATGAGGCCTTATATGACTCCAGCCGCCCGATGTGATACAGTGCGGAAGGCACATGCAACTCTGATTGCATTCATTGGTACTATTGATTTCGCTTTTTCTGCGTATGTTTTCTGCTGCAGCGCTATTCCCCAAATGGATGCAGCGTACATAAGTACACACCGACTCACTTTGTCCAAGAGGACTCGTCAATTCTGACTTGGTCCACCAATGTTAGTCATTATCCTCGTTAGCGCCATCATCAATTTATCGCTTTGTCTATATGCGTATTGTAACTTAACCTCGAGTCTATCACCACTCCTAAATATCACAAAGAATGCTGTGTGGTAATGGTATATCTGTCAATATCTTTTGGTACCACAGTCAGCGCTATGTCATCTGCGTATCCAACTATTTGCACCTGCTTGTGTAATGGGAGGCGCAGCACACCATCATATAAGATATTCAACAGGACTGAGCCTTGTAGAACTCCGCCCGTCACCACATAGCGTTGTGGACCATCGTCTGTGTCGTATTGTAGAACCCTGACAGATAGTTGGAGATGATTTTCAGCAAATAGGGTGGTGTTTTCTTTAATTGAAGCGGAATTATTTAGTTCCTTTTATAGCTTTACTTGCGACGTCAGTAAGTTTTTTAATTGCGTCAACTGTTGACTTGTGTATGCGAAATCCATATTGGTTATCGGCCTGTCCCGGTTGCTCTTTTTCGAGATGTTACTCCAGGCGTACGTTTATTATTCGCTCCAGTATTTTCCCCACCATGCCTAGCATGCACAGTGGTCGGTACGAGTTTGGTTCTTCATGTGATTTGTTTGGTTTTTGTATTAGAACCAAACGTTGCATTTTCCAAAAATTTGGAAACAGCAGAAAACTTACGCAGAAAAACCGAAATCAATAGTACCAATGAATGCAATCAGAGTTGCATGTGCCTTCCGCACTGTATCACATCGGGCGGCTGGAGTCATATAAGCCTCATGCCACTAGACATAATGGCCATGGAACTTAAGCGAGTATTCGACAAAACGAAAAGCACTGACACCCGCTTAACGAATGAAGAGAGGATGCGGGAAAGAAAAAGAAGCCTAAACGAATGACAGAAACGATGGGACGAAGCAACTAAGAACAGGCTTATTAGCATACAACCATGTACAGAACGGAAAGACGGGGAAACTGATTTTTACCTTACGCAGTTTTTACCAAATCATGGATGTTATAAAGAATACATATTTTCTTCTTCTCCCTAATTGGCGTTGACACTGCTTACGCGATTATAGCCGAGTCAAAAACGTCGCGCGCCAGTCGTTTTTCTTTTCGCTGCGTGGCACCAGTTGGATATCCCAAGCGAAGCCAGGTCTTTCTCCACTTGGTTCTTCCAACAGAGTGGAGGTCTTCCTCTTCTTCTGCTTCCCCCGGCGGGTACTGCGTCGAATACTTTCAGAGCTGGAGTGTTTTCATCCATCTGGGCAACATGACTTAGCCAGCGTAGCCGCTGCCTTTTAATTCGCTGAACTATGTCAATGTCGTCGTACATCTCGTGGGCTGGCTTTGCTTCCTTGTCCAGCCTGGAGAAAGCAGAACTAACGACGCGGGTGTTGAGGCCGATGATATCAATATCATCGGCATACGCCAGCAGCTGTACACTCTTATAAAAATTGTACCTGCTCGATTAAGTTCTGCAGCTCTAACCATTTTCTTCAGCAGCAGATTGAAGAAGTCACACGATAGGGAGTCGCCTTATCTGAAACCTCGTTTGGTATCGAACGGCTCAGAGAGGCCTTTGCCGATCCTGACGGAGCTTTTGGTGCTGCTCAACGTCAGTTTACACAGCCATTTTAGTTTTGCGAGGATACCAAATTCAGACGTCGCGGCATAAAGGCAGCTCCTTTTTGTGCTGGCGAAAGCAGCTTTGAAATCGACGAAGAGGTGGTGTGTGTCGATTCTCCTTTCACGGGTCTTTTCCAAGATTTGGCGCATGGTGAAAATCTGGTCGGTTGTTGATTTGCCAGGTCTAAGGCCACACTGATAAGGTAACGAGATCACTTTTGGGGGTTCTACAAGAGTATGCTCCGGTCTTGAAACCTTCTGTAAGCCGCCGCATTTTTTCGTAGAATTTTCGAGCATTACCCCTGTCGGCCAGCTTATAAATACATATGTATATATATACGGACATACGGCATTACATTAGTATTGTCCGACCATTTCTGTAATTTTATCGTAATTTTGAACGGTTTGCGGATTTATTGCTTTATTTGAATTGGTTTTCATTTATGTACGGTCGAATTGTTTACCATATATTATCTGCGGTTCGTAGAAAGCATAATTTAACAAGCAATCTGGTTAGTATTTCGCCTTGAACCCGCAACTAACCGGGTGAGACCGTCTGAGGCATAATGGAGTGGCCAAGCCGCGACTTGGTAGGTGGGAGACATTCATAGTTAATAAGTACACAAGCTTATACGCATTTTCTGATGTTTTCCATCTAAACCTCTTATGCAGGTCCTTTAAATAGTCTTCATTCCATCTGCGGCTGAAATTATGATGGAGAATTTACATTCTCTCGCATCGTTTAATAAGGAGAGCGACTCCACACATGGCTAAGGTGTGGCCAGAAAGGGTGCTCCTTTGGGAAAGTGCCCTGGGGTTAGGGATGTGAGGTTTGAGGGATCTTGCGAGAGTGTTGTTCGTCGCCGTGAATTTAGTACGGCTTGAATGTGAATTAATAATATGGTAAATTCTTCGTTATTAAATTTTTAGTTTTCAGCTACTTTTTTAAACGGGATTTGAAGTTTTTCACAGCTGATACCCATAAACCACCCATATGAGGAGCTCTTGGGGGGATAAATTTTCAATCAATACCTTGGGAAGCATACTTTTGTACGATATCAGGGGAAACTTGTTTAATAAAATCCACAATAATGAGTTTTGACGGAAAACCGCGTCGCCCAACGAGGCAAGCAAATGACGCGAGGAAAGTCGGTGAAAACGCTGCCATAATCTGCGTCTCCATCTTCTGTTTATGCATAATGCAGATCCGGCACATGAAAATGCACTTTTTTATTTGAGGCTTAAGTCGGGGAATATAGAACTCTTAGAGGATTATATGTTGCATTAAGCGATATTTAGCGTGCAACATTAGTATGTGTATATACTTGAGGAGTAATGTGGCAAGTCGAGACTTCTCTGGTATTATTAGAGGATGGCAATGGTTATACGTCAGGCTTGAGTTGGCAAGCCGACCATTAGTACGAAGCAAATCTTTCGTATCCAGAAATGGATTTAGTACTAAGAGTGAGATATTTTTGTCAATCGGCTTTGATTTTCTTAGTAGTGATGTCCCGCAGCTGAAGTGGAGCGATTTGCTTTTTCTAGGCCTTGGTGCGTCAATGTATCGCCTTGGGAGTACAGCGTGGGTTCTCTCTTGACTTTAATTCTGAGTCGCTTTATGAAAATGAACATGTAAGCGATTACCCTGAGTGCTCAGGGATATGATGAAAATCGTTCAAGGATATGAGTATCATCCGATGTTGTGTGAAAATAGTCGATTCTTCGACTTTCTGGGACAATTATATTGCGCATGGGCGATCGTATCCAAGAGTTGGGAGTGTAGTGGTGGCAGGTGGGCTAATCCCACGTCAAGGATTTGAGACGTTCGATTGGATATATACGTCTTATCCGCATATGAAGGTTTTTTTAGCCAGGCTAATACAATTTCGGAATCAGACCAGAGATATAATTTATACTTTGCCTTTTGTCAGATTGTGTGTGCACATAGTTGGTGGCACAATATGCCTTTTCAGAGGCGTCACAAAAGCTATGTAGTGTTCTGGGACGTAATTTATCCATCGTGGGATTTGTATCTGTGCAATATCATTAAGATTTTCCGCGACCAGGGGCCACTTTTCTAAACGAAATGGTTTCACTTGTTCGTCAGTCCCGTCTAGCCACAATGTGCCAAATTTTATTTGAGTTTTTCACTACTCTTCCGTCCATTCCTTTAATTTTAAAATTGGTTAGTTTTATTGGCAGTTGTAGCCTTCTTTGTGCCCTAGACGCTATAAATGATCGTTGAGATCCTTGGTCTATTAAGGCCTTAAGTTTAAACAATTCTTCTCAGTGCTCGATTTAGTAATAACACCCTGCTTTGGTTTCCGCTGTGTGGCGTCTGAGTTTTTAATGTCTTTGAGTAGAATGGTTCTTCTTGGCAATTTTCGTAATTTCGAAAGTCAGGATTTATTGTTAGAAACTATCCCGCAGCTCTTCTTAACATAAGAGTTATTTTTGAATGGAGTTGGAAAATTTGTAATACATATAAAGTATTGTGTTCTGTAGTTTATTGCAATAGACGCAATGAAATTTGCATTCGCAATCTTTGAGCGTATGCGCATGTGACAAACAGTTGGTACAAAGTCTTTTCGTGCTTACGAAATAGTTTCTTTCATTAATTTTTAATTTTTAAAACTTCTCACAAGATTTCAGGTTGTGCCCCCCTTTACACAATTCGCATGACTTTTGTTTATATTTCTCGGATTTCAACGATTGGTTCTTAAAGAAGCTTCTACTTAAATCATTGTTGCTACTAGCTTGGGGTCTATTTAAGCTTCTGTTGAAGTCGTTTTGAACGTTTTTCGTTCCGGCTAGCTTTTTATCTACCCTTTCTGCAATTTCATATAGGGTTGTAAGAAAATCTTTCATTTGCAGCCACTTTGTGCATTTTCTGCGCCATGAGAGCGTTTGCTCCCACAAAAGTAACGATTTTTTTGGTAATGCATATGTGTATATATTTTCCAGAATGGGGTTGTTTGGTTTTTGTATTAGAACCAAACGTTGCATTTTCCAAATTTTTGGAAATAAGCCCTCTCATAGACACTTCGCGAACAGACATGTGAACGGGTCAGTGTTGCGTTTAACAGCTATCTTCAGGGCCTTGTCAGGAATGCCGTCCAGCCATGATGCCTTGTTATTGGCGAACCTTTCTGCTGCCTCTACAACCTCTTTGTCAGTGACTGGTGTAGGTATTTTTCCAGTTTCTTCTGCGTGTTATTCTTCTGACGGTTCGCGGGAAAGGGAGTTCTACTACAGTCTCTAGTAGTTTGGAACAGGTTGGAGCTTGCTCTTTGTGTCCTCGGACTTTTGTCATCACTATCCTGTAAGCATCACCCCATGAATTTTCGTCAAGTTTATCGCCCAGTTCTTTGAAGCAGCAGGCCTTTCTCATTCTTATAGTTTTTTGAGGTCATTTTGCTTCCTCTTAAAGCATTCCTGTAGCACTGCGTAATTCGTCGTTTGTCGCCTTCTTTGGCACAGACGCCTTGCTTTGTGACAATTGCTTCGTAGGGCTTCAGTTTCGTCATTCTACCAGTATGCAATTCTGTGCGTGGCTTGCCTTTTTCTGCACATGCCTTGCTGATGTGTCGTATTAAGTGTTCCGCCTGCTGTTCCGTTTCTGCAGCAGTATTGTTCGGGTTGCTATCCAATATCAACTTGAATACCTCTTCATGAAGAGTGTCGACTTTCCAGCCTCTGGTTTGGGCTTATTTTGATGGATAGAATCCTAGTAACGGCATGGGGTTGTCTATTTCCAACAAGATGGCCAGGTGGTCACTGTACGTGTATAGGTCGCTTACCTGTCAGGTAATCTTACGCACCAGGGAGCTACTGACAAAAGTTATTTTAATTACGAAACCGCGTCTATTCTTTTTTGATGGTGTTCTTGTTGCCAGTATTTAACAGTACAATGTCAAGCGTTGAGAACGCCTTTAGGAGCGCATCTCCTCTCCTATTTGTTTGGGTGCTGCCCCATTCTATTGCCCACTCATTGAAGTCCCCTGCCACAATGTTCATTGTTATATTTGTAATGTCTCGTACCAGATTATATAGAATTGTTTCGTATTCGTTTTGTTGGACTCTTTGGTGGGATGTAGCTGTAAAAGTTTATGCCAGAGATTGCTGCGCGTGTGTAGCAGGCTTGTCCATATAATGGCTTGCTTTGGGATAACTTGTTCCCGCAGGCCCACACGGCTGCTTCGTTTGTTTGACCGGAGCTCCAGTTTTCAGTACCAAGATTTTTGTACTGCTCGTTTAATATTGCTATTTCCACTTTTTACTCAAACACCGTTTGTGTAAGTGACTTTTGCGCTGCTTCGCAGTGGTTGAGGTTAAGTTGCAAGATTCTCATGTTTTCGCTTTTTTCACGTTTCTAGGTACAGATGACATTTTTTGCTACCAATTTGGTGGTCTGTGCTCTCTTGACACTTTTTTATCGCATGTCTTCGCACTGGCTTCTGTCAACAAACCAATCCACCAATGTAGAGTTGGCAAGATAGACCAAAGAGGGAAAAATAGAAAAGCCCTCCATAGGCGTTACAAAAAAAAAGAAAATGGTTGTACCGAGATAAAACGGAAAAAAGAGGAGGACATATAAGCATCCACGCCGACTAGATGCCATCGTTATTGCGCGAACAAAAAGATGCCATCAAGAAGCTGGGTGAAAATGTAACCAGAATTGGAAAGAGGCTCTACATGCGAAAAAAAGCAGAGGCGACTTTACAATCGAGATAAATAAAGTGCTTGATGAGTGGCCTCTCTGTTCTCCAGGCGAGATTCTGCGACGCGTGTAGAAAAAATGGTACACTGCACAGCCGACCAAATTGGCTGCAAAACATGTTCTATGTAAAAAAAGGTCAAGACATGAGTTAACCTCAATCACTGCGAAGAAGGGCATGAGTTACTTACGCAAACGGTGTTTGAGCAAAAAGTTGACCTAGCGATTATAAATGAGCACAACATAAATCTTGGTACTGAAAACTTTAGCTCCGATCAAACGTAAAAAGCGAACCCATATGGTCGTAGAAACAAAGCATTTTAAAACAAGCTGCTAACAGGGCATGTCTACTACACACGTGCAGCAATCTGTGGCATAAAGTTTTGCAGCTGCTACATGCCACCGAGCGTCCCACAGAATGAACATGAAATAATCCCAGATAATCTAGTACGAGAGATTGCAAATACAACAATGAACTTTGTGGCAGGGCACTTTAGAGTGCGAGCAATATAATGGGCAACACCCATACAAATAGGGTAGAGGATGACCACCTGAAAACTTTTTCAACGCTAAACTTTGTTCTGTTAAATACTGGTAACAAGAACCAGGCATCAGGGCTGGACGGTATTCCTAACAAGGCCCTAAGAATCGCGATTAAACACAACACTGATCCGTTCATAAAACTGTTCGCAAAGTACCTATGAGAGGGCATATTTTCAAGTTATTATTATATTTGGAAGTTGTAACGTTTAGTTCTATTACTGAAATCAAACAAACAGTCTGGAGAACCAAACTTGTACCTACCATTGTGCATGCTAAATACGGTGAGAAAAATAATTACCCATTCCCAATATAGATTCCGCAAACACTGGCCAACAATTGACGTAATTAAAAAAAATACTGATGTCGCAAGTAAAGCAATAGAAGGATGCGGATGACACCGCAGTGACTGTGGTCAGGAAATTTATCAAATAGAGCGTCTGTAACAACATGCGGCGATAAAAATTAGAGAATGGCTTATGGCTACCAGACATACTGGCCATGGAAATTAAACGAGTACCCCATAAAAGGAAAAGCACTTGCAACGAAAGTAGAGAGTAAACAGAAACACAAGGAGGGGTTTAAAAGAATGGCAGAAACGATGGGGAGAAACGATGACGACAGAGAACGGAAACATGGACAAACTGTTATAGAGAATATGTACACAAGTTTGAACATGATGGCAAAACAAATTGCTTCTTTTGCAGCAGCAGCGCAGGAAACGCAAAATATGAAAAAGAGAAGTTTGAAGTAGAGAATGTGATCAACGAGTTTTAGCTATGCAGGAATAAATGATGAAAATGGAATTTGGGCGAAAAGACGTGACTGAAGAGCCGAATGGCTAAGCTTGACCCCACCATGAATGCTTAACGGAAGGTGGTCATTCGAGCTCTAAGTAGGTTGGGAGTTGATAACAAATGAAGCATATAAGTTTCAGTTTTCCTCAAACGGCACGCTTATGAGACCAGTCTACAAGGAGAAATCTCTACCTACCTCTCTGGATCACGGTTTTCAGGGATCTTCTCTAAAAGCTTTAGGAAGCTGGTTGACTATGCACGCGACGTAGCTTTAAAGATTGAGAGAAAACTTTTCAATTGGGGAGTTAAGAGTACCTCAGCATTGTAAACAACGAAGCTGATGAAAGATTCCTTGCCATTAGCCTTCAAAACTAAACTAGTTTTACTAGAAACGTATTTCGGACTTGCGGACAAAATTAATTATCTGGGGCTCAGCCTAGATAGGAAGCTCACGTGGAACCCAATGACGGGTAGAATATTGAAAAAAAAAAATCGGGCCTTTCACCGCAGGTAGTTCTTTCGCTTTAGGAAACCATAATAAAACTAAATTCTATGAAATTCTAATTGCTGAAAGGCAGTGATCTACGCATGACAACAATGCCTTTGCACTCGTAGTACCCATGAACATAGCTATAAGGTGTATGGAAACGTCTCCAATGAAAAGGAAACAACTGCTTCGGATGACAAACCCCCTTTTACTGAAGAACACGTCAAAAGCTTTCAGGGTTACGATTTAAGAGAATGCACCTGGAATGTCCGGTCCCCTAGTTGGGAAGGTGCCGCTGCTCAGCTGATTGATTTCCTCGCAAAAGTAAAGGCGGATATCATATACTACAGTGGTCATTTAAAGGAAGGGTGAAAGACTCCGTGGCCGAACCCTGACATTCAGCCCGTTGGATGAACGTCTAACCACAATCTGCATCAGTGTGAAGTTCCTCGAGATACCGCTGCTGATTTGCGCTGACGCCTCGATGGAAGAGAAAGACGATGTGACCAAAAAAGTCTTCCATGAATTCATGATGAAACATCCACAAATGGGTTGAGTCTGATCGACTTCGCCGGAGCCTGAAATATGGTTATCTGTAGTAATAAATCCAGCATATGAAAATTCATAAAGCTATGTGGTTGTTTTCGGATCGAAAAGCCACCACCCAGATCAATTACTTGTGATAGACACGTCTCCCGTGTTTTAAGTGTGCGTACGTCCTGAGGTATTAACATCGATTAAGCATCATTATCTTGTTGCAGCCAAGATATACTACCGCCTCAGTGCAGTAAAAAACGGGCGTCAAGAAACACAAGGAAGGTTCATCATAGGGAAGCTCCAGTTACAACCGAAAGCCGAAAGATTTTTTAATGAATGGCAGTGAAAGCTTGACACCTGGAGATAGTAAACCCGATTCCCTAATCGAAGACGATGGAGTAGACGTTCAATTGCCCGACCAAGAAGAAGTTCGAATAACAACTACGCGTCTGAAGAACAACAAAGCGGCGTGGCAAAATACGGCGAAGAAGAACTGATAAGGAGCATGCATCAGCTTCTTTGTAGAATATGGTTGGACAAAAGTAGATTGGAATTTAAATGTGCTCTGCCCAAAAAGTGAGACCCCACAGTCCGCCACTATATTGCATATAACGTTCTATTAATCGTACTATGTGAAAGATTAAAGTCCACCGTCAACAAACTGATTGGAACTTATTAATGTGGCTTTAGACTAGGAAAATCAGCAACTGACCAACAACTGCGTCGTTAATTCTGTTTTCTCCAGAGTGGATAAGGAAGCAAAGCAAATCGGTCTGGTAGTGAACGAGGGCAATTCGAAATATATCCTGTGAGCAAATAAAAAGTCATCGCATTCTGCCCTTAAGCAGCATTTTCACCGTTTTCTTCATCAATATGTCAACCTCTTACCTACACCTCAAGTATTCACAAGCTTTAAGAAATGTCCTCTCGCCCGCTGTAGTTCAGATCGCGAGCAAGATTCGACCATAAGAAGGAGGTCGTCCGCATACGCTCAACACTCCAAATATATGGACGACAGATGGAACCCTGCGGGTTGCTACGAACAACTCCAATCTCCACACTCCCATTCATACCGACAAGAGGCCCCCTTTCCGGACAGCCAAGCTCCTCCTATGCGAAGGACATATTTGCTGACAATCTCCCTAACGACATTCTGGATATAAAGTCATGCATCCTCTATACTGCGTCCTTTCCTGAACCCTTACTGCCTATCCGACCACGCACCCCGCGTTAGCTTCTGAAGCCATTCCACCATGACTCTTTCCAACTCTTTTGTAAGTGCTGTTGTGCAAATGGGGAGCGATTTTCCAAGTAATGGAAGGAGACTGATGCCCAACAATAAGAGAGGGTACATCCTCGTTCCTGCAATCCTGGCAGATCCTATGGACCTGACCCCAGGGGTCGTTCCTCCTCTCCCTAAGGTTTTTAATTCTCACTATCATTAAACAATTTCAGCAAAAAGTGGGTGGTGCCGCGCCACCAATTTTTACACCAGCTGCTATAAATCCTTCTCATACCATCTCTGAGGTAAAATTTAATGTCTCTCTCTGGCGTAATTAGTTATGAATTTATTGGGCTTTTAGTACATAGTTGTTATATGGGGAGTGAGCGGGATTATCTTCCGATTTCATCCATTTTCACGCTGTCGGTAGGTCGGTAGATAGGTAGGAGTGCAGCCCTGCTATCTATCGGGCTCAATTAGCACTTGATGTGTTATTTTGATACACTCTTCGTAGAACCTTCGATATCTGCTATCTCGTTTCACCTTCTGTCTTAAACCATTTTGAGGCTTCGATGAAACTACTTATGTCTGATATGCTTTTAGTAGATATTCATTCAAGGTTTGGTGCTAGCTGGATTCCAAGTGTTCTGTGTCGGACTGGGCATTCGCAGAGAAAGTGGAAAATTGTTTCCTTGTTCCCTGCTATTTCGCAGCCTCAGTAGATGTTGTTCTAGGGCAAACCCATTTTGGCCGCATGTTCCCCAAATGGCCAGTACCCTTTTGTTGTAGCTGTTACTCTGTAGATACTGCTCCTTGACTTATTTCATAAGTCGTTGGTACATTTCATATGTTGGCCATAATTGTTTTGTTATTATGCATTTTATAATATTTTCCATCTGTTCATTGATATCTCTTTTGATCGATCCTAGCGGGCTTGGTATTAGCTCCGCCTCGGATTCGTTCAGGAAATCTCCTGCTTTTGCCAAATCGGCTACATTTAAAATATAAGGCTACAAAGCTACACTGCTTCCTAAATGGCTACTATTTCTTAAAATTTTCAAATTGACTTAATTTTTTTTTATTCTTTGTTAAATTATCACATTATACTACTACAAAATATCACAATTACATTGTGATCATACCTTAATGGCATTGTATATACATATATGCATGGTACGTGTAAATGTACCATGGGAGGATGGAGTCATGTGTAGAAGTTCACGTAAGTGAGGAAAGTTCTCTGATCGCCATTCACTTGGGAGTGGCCAGAAACGATTCTCTTACATATGTATGACTCAAGCAGCTCACGACTTCCGGTCTTTGACCAAGCATCCTCTGGGCAGCCCAAGAACATCCGTTTGAAGGCGAGCTAAAGTGAGAAGGCGAAATATCCCCTACTTAGGGTTGTGCTCTGGGTTTGGGACCCGCCACGTAAAAAAACACCCCCAATGAAAACCAACAATCAGCCTCGGATGAGAGACCCCCCTTTTGATGACTACCATGGCAAGCGAAATAAGGACTACGAATTGAGGGCATGGATCTGGAATGTCCGGTCCTTTAATTGGGAAGGTGCCGCTGCCCAGCTGGTTGATGTCCTCGTGAAAATAAAGGCTGACATCACCGCCGTCCAAGAAATGCGATGGACGGGACAAGGACAAAGACAAGTAGGTCCTTGTGTCATTTACTACAGTGGCCATATAAAGGAGCGCAAGTTTGGTATTGGATTCGTGGTGGGAGAGAGACTCCGTCGCCGAGTACTATCATTCACTCCGGATAATGAACGTCTAGCCACAATCCTCATCAACATTCAACATATCGCTGATTTGCGCCCACGCCCCGACGGAGGAGAAAGACGATGTGACCAAAGATGCCTGTTATGGGTGCTTGGAGCGCACTTATGAGAGATGCCCCCGCCACGATGTCAAAATCGTGCTTGGCGACTTCAACGCGTGGTTGGGCAAAGAAGGTATCTTTGGCACTACGGTCGGTAAATTCAGCCTCCACGAGGAAACATACCCAAATGGGTTGAGGCTGATCGACTTCGCCGGGGCCCGAAATATGGTTATCTGTAGTACTAGATTCCAGCATAAGAAGATACATCAAGCTACCTGGCTGTCTCCGGATCAAAAAATTACCAACCAGATCGATCATGTTGTGATAGACGGAAGACACGTCTCCAGTGTTTTAGATGTGCGTGCGCTCTGAGGTCCTAACATCGACTTGGACCACTATATTGTTGCAGCCAAAATTCGCACCCGCCTCTGTGCAGCAAAAAACGCACGCCAACAAACACAAGGAAGGTTCGACGTCGAGAAGCTGCAATCACAACATACAGCCGAACGTTTTTCTACTCGGCTTGCACTCCTGCTCTCTGAGAGCACTCGTCAACAACTCGGTATAAGGGAATTGTGGGACGGCATTTCAAACTCCTTACGTACAGCTGCAACCGAAACCATTGGTTTTCTGAAAATGCAACAGAACAGCTGGTACGACGAGGAGTGCCGTGTCGCAGCGGAGAGAAAACAGGCTGCCTACCTCGCAACGTTACGATCGACCACAACACGTGCGGGATGGGATAGATACCGAGAGTTGAAGAGGGAAGCGAGACGCATTTTTAGACAGAAAAAGAAAGAGGCCGAAATGCGTGAGTATGAAGAGCTTGATAAGCTGGCCGACAGGGATAATGCTCGAAAATTCTATGAAAAGATGACGAAACCTCGGATATCTCAATTATTTTTTTTTGTCTGGTAATGGTCGTGAGATACGTTGTGAACTTTATTGCAAAGGACCGATTTTTAGCACTTATTGAGCTACCAAAGTTTGATTCAGCTTCAGTATTTGGAGCTGTAAAAAAGTTTGTGTTAGACAACAATATTCCGCTAAAAAATATTGTAGGTATGGCAACAAATGGTGCAAGTGTCATGGCTGGCCATTTATCTGGCGTAAAAGCGTTACTGGAGTCAGAAACAAGTATTTTTTATTTGAAATGTACTTGCCATTCTTTGCATTTGTGTGTGAGTTATGCCACTAAGAAAATACCCGAAGATGTCCATTGGTTATGTCGAAATATATATAGCTTCCTTTCACATAGCCCTAAACGAGTTCATGACTTTAAGGAATTTCAGGAGTATTCCTCCGTGAAACAACATAAAATATTACGTATTTGTCAAATACGATGGCTGTCTTTAGAGGGAGTTGTTTCCCGAATAAATGAGCAGTGGGACGCCTTAAAATTTTTTTTTATATATGCAAAATTAGAAGTCAATGCAATTCGATCAAACCAATTGGCTGAAAAAATGGAAGATAATCAAACAAAATCCTATTTCCTATTTCTTTCGCATGCGTTGCCTTTGATTAACAATTTGAACAAAGAGTTTCAGTCAGAAAAAAGTCGTCTTCCATATCTCTATTCGAGTATGAAATCATATTTCTTGTTAATCTATATAAATAAAAATGAATCGTCAAAATGTATGTACGCTCATAACTTTCATACGACTGAACCAAATTTGATAATTCTTTTTTTAAATTGTTTGTTGGGGTTCAGGGATGGTTTCTGTGGAAAAAAATCGAATAATTGCCGGAAACCCCCTAAAAACAGTCCTTTTCTTTTTCTCATACAAACGAATGAATGTTTGTTCGTTAGTAACGCTAAGAGAACGGCTGAACCAATATTGATGAAATTTTAAGAGGTTGTTCGTTGTGGATCAAGGAATTTTTAGAAATAAAAAACCTGTATGCTCTTCGTGAGGAAAAGTCGGAAAATTGGAAAATTCTTAAAAGTAATTTTTGGGTTTGTTTTTCAATTATTTGAATCGTTCAAATTTGTCGTTTGCTTCAAAAATGTTTGAAAATTATTCAATGAAAACATTATGTGTGTTGCACACAAAGTGATCAATTACAGATTGAAATTTGCTACGATGCCACGAAGAGGTCGCCCTAATATCGGTCAGTGTTTTGGCATCAACATACATTAGCAGCCCAAGGCACATGCGGTATTATGGTTTGCGGTCAATCAGCAAGCGATCGTCCCGATGTCACAACAAGACTTTTCAAGCAACAGCTTCGATGGACTTTATCTTGAAGCAACGTATATATGGCGCTGTTAGATGCTAGATGTACTCTGTTGAGTGGCAAAAGAGAGGTTTGCTGCACGCACACATTCTTCTTTGGATGGTGCATGGTGGTTACACCAGATCAAATTGATGAAATCATTCAGTCACGCGGAAATTCCTGATGCAGAGAAAGGTGCAGTATTATACGAAGTGATGAAAACCAATATGGTTCATGGACCTTGGGGACACCACAATCCCAAATCGGCGTCGCTCACCAGATAACAAAACATTCAGCATTCAACTTAGAAGAGTGAATATCGAAGTTGACAACACATGGATCGTACTATATTCACCATTATTGTCTAATTCATATTCAAAACTCATATCAGTGTTTAGTATTGCAGTTTGGTGTAATCGATAAAATATGTTTGAAAGTACGTGACCATAGGAAGTAATATGGGGGTTATTGGACTTGAACGATACGGTTGATACATAAACTGCAATAAAGCGTTTTGTAGGACATTTACTTCTGCAATTCATGAACGTTTTCCGGATGTTGTGCGTCTCACAGTTAATTTGGAGAAGGCCAAAGTGTGTACTTCAACCATACAGAGAATACAGTACAGCCAGTGGAAACATCGCCAGCAACAAAATTAACATTTACGAGTTTTTGCTCAACTATCGTCAGAGATCCGTTTGCGAGGACATTTGGAAATACCTTGATATTATACATGAAATGCATCGTTGAACCAGTAGACGGACACCCAGCTGTGTTATCAACTAATGCATTGGGACGAATTTACACAATCCACCCGCAAAACGACGATTGTTTCTACCCTCGGTTGCTATTGATAAATGTTCGCGGTTCAACTTCATTTAAATCATTACGTACTTTGAATGGTACGGTGTGTGCAACTTTTTGAGAAGCAAGCCAGCAATTACAATTGCTGGAAAATGATAATCACTGGAATGCAAATGAAGTTCACACACTTTTCGCGATAATCATTTCGACATATCAGCCTTCAAATCCGCTTCTATTATGCGATACGAACAAAAATGAAATTGCCGAAGACATTTTACATCGTCTTCGCTATAAATTGGAAATGGATCAATTCCGGTTAATACTGCCGGTGGTTTGACATCAATTCCATCTGCCGTTTATCAATTCACGAAATATGAACTCATCACGAATGTTCGGACATTGGCCAAATTATCGTAACGATTCCTTAAGTGTACGAGCAATGTTAGCTGCCAAAAATACCGATATTGTTGACTTAAACTGGAAGGTTGAAAGTCAAATTCCGAGAGACTTGCGCTCATACAAATCGATCGATCGTCTTGACAATTAAGACGACGCCGTGAATTATCCAGTGGTATGCCACCGCATCATTTGTGTCTCAAATTAGGATCCGTCGTTATTATGTTTCGCAATCTTCATGCGCCGAAATTGTGTAATGGAACCCGACTGATTGTGACGCACCTATCCAATAAAAGGGGGAGAATGCTTGATTCTACGAGTTCCTTTGAGTTCGAACGATTTCCCATTTCAGTTCAAACGTATTCTGTCTCCAGAGAAAATTGCATTTGATATGGCAATCAATAGGACCTAAAGATAGTCGCATAGTGTGAGGCATAAGTTTGGATATGATATGTTTTTCACACGGCCGTGGCGTGCTCACGAGTTGGAAAACTATCTTTTCTGTACACCGGAACAGAAACCAAAAAATGTTGTTTATAAAGCTGCGTTACCATGAAAAAACACTGAAATGATAAATTTAACTTTCTTTTCATTACAAAACACATAATTTCACGCAGGACAACGGCTGCGGGGTCAGCAAGTTTGAAATAATTTTATTGCAAAGAACAAAGAACTTCACGTCAATATTAACTATAAAAGCACTCGTAATCATATTGAACTACCAAAAATATTTATTGGTACAAAAGCAGAAGTTCTATTTAAAAAAAGTCAACTGCTGATGAAATAAATGAAGTGAAAGGTAACATCCTGACATTTTACATAGAGCTTTTAGATCAAATAAAATTAAGATTTGACTTCTCCAGGAAGGATTTAGAACTTTTAAAATTAATAACACCTGAGGACGTGATGTCAGCAAATAACAATAATATTTTACATTTAGTTTTGGAATATGCAGACTTATTTGAATGTGTCTGTGATAAAATCATTACGCAATGGACTTTATTTAAATTAAGTAATCACAATTTAAATAGTAAGTTGGATATAGACTTATTTTGGGAGAAAGTCGCTTCCATGAAAGATGGACTGGACGACTTCAAATTTCCAGATCGAAGTGGCTTTGTATTTAATTTATTGTCATTGCCTCACAGTTCTGCAGAGGCAGAGAGAAAATTCTCTTCTCTTAAATTAATTAAAACCAGCATAAGAAATAAGTTGGAAGTAAGTACTTTACATGCGATAATGACCTGTAAATAACTAACGAATAGAAATATTGTTTGGTCAGGAAAAAAAGATTTTCATTATTTTTATAACTTTGTCAATTAAACACAAGAATTGTTTTTTTTTTTTTTAATATTTTTATAATAACAATGATATTTAATTATATGTATAATATTAACACCAAATGTGTTCCTTTAAGTTTAATACAAAAATTTAAATACATAAAAAACAATATTAACACAAAGTGGTTATTTTTTTGAGGTAAATAAAATTAAATGAATAAAGAAATTCTATAAAATAACTGTCTTTTACAATTTTTAGGTGTAAAAAATGTATGGCTACATTAAGTTTCGGTTTGCTACACTTTTGTATACCGAAAATATTTTGTCAGTGGCAAGTCAGTGTTGCCACAACAAACAATAACAACCCAAATACATAGTTAGTAGCTAGTAAACAACCAGCATCTCAATAGTATGAGCAGCGATAAGCGTAGCCTATATAAGCAACTGGAACAATTGCCTCGAGATCACTTTATCACCATCGACTGCCGAGTAACAAGTTACCACTTGTAACACTTGTATAGTTTAAGAGTAATATATTCAATATTGAAGTACATGTGAATACGGTGAAATATTATACAAATAAAGAATCATTCAGAACCAATCTCATTGGCTGACTTAAAATTATATATTTATTTTATTCCTAGCGAGTAAATAAATTTAACTTGCGCCCAACGTGGGGCAGCAACAAAAAAGGATCATCAATAATATCCTTTGTCAGACTGCCTGAAAGGGAAGAACCTAGTCCCTGGAAACAAATAAAGGATTCATTTAAACCATCCAAGAAGTTTACCAGTGCATCATCCCACATAACGTCAATCAAAAGGGATTCACATAAAAATCCTAATACGACAACAAATTGAAAGTAAAGGATCAATATATCATCCTTGGCAAACAACACGCTTTCATAGAGAGAATACCATATCAAGAAGCGCTCCAAGAATACATCTGGAGACCGATCTTTAGTAAAATAAATCAACAAATAAGTCAGCAAGATGACAGAACAAGCAAATTTAATTTAATTAACCAACGCAGTCGCCGATATGCAACGACAGTTATTCGAACTACAATTAGGGAGAAGTGCAACGATTCCACAACGAACAGAACAAATATGTTCTTACACCAGAACAAAACAAGTGGATCTGAATATGTTTAAATCAATAACACAATTTAATGGTGATTAAAACGATAATCAGCAACAATCACCATGAAATCCGCATCCTCGACAGAATTATCAAAATCCATTTAAGAAAGTAGCAGGAGCATTGGGATATGTGAACGAGATAATACAAGTCATGCTAATATACAACCGAAGAATCAACGAATCAACCAAATTACACATCATCAACAATTAAATACAGAATATGAACAGGAAAAATCTTTTTTTATTCTAAGGCATGGGTTACCAACGCTTGTAAGGACCACAAAAGAAGGTAACTCGGTGTATATTTCAGTTGATAGTGGTGCAGAAGAAAATTATGTAAATCCAAAATTCCCTCACACAAAAGGATAGAAGTAGAAAGTAAAAAACAAGCCGCTACTTTACACGGTAAATCATTAATTAAATATAAAAAGAAAGAATTTTTAGAACTCGATACCTTACAAAATTTCGATTTCTTGATAGGAATTAAAGCTTTAAAGCAAATGAAAGCAATGATAGATACAGAATGAAATGTATTAATTGTGAAAAAGATTAAATTAACAAGAATAAATTATATGATAGGAGAAGAAATGTTTAAAAAAGAAATAAAGGAATTAATGAAAAGAAATGAGCAGAGTAAAACATTACCCTACGTAACTACAGTAGAGGCAGAAATCAGAACAGAAACAAATAATCCTAATTGGGTCAGACAGTATCCATACCAGAAGCGGATAGAGCATTTGTAGAACCTGAAATAAAAAAAAATGAGATATTAAAATAATTCAGCCAAGCAAAAGCCCGTACAATTCACCCATATGGACATTCCATTCCGGACATCACCATGATGATCCAAAACTTAAGAGAAGCACAATACTTCACGACGTTAGATTTGGAATCAGGATTTCTAAAACTAAAATAAAAAAGAATACAGGGGGAAAACAGCATTTTCAATAAATAATACTAAAGATGAATTTCTACGACTACCATTTGGACTGAAAAACGCACCGTCGATCTTTCAAACATCCGTTGACGACATTCTCAGACCATTCATAAGAGTATGCATACGTGTATATAGATACTAATCAATATATTCAGCTAACCCTGAACAACTTATGAAAGATATCATCAATATAATACACACTTTACACACAGCCAACATGAAAATCTCAGATGAAAAGTCAAAATTTTTTCAAAGACAGACAGAATTTTAGAATTACGGTAGATCCAGCAAAACTAGAAGCTTTAGATGGGTACAAAACCCCTAAAAATTTGAAAGACTTAAGATCTTTCTTGGGAATGACCTAAACTAAAAGAACAAATAGAAGTATCTCATCCAGATTTTGGAAAAGGATTTGATTTGACTACAGATGCAAGCAATCATGCGATTGGAGCTCCATTGTCACAAGGCAATAAACCACGTACATTAACGCGAACTGAACAAAATTACTCAACATACGAAAAAGAAATGTTAGCAATCGTTTGGGCACTGAAGAAACTTAGGAACTATCTGTATGGTCTCACTAGTAATACTACTATTTACACCGATCATCAATCCCTAATTTTTTCAATATCAGAGGACAACCCAAATTCAAAATTAAAACGATGGAAAAATTTTATAGAAGAATACGGAGAAAAAATTAAATATATTAAAAGAGACTTAAATGTAGTAGCCGACGCACTCAGCCGTCAAGTAAACGTAACTACGAGCGACTCAATACACTCGCAGGAACCATCCTCGTCAATCAGAATTACAGATGTCAACGCTCCACTGAACCAATTTAAAACACAAATTGTGATAAAAAATGTGAACAAAATGCAACAATTTTTGCAAACCACGAGAGATTTTATGTTAATTACGTCACTCCGCAAGACTTGATAGATACACTAACGAAAATTATCAAACTTAATATCACGACCGCTTTCACACTACACTAGAAACCTGGTATGAAATTCATGATGTTATAAACTCTTCATTTAATATAGAGAAAAAGGTTTTTTGTCAAAATCTATTACAAGACATTACGAGTGAAGAGGATAGAGAAAATATAATTAAACATACGCATGAAAGAGCACATAGAAACGCAAAAAATAATACATTAAAGATACTAAAAACTTGCTATTGGCCAAATATAAAAAATGATGTAATCTGACTAACTAGAAATTGTAGCATTTGTAAAGAGAACAAATACGAACGCCACCCGACAAAACAAGTTTTTGCAAAAGCACCCATAGCCAAAGGTAAAGGCACACAAATACAAATAGACATATTTGAAATCGATGCAACAATGCATGCATAGATAGATACTCAAAATACGCATATATGAGAAAATTAAACGACAAAAGAGAATTCTAAACAATATAATATTAGAGGAAGTACTCTTACAAATATTCCCATTTTGTAATAAATTAATGACAAATAACGAGACTATATTTAATAGCATAGCAGCAAAAGCTCTGTTCCAACGTCTATATATTGAACCTTCAATGACCGCAGCAAATCATTCAACATCGAGCGCTCAAGTTGAAAGGCTGCATTCAACCATTCTGGAAATTATTAGAATTCGCATTAAACAAAATAAATCTACCACGACTAAAGAACTCAACGCAATCAAGGAATACAATAGAATAATACATTCCGTCACAAAGAGAAAACCTATCGAATTATTTTTGAAAGGAGCAAGACTGAAGGAATAAAAGAACTGATCGAAAATAAGCAGGAGTATATGCTATCATAACACAAAAGGAATATAAAACAGGACAAACCGTTTATGTGAAACAAAACCGATGAAATAAAATAAATCCACGCTATTTGAAGAAAACAGTACAAGAGAATCGTGAGGACACAATTTTAACAACGGAGGGGAAAATCGTACACAAGGACAATGTTAGAAACAATGATGAAGATAACGCTAACATTAAGCAACACCCTTAGCTCGGGAAATAACCGACTTACAGGATCGCAAGTGCGTGTTAACCGAGACTGACTCATCATTTTTGTATCAAGAACATGAGTACCAATTCCATATGACGAATTTAAGCAAAATACTTAAACCATACTATGAGATCGCCGAACACAAAGGAGAGATGCCTAGTAAAGACACAACATAAACAGTATTGTTCAACAGAATAGAAATCCTCAGAAAACAACTATTGAATAATGGACGAGCCAGACGCTCAAGACCATCTCTTGATTTCTTAGGATCGATTTTGAAATTTATCTCAGGAGCTCTAGATCACGACGGTGTGATTGAAATTAACACAATACTCAATGACATAATAGAAAATAATAACAGGCAAAGACAAGTTAATTCCAATTAGTTTATTACCGACCCAATACACTGGCGCGAGTGCTTAAAATGGAAAAAAGTTATTTATTTAACCGGTACAATTTATTTAAAGATATCATTTGTTTACAGAACAATGCTTTGCGAAAATATGTGTATGTAAGTTAGCACCCCATACATTCATAAGTATCATATGATGCATTAATATCATATGATACAAAGTAAAATAATATGACACCACTAAATCGCTGAGAGTGCGACACGTGTAGTGGCAACCTGTGGGAAGCGCAGCGTCAGCGAAGTGCCAACCTGTGGGAAGCGCAGCGTCAGCAAACTTCGTACCCGTCGAAGCGGCAAACATAGGTCTAGAGTTAAGTATAATAAATTGTAAACTTTAGTTCTTTAGTGGAATTGAATAAAGGAGCATAGTTCCCAAATAATATTTTTTTAACAAAAACAATAAAACGTTTTTTAACTAATTGAAAGAAAAAGAAAAAAACTAATTTAAAAGAAAATATTATTATAATGCCAGACACGGCTGAGGAACTAATAGAACAATAAAACCAATTGAGGTTAGATTATGGGCAGTAGAATCATATAACACTCCAATCGATTGGAGTCAAATACGGAAATGCTTAATGTAGCATTATTAGGATAAAAGGGACATAGGTACCCTCGAATACCAGATGACCACTCTGGTCCAACGCTATGACGACATTCCGACCTTCTACCAAAAGGTCTACCAACACCTTTCACTTATATTGGACAAATTTCATGACTCGAGCTAAGCCACTAGTCCATACGGGCTATAACTAACTCATAGAGGGACAAAGCTCTTGACACATTTATCAGCGGACTAAACGGTGATTTATCTCGTCTTCTCAGCATTACAGAACCGACAACCTTGCCAGAAGCATTGCATTTATGCCAAAAACTTGACAACATGACTTACGGAATAAATCATGCGAACAATACACAAAAAACAAATATCCAACCACCACCACAATTTTAATAATTACAATAATAATAGAGTCCTTTATCCCAAATTGGCATATTCCCACTCCCCCAGACGAAACCATTCGGTCGTCAATCAAACCGATATCCTCAACACTCTCCCAACTACACGCAAAATAACCAAGGATTCATGCCGAGGTTCAACAATTACCAGAACAACCCCCATACTACCAGAGAAAATACCTGCTTTAATAACAGACCGAATTTACCACCTAAGCCACCGACCCCAATGGAAGTAGACCAATCAATACGATCAAGGCAAATTAATTATCAGAATAAGCCCAATACATTCCAGCACAATCGGCCACCGAAACGTCCGATTTCCGCACAACTAACTCACCCTCCAAGCAAAATACAAAGAAATTTTTTTACTAACGCAGTAGAATTAGACCCCAACAGGATATACGATGACAATTCCTACGATAGCAATTACGACAATGCTGGAAAAAATGAGCCTGATACTATTAATTTTTTAGATTAGCGCCGTCTTCGCTGCCTTATTACGAATTTAGATCCAATAAGAATTACATCCAATCCACTAAAATTAGGTGAATTGAATAATGTGGCAATCAATATTCCACATCTCTCATTACAACAACAAATCAGTATTAACAATATTTTTGATAAATGTCCAAACCTTTTTTCCGACCCCGATGAAAAACTTACCTACACCCCCCTCGTAAAAGGTGAAATCCGGACAACAACCGAAACTCCCGTTTACTCCAAGCCATACCCGTACCCCATGGCATTAAAATACGAAATCGAAAGACAAATTGAATAACTCTTAGATAACGGAATAATAAGGAGATCGAAATCTCCATATAACTCCCCAATTTGGATATTTAATAAAAAGTCAGATGCCTCTGGCGAAAATAATTTTCGAATGGTCGTAGATTATCGTAAACTAAATTCAGTTACGATTCCCAATAAATACCCTATACCAGAGACTAACGAAGTCCTTGCAAATCTCGGAAACAATAAACTATTTACTGTTATTGACTTAAAAAGTGGGTTCCATCAGATTCCACTTCGCGAGTCAGACATTGAAAAAACAACATTTTCCGTAAACAACGGAAAATATGAATTCCCCCGCTTACCTTTCGGTTTAAAAAATGCTCCAGCCACATTCCAAAGAGCACTAGACGATATCCTTCGTCAACATATAGGAGTAAGATGCTATGTTTACATCGATGATATAATAATATTTGGCAAAAACGAAGAAGAAAATTTTAAAAATATAGAATTAGTATTTCAAACCTTAGAAAATGCTGACATGAAAATCCGATTAGACAAATGTACATTTGCTAAAGAAGAAGTAGAATTTTTAGGATATGTAATCATTTCAAATGGGATAAAAACTAACCCTGAAAAAGTAGAAGCGGTAGCTAAATTTCCAGTTCCACAAACTCTCAAAGAATTGAGATCCTTCCTAGGTATGTCAGGTTATTACCGACGATTTATCCGGGATTACGCAAAAGTAGCTAAACCATTAACAGCACTGTTAAGAGGAGAAGCCGGCCATGTCTCCAAACGGAACTCGAAAAAGATAGAAATAGAATTAGACAACGAGGCTTTAGAAGCATTTAATAAAATAAAAAAATACTTTAATATCCAAGGATATAGTTTTAGCGCATCCAAATTTCGATGAAGATTTCGAGCTAACGACCGACGCCTCAGATTTCGCATTAGGTGCCGTCCTATCGCAAGACGGTAGACCAATTACTTTCATATCGATAACTCTAAGTAAAGCTGAAGAACATATGCCACCAATGAGAAAGAAATGCTTGGTATAATATGGTCACTTAATTCACTTAGAAATTACCTCTACGGTTCGAAAAAAGTTAAAATTATCACCGATCATCAACCTCTTACCTATGCCTTAAGCCATAAGAATACTAGTAGTAAAATGAAGCGATGGAAAGCCATTTTAGAAGAATATAACCACGAACTAACTTACAAACCTGGTAAAACAAATGTAGTTGCAGGCGCCCTTTCAAGGATACCAATGCAAATAAATTCTCTCACACCTACGATTCATAGCGATGAAAGCTCAAGTCATAATCTAATCCCTTGTACAGAAGTTCCAATTAATGTTTTCAAAAACCAAATTTTTTTCAAGATTGACGAAATATCTTCATACCAATTTAAAATAATTTTTCCAACAGTGCATAGACATATAATTACAGAGCCAGAGTACAACGAACAGTTATTGATTTCTTACATGAAACGATACCTTAACCCATCCGTTATAAATGGAATTCATACTGAAGAAAGGAAAATGGGTATGATTCAAAATATCTATCCTATTCATTTTAGTAGCATTAAAAGCCGATACACCCAAAAACTAGTTGAAGATATTAGTGACGAACAAGAGCAACAGAACGTCATATTAAAATAACATTTAAGAGCACATAGGAATGCCACTGAAAATAAAACACAAATTCTCGAAACAAAATACATATTTTCCCGGTATGTTAAATAAAATAAAACGAATAATAGCCAACTGCACCGTTTGTAAAGAAAACAAGTACGAGAGACATCCTAATCAACCGAAAATTACAGAAACTCCATTACCAACATATCCAGGACACACAGTTCATATCCATATATTTTTAACAGAAGGAAAAATAGTAATGACAGCTTTAGACAAATTTACAAAATACGCAGTAACAAAAAACCTGAATAGCAGAGCAATAGAAGACGTCAGGAAACCTTTGAGAGATATTATATTTTTCTTCGGAGTACCAAAATTAAAAGTTATCGACAATGAGCCATCCTTAAATTCAGCCTCTTTAAAATTTATGATGAAACACGAGTTAGGAATAGAAGTTTACACTACTCCTCCATACAAAAGCCAAGCAAACGGACAAGTGGAAAGGTTCCACTCTACATTAATTGAAATAATGCGCTGCATAAAAGAAAACGGTGGACACAGAAATTTTGAAGAACTCTTAGAAAGTACAGTACCCGAGTATAATCACTCAGTCCATTCCACTACATTTAAAAGACCAGTAGACCTATTTTTTCATAGAAATGTTACATTTACCCCTGAAGACATAGAAAGAACTAGACAAAGCAACTAGAAAAATTAGCTGAGAAACAAAGAAAGGATATCGAATACCATAACAAAAATAAGAAGAAAATAAAATCATATCTACCAGGACAAATAATATTCGTTAAGAAAAATAGGAGATTAGGAACTAAGTTAAGTAAACCCTACAGTAAGGAAATAGTTAAGGAAGATAGAAATAGTACCGTGTTAACTGAAAAAGGACAAATAATTCACGAAGGTAGAATACGTAACAGAATATGTACTGACATTTTTTTTTCCAGAATATTACTACCGCTATGCCTGGCGGAAATACAAATCCTCGACTACTCAAACTCCCAATTAATAAAAATAGAAAAGGGAACGGCTAGACTACAAACAGGAACATTTAGGATAATACATGAAATTGACATAGAAAAATATACGGACACACTAGACCACATAGAAGCGACTATTAAAACTGAAAATATCCGCAAAAAACCTAACTACTTCTTCATATCCCACATAATATCACAGATAAAAGCCAACTTAACAATTTAAAAGTAGAGCAAAAAATAAAAAGATCATTAAATTTCCTGGGTGGCGCATGGAAATGGAATGCAGGAAGTCCAGACCATGAAGACTGCGAAATAATTTCAAATAAAATAAGTAATGTCTTACAAAATAACAATAATTAGGTATTAATTAACAAACTTACGAGAGGCAAAATTAGCGAGATAACAAATATTACAAATAATATAATTAAAACCATGCAAAGTGAAAAAAGTTTAGAAATTGAAGCACTTTTACAGTTAAAATACAAATTAGAAATAATTAAGGAAGAAATTTTAAATATTGCATACGCAATACATTGGGCAAAAGCCAACATAATAAATTCTTTTATTTTATCAAATGAAGAAATAAATAGTGTGAAAGATTGTCTATTACCAATGACAATATTCCATATGTAAATTTAGACGAAGCACTTGAATTTTCCGAAGTAAAAATTGCAACTAATGGCAAAATTATAATTCATATTGTTAGCCTCCCAACTGTAGATAACCAAAATTGTAAAACTTTAGACATTAGAGCAGTAAAAAATAACCGGGGAATCAATAAAATCAATTTCAATGCAATTTTAAACTGCGAAAAGGGAATTAATGGAATAGAAAGTTATTGTAAAAAATACAATTCCCTACAAATATGCTTAAGCAATAATGTAATAGATTTAAGTAATGATACTTGTATAAATAATCTTTTAAAAAGTCGTCTGCCAAACAACCAGCATATCCCAACAATAGAGGAATAATATTCCTGAATGAATACAAAGGAGAAATTTCAATAAACAACGCTGTGTGTGTGGGGGGTGTGAACGAGTCGGCGTTTTCGGCCGTTTTATTATCATAACTAAAAATTTGAAAGTTCATTTCGGCAATTCCAGTAAGAATTGCCAAGTACCCGGAAATTTGTTGTCGAAACTTATTGAATATTTTTAAGATTTTCATGAAAATATATTATTGCACTTTAATTTTTACGTCATATTCATTGCGAATTCACTAGCCGGCATTTATGAAAATTTTAACTTCAGTAAAACGCAATAAATAGCTCTATAATTGCGGAAGCAAGCTTAAAAAGACACCTTTTCGTAATTTCGACGAGGACTATTAAAACACTACAATGTTCGAATAACAGTGGTTGAATATATTTTTTGTTTTAAGTTCGAAGAATGAATTTACTATCGATCGTCATTCTTTCAAAAGTCGGTTATCTCCTAATTTACTTTTATATGTGCAATATTTACATTCACAAGAAACTCGTTCTGTTTAAATTGACGAAGGAGATTATGATTAGTTTATCATATCGTATCATATAGGCATACAGCAATGCAAGTGGTTTGACTAAAGGATTCTTTAACGTTTTAGAAACACTGTACGTTTTTTTTTCCTGGAAGTACGAAACGTTTTCTTAGTTTGCGAAAAGAATTAAATGATATTGAGAATGCATTGCAACTGAAAAACCTGTCAATAACAATGGACTGCTCGGGCTGAAACAGTAAAAGCTGTGTGGATTTCTTTCGAAGGTATTGTTAACTTTGGAAGTCATTCAAAAAGATTCAGAAAACAGAAACAACAAAACGTTTTTAACTTGTATGTAGGTAGAAAAGTTGGAACGCTGTCGGCGCGGGTGGAACGATGACGCTTGAAAAAGAGTGGGAATTCTGCGGCGCAGTATAGAAGCGAAAGTATGAAAGTTGTGGTTGGGCGGCTTGTGTATAACGAACGTATCAGCGATGAGTACTCGACGAAATGTGGCGAAGAAATTGAATCAGCTTCCCCGTTGTCCATTGCTTTTGTTGGTTGGGTGGGTGCGAGTGTGGTGTATTATATTGTAGTGTGTATATTGTCCTGTGGTGAATTGCGCTGTTTCATTAGGAAGGGGTGGGTGCTTAACTTTTTTAAACATCCTGGGCCCCCTAGGCGAATATTTTGCCTAGTATTACAAGTTGTTGCATGTATTTCAGCGTACTGCTTGTAGAGTTGCCGAGGGCGCAGAATACATGCTGTAATTCCTGAAAATGCCTTTAAACATAGTATTTGGTATTGATTTACCTTTACTTGCGTATGGCAAGGAACTATATTTTGCGGGTTTAGACGACTTATTATTATAGTAAAAAAGTAATTTAAAATGTCTTTTCTATGTTATCGGCTTATAAAGGATAGTAACTCCACGCCTGGCTCAGATGTGGCCAGAATGGGTACTCCTTAGCCCTTGAGTTAGGACTATGAAATTAGAGGGATCTTGCGAGAGTGTGGCCGGTAATTGCGAACGGCTTCATTTAGAATTGTAATTTTTTAAGTGGGATGTTCAAGTTGTACAACAAATTCCCACCAACTACCCTTATGAGAAGCGCTAATGTAGGTGCGATAAGAGCTACTTTCGCTTTTGGCAAGTCTATGTGCGTCATAGTATTGAATTGGGCATATGGTGTACCCTTAACTTTAATTTTGAGTGTGAATAAAATTATTTGTTACTATTTGAAAATTATTAGGCACTAGTTTATGATAGGTGTCGATTTTCCGACTTTCTGAACCATTTTATTATACATACGTAATATTTGAGTGCCTGTGCATTAGTTTGGCATTTAGTAGCACCCCACCGCTCTAGGATTTATTCAGGATTTTCTTTTTTTTCATTTTTGGCTTAAGCCACCAACTTTGAAATAATGTTGAAAATATTTAATATTGAGACGATTAAACAAAAAGTTATATTGCAAGAATTATACACGGAGTTATTTGACTTAACTACGACAATTAATTTCGCGAAGAACGGAATTTTTTATTCAGTAGCAATAAATACGGACGAGATTGAAAGGATATTAGAAAAGAAACAAATAAGTATTGACATTCTCGAATATGCAGACACGCGTGTAGGTAGTTTAGGCGACACTTTCATTGTAATAAATGTCATTGAAACGAAATGCACAACATATAATACAAAGTTATTCCATTATCCTATAGTCTAGGCATTTTGGATAGGAATAAAATCTTAAGTAAATGTGAAGATAAAATAATATTAACATCTAAATGTAAAAATAACTTAAGTAAATATATTTGTAAACAAGAACTTAATGACAATTGTACAATACCAATGATCGAAGGTTACGAAGCCCATTGTAATGTTATCCAAAAAAATAACGCACCTATTGTAGATTTAGGACATGGTAATGTCGTATTAAAAGGAAAACAGTGGTTCCCAAACTTATTTTGTCTACTTCCCAGTTTGAGAATAAATAGTTTTTTAGCGCCCCCATTTTTTCACCTATTGAAAAACCACTATAACTTCAAGTTAATTATTGTGACCTATATACATATGTATATTAACGGAGAATTCTAAACGAAACTTTTACGATAACTGGCAACTTGAAACCTGAGCGCAGTAGGTAACATACAACGGCGCTTAGGTCTCAAGTTAACTCTTACGGGCTCCACCTGCCAATAAGAATGATTATAGAAACAAAACTTTGTAGTATTAAAACAGAGAATCTTTTATTAAAAATAAAACTAAAATAATCGATCCATATATGTATAAAAACTAATGTGAAGGATGAATCTGATGCTGTTTAATAAGTTTGTTAATATCAGGTTCCAATTTACTCAAGAACAGTCGCACGTCGCCACGTTCGGTAAGCAAACGATTTCTATTTTTAGTAAGTAGTGTTGTCACAGCACTAAATCCACGTTCACACAAATATGACGATGGGAATGCTATCAAGAATCGTTGAACGATTGACCACAATTCAGGGTATAATTGCGGGATCGGAGTTTGAACTTGATTTTTATTTCCTCGTTTGTTGTTAATTCTATAAGTTCTTCTTCCAGCTGAGGTGACATTGCTGTGTTGACATTTGAAAACGGATCCAACACCCAGTCTGGTATTTCTAAGTTGAAAATGTCCTGGTATCGTTCGGTGAAGTCAATGTGGACGTTTTCCAAATGTTGGCAGTAGGAAAACAATTCGTCGTTACTGCATGATACTGATAAATGCGGAAAATTGTGAAACTCACGTCTGCCTAGATTTTTCTTGTGTAGAAGCAGTTTGGCTGCGACAGCAGCAACGACGTTCTTTGTTTTAATTAAATTTAGCTTATCGCCTTGCAGTTGCAGATTCATGTCGTTGAACAATTTATACAGGTCTGTCATGTAAGCCATATCATTCATTGATATTTGAGCTTGTCTTGAAATTCTGTATCTTTAGTTTCCAAAACCTCTATAACAGAGTCAAACAGGTTGTAGAGTCGAGTCTGACAATTGCCTCTTAATAGCCAACGAACTTCAGTATGAAACAACAAACGATTGAAATCCTAGTCATTAGTAACACAAAGCTGATGAAATAATCTATCATTCAAAGAGCTTTTGCGGATTTTATTGACTGCTTTGATGACATATTGCAGTGATTGATATAGTTTTTCACTTAAGTTTCTAGCAACTAAATGTTGTCTATGAATAACGCAATGTACACCAAGGACATCTGGAATTTTATTTTTTAAGTGCGCTATTAAGCCTTTATGGCACCCTATCATAGCCAGAGCGCCATCCGTAGCAATTGAAATAATATTTTTCAAAGGAATTTCTTTCTCATCGCAAAACTTTTTCAATATATTGAATATGGTTTCGCCTTTTGTATCGGTCTTTAAATTTCTAACAAATAATAGTTCTTCATATATTTTCTCATCTTTAATAAACCTCACGTAAGACAACAACAATGCTTCATTAGTTGGTAAAAAGGACTCATCGAGCTGAATTGAGAATTGGCTTGTGCTCAGGTGATCGCACAATGATTCTTCAATGCTTTCAGCCATTTCATCAATTCGTCTTTGCACAGAATTATTACTCAAAGGATTTTTTTCGGATAATATCTGCGGCCGGTTTATGAAGCACGGTAGTTATTACTTCATTTATTGCTGGCAATATTAACTCTTCTCCGATGTTATGTGGTTTGCCTTTTTGAGCAATTAACAAAGAGATATTGTACGAAGCTCGAAGTCCGTCGTCATCTTGCTTAGCAGCCGCCGAAAATAGTTTTGCTACACTTGGCTGAGTATTCTGCTTCTTCTCTAGGTCTTGAAAATATGCTACATTCTCGTCTCTCTTATCTGGATGCATTTTATTCAAATGATCTTGCAGTCTTGAAGGCTTCATTGCTTCATTCGAAAATGTTTTTAGACATAGAAGACACAAAGGCGAGGCTGGGTTTGTGGCATTTCAATGAATCCGAATCTAATGTATTCCGCACAGTATTGCCGTCACTTTTTTTTATTTCCGACATTGTTTTGCTTTGAGAAATACGTTTAACTTCGCGAGTAGTGTAAAGGAGACGTAAGTAATGCTCATCTATTGCGAGTAAAACCACAAATGAATATAAAATAAATATTACATTGTTTATATAGGAATGCTTAAGCACAATTATTACATAGTTGTCCAAAAATATGAATTCTTATTTTTCCCAGAAATACATTTGTAAGAAAAGGATTTTTCTACTTTTCGTATTATCTTATTTTTTCCAGAAATACATTTGTAAAAAGGATCTTTCTCCTTTTCTTATTATCTTATTTTTCCCAGGAATACATTTGTAAAAAAAAGGATCTTTATCCTTTTTTATTTTCTCCAGAAATACATTTGTAAGAAAGGACAAAGATCCTTTTTTATTTTCCACATAAAAGATTTAAGGAGTTCAAAAGCTCAAAACTTGCGCTACATCAGCTCGAACCTACCTACCTTACACCCTTGCGCAAATTACATATATTATGATAGCAAATGCCCTCATACAGATTTGGCACTGGCAATAGCAATACGTTTGACAGTTAGTATTCTATAAATTCTATCCTGTCGAGATGCCCCGTTATGAAACGGAGCGACCGATTGACATAATTTTCATTTTCTCTATATTCAATAAAATAGGGCAGATATATGAACTACGCGGAGAGAAATATAGAACCGAGTTTGAGCAATCTTTTAATTCATATAAGTTGATGTTCACAAGTTGTTGTTGAGAGTTGAGAGCTCACGTAGTCGTTGTCTAAGAGGCCTCCTAGCTAAATATAATTACAAATAACCCCCCAGGCCTCTACACAACGCCCCCATTTACTTTCTGGGTCTCTTACCACCCCCCTTGACACCTGCAGCGCCCACAAGGGGGCGTTATCGCTCACTTTGGGAAACACTGTTTTAAATGATCAAATAATATTTATCTTTTCTTTCAGATGTTATGTTGTTATTATTTTTATTTAATTAATATTTGCATTCAGAGTAAATTCTGTTTTTATTTAATATATTTTATTTTCTCAGATAATATTAATCTTTATTTTTCTTTTAGATGTTACAAATTAAATGTAATTATTATTTAATCTTAGGTTTTAGTAGCCTTAATTTTATTTCAGGTATTTGTCTTTTATAATTTGCGAATCGCGTAAATGCTTTAGAAAATTATATCCAAAATGGATTAAACTACAAATGAGCGAAGAAGAAATTAAAATGGCGAAAGCACATTTTTTCAACAATTTTAGTATTCCCGGAATAATCGGTTATGTGGACGGGACACACATAAAAATTACGAAGCCCCACCAAAATGAGCATCTGTTTTTTAACAGAAAGGGTTACTTCAGTGTTAATACGATGATTGTAGGTTACAAATATGAAATTTGTGGGTGATATTAATTCAGATCTTTTACATATTTGCGATTACAGAATGCGTGTAATGGCTGTGCATGCATGCCACCCTGGCTCCAGTCATGACGCTTTATATTTTCTTTAAGTGCTGCCAAACAATATTTTTCATCCAGGTATGTGGGCGAAGACCATAGATCTTGGCTAATAGGAGTTTCAGGATATGGCTTGGAACCATATTTACTTATCCCTTATCGTGCTGCAAACGCTGGGTCACCACAGCAAAAATGCAATTTACAACACTCCAAAGCAAAAAATATCGTTGAATGAGTAATCGGAGTTCTCAAGAGGCGCTTTAAATGTCTTCAAACAACTATGTATGCTATATGTCGCACAACATTTGTCGCCAGTATAACCTAGATGCCTTTGCTTCAGATGTAGTGGACGATTTTCTGGACGAAGAAGTTGCTGATTATAGCAGCCATCGACAAACTGCCGCTGTATCCATTCGAGATGAAATCGCAAATAACTTAACGCGTATAGTTTAATTTTCATATTTTTTTATTCAATAAAAGTATCACATTTAAGTTAAATTTTGTGACTATGAAATCATTTAATAATATTATTAATTAGTAAAATTAATTACTCGATATTTTAAGTATTTGGTTCGAAATAAATATCTCTTTGGACTCGAATTTCTTCAATTTCTAGCATCTTCTGCTTAATTACATTTTTAGTGATCCAGCTTTCCTGCTTGGCCAGATAATACTTGCGACGATCTTGGTTTTGTTCGGCACTAATTTGGTCAATTTATCCATATTTGCAAAAAGAAGCTGCAAGGTATCAGATATCTTTTCAACTGCACCTGTATCTTTTTGAGGCAATCTTGCACAGTGTCTTCATGCCGTCGTTTTCGTGGTGTGGACTTTGGTCCGCCGCTGGCAATTTCATCAATACTTGAAAGCATGGCATCCAAAGAATCGCTGGCGACATCAACAGAATTAACGTTAACCTCATAGGAAGAGCTATTTGCGATGCCTTCCACGGCCGTATATATTCCACAAATTTGAGCTACTTCTTCCTCACTGGGGGTCAGGGAAAATTTGTTGAATTGCCCTCCTCCAGTAGCACTGCTTTCGCTTTTGTTGTATACGATTTTCTTCCGGATGCAGCCTTTCTAATCGGACCATACCTATTAAAAAATGTTAATGTAGTTCACATATATTATCGCGTGATATTTTTCTCACTTTCTTCCAGCCAAGCCTCCGCAACAACGAGATCCCCTTTAACGAAATTGTTCGCGAAGTCTGGTTTTTTGCCCATAAAATTTAAAAAAATGTTTTCTTGACTTTGGCTTTTATGTTTTCCCCCTAAAAAAAGAAAAGGAAAGTATTAAATTTTGTGAAGAAATCCAAATACTTACATTTTAAGTTTTAAAAGCAAATTCAATACTTTTGCGCACTTCTTCTTGACCGATATCAAAACTTCAAGCAATTTGCGAAATCGATTTCTCGAACATGATATAATGTTCGAAAAATGTGTATTCGTAATCGCAAAATGGTATTCAGAACACCGTTTCACGATTTCATTATCATTTTCATGCGTCTTCAGTCTTTTATTTTCAGCTATTAATAATTCTTTTCTTTAATAAATATTTTTTAAAATTAAATTTTTTTAAATTAAATATATTGTATAAATGACAATGTTTGCTTTAATTTGTTTAATTATAATAAAATTTATGTAAATATGTATTAAAAATAATAAAATTAATAATTTAAAAATTAAAAAGTAAAAAGTAAAAATAAATCGTTTTCAAATTAAATATTTTTTAAATTAAATATATTGTATAAATGACAATGTTAGCTTTCATTTATTTAATTATAATAAAATTTATGTAAATACGTATTAAAAATATTAAAATTAATAATTTAAAAATTAAAAAGTTTTGTTTGAAATTTTAAGAAATTTTTGAAGTAGGAATCAAAAAATGCAACCCTGCATCAGACATAGATTGAGGATATTAGAGCTGTACAGATATACTTTCTTATATGACACTGCTGAAAGTGCAGTATGTATGATCACATGTATACGTACGTGTCAGGAGAAAAGTAGGTATAATCTTCACGTGTCCTATGGTAAACTACCCTTCTGTTTACCCATTTTACTACCTACTGATTCACTGGTTTTTTACTCGCTCATGGTTGGTGTGTCGTACATACATACATACATATATATTTAATTAGATAACTAAGAACTCAAAAATAGTACATAAGGTTTATAAATTTTAAAATAAAATTAGAATGAAATATTTCTCAGCTTGAATAAGGTTTTTTAAATACATATGGTTGCATATAAAATACATACATACATACTAGGTGGGTTCCAAACTAAACAGGAATCTTTTTAAATCTGGTAAGTAGTATCCCCTTATATAATTCAAACACTAAGTCAGAAAAACGTAAATCATTATACGTAGTATATGGAATTTGTATTATCATGCCACATACTAAACAATGTTCCCTGGGTTTCATTTGGGTACCTCACATACAATCAACAATCATTTACAAATTCATCCGGAGATTTGCCGAATGTATTACCAAAGGTTCAAGAATTGGAGTTTAACCACTTTCGAGTTAATTTCGTCTAATAATGCAAGTTAATGCAACCCAAACCCACTAAAATAAACCCCTATCCCATTCATCTCTAGTAGACACATATGTGATGTAAGTCGACACCACATTTATTCATAGGATCAAGCCAACCGCCTATCATAACAAATAGAATTAACGTAAACAAAGAATATTAAAAACAACAATAGCCAATTTGCAAAGTCATCATAAAATCTATTGGAATACAATTACAAGAAGACTTGATCACGCAACAAGAAATGCCACAGCCATCCTTTTTGCATGATCGAAATTATAATACTATAAGAACTAAAATTAAGAGATAAATAGGGCAGTTATGAGTTATATGTTATAAGCAAGAGTTTTAAGTTATTTTTAAAAAAACCCAATAAAGAAAATAAAAAATTAATTGGCGCCCGAGCAGGGATCCGCACAAAAATATCCTTCATCAAGTGTGGTTCGACTGCACTAGAAGGACACGGATGTTCCATCGGTTCGGTGCTTGAAGGAAAACATCGTGGTTCAACTCCACTAAAAGGACACGGATGTCCATGTAGAAAGTGTGGGTCCATAAACAATAAAATGATATAAACCTCCAAGTTTCCATAAGATTACCCGAATCAACGAAGGTAACGGAAACAAGCTTATAAATCGAATATCCCATAAAAGGGAGAAAAAAGTGTAAAAAAAATTAATCAAGTATCCCAGAAAAGGAAAGGGAGAAAAGAAAAATAAAACAAATTAAAACTTTTATAAACTAAAATAAACTTTAAAAAATATTTAAAAAATTTTTTTTTAATAAAATTTTGAAAATAAATAATAATAAAAAAAACATTGCGTATAAAGAACAACAACAATAGCAACAACAACAACAGAAACAACTACAGCGGAGCGGCAGCAGTGGCAGCAACAACGGCAGAAGCAACTACAGCAGAACAGCGGTAATAGCAACAACAACCACAGAAAAGAAGATACTCGTAAGCTTATTTTTAAGAACAGTATAAGTAAAATATATATATAACATAATATAATACAGTATACAATATATATATAAGACTTTAATAAGAATACACATACTTAATTGTTAGAATACGACAGACGATTGACACAAATTCTTTGAGAAAAATTTGAGTGAATGTATCATAGTGATATTAGTGAAACTGGATAAAATTATAGAAAAATTTAGCAAAATGAGTGTAGCAAGCAATACCACAGGAATGCTCACAGCAGAAATTATTTCAGAATTAATAAAAAGGAATACAATTTCGTTACAGAATGAGATAGAACTTTTGAAAAATCAAATAACTCAATTAACGACGAGAGATAATATAACAGAATACACAGTACAGACTATTGACGCAAATGTTAGATGCGACGAATCATTAGAGATAATAAAATCCTTACCGGAGTTTGCAGGAAGACGTGAAGCATTAAGAAACAAAATAATACAATACGCAAATGACGTTCTTACAAATCACGGAACGGTCCTCAATTTTGACGCGATCATAAGTCGCTTGGATTTCGCCTATGCCGATAAGCGACCAATCCATATCCCTGAACAGGAGATAAGCATTCTTCGACAAGGAAACTTGTCCATTATTGAATATTATAACGAAGTCAATAAAAAATTGACTTTGATAATTAAAAAGACGATAATGTCACATGGTTCAAATAAGGGACTAGTAGATCAACTTAATGACCAACACAGGAAAAATGCCTTGAGAATATTCACTTCAGGACTTAACGGTTCCCTATAAAACATTTTGTTCTCATTAGCCCCATCTGATTTACCAAATGCTTTAGCGAAAGCTCTAGAATTAAATTCAAACAATATGAGAGCAAATTTTGATTTCCAATCCAGTAGGAGTCAGGCTCAGCCGAACCCAGTAAAATTGCAAGTTCATAATCCTCGAACATCTCCTCTAAACTTCACAAATAACCAGTTCCAGAACAATTTAAGATTCCCTCAAGTAAACAGAAATAACCAACAACATGCACAAAGATATAACCAAGGATTGCAGAACAAAAATAACCAACAATACGTACAAAGTTTTAATCAAGGATACCAAAGAAACCAACCTGAACCAATGGACGTGGATTCCAGTATCCACAAACAAACTCAACACAAACATACGCCAAACGGAATTTTGAAGAACATAAAAGAACACCACAACCTCCATCTAAAATTCAACGCATAAATAATATTCAAGAACAAGCTTTTTTAGGCTGAAGACAGGACTCCCATACATTTATAGGTACTGCCGAGTAACAGGAAGAAAACTAAAAGTCCTAATTGACACAGGAACCACTCGTTGCTATTGCAAACCAAACACTTTTTTATATAGAGATAAATTAGATATAATTAAAAGAGTAAAAACAATTAACGGATTCACCACTATTGAAGATTATAGTGATGTAAATATCTTCAATACGATACAGAGGTTTTACGTAATAGAAAATTTAGAAGCAGATATAGACAGAAATTATTCAGTGAAAACGTTATATGTGTTGCACACAAACTGATCAATTACAGATTGAAATTTGTTACGATGCCACGAAGTGGTCGCGCTAATATCGGTCGGCGTCACACCAAGGCACATGAACGAGAACTCTCAGGATGCGATGACATATATGTGGAATTATGGATCGCGGTCAATCAGCAACCGATCGTCACAATGTCACAGCACGACCTTTCAAATAAAACTTGCGATGTTTGATGGACTTTATCTTGAAGCAACGTATATGTGGTTCTGTAAGATGCTAGATGTACTACGTGTTTTTCTTTCGCAAACGCAAAGTGGAAATGATTGATATCCACTCTATTGGCGTCGCTCACCACTATTGTGCGTCTCGCAGTTAATTTGGAGAATGACGAAAGAGTTTGTTTCAACCCAGAGAATACAATACAGCAAGAGAAAACACCGCCAGCAACAAAATTAACATTGACGAGTTTTTCTCAACTTTCTTCAGTTATCCGTTTGCTAGAACATCTATTCGGAAATACCGTGATATTATACATGGAATGCTTCGTCGAAGAAATAGTTACGCAGAAAGCAAAGCCAACCAGTGGATTCACATCCAGGTGTCTTATGAGCTAATGCATTAGAATGAATTTACACAATCCACCCGAAAAACGACGATTGTTTCTACCTTGATTAATGTACGCGGATCAACTTCATTTGAGTCATTGCTTACTGTGAATGGTACGGTTTGAGCAACTTTTTGAGTAGCAAGCCTGCAATTACAATTGCTGGAACATGATAATCACTGGAATCAAACGATGGACGATGCGATAGCTACTTCGAATGCAAATGAAGATCGCAGACTTTTCGCGATAATCATTTCGACATATCAGCCTCAAATCAGGGTCAATTAAGGGATATGAACAAAAATTACATTGCTGAAGATATTTTACATCGTATTCGCCAAGAATTGGGCAATTCCGGTTGATACTTCCGGTGATTTGATATCAAACTTATCCTCTGTTTATCAATTCACGAAAGATGAATTTATCACGAATGTTCGTAAATTTGCCAAACTATCGTAACTATAATTCCTTATGTGCACGCGCATTGTTAACTGCCAAAAATACCAATGTTGTTGACTTATACAGGAATATACAAAGTAAAATTCCGAGAGACTTGCGCTCATACAAATCGACCGATCGTCTTGACAATGAAGACGTCTCCGTGAATTATCCAGTGCAATTTTTAAATTCTTTGGAGATGCTTGGTATGCCAACGCATCATTTGCGTCTGAAATGATTGCGACGCAACTATCGAAAACAAGGGCCGAATGCTTGATTCTACGAAATCCTTTAAGTTCCAACGATTTGCCATTTCAGTTCATAAAGACAGTCGCTAGAAATCTGTGGCATAAACTTGGAAATGCTATGTTTTTTACACGGCCATGTATACGTGGCGTGCCCAGGAGTTGGAAAACCATCTTTTCTATACACCGGAACAGAAACCAAAAAATGTTGTTTATCAAGCTATGTTACATTAAAAAAATTAAATGATAAATTTAAATTTCTTTTCATCTCAAAACACATAATTTCACGCAGGACAACGGCTGCTGGGCCAGCTAGTATTCAATAAAATAGGACAGATATATGAACTACGCGGAGAGAAATATAGAACCGAGTTTGAGCAATCTTTTAATTCATATAAGTTGATGTTCACAAGTTGTTGTTGAGATTCGAGAGCTCATGTAGTCGTTGTCTAGGAGGAATCCTAGCTTAATAAAATTACAAATAACCACCCAGGCCTCTACACAACGCCCCCATTTCCTTTCTGGGTCTCTTACCACCCCCCTTGACACCTGCAGCGCCCACAAGGGGGCGTTATCGCCCACTTTGGGAAACATTGTTTTAAACGAATAATCAATGATTGAATTTAATCCAATGTAATGAAACAATTATTATTGACTCAGAAGTATTCCACAACCAGAAGCAAGAAATTAAAGACTATATTATAGCTAATGGAAACGAAAGAATTCACATTCTTGAAATATTGGAATCAGAAAACGAATATCAATTTGACAACATTAAAAAATTAAATAAATTTTTAATACCAGTTGAAGAACACCCAAACAAGAATATGTTCATAACTATAGGAGTACTATATATAATTTATCAAAAAACTGTATATCTGAGATACTACAACGTTACCATAGTAGAACGCGTAGGAATGACTAATCTACTCAAGACTTAAGTATAGATTAGGAGATATATTTTTCACAAGAGAGGGGAGAGTTAATACTTTAATCTTTAACCACGCAAACGTTGCTTTGCCATGTACATTATTTCTAGGAATAATTTTTTGAGTTCAATAAAAATAACTATCTACTACTAAGCGTGCGGGGATGTACTTATAATCGAAAGCATTATAAACAATGAAAGTATGCTTTATTTAAGTTAATAAATTAATCCTTATTAAAGTAACAAATATATTTTAAATTACAATGTTTGATAGCTTTCTAAATATCAAAATTAATTATTCATATTATCCTATCAATTATGGCAATTGAAAAAAAAAATTAATCTCTCAGTGCAATAGAGTGGTTAGTCCGTCTTTAGCCAACACAAACAAACTGTAGGATTTTCCCACGCGAGAACATGCCACATATAGTTGTCCCTGGGAAAAGCATGGTGTTTCCAAATCTAAGCCACATACAGACAATGTCTGGCCTTGTGACTTATTGATCGTCATAGCGAATGCCAATCTAATGGGGAATTGAGTGCGTTTGAATTCAATTTTCACATCTGTAGTAATCATAGGGATTCGTGGCAGCAACACATTTTCGCCTTGAAACTTGCCATTCAAGATGATGGTTTCAATGACGTTTTTCATTAATTTTTTAATGACTAATCGTGTGCCATTACACAGCCGTGGTGGGTTTAAATTGCGAAGCAGAATAATCGGAGATCCAACCTTCAATTGTAAATGATGTGGTGGCATGCCTGGCGAATCCAATGGTATCGTTGGTATCGCAAACTGCATCGATAAATTTGTATGACACCAAGTCCCTAGGCAACAACTGTTGAATCTTTAAATTTAACTTATTGACGTCCACATTTTTAGCTGCCAAAATCGCTCTTCCTGCCAGCCACTTACGATTTGCATATTGTGTGTGTACGTCGGGAAATATGTGATCGATGAGAGTATTTTAAATAATTTTTTGTTCGTCATTTAGTAGTTTCGTCCTCATCCCTACTCTGATCATTAATGGAACTTGAAATTGTGAACTATTTATAAGAATGTGTCGTACTACAATTGTAATATTCGATTGCCGTCTTGCAACCCTATTGCGGATATGAGGATAGAATTTCGTCAACGATATCTCACGAACAAATCAACCGATTTTGACCCATTTTGCGGCCATCGACGTGATTTTTCAGAGTCGAAAGCTGATTAGTCTTCAGAATTAATCGGTCGAGTCGTTTCAGAGTTATTTAAAAAAAAATCGATTTATGCGATTTCTTTCGTAAACGATTTCTCGCAAGAAAATTGATCGATTTTGACCTGGTTTGCGGTAATCGGCGTAGTTTTGTGAGGTTGAGTGCTTATTAGTTTATGGAATTGATCGATATAGCCGTTTAGAAGTTATTCCCAAAAAAATACTTTTAAAAACATTTTGTTTGCGGTTTTTTTGAGTTTTCTCGAAATCTACCGATCCGAATCGGCTCAAAATTTTACAAAATCTAAGTTAAATGAAACTCTTTGAAATGCCGTTGGGTAGGGTTGAATCGCTTGATCCGTTCAAAAGTTATAAGGGGGTCCAATAACTTCAACAACCAATAACTTTCCGATTTTAGAAAATTTTTAATTTTCTTCGTGGAAAGTTGAAAAATTTAGGGGTGGACCACCCTTAACATTTAGGAGGATGAAAAAGAGATATTGTCCGATTCTCCACCCTAGCCGATATGCACGCTAAGATTCAGGAAAATCGGTTGAGCGGTTTCAGAGGAGTTCAATAACGTACACCGTGACACGAGAATTTTGTATATTAGATAGATCTTATGACAGTCGTATACATCCGCATGAATATGCTTAATTGAGGTATTTTGGTTTTGTTTGTGAATAGCATCAGTTCTCTTCCGTTCGGGTTAACTCCTAGCGCTACAACCCATAGAAACGGAGAGAGGACCCCCCTTGAGGCGTCCCTCTACTCCCATAACTTGTATGTGTTGCAGCGCCATTTGATGCTATAATCTGCCTATTCCCAAGCATCGATAGTATCCATCTGCCCACAGTATCATTTATGCCACCATGTGGCAGAGAGTTAATTATAGCATTTACCTCTATGTCTAGAAAAGCAGACATAGTGTATTGCTTGTAGTGTAGTGATTTTTCAATTACACTTATCACCTCGTGAAGGGCAGTTTCGGTTGATCGGCCCCTTATGTGTGTTCTTAACACTACTTTAATTCTCTTCCAACTTCTTGGGATGTAAAATAGTTGAATGTTAGCTTTTTATATATTTTCAAGCCTTTGAACCATTGGTTCCACCAGCTTTTGCAGTATTATGGGCATAATCCCGTCAGGATCTGCCGCTTTAAATGGTGGCAAACTATTTATGGTATATTTGGTTTTGCGTTTGTCTAATATCTGGCTTCAGTAATCAGCTGCGTTTATCGGTGGTTCTGGTTGAACCCTCGTTAAAGGTGTTTGCTGACTCCCGGGAAAGTGCGTTGTAATAAGTACCTCCAGAGACTCTTGCAGAGGAGGTCCAATCATTTCCCTCCACCCTAATGTAGGCGGTATTAGTATTATCTATGGATAGCGTTTTGCTCAGCCTTGCGGCTTCTCTACAACTTTATCGATGTGCAGAAAAGTAGGAGTTCTTATTATACACACCACGCCACGCACACAATTCACAATTTGCGATTCTCTGCGCCAAATTACACTTTTATATCTTAATTTAGTGCTTATTTATACTTTATATGTTTTCGGTTAATAGTGATTTTTGGTCGTGACAGTAGTCCGATTACGCCCATCTACGAACTCGAATTTTTTTCATACCAAGGAACCTGTACACTAAGTTTCATCGAAATTTCTAATTTTTAACTACATAAGTTATGACTTGCACGGCTAGATGGGCGGGTAGACTTACAGTCACCCGTATTTCTAGTATTCTTGTCATCCTGATCATTCACATATAGTACTGTGTCCAAAAAATAAGGTGACATTTGAATTTAAACTGCGCGCGTCGAAGGATTTGAAGAATTATTTTTTAGGTTGGTAGTACTGTCAGTCACATTTATGTCAAATTGCATGTCAAATTATTTATTAGTGTTAAAGGTACGTGCCGTTTTGTGAGGTGTTAAAAGTGAGTTTTTCGTTTTTTGCGATGTCGAAATTTGTTGAGCAAAGAATTTGCATTAAATTATGGTTACGGAATCAATTTTCTACTGCGGATACGTTGAGAATGGTGCAGAAAGCCTTTGGTGATGAGGCTATGTCTAAAAAAAGGTTTACAAGTGGTATAGTGAGTTACAAGCCGGCCGAGAACGTGCCGAAGACAAAGAGCGTCCAGGGCGACCATCAACCTTAACCGACGAAGCTCACGTTCAACAAATCAAAGATTTGGTGTTGAAAAACCGTCGATTAACAATTAGAGACCTTACTGATAAAGTTGGCATCTCGAAAGGCTCAGCCAATATCATTTTAAAGGATGTTCAAATCTCGACTGGTACCCAAAATATTGAATTTTTTGGAAAAAAGGCATCGCGTTCAAGTGTGTGAAAGGATGCTTTCCGAATACCAGGGTGTCATGAAATGCATTATAACTGGCGATGAAACTTGGATCTATGCTTTCGACCCCGAAACAACCGATCAGTAAAGGAATTACCAAAAGAGAGCCGAGACCAAAACAATCCCGCCAAAGTCGCTCAAAAATCAAGGTCATGTTGACTGTTTTCTTCGATTATCGTTGTGTTGTGCATTATGAATACCTTCCAACCGGTCAAACAGTCAACAAGGAATATTATTTGAACGTTGTGCGTCGTTTGCGTAACGCTATCCGCCTAAAAAGCCGGAATTGGGGAAAGTCAATTCTTGGTTTTTACACCACGATAATGCACCATCCCATACTGCCCTCGTAATTCGTGATCATTTCGCTAAAACTCAACCCATATCGTTGCACAACCACCGTATTCACCTGATCTGGCGCCGTGCGACTTCTGGCTGTTCACCAAACTCAAAAGACCGCTCCGGGGATACCGTTTTTATACGATACAGGAGATTCAAGCCGCAGCGAAGACGAAACTGAAGGCCATCCCGGAAAGTGACTACAACCAGCTTTTTGAAGATTAAAAAATCCGTTGGCATAAGTGTATTGCATCGGGAGGGGACTACTTTGAAGGGGATGAAATTGATTTGGAAGAATAAATAAATATTTTCAAAATACATACAATGTCACCTTATTTTTTGGGCACAGGACGTACGTGTATAGTGAGATGAACAAAACTATAATAAACTCTAGCAAGTGGTTGAAAGAGTATAAAAATAACTTATTAAAGAAATATAAAGTTCGAAATGCTCTTTGAACAAACATCGTACTGCTACGAGGGAGATATATTAGTGTAGGATTCGCTGGATTAGAGGAGCCAGTAGCTTTATTTCGCATGGACGGGAAGGTTGGTAGAGTGGTATACCCTTGAAAGATATTTATCAACTTTAAGTTACGGCTTCATAAGTGAGATGAATAAAACTATAATAAACTCAGCAAGTGGTTGTTCACCAAACTCAAAGGACCGCTTCGGGGACACCGTTTTTATACCATAGAGGAGATTCAAGCCGCAGCGAAGATGGAACTGAAGGCCATCCCGGAAAGTTACTACAACCAGGGTTTCGAAGATTGGAAAATCCGTTGGCATAAGTGCATTGCATCGGGAAGGGATTACTTTGAAGGGGATGAAATTGATTTGGGAGAACTTGCCCAAAAAATAAGGTATTTATTTTAAAAATTCTTTATTTAAACAGTACAGTAGTAAATAAAGAATTTTCAAAATAAATACAATTTCACCTTATTTGTTGGGCACAGTAGTATATATTTTTTTAATGTATTTTTTATCTTCCGGATTTACTGGTATGCCGCGTACGTTTGTGACAGAATGGGTCATTACCTTTTGTAGATAAGTATTTACTTATGTGCGTTTTTATGTAAATGTACTTATACTTCTCTTGTTCTTTTTCACAAAGAGGGAGGAATTTTATTAAATATTTTTTGCCTATTAAGACTTTGAATATATGTTCATATACATGTAAATAATATAAAAGTTTTCTCCCTACGCACTGGCAGGATTTAAAAAAACAATTTTTGTTTTTGTTTTTTGTTTTTCTTGGAGACGAACTCCGTTCTTTATTCGATAAAACGAATATATAAAATGCTTCTTACAATTAATTGTTACTTCTATTTATACAATGTTGTTGCAGTTTTGTCACCTGAGCTGCGCTGTCACTTCTCGCTAATAAGCAAAAGATGGTCAGCGGAAGTGCATTTCCGCAAGGGCACTAATTTAAGTGAAGTTGGCAATTTCGTAATAAAAGTTATGCTTTTGTTAAGTCAGCTTGGGAACAGATTATTTATATTAAATTTTAGAGATTAAGGTGTTAACTCCTCCCCTCTGAAGTTCGATCGTCCTCGATCGATTAAAAATAAGGTAAGTTGTTGAAACTGATAGTTTTTTGAAGTGGCTTTTCTGTTTCCAATATATTTGTAGTCAAATATTTTATATTAACGGGTGCTTCTGTTATATGTGATGTGTACAACAACATTTTTTGTGCTTTTCTTCCAAACCAAGAAGAGAATGATGATTGGTATCAAGATTATACTGAGCCCAAGTAGAGAGAATTTATTTATTATTGCATCCGTTTTTAAGTAATTGACAGTTTTGGTGTTGTTGATATGCAGTTCGTTTAAACTCTCCAAAGAGAGTATATTTAGACGTTCACTTTCTGATGGCGCTGGCTGCATTATTCATGGAACTGCTTCTAATGTAGGCGCTTTAATATTCCGAAAATATTGTTTACCTATTTTGAGTGATGTGTTGTGGAACTTAATAAGGAAGGTACCAACTACTCTGTGGTTTTCCTAAACGTTATTAATTGTACCATTAAAATCGTTTAAAAGTAATAAGCCTGGTTGCAACTCTTCAATCATCGTTATGTGGTGACCATTGGTTATAACGCATGATGAATTTAAATTTAATTTAGGTATACAATTATCCTCACTTATATCTACTAATTGATTTCTTTTACATCTTATATATTAAGATGAATCGCAAAATGTGTTGGTAAGCGCATAACTCAACAACGCCTGGACCAATTTGGCAAATTTTTTTTTTCTAAATGTTCGTTGAGGTTCAAAGATGGTTTTTACGGCAAGAAAAATTCGAATAATTACCGGAAACCCCCTAAAAACAGCCCTTTTCTTTTTTCCATACAAACGAATGAATGTTTGTTTATTAGTAGCCCTAAGGGAACGACTGAAGTAATCGTGATGAAATTTTCAGGGAATGTTCTGTGTGGATCGGATACGGTTTAGAAATGAAAAAAATTGTACATATGCTTTTCGTGAGGAAAAGTCGGAAAATGGGCCAATTCCAAAAAGTTAATTTTTTCCATACAATTTTTTTTGTTTTGTTTTTCAATTATTTGAATCGTTCAATTTGTCGTTTGCTTCAAAAATTTTTGAAAACTATTCAGTGAAAATGTTATGTGTGTTGCACACAAAGTGATCAATTAAAGATTTAAATTTATTACGATGCCACGAAGAGGTCGCGCTAATATCGGTAGGCGTTCTTTTTGGCATCAACATACATTAGCAGCCCAATGCACATGACCGAATACTCCCAGGAAGCGATGACATACGTGCGGTATTACGGATCCCGGTCAATCAGCAAGCGATCGTCACGATGTCACAGCAAGACTTTTCAAGCAACAGCTTCGATGGACTTTATCTTGAAGCAACGTATATATGGTACTGTTAGATGCTAGATCTACTCTGTACAAAAGAGAGGTTTAGAGCACGCACACATTCTTCCTTGGATGGTGGTTACACCAGATGAAATTTATGAAATCATTCAATCATGCGGAAATTCCTGATGCAAAGAAAGATCCAGTTTTATACGAAGTGTTGAAAACCAATAAGGTTCATGGGCCTTGTGGACACCACAATCCCACTTCGGTTTGTATGTCTGACAATAAATGCACGAAACAGTATCCACGTGCTTTTCTTTCGGAAGCGCAGACTAGAAATTATGGATATCCACTCTATCGGCGTCGCTCACCAGACGACAACACATGGATTTCACCATATTCACCATTACTGTCTAATTTACGTTTAAAACTCATATCAATGTTAAGTATTTCAGTTTGTTGTAATCGATAAAATACGTTTGTAAGTACGTCACCAAAGGAAGCAACTTGGCGGTTTGGAGAGTATTTCAACACAGGGAATACAGTATAGCCAGAGGAAACACCGCCAGCAACAAAATTAACATTTACGAGTTTTTGCTCAACTTTCGTCAGTGATCCGTTTGCGAGGACATTCGGAAATACTGCATGGAATGCATCATCGAAGAAATAATTACGCAGAAAGCAAGGCCAACCAGTAGATGGACATCCACCCGAAAATCGACGATTGTTTCTACATTCTCTTGCTATTAAAAATGTACGCGGTTAAAATTCATTTCAGTCACTGTGTACTGTGAATGGTACGATGTATGCAACTTTTTGAGAATCATGCCGGCAATTAAAATTGCTAGAACATGATAATCACTGGAATGCAAATAAAATTCGCACACTTTTCGCGATAATCATTTCGACATATCAGCCGTTATATCCACGTCTATTATGGGATACGAACAAAAATTACATTGCCGAAGACATTTTACATCGTCTTCGCTAAAAAATGGAAATGGATCAATTCTGGTTGATACTTCTGGTGGTTTGATATCAGTTCCATCTGCCATATACCGATGTTGACGACTTAAACTGGAAGATTCAAAGTCAAATTCCGGGAGACTTGCTCTCATACAAATCGATCGATCGTCTTGGCAATTAAGACGACGCCGTGAATTATCCAGTGAAATTTCTAAGTTCTTTGGACAGGCTTGGTATGCCACCGCATCATTTGCGTCTCAAAGTTGAATCTGTCGTTATTATGTTCCGCAATCTTTGCTATCGAAAACATGGGGCACAATGCTTGATCCCAAGAACTCCTTTGAGTTCTAACGTTTTGCCATTTTAAACGTGTTCCGTTTAAAGTGAAAATTACATTTGAGATGACAATCAACAGGACACAAGGATAGTCGCATAGTATGTGGCATAAATTTGGTCACGAGTTGGAAAACCATCTTTTCTGTACACCGGTACAGAAACTAAAAAATGATGTTTATGGAGCTGCGTTATATTGAAAAAAAAATGAAAATAAATTCAACTTTCTTTACATTTCCAAACACAATTTCACGCAGGACAACGGCTGCGGAGTCAGCTAGTATTTTAATAAAATTATATTCATTGCAATTATTTTTAATGCCATAGTTTTTCGTTTATTTTATCAATATTTGATTATATTTTAAATGTACATCTTGAATGAGCAATAATATTGCTCTATATTTCTTTTTCAGTTAAAGGTACTTTAATAATATATAATAACTAGCTGACCCGGCAAACGTTGTTTTGCCATGTATATTATTTCTAGGAAACATTTTTTTAGTTCAATAAAATAACTATCTACTACTAAGTGTGCGGGATGTACTTATAATCGAAAGGATTATAAACAATGAAAGTATGCTTTATTTAAGTTAATAAATTAATCCTTATTAAAGTAACGAATATATTTTAAATTACAATTTTTGATAGCTTTCTAAATATCAAAAATAATAATTTATATTAACCCATCAATTATGGCAATTGAAAAGAAAAAAATTAATCTCTCAGTGCAATAGAGTGTACAATATTCTTGGTTAGTCCGTCTTTAGCCAACATAAACAAACTGGAGGGTTTTCCCACGCGAGAACATGCCACATATAGTTGTCCGTGGGAAAAGCATGGTGTTTCCAAATCTAAGCCACATACAGACAATGTCTGGCCTTGTGACTTATTGATCGTCATAGCGAATGCCAATCTAATGGGGAATTGAGTGCGTTTGAGTTCAATTGTCACATCTGTAGTAATCATAGGGATTCGTGGCAGCAACACATTTTCGCCTTGAAACTTGCCACTCAAGATGATGGTTTCAATGACGTTTTTCATTAATTTTTTAATGACTAATCGTGTGCCATTACACAGCCGAGGTGGGTTTAAATTGTGAAGCAGAATAATCGGAGACCCAACCTTCAATTGTAAATGATGTGGTGGCATGCCTGGCGAATCCAATAAATTTAAAAACTCAATTGGATAATTCACAGTCTCGTTGGTATCGCAAACTGCATCGATAGATTTGTATGACACCAAGTCCTTAGGCAACAACTGTTGAATCTTTAAATTTAACTTATTGACGTTCACATTTTTAGCTGCCAAAATCGCTCTTCCTGCTAGCCACTTACGATTTGCATATTGTGTGTGTACGTCGGAAAATATGTGATCGATGAGAGTGTTTTGCGAGTGGATGATTGTGCAGAAGTCCGTCTGTAATTTGATGCATCCAGTATTTTCATGTACATCAACTTTCTCATCACCAATATCTAACAGTTGTTTAGAGAAATTTTCGGCGGATGGATCCTGAAGCATTTGAACGCGCATGTTCACCATTGCGCCATAGTCGCGATGATTTTAAGCAAGCATTAATTTCATCAGCGTACGTTGAACGTGGAATAACAGGAAGTGTTTGTCTAAAATCACCAGAAAGGAGTAACAAAGTGCCGCCAAATAGTTTATCATTGTTTTTTTATATCCTTTAATGTCCTATCTGATGCCTCAAGCGAATGTTTGTGTGCCATAGTGCATTCATCCCAAATAATAATTTTACATTGTTTCAGCACTATGGCCATAGACGATTGTTTTTTTATGTTGCACACTGTATCTGGATTATTTTGAATGTTCAACGATAGCTTAAATGCTGAATGATCTGTTCTGCCTCCATCTAATAAAGTTGCTGTAATGCCAGAAGATGCAACGGATGATACGATGTCATTTTTTGATCGTATCTTGGCCAGAAGTAACGAAATAAGGAATGTTTTGCCAGTTCCACCTGGTGCATCCAAAAAAAGAATCCTCCTTGTACTGCCGAAACTGCCAGCATGATGCGGTCGTAAATAATTTTTTGTTCATCATTTAGTAGTTTCGTCCTCATCCCTACTCTCAAAATTAATGGAACTTGAAATTATGAACTATGAATAAGAATTTATCGTACTACAATTGTAATATTCGATTGCCGTCTTGCAACCCTATTGCGGATATGCGGATAGAATTTGACAACGATATCTCACGAACGAATCAACAGATTTTGACCCATTTTGCGGCCATCGACGTGATTTTTCAGAGTCGAAAGCTGATTAGTGTTCAGAATTAATCGGTCGAGTCGTTTCAGAGTTATTTCAAAAAAATCGATTTATGCGATTTCTTTCGTAAACGATTTCTCGCAAGAAAATTGATCGATTTTGACCTGGTTTGCGGTAATCGGCGTAGTTTTGTGAGGTTGAGTGCTTATTAGTTTATGGAATTGATCGATATAGCCGTTTAGAAGTAATTCCCAAAAAAACACTTTTGAAAAAAATTTTTGTTTGCGGTTTTTTTGAGTTTTCTCGAAATCTACCGATCCGAATCGGCTCAAAATTTTATAAAATCTAAGTTAAGTGAAACTCTTTGAAATGCCGCTGAGTAGGGTTGAATCGCTTGATCCGTTCAAAAGTTATAAGCGGGTCCCATAACTTCAACAACCAATAACTTCCCGATTTTAGAAAATTTTTAATTTTTTTCGCCGAACGTTAAAAAGATTTAGGGGTGGACCCCTCTTAACATTTAGGAGGTTGAAAAATAGATGTTGTCCGATTCTCCACCCTAGCCGATATGCACGCTAAGATTCACGAAAATCGGTTGAGCGGTTTCAGAGGATTTCGATAGCGTACTCCGTGACACGAGAATTTTATATATTAGATGTTGTTCTATTGCTTAAAATATTTATGTCAGTATATTCTCATGCCTCTTCTATGGTTACAAATGGCAAACTTTCTTCTTGAAGCTTTTCCATCGCGACTTTTATTTCATTCTTATTCAATAACATATAGAGTTTACTATTTTAGTTTTAGCCTATTGAATGGCATATTTAATGTTGATACATTTTTCTCTTACAATTCTTATACTATTTCCGAAATTTAATGCTAATTCATTTTCAATATAACCATCTTTTTTAATATAATTACATGTTTCATTTGTAATATTTACTAAACTTCGGATGAGAGACCCCCCTTTTGATGACGAACATGGCAAACGAAATAAGGACTACGAATTGAGGGCATGCACCTGGAATGTCCGGTCCCTTAATTGGGAAGGTGCCGCTGCCCATCTGGTTGATGTCCTCGTGAAAAAAAGGCTGACATCACCGACGTCCAAGAAATGCGATGAACGGGACAAGGACAAAGACAAGTAGGTCTTTGTGGCATTTACTATAAAGGAGCGCAGGTTTGTTGTGGGATTCGTGGTGGGAGAGAGACTCCGTCGCCGAGTACTATCATTCATTCCGGAGAATTAACGTCTAGCCACAATACGCATCAACGCGAGGTTCTTCAACATATCGCTGATTTGCGCCCACGCCCCGACGGAAGCGAAGAACGATGTGACCAAAGATGCCTTCTATGAGCGCTGCCCCCGCCACGATGTCAAAATTGTGCTTGGCGACTTTAACGCCAGGGTGGGCAAAGAAGGTATCTTTGGTACGACGGTCGGAAAATTCAGACTCCGCAAGGAAACATCCCTAAACGGGTTGAGGCTGATCGATTTCGCCGGGACCCGAAATATGGTTATCTGTGGTACTAGATTCCAGCACAAGAAAATACATCAAGATACCTGGCTGTCTCCGGATCGAAAAACCGCCAACCAGATCGATCATGTTGTGATATATGGAAGACACGTCTGCAGTGTTCTAGACGTGCTTACGCTCCGAGGTCCTAACATCGACTCGGACCACGATCTTGTTGCAGCTAAGATTCGCACCCGCACAAACACAAGGAAGGTTCGACGTCGATAAGCTGCAATCACAACAGACAGCCGAACGATTTTCTACTCGGCTTGCACTCCTGCTCTCTGAGAGTATTCGTCAACAACTCGATATAAGGGAACTGTGGGACGGCATTTTAAACTCCTTAGGCACAGCTGCAACCGAAACCATTTGTTTTCGGAAAGTGCAAAAGAACAGCTGGTACGACGAGGATTGCCATGTCGCAGCGGAGAGAAAACAGGCTACCTATCTCGCAACGTTGCGATCGACCACGACACGGACGGAAGCATACTCTTGTAGAACCCCCAAATGTGATCTAGTCACTGATGCCCAAAGCATACTTAAATTATGGAGGGAACCATTCTCCAAACGAGAACGAGGTTTCAGACAAGGCGATTCCCAATCGTGCGACTTTTTCAACCTGCTTCTGGAGAAAATAGTTCGAGCTGCAGAACTAAATAGAGAAGGAATCATCTTCTATACGAGTGAACAACTGCTGTCGTATGCCGATGATATTGAAATCATCGGCCTCAACACCCGCGCCGTTAGTTCATCTTTCTCCAGACTGGACAAGGAAGCAAAACAAATGGGTCTGGTAGTGAACGAAGGCAAGACGAAATATCTCCTGTCATCAAAAAAACAGTCGTCGCACTCGCGACTTGGCTCTCACGTCACTGTTGACAGTCATAACTTTGAAGTTGTAGATAATTTCGTCTATTTAGGAACCAGTATTAACACCACCTACAATGTCAGCTTGGAAATCCAACGTAGGATTACTCTTGCCAACAGGTGCTACTTTGGACTGAGTAGGCAATTGAAAAGTAAAGTCCGACGAAGTCTCGACGAACAAAAACCAAACTCTATAAGTCGCCCGTAGCTCCCGTCCTGCTATACGGTGCAGAGGCTTGGACGATGACAACAACCAATGAGTCGACCGTAAGAGTTTTCGAGAGAAAGGTTCTGCGAAAGATTTACGGTCCTTTGCGCATTGGTCACGTCGAATGTCGCCTTCAACATTGACATAGTTCAGCGAATTAAAAGATAGCGGCTATGCTGGCTAGGTCATGTTGCCCGGATGGACGAAAATACTCAAGCTCTGAAAGTATTCGACGCAGTACCCGCCAGGGGAAGCAGAGAAAGATCTCCACTCCGTTGGATGGACCAAGTGGAGAAGGACCTGGCTTCGCTTGGGATATCCAATTGGCGCCACGTAGCGAAAAGAAGAAACGACTAGCGCGCGGTTGTTGATTCGGCTATAATCGCGTAAGCGGTGCCAACGCCAATTAAGAAGAAGAAGAAGATTAAGTTGTTTATTAAATGCTTCGTTTATGAACATTTGCTGATTGTTATTATTGTTTAATTCGTTGATAATTTTACTTATAATTTCAATATCTTCATGATCCGGATTACCGGTTATATGTTTCCATGATATTCCGATTAAGCTAATAACCCCTTTACGCCGGAAATTTTGTAATGGTTTGATATCTTGAAGGATATCTAAAGCTTCAATTAATTCATGGGTTAAAATTGGATAAAAAATGTTGGTTTTCGGTATATTTCTGTCCACGTATGTTTTTATGTCGTAAAGAAAAGTGTCGTATTGGCGGATGTATATTAAATGAATTATCTTAAATGTATCGTCCTGTGTATTTGATTGTTTGTCTTTCATAGTAATAAGATGCGATG
>CM050327.1:8179111-8204111 GCA_027475135.1 Bactrocera correcta | reverse complement strand
CACTGGGAGGATTTAAAAAAAAAAAAACATTTTTGGTTTTTTTTTCTTGGAGATGAGCTTTGTTCTTTATTCGATGCAACGAAAATATAAAAAGCTTCGTACAATTACATAATTGTTACTTCTATTTATACAATATTTTATAACTTAGTTCTATATTATATGTTTTTGCAGTTTTGTCACATGAGCTGCGCTGTTACTTCTTGCTTATAAGCAAAAGGTCGTCAGCGGAAGTGCATTTCCGCAAGTGCACTAATTTAAGTGAAGTCGGCGATTTCGAAATAAAAGTTATAGTTAGTCAGCTTTGGAACGGAGTTAGTTATATGAAATTTTAGTTTATTTTTGCGAAATATTGCAATAACTTTCATTTAAATTTAAAGTTTTTATTATAATTTTTAATGTATTAATTATATCCTATGTGTGAGATATATGTTTAAAATAAACTTGTATAACTATAGGCCGCATGTATGACATATGTATGTATGTCTAGAAATTTCATTTTGGTACGAATAAACCGAAGAAGATAGAAATTATAATGTGCAGGTATTTAACATCTGCGCCTATTTGTAAGTATGTATATATTTATACAAATAATTCAAGGTACGTGTGTTAATGTATATTAACAATGATATTTGAATATATATATGTATGTTTATATTCTCTCTCTCTCTTTGATGCCTTCTTAAGAATATCTTATTGCGCCTATTGCTTAATTTGAGCAATCCAGCTTACTGATTTAAATAGCAGAGGGAGTATTGCCGGAAATTTACAAGTAAATACTCGAATACTCTCTTTTTGGTGATTGTTTGCATAAACGAAGGTAAGCACGCGTAGGCGATATAATACCAATTTTTTTAATATCGGTTTTTTAATTTATACCGTAGTATTTCATATCCGCTTTAATAAAATGTTGCATAATGCCTAAACGGTTTAATATGCAACCTTAGTTACTAGCATACATACATACATACATGTATACATAAAAATTAAAACCAAAAAATGGAAACAATACAACTCACTTTTATTTCCCTTAGGGTTTTTTGGGTTGTACCGATCACAAGTGAGTTTGTTGTCCAATTTCTCCTCTTCGTTGGATGCCAGCTAGTTATTCCGTTGGTGAGATATGTATTATCTATTTTGTGATTTTTTATATTAAGCACTTTGTATTGAGGTAGACATTTTCAATTTTAAATTTGTAAATATGAATTGAACCACCAATTGGAAGAAGGGAATAATTACAAAAAGTTCGAACTGAGATAATTAGAAAAAACTGATTTACTCTCAACGTATAGATCAAATACCCATGATATCTTAAAATGAAATGTAGTAAACATTGTTGCCGATAATATGCTGTAAAAAATTATTTTATGTAAAGAAAAACAAAAGTTAGGGTAGTTTGAAATTCTTCTTCTTATTCCCTTTTTCCAATTTATGAAAATAAAGACAGAAATATTAAAGAATATTAGCATTTATTATATTAATAACATAGAAAAGATATTGTATTAATCCTCATATATATCAGCACCATCCAATGTGGTTGTGGGCCAAGTCGAAATCAAATCATAAAACGTATTATACTCTTCAGGAATATATGGTATGATTTTTCGCACATCATTCATCTTTTTTTCGTTTATGGGTAATTTTGACCGGTATACTTTTTTGTCAGGTATTTTAGGAGTAGTTCTTGATTTTCGGAGTAAAAAAGATGTATTTACAAATCCGTCAATGAATTTGGAACAGGTTAAGCAACCTTTATTACCACTATTGTAGTCAAAATGTTTATATTTTGATATTTTAAAAGATGTACTATATCTATTGACTTGTAGGTTTTCTTGTGGAACGGCTGCCAAGTTGTTTTAAAATTCAATATGTTCTCTTTATTAATGGCTTCAACCAAAAATCCCTTACTTTTAGCTTCTGAAATCAAGCTATTGTACTAAGCTGGGACGTATATTCTATCTTTTCTTCTAATAACTCTCTTGGCTGTTCCAAAACTACGATCACATTGCCAAAAGGAATGTCCTCGCACCGGAAAGTATTAATATATTTTATCAAAACGATTGATTGATACGAGGTTCAAAACAAACCTTATGAGTGTGTTGTTCCTACTTTGCCCCCCGCATGCATCGCTAAAAATGTGTAGTTCTTTGATTTTAGAATCCACTTTCTGTATCATCATCCATAATAGACTACAAACTTCGTCCGGACCTCGTTTAGCTTCTCCATCATGATAAGTATAGAAATGTGCCTTGTTTATTTTTAAATCGTGAACGCAAAACACGTACAACCATAGTTTTCTTAAATAACATTTCTTGAACAGGAATCTTTGGAAAAGGTAGGTTCTGCATATAATCAAAAACTATAACGCCTACATCGTCTCTCTCATTGCATAAAGTCAATATTTCTTTTTGTTTATTATAAAACTTTTTAGCTCGTTTCACATACACCATTTTCTCAGCCTACTCTCTTTGCATTAATTAAGTGAAGTGAAGTGCATTAATTAAGTGAAGTACTTTTTATTTTGTATTTTAGCTCTTCACAGACAGAGCAAACGTCGACTAGTGGCCGCCCGAATCTATAGTCGAAATTTTGTATAAAATATGTCCTATAGTAATCATATTTCACAACATCTTTATATTGGGGGTAGTCTTTGGAAAAAAGTTCAAGCATTATTTTGACATTAAGGCTAGCCTCTAAATAAGAAAGCTCTCTGTTGCTGTAATGCGATAGTTTTAGGGAAATGATCGTATGTGTTGATCGATCGCAATATTCGCTTCATTTGATAAGCTATTTCCTCGATTACGATGTTTACCACGCTGATCTTTTGGGGGTTTACCCTCGGTCAAGTCAATCGGAATATACATATGTTTATTTTTCACATGTATATGGAGAAAGCTTCACGACATACTTTTATATTTTTAGTATTTTTAATGGCAAAACTATTCTCACGGTTTTTTTTATTCTCATTGTTCGATTGACGGCGGCGGTCTATATTTGAGCGTTCAATTAGGCTTATAAGATACGTGTCTTGCTCATTTTTGGGTCGTCCATTATAAACTGTATCCATTATTGCTTTTCTATCTATATTACTGAACTGATAAGTGCACTTTTTATTGCATTTACAATCACGTTCTTTATTGCTTTTTGCCTCTACTAACCTCCCTGTGCTTGTACTTGTGTACGATTAACCCAATAGACGCTGTGTTTTTTGTATTTTCTTTTTATAAAGGTGAAAATTACGTGCCTCTCTTTTCTTCTTTTTTGGAATGTTACTCTCATCATCAGATGATTGGTTCTCAGTTGACATTGTTCTTTCTTCTTTTAAATAATCACAACAACGCGCACCACAAACGTTCGTATTCAAGGTCAAGTGTCAACTAAATAACTGGTAAACAAAACAAAATCGCGATGATCTAAGCAGCCGGCTAACCAGTCAATCAAATTCAGTTATTACTAACGGTTTAAGTGAATAAAAATGTAAAATTAAAATGACCTTTAATTGTAGGACAAAAGGTTGTTAGTTGGAAGAAAGAAATAAATAAATCTTCTTCCAACTTCCATTTTTTTTGGCCGCTAGTATTACAATGGCGCTGGACCTTTTTATTTCTTTTTTCAACCTGACGCGTAGGTTTACGATTGAAAAGAGCTGATATGAGCAAAAATCTATTTCATCAAAAACGGCTTTTATTCCCTTCTTCCAATTGGTCATTCAATTTAATTTCACTTGTGTACTTTTTTTGTATTGTAATATGTAAATTCACGGCCCACAGCACGGAACGTATTTTGTATTTTCACCAAACATGATTTTATGTTTTTCCACACAGTATTACATTTAGCTATTATTATATTTTTCTTGTTTAAGTTTTCGATCACTTTCCTATGTTTTTTTGTTTTTTTAATGTTATTTTCCGATAATTCCTTTCTTTTAGGCTCGAAGGACCATGTATTGATTTATGTACCACCTTTTCCGCAATCACCATATAACTTCACCCAAATTGCGATTAAATATTCGTTTATAGTTAAACTCAAGTTGTTATCAACTTTGGAATTAATTCTTCCACAAAAGTAGAAAATATTAGTGTTTGAGTTTAATTGAAGCGGTTCGCAAGAAAAGGTAAACGCTAGAATTTATTTATAAGCATAGGTATATAAAAGTTTTAATTTTGAATAAGATGCTCGTGAAAAATGTAAAAAAGTTAGCCAAAAAGGAGTCGTGTGTGGATCGGACCGATGTCGTAGCGCCAGAGAGGTTTTTGATCCTGTTGTCTGTCCTTTTGTTACTTTGGTACGACAAAAGTAATTGGTAATGGTGTGTGCTGTTCTCTTGAGTGATGAGTGGCTGATGTCATTGTGTGGGTGTTGGTGCGTGGGGGGAGCGTGGTGTATAATGTGAGTACCAAATCATGATTTGGTGAGTGTGGGGAATGTTTCGTACCAATGTTGCATACAAAGATGTGTGGGATGGTGTTGATTGGCAGAAGTGGGAAGGCTGATACTCATTTAGTCAGTCTTTTCAAATCAACTACAAAAGTTGTTCCAGAATTCTCGCTTTGTTCTGCACACTAACTTCTTTAATCCCTTAGAAGATCTTTATATTCGTTCTAACAGTCCTCGCTTTTTGTTGAAGCTTTCCCGAACTTTTCGAGCTCTTCATGTGAGTTGTACACGCAAGGTCTAAGTCTCTTGCTTTATAGTATCTGTCTATAGAAATTCCAGTTTGTATTCCTGAGATTTCTGCTAACTTCGTTTCTGATCTATGATATGCACATATGGTCAGTACCGGATTAAACTAGCACGGTGCCTGTAGCAAATTCTGTCAAGAGGCCCTCGGTTTGCTATAGGTTCTCAAGTTAGTAAGTTTAAATAAAACAAAATTGTTACAAATAAACTTTTCTGGATTTATTATTGGCAAATTTATAGATAATACTTTCAATATCGACTTTTTAAGCAAGTCATGCTCTATATTCAACAAAGTGAGATTATTACGACGTTCTTTGCCCAACGTGTTCCTTAATTCATTTTTAATACTTTTCAACGTTGAAAGAGAACATTCGCCACTGCAGTTAGTGATCATGGGAAATAAGTAAATTGGCAATTCTAAGTTTGGGATACACGATTCTAAAGAATTATTTAATAAAAGTTTATAATATTGCTGTTCCAGAGGCTCCTGCTTCTTCCTGTCAATAACAGTAGCCACATCTGTTTTCAGCAGCTCTGCGAACTGCACTAATTCGCCGCCTAGGCTGTTCACCAAATCATCTTTGTAAGCACTGACCAAACTAGAGAATTTTTCCAAAATATCTTCTGCTGGAAAATATTTTAACTGTCAAAGTCTTCAAAAAGAGCACCAGTAATTTTATGAAATGTTTTCATATGTTTAGTTAAAGCAGACAGTACGTTATAATAATGACAATAAAAACCTCAAATTCGTTGTTTGATTTTCGACAAACTCGTCCAGTGTAGTAGAGCCGCTGTAGTGGGTCAGATCTTTGACTCTTGCCTCAATATCTGAAAAAGTGGATCGCATTGCTTGGACGTAGCCATATAATGATTCATAAGGGCGCTTGCAAGCATTCTAAGACTTCGTTCACGTAATTGTCATTATTCCCGTTTCTATCTTAATTATCGTTGAAAGTAGTCCGTAAGCTTTATTACGGCACTCCGCTTTTTTATCCACGTTATTGAAAATGTCTTCCAATACTTGCTTAGTAGTGATAAAAATGCCTTCGTAGCATCAGCTCGGGCTTTTCGAAAACCGTTTCAAAATCGGAATTTTTGAAGTAGAATCTTTAAGTGCGTTCGTAAGACGACCTCATCGATAGGTGGAAACGGAAAAAAATGTATAGAGGTTTTCAATGAAATCGAAGAAAAGTAAAACTGTACAGCAGTCTACAGCGTACTTAGCAACCAAATTTAATGAATGTGCAAGTCAGAGAATGTATTCTGCATACTTTTTTTATTTTCTTAAGTCTTGTAAGCCGATGTACTTCCAACTTATGTTGCTGGCTGGAAATCTAGTCAAGTTTGAGCGATTTGTTCAGCAGTATGACCTTCCATGTACAAGAACTTAACAAATCTTTCCACTGGCCCAGATGGCAGAACATGACTTGAGACTCCGAAATACGTGACGAAATCGAGTTTTAGCTTTTCAGGTGGAAGGTGGAAGTGAAGCATAGCCTAAGCCCTTCGCGTTTACAGCATGCAAGAATATTTTACGCTCCATCTAAATTGATATATTTCTAATTACGATTAGTTGGAGCGCGGGGCCCCCCGATGAGCGGGCCCATAGCATTTGCTACATGGCTAATCTGGCACTTCATATGGTCAGAGAACTACGGTGTGCTCTGCACACTCCAGTTTTATACCAGTGCATGTATGGGGTTACGTGCAGAACGTTTCTCGAAGTGGGTTCTATGCAGGTAGGTTCCTCACCTCGATTAGCTTGATTAGTTTATAAAATGTAATTAAGTAGGGACTCGCCTCGCCTAGTTGATTAAAGTCGGGTCCCAAACTGTATGATGGGCGTTAGCATCGGCGCCCACCATCAACGCCTGCTTCCTTTTGCTGGATGTAGACGCCAAGCTCTGCCGTTGATGCTCCGCGATCATGTAGAATGTAGCAGGATGTAAAAAGTAGTTATTCGTCCTTGCCACCCTTCACCGCCACAACCGTCATCTGCGGAAAAAGTGTAATAAATATGAGAAAATAGTTTTTTCCTAACCAAAATAGTTGATGTTACCTTCTTAGTTACGCTTGAGGTGTATGTTATATATTATGTGACTTCAGCCCAACGACCATGTTACCCGATGCAGTCCACAGTTCCTGGCGTAAGTCCACGTTCTCCTTCTCTCGATTGAGAAGAAGCTCAGCCGAGGGGATCTTTCTCTTGTAGGGGTTCACTTGGGGTACCCTCAGCTCTTGGCTTAGCACCACCAGGCTGTTGACTGGTTTTTACCTCCACCTCCACTTTCTGTAGGACAAGTGAAGTAGCCATGATCTCTTCTATTCCGAGATCCTTTTCTACTTCGCCCGTCTTCAGCGTGTTTTGCTTTCCGTCCGCGAGGTTGCGCCTCTTGAGGCGAAGAAACACGCTTTTCACGCCTCACGCCATCCCCCCAACATCGCGTACAGATAATTCTCAGGCGTCTTATTGATCTGAAGGATGTTAAAGGGTGATTTTTTAAGAGCTTGATAACTTTTTTAAAAAAAAAAACGCATAAAATTTGCAAAATCTCATCGGTTCTTTATTTGAAACGTTAGATTGGTTCATGACATTTACTTTTTGAAGATAATTTCATTTAAATGTTGACCGCGGCTGCGTCTTAGGTGGTCCATTCGGAAAGTCCAATTTTGGGCAACTTTTTCGAGCATTTCGGCCGGAATAGCCCGAATTTCTTCGGAAATGTTGTCTTCCAAAGCTGGAATAGTTGCTGGCTTATTTCTGTAGACTTTAGACTTGACGTAGCCCCACAAAAAATAGTCTAAAGGCGTTAAATCGCATGATCTTGGTGGCCAACTTACGGGTCCATTTCTTGAGATGAATTGTTGTCCGAAGTTTTCCCTCAAAATGGCAATAGAATCGCGAGCTGTGTGGCATGTAGCGCCATCTTGTTGAAACCACATGTCAACCAAGTTCAGTTCTTCCATTTTTGGCAACAAAAAGTTTGTTAGCATCGAACGATAGCGATCGCCATTCACCGTAACGTTGCGTCCAACAGCATCTTTGAAAAAATACGGTCCAATGATTCCACCAGCGTACAAACCACACCAAACAGTGCATTTTTCGGGATGCATGGGCAGTTCTTGAACGGCTTCTGGTTGCTCTTCACCCCAAATGCGGCAATTTTGCTTATTTACGTAGCCATTCAACCAGAAATGAGCCTCATCGCTGAACAAAATTTGTCGATAAAACACATTTCGAACCGAACACTGATTTTGGTAATAAAATTCAATGATTTGCAAGCGTTGCTCGTTAGTAAGTCTATTCATGATGAAATGTCAAAGCATACTGAGCATCTTTCTCTTTGACACCATGTCTGAAATCCCACGTAATCTGTCAAATACTAATGCATGAAAATCCTAACCTCAAAAAAATCACCCGTTATTTGAACGCGACGTCAAATGCCGTTTCGCAATCTCACTGGGCGCTGCCGCTGCATTGAACGTTGTCGGTCTGTCGTCCGCGTTGTTGACGCCCTAGCATTCCAGGGCGAGGTTTGTCTTAGGTTCACTCTCCGTTGAGCGCTGCCTCTTTCCAGCGATATGCTCTTAAATGCGATGAGCATTCGCTGTGTCCGAGGCATAACACCAATTACGAGTGTCGAAGTGTGCCTGGCCATTCTTCACCTCCTTTCTAGCCCAAACCAGCCGTTTCATCTCTTCTTTCTCCTGGCTGAACTTGTTTCGAAGCGGTTGCATATTCCGACCGCCGCCTTGTATCTCGCTTTTGCCTTAAACCCCTTCTTGCGTGGCAAGGGGTGCAAAGTATAGCGAAGAAATTCTTTTTCTATTTCCGCGTTAATGCTAACAGCACTTTCATCGTCCGAGTCTTCATGGACGGACGCACCCGTGCGCTATAAAGCTAGCTTGACAGTAGCACTGCAACCACCGCTGTTTGGGAAGATATGCCAGTCTTTGCTAGAAGTCGCCTGCCTGCAATGTAATGCCTTTACCAGAAACCAAATTGAGACCATTACATTGTAAGCAGCGACAGCTACAAGGATTTTTGCTAACCTAAATATACCGCATCGTACTGTATATAATGTGTCAAGTCTTTTGAGTCCAACAATTTTAGAACGTTTGGAGTGACTAGTGATAGTAAATCCGATTTTATCCATTTTCAACACTACATTGTCTTTAGAAAAAATTTTAGAATGATATTCAGAATCGGGGTATTTTTAAAAAGGACGTATCAAACCTTGTAGGCATTATGTGGGCAGAGTTCTATTTTAAGACATCGTAGTTGGTGCACGCGATTATAGTCAAGTTTACCTTTTTATACTCTTGCAACTAGTTGCTACAGAGTATTATAGTTTTATTCACCTACCGGTTTTACGAGTATGTCACCTAAAGCAAAGCGAGATAGATCTAGGTTTATATATAGAAATGATTAGGATGACGAAAAAAATTAAAATCCGGTTGACTGTCTGTCTGTCCGTCAGTCCGTCAGTCCGTCCATGCAAGTTTTACTATGAGATATCTGGATGAACTTGTATGTGGGTTAGTACAAAAAACAATCCGCGTTCGTAATCGGGCTACTGGCACGCCCACAATTCGCTTCGAAAACATATTAGGCCCATTTCACGCGCTAACACGTGTTTGATTGATTGTCGTTTCTTTTAAGTCGTTCGTGAGTTATAGCGTCGCAAACATGGAGCAAAATAAATCGAAAATACGGCATATTTTACAGTACTACTACGATAAAGGCAAAAATGCATCTCAAGCCGCCAATAAAATTTGTGTAGTTTATGGATCCGATACAGTTTTCATTTTCACCGCACAACGCTGGTTTCCACGTTTTCGTTCTGGTGTAGAGGTGGTCGAAGATGCGCCACGCTTCGGAAGGTCTGTCGTCGAAAATTGCGATAAAATCGCTGAATTGGTCGAAAGAGACCGGCATAGTAGTCATCAAACCGTTATAAACCATTTGAGGAAGCTTGGAGTCACTAAGAAGCTCGATGTATGGGCACCACACGAATTGACTCAATAAAAATACCGCAAGACTTTTTTGATAGCCCATTATAAAGTGCGATAACTAAGCACTAAATTTAAATGTAAAGTTGTAATTTGGTACAGAGAATCGCAAAATCAAGGGGCAACTGTGGGAAAAATGTTTTGGAAAAGTGGGCGTGGCCATGCCCTCTAATAAGAACATGTTTCCTAAACCACTTAAGCTACAATAACCAAATTTGCTGAGTACAAATCTTATAACAAATTCTACTGACAGTGTGGAAAATTGATGAAATTGGAAAAATACACAGCTCCCTTCCCATATAACGTTGCTGTTAAAAACTACTGAAAGCGCGATAAATCAATAACTAAATATGCCAGAGATATTAAATTTTACGACTGAGATGGTATAATAGAGCTTTATGAAAGCCATTATGAAAATTGGACGATGGGCGTGGCATCGCTCGCTTTTTGATGAAATCCCATACTTGGGACCCGTCTGACCGATTTCGACAAAATTTGGAACGTAACATTATTTTAATTTTCCTGTGTCACTCTGTGAAAATGAGCGAAATCGGACTAGAACCACGCCTACTTCTCATACAATATAGTTTAAAATTCCATTTGATTCTTTCACTTTCCAGTAAACAAATAAAGAATTAATTAATATAACAGAATAAAATTTTGCTCAAATAATGTCTCTAGGGGGTTCCATTTTATGACCATAGCTTGTTGAAATCTAATAAAAACTGTTTAATCCCCTAGGTACCGAATATTTAGGCCACAGTACCTATAGTTGACTTTTTATCGAAAATGTCGGTCATTATGTGATATAAATAATTGAAGTTAAGGAGAATCATTCTCTTATAATGGTATGCCTGTATGTCAAAAATAGGTTTAATCGGACCAACTTCCCTTAGCCCTCATATACTTAATATAAAGATTTTCGAATTTATTTAAGTTATCCCAATGAAAATAACAGAGCGTGTTTTGCTCATAACAGTGTATCTTTGTGCCTAAACTAGATAAATTTGAGCAAAAGCTTGCCCAGCCCCATATAACTAATTTCAGGATTTTCAAAAATCTGGCTGACTTTATGATTAGTTTTACACCTCAAAGTATTTATCTGACTTTGCAACTGGACAATTTGCATTAGGATAAAACGTTTCGGTTGCACCCGAACTTAGCCATTCCTTACTTATTTATTATTATTTTTTTTCGTAATCCTTAATGCGTTTGCCAACGTCGTCATCAAAATGGGATCTCTTGTCCGAAGCTTCTTCTTTTCAGTAGGACGTTTTTTACGTGGCGGGTCCCAACCAATGAAAAAAAAGAAAACAGCTCGGGCAAGAGCCAAGGTACAACCCTGAGGAGGGATGGTTCGCCTTCTCAGTGTGAGCTGCTTGAGCCATATGTAAAAAAACGTTTCTGGTCACTCCCAAGTGAATGACACTCGGCTATAACCACGTAAGCGATATCTACGCTACTAAAGAAGAAGAAGAAGTTGGTGCATGAATCATAAATTATTTTACTAAGCTTAAATTGGCTTAGATATGACATTTCCATGCCGTTTATATGTTCTAATGTATGCTTTAATATACGAGTAAAATATGTGTAATAATAGTTAAGACAACAAGAATAAGTGTATTTTTGTGTTTTCTTTTATATTTACTTTAAAAGTGATTTCGGTTGTTTAATACCGCTCAAATATTACAAAAATTTTATTGTATGTTTTGCAATATTGTAATATTATATGTTGACTATTTCAAAATGTGATTGCAGTATTGTCAAAGTGGCATTGATGTTGCTACAGCTGCTGACAATGCTGTATGTTGTGTATGCACCGGATGTGAAGGTGGGGTTCCTACTGCGAACGGATGGTGATGACTTATGCGGTGCAAGCCAATAGTTGGCATATTTATAGTCGTCATTGAATGTAAAGTGTGTTGGAGGTGAAGCCCTGGTTCTATTTTCGGCTTTGAGACAATTGAATTCGGGTGGTCACATTGAGAAACTGAACCAGCTAGTATGGAGGTATCAGCATTTTTTTTGTTTTGCTTTCGTTCTTTAGCTCTTCTATTTTGAAACCAAATCTTCACTTGCCGTTCTGATAAAGAAAGAATTTGAGCCAGCTCAGTTTTACGACGTATAGTTATGTATCTTGAAGTACAATATTCCTTTTCAAGCTCTAATCGCTGAAAATCGTTATATACCACTCTATATTTATCCTTCGTGCGAGTTTTGCCTGAAATAAAAAAGAGATCGTTCATAATTGAATTAATGTAGACAACGTTTTTGTTTTTTGAAGTGGTATTATCTACTTCACAAGTTGCTCTCAAAAATTACAAAACAACGGAGAAACTGAAAACTAGCCGAAATTTGCCGCAAAGACCTAAATGTTTTTTGAATAGAATTTTTATTTTAACAACTTTTATAAAAAAAAAAAACAAAGCAAAACACAGCTGATAATTTAGCCAGCAGAAATAAAAATAGCAATCCCAGGCCTTTCTCAGACTCTTACGCTTTCAACATGTATTCTCTTCTCTTAGTTTTCTGGGCTAGCCGAATGGTTTTCTTCGGCAATTATATTAATATGAACTAGTATGTAAATGTATTCAGTTTTACTACATGTAATACAATTATGTATTTTTCTTAAGTTTTTCCCGGGGTTTAGGTTTTTATGATTCTGAGGCGTTTACAATTTCGTTTATCGTTATAATTATATAGTTTTGTTTACGTAATGGCTATTTGTAATACCTAAAGCCAATCGACATAAATATGGAGTTATACTAAATCAGGGGTTGAAGTTTCATAGCTCAATAGTAAAAGCTGATCTGCTTTTTTAAAAGAACAATGAAAAATATTCATGAATTTTAATGAAATGGAGTCTTCAATTTCGTGCTAACACTTGACTGTGTACAATTCCTCTCATGCCGACGAGTAATTATTCTCGTAACAGATTATGAGACAATATGAGTTGAATTCCGGTTGACTGTATGTCGAGCCCTCCGTTTGTGCAAGCAATAATTTGATTATTATTTATATTTCGTATAAACAGTTTCGAGTTTATAGTTATTTTTATACTTTTTTTACATAAATATATATGTATAGTATATCTATTAGAAAAAAATGCTCACTGATTCCCACATAGCAGTATATATGGTACAAAATCAACCGGATATTTTGAAAAGTATTAGCATTTTAAACACAATTTTTTTTTAATTTCCAGTCTGCAGGTGCTTCTGGCTACTGCGATCCTTGTATAAATTACAGTTTTATATCTTAATTTGAAGCTTAGTTATAGTACTTTACCGATTTTCGTTTTATGAAGTTTTGTAGGCGTGGAAATGATCCTAATACCCCATCTGCAAGGTGCGTTTCAAAGTAAAAAGGACGTTAAAAAAAAAAAAAACAAGAAAAAACATTAACTTCGGCTGTACCGAAGCTAATATACCCTTCAGAGGTGCATTTCTTTAAGTAACTATTGTTCAGTTTGTATGGAAGCTATATTCTATAATAATCCGATCTGAACAATTGCTTCGGATATTATATTATTGCCTTAAGTAGTAATCCATGTCAAATTTATTGAAGATACCACGTCAAATGCGAAAGCTTTCCATACAAGCCCTTGATTTCGATCGTTTGATTTGTATGGCAGCTATATGCTACAGTGACCCGATTTGAACAAATTCTTCCGATATTACATTATTTCTATGAACAATAATTCATACTAAATTTCGAGAAGATATATCGTCAAATGGGGCAGTTTTCCATACCAGCACTAGATTCCGATCGTTCAGTTTGTATAGCAGCTATATGCTATAGTATGCCGATCTGAAAAATTTCTTCGTATATTACATTATTATCTTAGAAAATAACCTGTGCCAACTTTTGTGAAGATGTGAATGTAAAAGTTTTCCATACAAGAATGTTATAGTGGTCCCATAACGGCAGTTCCGACAAGTAAGCAGCTTCTTGAAGAAAAAATGACGTTTGTAAAATTTCAACACGATATCTTAAAAACTGATGGACTATTTCGTACATACGAGGGCTGTCTGATAAATAACCGACCTAACCATGATGCACCGCGACTTTTTCAAAATTTTTTTTTTGTATTTTTCTACATAGTCTCCTTGTAACTTCACACACTTCTCCCAGCGATGCTCCCATCTCTGCAACTCTTCCAAATAGTACTTGGTGGCTTTGTCTGCAAAGTACGAGTTCACGAAAGAGTTTGCCTCCTTATTTGACGAAAATCTCTGGCCGCCGAGCGCAGTTTTAAGTTGAGGAAACAAAAAAAAGTCGATCGGTGCTAGATCCGGTGAATAAGGTGGATGGTCAAGCAGTTCGAACCGCAATTCGTGGATTTTCGCCATGGCGACTGTTGAGGTGTGAGATAGTGCGTTGTCTTGGTGGAACAAGACTTTTTTTTTCTGCAAATGTGGCCGATTTTTCGAAATTTCTTACTTTAGCTTGTCCAATAATGATGTGTAGTATGCTCCTGTTATAGTTTTTCCTTTTTCAAGATAGTCGATAAAAATAATTCCATGGCTGTCCCAAAAAACACTCGCCATCACTTTCCCAGCCGAATACACAGCTTTAGGTTTTTTTGGGGCCGGTTCCCCCGTTTAAATCCACTGTTTCGATTAGATTTTTGTTTCGGGCGTATAATGATGAATCCAAGTTTCGTCTACAGTTATCAATCGGCACCAAAACTCGGTCTTATTGCCTCTAAACTGAGCCAACAGAGCGCTGGAAATGTTCATTCGCGCATTCTAGCGTAAGCAAACGCGGCAACCAACGCGCGGACAACTTTCCCATGCCCAAATCTTGGTTTAATATGTGACAAACACGTTCTTTTGACAACTTCATAATATCAGCTATTTCCCTAACTTTAATCCGGCGGTCATCTAGTACCAATTGATGAACTTTAGCCATGTTATCGTTAGTGGTTACAGTTTTTGGACGCCCAGGACGTTCATCATCTTCCAAGCTCCTGCGACCACATTTAAATTCAGCTGCCCAAAATTTTACGGTGGTAAACGATGGCGCAGAGTCACCATACACAGAGTCCAACTCATCTTTGATTTGTGAAGGCGTATTGCCTTTCAAAAATAAAAATTTAATTACAGCTCAATATTCAATTTTTTCCATTTTGGAGAAATCACCGAAATAGACTCACAAAAACGACAGTCAACAGATAATTGCGCAAGAGAAATTTCTGAAATTTTGGCGAGTAGCTATTATAATATGCACAATTTGAAGTAGAAACTTTGTTTCAGATGTGCCGCTAGCTTCACGTTGAGGTCGGTTATTTATCAGACAGCCCTCGTATACAGACATATACATTCAAAGTACAGGTAAACATCCTGCAAGGCGGTTTCCTATAACGCCTTTTCGCTCCAACGAGGTTCCCAAAATGCGCACATTTTCTTACAAAGCTAATCTTACAACGCGATTTTTTACGAAAATTTTTTCAAATATTTACTATTTTTTATAAGGTAAAATTCTTTGCATTTTGTCCATACTGTGCTTTCATTGAAATTGTTGATGCGTCACAGAAATTCGTCCTTCAATACTAAAAGCTTACTGAAAAACACTAATACCGGAAATAGACGTTTAGGGTACTGTTTCTACACCAAGATGAATATTGATAAAGTAACAATGGCTGATATTCAAGAATTAATTGCGGTTGACGAAATAAACGAAGCAGATTTAGTGACAATGACAAAGTTTTAAATGTGGCGAAGCATTTGGAAGAATACATTTTGGAGAACGACCCTTTAAGTGACAGAGCAGAAATATTTAAACGAAATCTTCTAAACAATTTAGCTCCCTATCAAGAAATTTATAAAGATTTGCGAAATAAGAGTAAACAAACTTCAATGCACGATTTTTTCAAACCAATAATCGTCGAAAGGATGCCCGAATCTCATAGTGGATCAAGCTCAGATTTTGAACTAGTACGAACAAAACGTTCGAAACAAATTGTACTAAGTGATGAGAAGGAGTAAAAAGTTATCGTTCCTTTTTGGTTTTAATTTATTAAATCTTTTAAATTGAAATTTTTTTTATTTTGTTTTGTTTTTGTTTAAATAAATAGAATGTTATTAAATTACATAATATGTATGTTCAAAATCAACAAATAAATACACAAAATTATATTAAGCACATATTTTTACTATACAAATTCCAATATTTTAATGAAATTTTTTTTCCTTTGGAACCAAACTCTGATTTTTGTATGAAGTTAGAGTCTCCTATAACGCGGAGTTTTTCAGGAACCTCTTCCCCGCGTTGTAGGAGGTTTATCTGTAGTCTTTTCTGCTTTAATACAGCTTTTTGCACCGCCCAAAAGCATGTCCAAGGAGTGTTTATCTCGTTGGCCGGTATGGCTGCCAGTATGTCGGTGCAAGCTTTTTGAATGGCTTCTACGTCTCCACAACTCTTTCCTTTCATGTACAAATGCATTTTTCCGAAAAGGAAGAAGTCGCACGCTGCCAGCGTGGTTAATTGTTAAAATGTGATTTTTGGGCACAAGTGTGGAATCGCATGTTGGATTCTGAACAACAATTTTTGGCCGTCAGTCAATTTCTGCGGAACAAACCGTGCACATACCTTTGGTTAGTCCAAATGTTCGGTAAAAATACGATTAATCGATGTTCAATTCCATTTCCATGAATTTTAATGATGATTTCGGCTGATTTTTGGTGAATTCACGCACGGTTTCGATGGAATTTCCGGTGGTCAAGGATTTTGATTGGCATTTATGTCCTCACGACCACTTTGAAAACGTTGAAACCACTCATGCACTCTGCTACGGGATAGGCAATCATCGCCATAAACTTGTTTCATCAATTGAAGCATTTCGGTGAAAGTTTTACCAACTGTAAAGCAAAATTTAATGTTGACGCACTAGTCGACATATAGGTTTTGCCACAAGGGGGCGCTAGATTCAAAAAATCCTGTTTACTTTGGAAAACACCTTGTAAGAAAGTTCCAAGTTGCCAAGTTTCAACAAATATGTTAATTTTTTATAAAATTAAGTTTTGCACGGAGAGGATCAATCAGACAGTAACTCGAAATAGAACTCGTTTTGTAATGTGGGTATTCCGCTTGTTCTGATTAGAAAGTACTAGATAAGGAGTATTTTTTATTATTACGGAACATAATTATATTTGTAGAATTAGAGAAATTTTATAGTTGTATATGAATTTAAAAATTAATTAAAAATTATAGTAAAGTGGCAATTAGATTATTGGCTAAAAGCATTTGTTTAAAATGAATAAATCTATCAGGTCGTTTTTACGGTCCACTTCTTTAATATTCCGTGAAAGTCTTTAACTAACCTTTTTCTCTTGCCGCCTCAAAGATCTCTTCTTACGTAACTGTTCCCACATTAACCCTTCAACTCGCACAATCGGCCATCCTGTTGTCGCAGTGGTTGATACGCCGCAGCTGTAGTTGTTGCGCTTATAGGACCTGCTACGTTTGTGAACTAAAGTACATCAGAAATTCTTGCTCTTGTTATTGTTATTTGGTATGGCCTCCAATATTTCCGATTTAGTTAACGACTGTTACTAATTTGCATGCGTTTGAATGCCACCAATCTATCGATTTTATACTGATGTGCATTTGAGGTTAAATGCGTTATTTGTTGAATAATCCGGATTAATGCAGGAGCTGCTTCAGTTTTTTGATTTTTTTTTTTTAACTCTTACCCCTTCAAATGGTAGTGATTGACAAACAAAAAATCCTCTCTCAAGTAAGGCGCTGTAGCTTAACTCTAAGGGGTCGCTATTGTTTTTTTTTAGGTTTTTTCATTCAACTAAAATTTCACCAACTAATTTTCGTTTCTCAAAAATAACCATCACTTATTCACAAAGTTGGTTTTTCAAACTATAAAAATTTCTGCGATCAGCATAAAACCAGGATGGCAAGAAAAGTTGAAATCCGGTTGACTCTGATTGAGACATCTTGATGAAACTTGGTATGCAGGTTTCTTAGAATAAAAAAAAATCGAATTCGTAGATGGGCGTAACCACTACCACACCCACAAATCGCCATTAACCGAAAACTCCTGCCGATATTGTGAAATCGGAGTATATCTCCGATTCACTCCCCAGATAATGGTACTGTTAAAAACTACTAAAAGAGCGATAAATCAATAAGTAAATACGCCAGAGATATAAAATTTTAATACGGAGATGGTATGTGGGAGCTTTATAAGAGCCGGTATGGAAATTGGACAAGGGGCGTGGCACTTTTTGGGAAAATCCAATATCTCAGGACCCGACCAAATCGATTTCGACTAAATTTAGTAGGTGACATTTTTCTTACATTCCACATTGTGTAAATGGACGAAATCGGACAACAATCACGCCAACTTCTCATTTGGGACCATTTTTTATTCCACTTGATTCGTTCAGTTTCCAGTACACAAATTAAGAAAAAATTAATATAACGGAATACAATTTTGCACTAATAACATCTTTAGTGTGTGCAACGTTATGATCAAAAATTGTTTGAATCCAATAAAAATTGTTCAAGCACCAGGTACCAAATCTGCAGACAATGTCGGTCAATGTGTGATGTATATAATATATATAAATTAAGAGATAATCCTTCGCTTATAATAGTACGTCTGTATGTCAAAAATGGGTTCAGTCGGACCAATATTTCTCTTAGCCCGCATTGTCAAAAAAGTCTGGCGGTATTTTCGCTAGTTGGCGCTGAAAGCGCGTAGTTCTAGTTTTATTCCTCGCATCGGGTCATGCTACACCTTTTTGGATAGCTCATTTCACGTGCTAACACGTGTTTGATTGATTGTCGTTTCTTTTAAGTCGTTCGTGAGTTATAGCGTCGCAAACATGGAGCAAAATAAAGAGAAAATACGGCATATTTTACAATACTACTACGATAAAGGCAAAAATGCATCTCAAGCCGCCAATAAAATTTGTGCTGTTTATGGATCCGATACAGTTTCCATTTCCACATACAACGATGGTTTCAACGTTTTCGTTCTGGTGTAGAGGTGGTCGAAGATGCGCCACGCTCCGGAAGGCCTGTCGTCGAAAATTGCGATAAAATCTCTGAATAGGTCGAAAGAGACCTTCATAGTAGTCATCAAACCGTTATAAACCATTTGAAGAAGCTTGAAGTCACTAAGAAGCTCGATGTATGGGCACCACACGAATTGATTCAATAAAAATACCGCAAGAATTTTTTGACAACCCATTAAAGAGATAATCCAACTTCGGAGTGATTTTCTACCGCATAATATCGGCCAATATGTGTGTTATCCTAATGAAAATATGAGAGCGGGTTTTACTCATAACGGTGTATCTTTGTGCCTTAAATAGATGAATTTGATCGAAAATTTGTCCTAGACCTTATATAACTAATATTTGGATTTTCGAAAATCCGGCTGACTTTATATGATTGGTTTTACACCTTAAATTATTTCCCTGGCTTTTATTCTGGAAACTTGTAAGAGTATAAGATGTTTGGCACCCTAACTCAGCCCTTCCTTATTTGTTTTAGAATTGTAATTTTCCATTGTTTTGTATTACATCTACTGATTTCAATAATTTAAAGGTTTCTTTTATTTTTGGATATTAAGCGTAAACAACTATTGTCGTTTTTCTATTTTGAAACATCAGTTAGATCTGATATTGTTGCACTAACTTATTCTTCATTTATTAATTCTGTTATATCTGACATATCTAGAATGAGTGGGTACAAAATTCCTACATTTGAAAACATTATGGTTTATACAAGTTTCAAGTTTTTTAATTATTCGTTTGTTTCTTTAATTTAAAACATTCATCTCATAAAAGCAGTTTTGTAATTGTTTTAATGCATGCGAAATTTCGAAATTGATTTAAATTATGGGGCAATTCAGAATCTTGTTCATCTGAGATTGCAAATTTATGCAATTGCAAATATTTACCATCAACGATGAAGGTCTTTTTTGTAATTTCTGTGCATCCCTTGCAAAGACAAATAATTCACAGCTGATCGGTGAAGAAAAACATTGCTTGTAAACAAATTTTTCGCACAAATTGGAAAACATGCCGAAAAAAAGTTTTATAGAAAAATTAACTGACGCTGTTGAAGAAATTATGAACATTGAAGGTAAGAAATATTTTTATGCGGCACGTAGCACAAATTTCAAATTTCTTGATTTTTAATTTAAAAAATTTACAAAAATTTCTCCATTTCTTCTCTTTGTTTACAATATTTTTATTTTTGACAGCAGCTGATAATTTGCATACAAACGATGCAAATAACACAATGGCGTTTTAGTGTGGCTTATTTGAAAGGGTGTAGCAGGTGCATCGCTATACATTTTGTTAGTGTAAAATTAAAAATATGCTCGCTAATTTGCAATTGCAAAGATGCATCTTACATCCATTTGCATTGCATTTGCACAAGATTCTGAATTGCCCTAATATGTTTTAAAGTATTTGTTTTTGTACATTTATTGTAAACTGTTTATTATTATTAAAATTGTTTTATGATTTGTTGCGCATTTACCACTTAAATTATAGTATATAGATTGTGTCACCAACAACAGTTGTTGCCCCTGTTTCGTAAATTATTTTTGGAGAAAATTCCTCAATAAATTCACTTTATCCATCTTTTAATTTTTATATTTGGGTGTTTTTTTCAGAAATGCCAAATGACAAAGGTTGATGGTCAGTGTGCGTTTTCAAATAACCTACACAGTATATGTTATTACGTAATGCTTTTAAAGACCACACTATGACATTCTAATTGGTTGTATATCTTAATTCAGTGGAAATTAATGTTTTTGAAATATATATGTATAATACATAGGTTTATATTCCTGCGATAACTCAGTATCCAAAATAAAATTGCCAACATTTTACAAACAATATTCCCCTCTTAGTCAAAGTGTATAATCTTCATCTTTTTTACTAGCGTAGAAATCGCTTACGCGGTTATGCCGAGTTAACAACAGCGTGCCAGTCGTTTCTTCTTTTTACAAGATGGCGCTAATTCTCCACCTGGTCCTTCGTAACGTCGTTTCATCAGATGTCGTCCATGCCTCTGCACCATATAGCAGAACGATAATAATGAGTGACTTTTAGAATTTGGTTTTTGCTTATCTCGAGAGAACTTTACTTCTCAATTGGCTACTTAGTCCGAAGTAGCACCTGTAAGCAAGAGATATTCTGCATTGGATTTCGAGCGTTGTTATTGGTGCTGATGCTGGTTTCAAGAGATGAAATTATCTTCAACAGCGAAGTCTTGACTGTTAACAAACCTTGACAAAACAACCTCATTCGGTGTTTTAAACATTTTCATTGTGGCGTTTTTTACGTGGAGGATCCCAAACCCAGCGCATAACCTTGTTGCTCGCTTTTAAGCGGATGTTCTTTGGCTACCCAGAGGATACTTGGTCAAAGACCTGAAGTCGTGAGCTGCTTGAGCCATATGTAAAAGAATCGTTTCTGACCACTCCCAAGTGAATGGCAACCAGAGAACTTTCCTCACATGCGAGAGCTTCTACACATAACTCCATCCTCTTGTATAATAGATATTGGAATATACAATATTTTCGTTTTATAACCTATAAATCTTTAAAATCTTCATAACTAATGTATGAGTAAAATGATAAATGAGATTTCCATATACTTACATATATATCAAATAAAAGTAGGAATTCTTCTCTCGATATTTACGTTAATAGTAAAAGGGAGAAATTTGTAGACTAAGTTTTCTCAAATTCTGAGAAATTTTACTTGAGTTGGTTGTATGCGCTTATTATTGTTTGTAGTATGTAAAACACATTATAAGTTTATTGAGGAATATGAAAAAAACCGTTTAACAGACGAGTATTTATATACAATTATATACATACTTATTTATATAATTCCAAAGTAACAGACATCTATATATCCAGTGAGAATTTCCTGATATTTCATTAATTGGAAGTAAAGTTATTGCGTTTTAAGTGTCAGTATGTTTGTGTTATCGGTGCGAAAATGAGCTTCGATCAAAGAGTCAACATTAAATTTTGTTTTACAATTGGTAAAACTTTTACTGAAACGTTTCAAACGATGAAATAAGTTTATGGCGATGATTGCCTATTCCGTAGCGGAGTGCAGGAGTGGTTTCAACGTTTTCAAAGTGATCGTGAGGACATAAACGACGATCAACATGTGAGCCAATCAAAATATTTATTTTCTATCTTTAACACTATTTTTAAAAGTACAAGTGTTAAAAAAAGGGCACATGTTTAAATTTTCATAATTGGGAAATATACTTATTTTAATTTTCAGAATGTAGAAAATAATGTGTAAGGAATTGATTGTAATATGCCACCTCTTCTATTTTTGTTCACATTTCAAAAAACTTAATTTGGTGTTTCCCGATGGGGAAAATATCGTTGCAAAGTATAAGCACGGCTTCTTCCTATTCATCACAATTTTCAATTACATCAAATAATCTTTAAATTTACAGTACATACTTATATAAGTAAAGCACTAATCACGATATGTGACTAAAACTTTACACAAATACTGTATTTTCATGCAATTGGTATTCAAGGATAATGACTTTCTAATGATTATGTTCCCTTGGAACCAAATTCGGGATAATAGTTCCCTGTAACTAATATATAAAATTTTGGTTGGATTTTTACATGTATTATCAACATAAAATATCATTTTATACCAATATGTGTGAATTTCCTGGTACAAAACTGTATTTTGGCACATAAAATTGTGTTAGAGAATGGCATTTGTGATTTAAATGGTTTTTAAGGTCGGCGTGCTCCCGCCTGCTAATAATGTTCAAGAAAAATCCTTTTGATACCTCTTCTACCAGTGTGAAAATGGGTAAAATTGGATGATGCACCCAATACCTATATATATGTTGAAAACTATCAATAAATAACTGACTCAATAAAGTCAGAAGCCTCTCCCTGTGAATTTGGCAGCGATCGGACGCGTTTATTACCGGAGCTCTCTAGCGACGAATATTTAACCGAAAACAGTGAAGTATATGCGTACAATTTCAAATTGATCATTCCTCAAAAATAATACAATTGCTAAATATTTGTAATAGTAAAGAAGAACTGCAACCAAATACGCAATGCAATGGATTATAATTGGCTAAGTAATTATTCGTTGAATATGATACCACATGCATCCCAAAAGACTGATGTCATAACCTTGAAAGCCGTCTTATTCGTCTTTCCACGCTTGAGAACCGGTTCATAATGTGCAGTCTACTACAATGATTGTCGATTGGACTCCAGTGGGAAATGATGGACCCATGTTCCTATTGTCACACATTGACTCAAAAGTTCGGTTTTATTACGATTAAAGATCACTCAAACACTTTTCAGAATAATTTACTCGTTGTTTTTGTTGGATTATGAACTTGTAATGAACCTACTTTGCACAGAGCTGTCTCTTTAGGGCGTCATTGTCCTCCGTGCTCATTTCGCCTCTTTCCAACTTAGCAAATCTCTTTTCAACGGTAGATTTTCCTGATACAGAGCCCAAATTCAACAGTATTTTCCCCAAAAAAGCAATGCTTTATTAGCACACGAAATGCTTTATGATCCATTTGTTTGTAAACTAACACAACAACTTTTCTCGTCATTCTGATCATTTATATATGCAGTGTCTAACAAAACTCATTGGACTACAAGTAACTCGAGTCTCATACATCTTTCGTCATTACTTTTTACATAGATGCATTTCACGATTTTTTTTGCAAATAAAGATCACATATTCTATGTTCAAAAACAACAATTTTCTTTTTAAACTTTTATGTAAGATTTATAAATTATAACAGAAAGGAAAAAAAGTAAAAAATGGGTGCGACATAAATCATTGGACTAACACTTTGTATATCGAAATACCCACTTTCAATGAATTAATTTACAGTTATCTTGCAGGAAAAGAATTTCGCAAGTATTTAGAATTATATATCGCAAATCACATTTATTCGAATTGTTTTTTCTAATGAGAAATATATAAATAATAATGCTGCTTAGAAATATTTTTAGATAAAATTTTAAGCGAATTCACAAAAAATGTGCGACAAAGAAGCCTTGCAAAAACTATTCTCTGGGAAAATCAATTGTTTCTGCTATTTTACACAAGTACAAAGCTGAAGGAACCGTTAAAAAACTTAATATTGGAGGAAGTCCTAGAGTCAATTCGGTAAAGGATGACTTGCGAATAGTGTGCGAGTTCCAAAAATATCCAAGGATACCAGCAAAAAATGTTGTAGATAGCTTACAACTACGAGTGAGTACAACACGTAAAGTACAACAACGTGCCGTTGATGCTGGTCTTTTTAGCTTCCTGATGGGCAGTTTCAACATGACAATGACCCCAGATACACCCTCAAAGTTGTGAATTGGTTTTTGGAATAATAAGTTTATGTTATAATATGGTCCGACCCGATTGAAAACTTATGGGAAATTGTCAACAGACAATTTAACAGGGAATAGGCTAACGGTTATAAAAACAAGTTATTTGATGCCTTAAAACGAGCCTGTAATGGAATAAGAAATAAATGATTTATGTCGCACCAATTTTTTACTTTTTTCCCTTCTGTTATGATTTATAAATCTTACACAAAAGTTAAAAAAAATGCGTTGTTTCTTAATGTAGAATATGCGATCTTTCTTTTGCTAAAAATGAGTTTTGTCCGACACTGCATATAACCCTATGTCTACCTCGCTTAGCTTTAGGTGATACGTACTACCGTTAGGTGAACAAAACTATAATACTCTGTAGAAACTGGTTGCAAGAACATGAAAAGAAAGAGCAAACTACGAAGTATTTATTAGAGAGGATGACAATATGTGAATAATTAAGTGGATGGATAACCGTTTCGTATTATTTGCCTCAACATTGGCTGCATTACTTCCTCTCCAATCCGCTGGGTGACGGAATAAATTTCGTTAAAGGTATACTACTGTTGATTGTCAAATGCGATCAGACGCTGCAATCAATGCACGAGAGGAATAGATTTATGACATGAAAAAAAATGATGCGAAACTCTTTGATTCAATGGAGTTCACATTTTTTATAACCTTTAACAGTGGTAACATTACGGAAAGAAATTAGTTTAAAGATTTTTATTATACTTATGAGCTGTTTTTGTGAAAACGAAATACAAATTTTAAATTGGATAGTAAAAAAAATATTTAATGCATTGTCCGTTGCTTTTTACAATTTTTGACCATCTTTGGCAATTTGTGGGTACCATGCCAACAGAAATGTTTATCTTCTGAAGTAAACCAATCAGACACCAAATTTTAGACCTCTGCGTATGAAGT
>CM050327.1:8078611-8178611 GCA_027475135.1 Bactrocera correcta | reverse complement strand
AAGAAAGACTGAGTTTGTTGAAAATATTAAAAATTAAAAATGATTGACTGATTTTTCCAAAGTGATTGTGCAAAAATATTTAAACAATAAATATTTTTATTGTACTACTTTTATACTCTTGTAACCTTTTGCTATAGAGTATAACTGGTTTTTCACCTAACGGTTGTATGTATCACCTAAAACTAAGAAAGATATATATAGAGTTATACAAGTATATATGTATATACAGTGGTCGGCCTTGTATGGAATCAGCGGCCAAAAATACTTCCGCTGCCTATATAAAAGTGAAATTTTTGCCAGAGCCTTTTAAAATCTCCCTCTCTCGTTTCCCACTCTATCACCCCCCGATGGTAAGAAATTTTAAATAATTATATTAAATTAAAAAAGTTAATAAACGAAAAAATCTTTTTTTTTTTAATATTATTCAACTAAATCAATAACTGACTTTAATAAAATTTATTTACTTTTGCATAATAGTTTTCTTTGACTGGTGAAGAAAGTAACTGAGCGATCCATTAGTTCTTTCGTGTATGGTGGAGACGATACATCTTAACATCCTTATTGCTATACTCAGCAGACTCTTCTGAAAGTCCTCCAGAGCACATTGAATAACATCAGGATCTAGCGCAAATCTAGTGTATTTTGACCTGATTCCTTTTGAAATTGAATTTGAACAGGACGGCAATAGCGGGTGAACGAAGGTCTGCAGTTTTTCCAAGTTTGTTTGTGCTCTTCATCATTTTACGATTTTATTATCAGTTTTACAGGAACATATGTATGTCGTGAGAAATAAATTGTTGTTATTGCTTATATTCGCTCTGCCCAGAATTACCATCTAAGCCACATATTCCTATTGATGAAAGGTAATTAGAGGACTCATTCCGTTCATTAATTACATTTGTGACGCAATGTAGTCCAATAATTTGTTATCTTAATTTCAATATCTGATTTGCTCAGGATAACTGTTTTTTTCTTCAAAATGTTATTATTGCAGTGTTAAAAGTTAATATCGAGTTTTTTGTTAACGAAGCTTCTAATAAGTAGACACTGAAGTCTTATTAAATCTACTTAACACATTTTCTAAACACCAAACTTCAAAAATATATAGGCGTGAAAGTTTACACCGATATGATGTGCCTAAGTAAAAGTACGTATAAAACAAACATTTGATAAAAGTGAGAAAATGATAAAATGAAAACCAAAGCTGAAATATGTATATATGTATGATAAAAAAATCATAATAAAACAACAAAATATGCACGAACAACATACACGTAAGTACAAAAAATTATAAAAAATAACACAAAAAATCGCTTGCCTGGTAGATAACATGAACAACAAAGAGAGGTGCAAAATGTTGCAGCTGAAAAGCGTAGACTAAGAAAACTTTGACTAATATGAACAAACTTGATTCATTTGAGGGCGAGGCAGGGATCACAACCTTTTGTACACCTTAAATCGATGATTCGATAAAGAAAAACATATCACTCAAAAAGGCACTTATAAAACAATTCTTTTAATATAATAATTCACTTTTTTATATAACATATACCTTTATTCTCAATATTCATTTCGCAATTTGATTTATTATAAGAGATCACTTTTAAGCTATTTTCACTACACAGTCCGCCCGTGCAAGCTGCAACTTGAATAAAAATTCAGATATATTGATAAAATGTGGCAAGCGGATCCCGTGGTACAAAAAAATGCAACTTGAATATGATTTAGACGTATAATTACAAAAGTACTATGAAAGTATTGGCGAATTTGAAAGATCGCTGGGTTTAAGGCGTTTGAGTTTTGTTGGTGGTCCATCTCTAGAAGTGAACATAGCTACTTCTTCGTTACAATGCTGCTAATATTTTTTGCGTTAACCGAATTTACCCGTAGATCACGCTCTATATCAGCACATCTACAATACCAAGGCGCTTTGACAATTAGTTTTAGTACTTTATTTTGGAACTGTTGGATGATTTTCTTATTGTTTGCGTAAGTAGATCCCCAGAGTTGTGCACCATAGCTAGATATCGATCGCAGTTTGTTTATATACTTTTATAAGTAACTTATTTTATGGGTTACATTTATTTGTTATCGATTAACCAATTATAATTTTTGAGTCGTGAACTTTTGACCGTTTCATAGAGTCAAGCGTCATTCCTTAGTATTTAGCGGAATTAAAGTACAGTTTTCGTGCACTGTCTATGAAAATTGATAAGTGCAGTATCTTGCTGTATGTGAAAACAATGTGTACAGACTTAGCTTCATTCAGTTTTATCTGTCATTTCTTTGCCAATTGTAAGACTTTATTTACAGCCTTTTGGAAATTAGTAGTGGACTCGTTTTCACTACCACCAACAGCAAGCAAGCGGTATCATCTGCAAATGTGGCTGTTGTATAATTGCAGTCTTCTGGAAGGTCGTGCGTGAATAGATTATAAAGAAGAGGGCCCAACACACTACCTTGTGCTACCTCTGCTTTTATTTCCCTAAGAATGGAATATTTGTCTCCTTGTTTAACGTGCAAGAAGCGGTCTGCTAAATACGACTTCATGATGTCAGTTTCAAAAGCAGTCCTTTGTGACAAACTTTATCGAATGCTTTTGCAACATCCAAAAATACGGCAGAACAGAATTTTTTTCTTAAAAGGCTTTTTCAATAATGTGCGTAATCCTGGGGATTTAATCAATCGTAGAACGGTTGGCTCGAAACCCAAACTGATATATAGTTTTTCGTTCTATAATTTTAATGATACGTTTTATGAGAATTTTCTCAAAAAGCTTCGATATTATCGGTAGAAGTAATATGGGCCTGTAAAAAGATACATCATATCCTGACTTTCCTGGAATCATGATAACTTCGGCACTTTTCCAATAAGTTGGCACGTATTTAAGGTGAAAAGCCGCGTTAATAAAGTTAGTAACTTTTGCTATACTTAGTTGAAGAAGCTGTTTTAGGACTTCGGAATAATCAGGTCGTAACCGGGGGATTTTTTTGTTTTTCAGATTTTTGATTTCCTCACTTAGCTCATAGCTTGTGCGAAATGAGATTTCTTCGCTTTCTTGACTGGAAGCAGCAGGATTATCTGATAATCTACGTGTGTTTCATATGGGGAGAATATTTTGGCTAAATAATCCGAAAATACTTCCGTTTTTTTGAATCGTCTCTGACCCAGCTATAAGCACTTATTTTAATGGGACATACTTGAGTTTCTGGTGTTTGTAGTCTGTTACAGTTTTTCCAATGAGGTAGTCGGAATTTCTTCCATTTCTTAGGGATCGAAGAAATTTTGCGAAACTTTCATTTTTAAACCTCTTAATTTTCCGATTAAGATCTTTGGAAACTTTATTTAAAATAGATTTATTAGCTGGGCACCGAGTTTGATGCCACTTACGTCGTAGCTTTCTCTTTAATTTTATTACTTCTCTTATATCATTAGGATACTGAGAGTTTCCGGCAATTTTCCCTTATTCCGGTGTACTTTCCCAAACAGCGTGTTGCATAGTTGTTGTAAAGTATAAAATTTCAGATTGCAACTGATCTGTATTTAATATAGAGTCATATTTACTTTCGTAACATTCCATGATCGTTCTAAAGTATTCCCAATCTGTACGTTTATTATATCACTATATCACTATAGGTTAAATAGATTGGAGAATGATCCGAGTAAAGGTCATAACCCTGATTGATCGACAAATACTTCCGGGATATTTTGTCGACAAAAAATACTATCAGGTCTGGTTTTTTTTGATTATCTGATGGCAAATATAATGGTAGGTTCGTCGAGAATGCGTAACTTCTGGTTGACTGCAGTGCTTTATAGAATTCTCTCCCCTTTGTAGTCGTAAGTCTTGAACCCTAGTGCGTGATCTTTGCGTTGAAATCTCCACCTACATACATATGTATTATAAATCTATACTTGTGTCTGTTTATTATTTATTAAAATTGTATTTGACGCCATGGAAGACTGTACACAGAGATAAGTTAGCTTGTAGCTTGAAACTTACAAGTTGAAAGTTTTTATTCCTCAAAATGTTTAATCGTGTTTTTAATTAATATTGCGCTTCCGCCACGGGCGCAATTGCTTGGATGAATTGTATGGTAAGTTTCATAGTTTTTAATTTTAAAATATGTTTGTAACGTTGTGTGTCTTTGATATGTGTCAACATTTTCCGAGTTCAATACAATTTCGATTTCTTTCTTATGTTTGATTAACCCATTTGAGTTCCATAGAAGAATGTTTATATATTTAGACATTTTTGGTATTAAAAATATATTTTTCAAGCTCGCATAAGCGATTTTGCAAGAAAGTGCTTAATTTGTGTTGTTTGTTGATTTTCTGTAAGATCTGTGATAAAGTGCTGTTATTGGATATATTATAGCTTTTAAAAGATGAGCAAAAGTAGATTTTTTTGATGTTTCAGCTGTAATTTTAGGATCTTCTTTTTGATGATGTTCATTGTTTTTTGTTCTGAAGTTTACAGAACCTTCTACTTTTTGGGCTAGACCATCATCACCTTTTTTGTGACCTCTCGATAGTTGGCAGGATATGCTTCGCCACAGTTACCGCATTTAGGCTGCTGCTTCTCTGGTTTCGAACATTCAGATGTCTTATGCTTACCGGCGCACTTAACGCATCTTAGTTGATTGCTACAATAGTTTTGTGTGTGACCAAATGACTTGCAATGTTTGCATTGTGGTATCATCTTAGGCAGCTTTACCGGTTCAATAGAAACATTTGAATTCAATAAAGTTTTGGTTTCGTAAATCTTTTTTATGTTCTATTCAATGCTATACCAAGATATATTTCTACTCGAAAGTGTTTTTAATATGCGTCTGTAGTCTTCTATAGAGAAAAAAAGTATTAACTTTATATATTCCATTATTTAAAAGTTGAATGGTGAAATTTTTTTTTGATTCCGATTTTGCAATAGCATATTGTTGCTGATAATTACTACCGTTGGCATCTCTAAACACCATAACAAAGAACTATTTTTTGGGGTAAGCGGTTTTATTATGGCGTTAGCTGCTTTTACAGCAAGATCGGGAGAATACTCCGCTTTTCGTTTTTTAGCTGTTTTGTTTTTATTTTTTAAGAATCCATTCCGTTTCTCTAGCTATGTAGTTCTTCCCCATCCATTGAGAATTCAACCTTACTTTCCAAATTCGGAAGTTTTTTTACATCTTGATAATTTGCATTGCTTAAAAATTTGCTTGTAATATATTTCTCCTCTATGTCCAACAAAAAGTGATATCGCAGAAATAACAAACCTTCCAATCCAAATTAGTCAGTGGTTGTAAGTCGCTGCTCCTACACTCCAATACACCTGAATACCGCGCTTTGGATTCTCCGTATTGATGAGCAGATTTCGTTAATTTTCTACCTTTTCCCACCAAAAATAACAAGCAGAGTTTCCAAAAAAAGTGGAATATACATATCTCCTAAAATAATAAAGTTAAAAAAAACCTATTTATCCAGCTCAAATATTATAAGAACTCCTACCGAGGGTGTGAAATTGGAAATCGAAACAGAGTTGCCAAAAAAAAGTATATCAGGAATGCCCTCTAATAAGTTTAATGTACATATGTATCTCTTAAAATAATAAAGCTAAAATAAAACCAATATATCCAGCTCAAATATTATAAGAACACCTACCGACGGTGTGAAATTGGAAATCGAATTATAACCCTGTTGATTCCGCATATAACGGTACGGTGGTAAACTACTAAAAGCTCGATAGAGCTCGAACAGCTTGACAAGTTGGCCGACAAGGATAATGCTCGAAAAAACGCGGTGAGGTGTGTGTGAGTGTGTGTGTGATCCCGATATTAAAATAACGATTTCTTTCGGGATTTCTATTGAGCAAATTCAGTCGTTCTTGTAACATTGTTGTTCGCAATTCATTTTTTATTCTTTTAAGCTGCAAAAATGACCGCTCTCCACTACAATTGGTAACCATTAGACAAAGGAATATTCTAGTAGGAATTTCTACGTTTGGAAAAGTTTCTTACAATTTATGATTTTATTAGGTTATGCAAGTTTGAGGTATTTAAATCCGCTGATTGCTTTGCTGCATTTTTTAAATATTGACTTAAATGAAAACATTCTGTTTTGAGCTCATCTGCATTAATGTCTTCATGATAAAATTCTGAAAATTCTTTGAATTTTTTGATCAACTCACCAGATTCAATTGTTGTTAACTGACAAGGAAAACTAAATCGACTATAAATTTTTTGTATGCTGCCGAACGTTTTGTATATCTAATGTGTCAATTATGAGAATGAAACTATATACACGAAACTTATCTTTGCCTCTCTACTGTGCAGTCCCTGATGATCCTTCAAAAAAAGTGATGCTTGTGCTACGAATTTTTTTCTTTCAAATGTGGCATTGTAGACAGCAAATGGAGTTTTTTCTTTAGCAGTCGTTTCGTTCTGGTCAAAATTATTGCGTGCGGTATTGACATAACTGACCAAAGATTCGTAAAGTTTCGTTACAACGTTCTTGGTCAGGGGGCTTAGACTTGTTTTATTCATAATTCCCAAAAGATCATTCCATATTTTCGATAAAAGAGCAGTCTCAAATTTTCCCTAGTGTCTCCTGGTTGATTGGCATTTTGCAAAGCATTAATAGCATTGACACGTGCAGACCATCTAGTTTCCGAAAAAGAGATTAGGACTTTATTTGCTCCTAAATGTTCTATCAAAATTTTCTATCGTTTTGTCGAAGCCGAGAAAAAGTTGAACAATTTTTGTACAAATTGAAAGAATGATACCGCTTCAGTAACACACTCAACGGCCTGAACACCCACTAAATTTAGCGAATGTGCCGTACATGGAACGTAAATCGCAAATTTACACATTTCTTTTATTCTTGACCGAACACTAGAGTACTTTCCACACATTTGGCTTTCAAAAAAGTTTAAAATGGTTGTGCATTATGTTTATCCATAGGCAAAAATTCCATAAATCTCTCAATAGGCTGTCCGTCTTTTACGTATCTAACTATGAAAGTTAGTTGGTCAACGTGGGGCAGATCTGGCGTAGAATCTTCGCTAATATAATAGTACTTTGCTGATTTAAATTATTTGGCAGTGGTTTTCAAAACTTGCTGTCCCATTAAATTAATAAATTCATTACAAATATTTGCTGATAAATATTATGTACTTTCTTTTCCACGATTTCCGCAGTTTTGTATGTGATCAGCAAGAAAATGATCAAATTCATAATAACATAACTATTTTCATTGCTATTAAAGGAATGTTGTTGATAATAGGTAAGTTTTATACAACATTTCAAAATGAAATATACTTCATAATAATGATTTTAACTAATTTAGGACGAATTTAACGATCACTTTGAATTTCCTTCAAGAAAAAATTGTTGATTTGATGTTTCTTCGCAAAACCAGGTTTGCCATATTCGCATTTAATTAAAAAAAAGTATTAAAAATTAGTACTAGATTACTTTAGAGCTGCATACTATCACAAGTAAATTAAACGCAGGAAAGTTTCTTGTCCGTTTCTTAAGCGTTTTTTTAAATGAAGTTTTTAAATTTCTTGAGAGCTGGATACTAAGCTTTAAGTATCTAGTTTTCGTTTTACCCTTTTGAATCTGGAAAACTTGTAGAAGTTTCAGAGAAGTCACTTTTTATATTTTGGAAAAACTCTGGTTCTTTTCGAATCCAAATATCAGGGACTTCCAAATATCAGGGAGTCACAGTAAGTACCAAGGTCAGGAGACGCAGATATATTCTCTAAGCTTGCAGTTATTAATTCACAGTGGCTTAAAGTCGATGGTTCAGCACCTAGTGTATGTTTGTAATTTTTATCACATGTAACCTCTTTTACCTGGACATTCAGAGGTACTTTTGTCTTGCGGTGATGAGAATGAATAATCCCTCGACTTTTTAGTTTCTTCAACCGTAAAGCTTTGGAAGTTTTTCCGTTATTTCTTTTTGAGCTGTAACTTTTTTTCTTTTTTGTGAACCACTTAAATATGTTCTTTTCGACATAAAAAAATAATGTTTAAACGAACAAATCAAAATTCTGTCTATTTTACTTAATTTTAAATATCAAACCTTAAATAAATAATCCAGTGTTTATTGATCTCAGTATCAAACGAAACAAAATAACGCCACACACTCTCTCCTATCAGGCTGAAAGTTGATTTATTATCATTCGAGGATTCCTCCAACCATAGACAATGTCGACATTTATGTTAGGCTTTGTTTACTCGGTGCAGCTTGACTTTAGAATCGGAGGGATTGCGTGAGAGATCGCTAGACGGTGTACTTCATAAAATAGGTAGGATGCTTTCGGAAATATACCCTCTGATAAGATTACTGATTTGTGAAAAAGTGTAATATGCCCGACAAAGCGGGTGAGAGGAATTGTCCGTCCTTCGGGGCCCCGTGTGCCCTTATGGTGAAGACGGTAACGTACGGTACGGTTGTGAAACCTTCAGAGGTGATCTAGTAACCGATGCCCAGAGTATACTAAAATTATAGAGAGAACACTTTTCCAGTCTGCTGAATGGCATAACACCAGGAGATGGGGAAACCCAGTCCACAAAAAAGGAGGCCCCACAATCTGAGCCAACTGCCATGGGATAAGCGTCCTCAACATCGCCAACGGGGTTCTATAAAGCGTACTGTGTGAAAGATTAAAGTCCACCATCAACAAACTGATTGGACCTTATTAGTGTGGCCTTAGACATCGAAAATCAACAACTGACCAGATATTCAATATGCGCCAAATATTGGAAAAGTGAAAATAGAATCGACACGCACCACCCCTTCGCCGATTTCAAAGCCGTTCGATACCAAACGAAGTTTTAGAAAATGCAACTCCTTTTCGTGCGACTTCTCCAATCTACTCTTAGAGAAAATGCTTTTGTTATGTGGCGCCAATTGGAGATTCCATACGAAGCCAGGTCCTTCTCCACCTGTAATTTTTAACGGAAGGGCGGTCTTTCTTTTATTCTGCTTCCCCCGGCGGGAAGGAATACCTTCCCTATTTAGTTCTGCAGCTCGAATTATTTTCTATAACAGTGTATAACTGCTGGCGTATGCCAATGATATCGATATTACTGCCCTCAACAACCGCGTTGTTATTTTGTTTCTCCAAACAACTCCAGCTTTGAAAATATTCTACGCAGTAATCGCCGGGGGAAGCAGAGTAAAAGGAAGACCGCCCTTCCGTTGAAAAGTCCAGGGGGAGAAAGACCTGGCTTCGCATTGAATCTCCAATTGGCGCCACATAACAAAAAGGAGAAACGACAGGAGCGTTGTTGTTTACTACTAAAAAATTTGTTCAAATTTACCAGCGAGATAATAATTAGAACCATTTATGAGAGCCGTTGTAAAAGGTGGACAATGGGAGGAGCAATGCACAGTTTTTGATGACAGCACATATCTCAGGACCGATACACTATGTACACTTGCACTTATAAATCTTCTATAGTCTGCCAGCTTATGACCAATACTTGCCCAAATCCCATCAAAACTGTTCATGTCCCTAGATAGCGAATATATGGACCCCAGTATCTGTAGCTAACTTTGACGGAAAATATCAGTAAATATATGGGATATACAATTAAAATTGGGAGAGAATATATCTTGCCAATAGTATATCTATCAATACTGCCGTGAGCCCCATATACCTAATATATGTAAATATTTTCGATTTCTTGGGTGACTTTACGCCGCATATATTGTCTAATATAGTTATCTTAATGAAAATTTTGAAGTGTGTTTTGCATATAGCAGTGCATATTTGTGCTTAAAATGGATAAAATTGGGCGGATTGAGCTAGCTTTTGAACATTCACCTGACTTTACTCCATATGATTGGTGATTGTATCTTAATGGAACCCAGGGAACATTTTTTTAGAACGTGGCACGATAAAAGTTAATAGATAAAATTGGGTCAATACTATCCCAACTCCCATATAATGGTTTTCTTTTTCTAACAAACCTTATGCCGAATATGTCGGTGTATGGGTTTTATAGTATTTACTACATGTATATATAGTGTATATAAAATTACTTGGATTCCGATCCTATGGTTGAGGTTTTGCATAAAGTATTTCCATGGCTTTGATTCCTGCAAGTTGTTAATGAAACACAGGGAACATTTTTTTAGTATGTGTCATGTTAATAGTAATTGGATAAAATAGCATCGATGCTATCCTAAGAACGAGTTTGCACAAACTCGGTCGAAGAGTTTTTCATTTATCACACTTTTTGCAATAAATGAAATCAATATGGATACTATGTTATATTATTATGTCTTTCATGAGGTCATTTCATTTCAGACGCGCTTCGATTAAAGCAAATTGTCAGCGATAATTATTGCTTTGTGTTTATATTTTTAAACTTATTGTTGAGTGCATTCATACAATCGGTGAGTCTTAAATTGTTCAGATTTATACTACTTATCTATATGTATGCGTATACTTTTCTAAGTTTTTTAGCGGGTCGTTGGTGTTTCATATCGTTTACAAGATTTATTTCAATTAAATTGTCAAACAACGGCAAGTTTTGAACATTTGAAGTGGAATACATACATATATGCATGTGTATTTCTTTATTTAAATAAACATATTGTGGACATACAAGTGTTATAATATTTTTATGATAGATGCAATAGTAAGAAAAATGCAACGAGCCAGAGAGCAAATATAGATCGGCGAGCGCGTAATGTAAATGATGTGCCATTACCAAGGAGATCACAGACTGCAGATGAGCGCGCACAAGCAAATGCATCGCAGCGTGAATGTATTTCAACAAACAGATCTGTTGACCCTGTACCCGTACCAAATCTTATACCGCGATCACGATTATGTCGTGTTTATATTTGCAACAGTGATATTCATTATAGTATGTACGGATACATTGGAATGATGGACGCAATTTGTCTATATTGTGGTCCGGCTAACTTTCAAGGTGAAACGCCCGGGATGTGTTAAGCTAATGGCAAAGTGCGATTGCCAGCATTAAAAACTCCACCCGAAACATTAGGAGTATTCGCTTGCTCTTGCAAGATTGCAGATTGCAAAAATACTATACTGAAATATACAAAGGCACGAGAGCTCCCATTGCAGAATCTAATGATATGCGAACGTCTAATACGGTCAATTTATTGTGAATGACTGTTATGCATGGCTATTGTGAATTAGCGCATTTTCTGCATATACTTAAAAAAAAAAAAAACTGTAACAAATATTTATAATTTAAATAGAAAATCTAAAATCTTTTAAAACTTTCCTTCTTTAACAATTTAACGACATAATATGTGTTTATATAAAATGACAGCTAAAACAGGGTTGCAATTATACATATTTTTGCGTGACATTGCATACATGTTTTTTGGTCTGATATATTTTACAGCCGTTGCAAATAATTTTCTGCGTGTTTTTGTTGTTGTGCCCGTGCACCAAGAGGAAATATATGCAATTCTGTGCAAGGGTTTTGCAAGAGCAAGCAAATACCCCTATTGTATTTATTAACCTGTTGCTGTTGGTAGTGAACAAGTTCTTGCCAAATTTGATTCAAGCTACGATCTTACGGAGGAGTTTTTTGATACCGCATATACCGCATACCGAATGATTCTAACCGATATACTGTTTCAAATCAAACGATTACAATTTAGTTTTGAAATAGCTAACAATTAATAAAATATTTTTTTGTTTGAATAAATGAGTTTGATGTTAAAATTTATTTTTTTCACTTTACGTAGCACGTATGTATGCCGAATGTCGGTCATTGTATGAGTTATATGTATATATAAAATTGCTTGGATTACAAACTTTTGGTTGACATTTTAAACCTTAAAGTATTTCCCTGGCCTTGATTCCTGCAAGTTGCGAGACTACAAATGTATTGTCTTTACCGGAAATTGTAAGCGTTTCAATTGGAAGGGTAAATCCGATGGTATCATAGGAATTCGGAAATCAATACATCTTCTCCGGTACCACATCCTGTGAGTATTGTGCACTCTATTATGAAAGTTTTCAGTGATTTTACCAGCAAACAACCTACTTTCAGCACCATTTTGTGAAGAGAGAGCCCGAGTTTAGAAACTTTGTAGGAAAATAAATAGCTTCTTCCGAATCGAGAAGAGTATTGACCGAGTAGAATATTTTGGTTGGCACATCAATTTTTGAAAAAATCAAGTTGTTTACCTTATTTACTTATTCGTTAGTTGGTGACAGAATTCATCTTTCTTTAAACCAAGATGTTGTCTTATAACTTATGTTATCAATGTCAATATCATCACTTTGTGTTAACTCTCCTTTGCCACCTTTAACAGCGTCTCTGGAAGTATTTGTAGTCTGTTCTTGCGTGAAGTTGACGAAACCCTCATATTAGTTTTAAGTTCTAATCTATAGATATGTGGGCAAAGGGAGATTCTTTTTAGGGAAGTATTTATTTCGTCAGCACGTGTTCCTCGAGTCACAACTGGTAGGACTTGATGGAAATCTCCTAAGAGCAGAATTGTTCATCCGTTTATAGGTAAATTTTTGTTGCGCAAATCGCGCACAGTGCTTTCACAGACGTCTTGTTTGACATCCCAAACTATTATGTGGGTGGTGATTTTCAGCGGAAGCTTGAATGTAGAGTGTGCGGTTCGGCCTCCTTCCAAAATCGTAGCGGCAATGCCGGATGGCGCAACAGCTAACCAACTTTTCCGGTAGATCCCACTTTTTTTTAAAAGGGTATTAGTAAAAATGAAAAACAATTTCCCTTCATTGTTAATTATTGTTGATAGTAATGCAGTGAACACTTATTTCTCAGCGATGTTTAACCATGGCTCATCTTGAGCTATATTTCGTTAAATTATCCTTTGATCGTATGATGTTTCTTTTGAGTTGGTAGTGCTAGCTGGCATTGGCACCCCAAATGCTGCTTAGTACATTATTTTGATAAATCTAGAAGCCTGCGTTTGCAATGTAAGCGGAAAAAATGTAATTATTTATCACATTAGAAATCTCAAAAATAACTGTATATCTCCATAATTTAGTGGATAAACCTTCTTCTTCAATCAATCTATCTATTAAAAAAAAAAACCGTATCGAAATCCGTTGCGTATTTTTAAATATTTAAGCATATAAAGGGAAATACATAGAACCAATATTTAAACAGAAACAAGTGAGTTCAGGTGCAACCGAACATTTTATACTTTTGCAACACGCAGGAATCAAAACCAGGGAAATACTTTAAGGAGTAAAGTCAGCCGGATATTCGAAACTCCTGGTATTAGTTATTTAGGGGCTAGCCCAAGTTTTCACTCAAATTTATCTATTTTACACAAAAAGATACACTCATATGAATAAAACAAAAGAATTAACGAGGGCGTATTTTTATTGGGATAACTCACATATTGGACGATTCATGCAGTACAAAGTCACCCGGAAGTTCGAAATTCTTTTTATTAAGTATATGGTTGCTAAGGGAAGTATTGGTATTTCTGACATGTTATATATATCACACATTGGCCGACATTTTCGATCAAAAGTCAACTGGGGTCCATATTTTCGGTACCTATGGTCTTGAACTATACTGAAACTGACCGGGATTTTTTCCGGCCAATAGCTGTTATTTCCACGATCTAATCCTGTTCAGATCGATAAGTAGTATGTTAATACTGTTATTAGTTAAAAAAAAAAGCCTAGCAGCAGGATAGATCCATATCTTCCAGACCCGTTCAACCATAGGCAGCATTGTACTTATGCTGTTATACATAACTCCCGTTATTCTTATTATTTTTGATAACGGTTTTTTGTGCAGTAGACTAAGGTTCTGCGATGCATATACCAAGTATCAACGAAAAAGTTTTGAAATTGTGAACTTATTGTCTCTGTGTCTACACGTGATGACACATTGTTTTTAAAATAGCGAAAAATGTAAAATAATAAAATAAAAAGTTGAATAAAACAGTTTTTATGTTATATAGTAAATGAATTTTATAACTAAGTACAGGTAAGAGATTAGAATAAAACAAAAATAGGAAAAAATTTAATTCAAGTTTGACCTCAGTACTTTGTTAAACACGACACTACCTATAGGCACTCTCAAACCAGGACTCCTAGGACTTTTTGGTTGGTTCATATTAAGGTCGCCATTAAAACATATCTGTACTCAAATATTTTTAGCATCGCTCATTTTATTTCCAGCATGAGAGGGTTCAGACATGTACGGAGTGTTTCAGACAGCATGACTGGCTATCAAATTTTGGAGCTGAAGCAGTAGTCAAAGCATTGATCCCCTCATAAGAGATCTAAATTTGGAGATTCAACAACTGGTAGATCAGCTTAAGCGTACGAAATAGGTGGAGCTCATCAAGTCATGCAATATTTCCACCAGAGTGGTCAAGATATGGAATATTGTCAAATCCTTGTCTAACTGTAGTCGACGGTCATACCTCCTCAAATTTGAAGAAGTGCTCGTTCTACTTTAACTGCTAATTTTTACTGCACCTTCTGTGGAAAAGGCGATATGATGTGATTTACCAAAATTAATAAGAAATTGATTTAAAAACATTAAAACTTCAAATTAAGTTACATTTATTTATTTTTTATATATACATTACTTACGAATTATAACTATGCAAAATACATAACATCATTAAAGAAAACTTTGCAAAAATAAAATTGAAGCTTAACAGTTTTTATTAAAGAATTTAAAAATTATGGTATTCAGTAGTTTAAGGTTAAAAAAATATTATTTATAAACTCCAATATTAATTTCCTACGATTGGCAAAAATTTAAATTTTTTCAACCTTTAAAATTTTATTCTATTTTGCTTGCTCACCGTCTGACTAGCTTTCGAAAATAAACGTTGGGATGGAACTCATGTGGCAACAATTGTTAAGTATTTGGAAGTGTTTGTAAGTCGCTCAATATTTCCAGCGAATTTTTCGCTGGGTTTCTAAGTGGAGTGTGCAGATTACAGATAGCTTAATCTGACATATCCAATTAATTGTTTCTGTTTATCTTCCAATTTTTTTTGACTAACCTATGATGATCAGTCCAAATCCCTTGACTTCGGCAATAACTTCCCTCTTATAATTTTTATAATTTTGATATAATAGCTATTAATAATCAACTTTAAATATATTGCCATTAAGGGTAGGATTTGTCATCATTTGTAAAATGGCGTCGACCAGGCAGTTTTGAACTATAGAAGCACATGTTTAAGCTCTTGAGCCGTTTAGAAATTTGATGAGGATAACAATATTTTATGAATAGAAGGGGAAAAGTAAAAAATTAGTTTTTGGAAGTCAATTATTTCTTATTTTATATAGTTCTTATTTTATATAGTTCAAATAATTTTTAAATAATATGGATTTACCAGTTTGAGGGTGCTAAATTCCATTTTAAATAAGTGAATATCACTATCATAATCAAATTTAAAACAGTATTTATATGTGTATGTAGTTATTACAAGGTTTGTCCGAAAAGTAATAGGACTGATTCTCTTTCGTCGCGACTCTACTTCGGAGCGTATGCGCAACGACTGGATTCGGTAGAGGGCGTGCCAGCTAACGAACGATAGTCTGGTCAGTTGTCTCCGAGTGCCTGGAGAGGCAGTACAAACATTTAAAACATTTTTGCGCGACGTGTATTTTTGAGTGTACAAGACAAAAATGCAGTGTTCATTAGAACAGGGGTACGCGATTTAATTCTGTGTGAAACTCGGTAAATCTGCGACAGAGACGTTTAATATGTTTTAGCAGGCTTACCCGGATGTTGCTTTAGCAATAAATGGTGTGTTTAGGTGGCACTAGGTCTTTTTGAAGGTTCGAGAAGAGGTCGCTGATGAATGAGCAAATCCAAAGTGAAAATGATGTTTATTGTCTTTTTTGACATCAGAGGAATCGTTCACCATGAATTTGTTCCTCCTGGGAAATCCGTTAATGCTATGTTTTACGTGGAAGTCCTCAAGAGACTCAAATAAAGGGTCAATCGGGTGCGAAAAGATATCGCAATCGATTGGAAGTTGCACCGCAACAACGCCCCAGTTCACTCCGCCCTTCTTGTGAACAGCTACCTAACTAATGTCGGCATCCCAACGCTTCCGCAGCCGCCCTACAGCCCAGATCTGGCCCCACAGGCATTTTTGTTTCATTGCCTGAAAAGGCCAGTGAAAGCTAAGCATTTTTAGACGACAGAGAGGATCCAAGCAGCATGTAAGGCTATTCCGGGATTCCCTTTAGTGACGCCTGAAAATCACGTTGGCGGCGCTATACTGACGCAGAAGGAGCCTATTTTAAAAATTTCTAAAGAATTGTGAGGATTGCTTCAATATTTTTTTATAAATGGACTCAGTCCTATTACTTTACGGACAAACCCTGTATGCACGACAATTATTTAGCCAACTATTGCTTAACATAACCAAATCCAATTTAAACACTGATGCATCTTATGAAGCATTGATGGATCGGAAATATCAACCACCATTCGACGCACCGAAATTAAGCACTAAAAAAACTTCGATCTCTGCCTAGTATCTGCCTAATATTTTATATTGGCTCCACTTTTTCATTTTGTTACTTGTGTACCTTGTACCACAAGTTTTATATTTGAATCAAAAATTAATAATAAATTAACCTATGTGATATTTTAATAAAAACCATTGTATAAACTTCTTTAGTTCTAATTTTTTGATATTATCTAATCTGCTGTGTTATGTGATTTTTATACGATGATTACTGTAAAATTAAGAATGTGAAGCCTATGTTGTAAAACAGATTACTGAAATCGATTAGCGGTCTCCTGTGAGCATGAAAAAATATAAGAAATGGATTCAACCTAGTATTGTCAATCTGTAATAACCTGTACCAAATCCACTTGAATGGCCTCTACGTCTACATAACGCTTTCCTTTCATGGGCAAATGTATTTTTCCGAAAAAGAAGAAGTCGCACGGTGCCATATCAGGTGATTACGGGGAGTAGTTAATGCTTAAAATGTGATTTTTGGTTAAATAAACCTCCTTAATGATGTCCTTTGAACGTTGAATTCCAAACAACTTTTGATCGTCAATCAATTTGTGCGAAACAAACCGTGCACACACCTTTCGTAAGCCCAAATGTTCAGTCAAAATGCGTTAAATCGATGCTTTGGAGATTTTCGATTCCATTTCCATGAATTTCAATGAAGATTTCGGCTGCGTTTTGATGAATTCACGCACAGTTTCCTTATGTCCTCACGACCACTTTGAAAACGTTGAAACGTCTCGTGCACTCTGCTACGGGATAGGCAATTATCGGTATAAACTTGTTTCATCAATCGAAACGTTTCGGTAAAAGTTTTACCAATTTTAAAACAAAATTTAATGTTGGCTATTTGTTCGAAGCTCATTTTCGCACCGATGACATAAACATACTCACACTTAAAACGCAATAACTTCACTTCCAATCAATGAAATGTCATGAAATTCTCACTGGGCAATCGATAAAGATAACAGATTCTAACGCGCCAGACATATACATAGATGGCGCCACCAGGAGATTTTTGTTTACTTTGGAACGCACCTTGTATGTCGATTAGGTATCACCTAAACGTGCAAGTGTTAAGAGAACAAAACTATTATACTCTGTATATATATTGCATGTTGCAAGAGCATAAACAAGAGACGGCAGTCACAAACAAATTAGACGTGATTGAAAGAAAATTATTACCATATATTAGTTTGTCAAAAAAGTTTTGCGGTATTTTTATTGAATGATTCATTGAATTTATTGAAATGGTTTATAACGGTTTGATGACTCATGCCCAGCTCTTGACCGATGCTATGGCTGCTACTATGCCGGTCTCCTTTCGATCAATTCAGCGATTTTATCGCAATTTTCGACGACAGGCCTGCCGGAGCATGGCGCATCTTCGACCACCTCTACACCAGAACAAAAACGTTGAAACCATCGTTGTGTAGTGGAAATGGAAACTGTATCGGGTCCATAAACTGCACAAATTTTATTGGGGGCATGAGATGCATTTTTGTCTTTATCGTAGTAGTACTGTAAAATATGCCGTATTTTCTCTTTATTTTGCTCCATGTTTGCGACGCTATAACTCACGAACGACTTAAAAGAAACGACAATCAATCAAACACGTGTTAGCGCGTTTGAGCTTTCCAAAAAGGTATAGCATGACCCGACGAAAAATACTAGAACTACGCGCTTTCAGCGCTAACTAGCGAAAATACCGCAAGACTTTTTTGGCAACCTAATATATCGTTAATATAGGCAACATAAACAAAAAGTAAGGAATATCTTAGTTCGGGTATAATCGAACATTTTGTACTCTTACAACTTGCAAATATTAAAGACAACGAAGTACCTTACAGGTACATAAGGATTTTATTCATTCTAAGCAGAAGTATTACACCGTTATAAGAAAACTACGTTCTCTCAATTGGTCAATAGATGCGGTATAAAGTCAACCGGAAGTTCAAAAATCTTTATATTAGTTATATAGATACTAAGAGAAGTATTGACCCGATTAAACTCATTTGTAGCACACAGACATACTACTATCAGGAAATATTTTCAACAATAGGTACTGGGGTCCAAATATTTGGTATCTAGAGGCTGGAACAGTTTTTATTGGAGTTAGATAATTTTTGGCCATATGGTGGCATACTCTAAAGGCACGATTCGAGCAAAGTTTTATTCCGTTATATCAATTTCCTCTTAATTTTTACATTCGAACGGAAAGAATCAGATAGAATTTAAAATTGTGTTTTATGAAAAGTATACGTGGCTACATGGTATTCGTTTCGCCCATTTTCACACTGTAACGTAAACATGTCAGAGGATTGTCGGTACCAATCTTGGTTGAAATCGGTCAAACGGTCGGATTTTGATACCGTATAAAGTCCTCTCATGCCACCTCGAGTGTAAAGTTTTATGTCTCTGACGTATTAAGTTGTTGATTTATCGCGGTTTTAGTAATTTTTAAGAAGAAACGCGCATAACAAATTTCATCAAAATATCTTATAGTTTACAAAAACCAAGTAGACAGTCACTCGGATTTCAACTTGTTTCATCACCCTGATCATTTATATACATATATATGGTACAGCCCCATTACCCCACTCGATTATTTTGAAATGATCGAAAATATTGACCGAATTGTACGCGTCAGTGATCGTGATTGAACATGTTTTAATTTACAAAAATGTAAAAACAGTTTTCAGCGAATTAATCGTGCAATGGGAAAGAATAATTTTTAAGCCCACTGTATTATTATTTTAAATCCGTCATGCATATCAACAAAAGTCAAAACCTGACAAATATGAAACAGCGTTCATAATCCAAAATTCGTGAGCAAATATAGTTTTATTTAGTTAACAAATACAACTGAAACATGTTTACTCGAAAAATTAGAACAACGAAGAACGTTAACAAGATAGCAGTATTTAACATCTCTGTAATTTTTCTTATCAAACTGGTTTGAAGAAAAATGGGTACATAAGCTTGCATAAAATCTTACAGGCATAGAGTGTAGTTTTCTATATGTAGACATTTTTGTTTTGTGTATTATGTACATAGATTTTCATATCACAGATTATTTGTTTTAATACTTAAATTATTACAACATGTAACACAAATGTACAGGATTCGTAAATATTTTTATCATCACCTTCACAGTTTTCCCTTAAATATTAGAATCATATACCTAATTGACAATGAAAATGGTACAAACGATTTTAATTTTATTCCTGAGGAAACCTCGACGTGTTTGGTGCATACAAGGAGAGCTGGTGCTTATTCTCACGCAAAAGCCTAATTTAAAAAGAGTGCATCATATAGTTTTCGATTTGAATCTTCCCAAAGTTACTTTTGTAAGCTTTTACACTGCTCATAAACTTGGCTTACTGAATATACGCCAAATTTGTAAAGAAAAAGATTTTAGAAAATGAAAAAAAATGCTTGCATATTTGACATTCATTCTTTTAGTAGGAAACTAAACTCGTAAAATGTATTACTCCATATTAGCCAAAAAATTTTGTTCATATTTGACATAATATTTGAATAAATTATATAGAGTTCACCTTATCTTTCGTTTTATGTTAATAAATATATCTACGAGTATAGTAATTACGAGTATATATAGTATAACTGAGCGACGCAAAATAAAGTTTCTTTAATCAGCACAGAAAATAAGCATTTCTCATCTGAGATTTTTAAAGTTTTCTATTTAAGCCAGTACAACATCAGGTCTCTATTTTATCTTCTGTATGTATTCCAAGAAACATTAACTTTTGATTTAAGATGATATCAGTATTTCATCTCTATTTCGATAGTGCGTTTAGTTAGATTATCACTATTGGGGTATCTCAAATTCTCGTTCAGGAAACTCAGTTTTCCATAAATTTAGCGATCGTAGGTCGTTTATAGTAAATGTATTCAACAATTAATTTGATGATTTCTCGTTGAGTTATGATGTGAGTAATTTTGAAAAATGTCGCTTTGAGAAAAACGCGTTTAAAGTTTCGCTCATATATGATTATACCTGCAAGCTCACTCCTTAGAACGCTGTCATCCAAAACCTATTTAATATTCGACCTTGCCGATTTCACAGGATATTTTTGGATATATAAACTATCGAAAAAGTAAATAAAATTTTTTCTTGAAAGTGTCACACTGGTGTAGCCCCTTAAAACCTCTACATTATTTTCTCTATAACGGTCCAAGAGCTCGAATACAACATTCAGCGCACCAAAATTAGTTTCTCCCCATTTTCCAAAAAATATTAAAATACTTTTTGTAGGTGTTTCATTCGAACAATTATTTAAACGTTGAGATTACCTACAAAGAATCCTTTTCTCGCTTTTGTAGAATGTGACGAAGAAAACGTCAAAGCTATTGCCGCTTTCATTTGCAAAACATTGTAAAATTATAACATTCTTTGGGAAGATTGACAGGACTGCTAATGGCAATAATATGAACTATAAATTTGAAGGAGCGGAAAAAAAGTATGCAGTTCTTTTGCTATGTTGTGCTCACACGCTGAATTTGCCTGTTGTCAATATACTAGACAACTCAATTCACTTCACTGCCTTTCTAGTCATGCTGTCAGGCCACTTTCGAAAAATCTTCTCGCATCGATAAACGCATTGAAAGAACTTAAGAATTTTACGGCAGAAATTCGTGGAGAAATTTATGGAATTTCGAAATACTTTATATGAGAAAATTTGAATACGTTTTGATGATCTTCACATGGTTTAAAATCTTTCTTCAATCAGTGTAAGAAACTTAATTCTTCAAGAGATCAATTCCACCATCGCCGCTATATATTAGTACTTTCTTGCGAATTTGAAATTTATGTACGTCAAGTAAAAAGAAATAAAATTAAAAAAACCGTTCTCACTTCAATTTTTCCGTGATATGAAGCCGAACTGAAGGCAGCAGCAAAAAAAAAAAAATTGCACAAAATTATCCCGTTGATGTATTTGATAAGTTGTTCAAGGAAGCAATTCACCAAAGTTATGTGTGCGACGTTAGTTTTGAAACTCGTCTTACTACATATAACTTATTGAATGCCATGAACACTCGAAATATAGAAAGACTTTACCCAATTCTTCGCTTTGAGAATATTTTGCACTTTACTGTTTCTGTTTCAAGTGATGGACGTTCCTTTAGTGCTTTGGCAAGGATCGAAAATTTTCATTAACAATGCTCACACAGGGCAGGATTTCAAGCTAGCTACATTATGCCTAGGGCAGAATTAGCCAAGAATTTGGACTTGCAGAAAAACGGTCTTGTTGCCACGTATTTCAATACTATCATAATAAATCCTTAAGATTCAGTTCAGAGCACTTCTCCATTACAGGGTGCGAAAGCCATCAAATCTATTTGACTTGAACTCAGAATATTGTTCAACAAAGTCAACATACTATATATTATGTAAATTATATTAAATTTTAAACTATTTATAAATAAAATCTATAAATATATTATTAAAAATTAAGAACGATCCACTCTTGTGTATCAACGTATATTACCTAAGAATTTACACGTGTATGAATGTATGCATATACATACATCATGTATGGGCCATTCACGAGAAAATGATGTAAGCGATGTTTTGTCGATTTTCTGTACAATTATGTCAACAATGAGCAAATAATTTTAATATAAAACTAAGACATTGTCCTTACAATTATAACGGGAGCGATTAACATGTTTTCCTAAGGAAATGTGTATTGTAAGCGACATAAATGAAACAACTCTATCATAAGTATGATTATGCTGCTCGAACATATTGGGTAAACTATGATGTGTGTTTCCATAGTCTTGTTTTTATTTCACATTTACATTTCAAAATAAGTGGAAATAAAATGTATATAGGTAATTAGATAATAATATACTTATTAATATAAAGTAAGTTAACGCATTTCTGGTGTTTATTTGTGTCCTTAGAGTATTATGATAAGACTCTTCTTGTGGTTTAAGGTTCATATTCTTTCTAAGTATCACAATATTCAGTGGTGGATTTACACTAGGGGCAGTTGGGGCTAGTGCCCAGGACGGCAAATTTTCTAGGGCGACAAAATTTGGAAAGTAGAAAAAAAAGGAATTATGCTCTTTCCGATGTTAAGGAATGTACGCTTACAGATTCGCATATCTACAATGCGCCAAGGACTCTGAATATAATTTATATTCATACATACTTATGTATGTATGTATGTATATTTTCTATATACATACATATGTATTTTATATCAAAGCACACAAGCATGTACGTATAAATTGAACTTTTTCATGATGAATTACTTAAAACCTTTTGAAATATGTATGTAATAAAGTCATGTTTAAGTTGTTACCAAATATTTCATTAATGTAGGTTTGATAAGATATGCATATATTTATATACATACATACAAATTTATTTGCAGACCTTTAAAAGATTGGAAAGCATGTTAAAAGGCCAAGAGATTATGTAGCTATCCATGGGTGTAAGCAAAATGAAAATTTGAATTTCTCCAGTACAAAACGTGATTACAGTGATGGAACTTCACGGTGGCTGTCGAAGCACTATTTGTAAGAAAACTTATCAACGGTGTGAAAGTTCCACCCTCACGGCTCATTTACTCTGTTAAAAATGGGTCTGTATTCTGTGCAGCTTGTCTTCTTTTTGACGGAGACTGTTCATTAAATGGCAAAACGGATTTAATGACTGGAAGCATGCAGGCGTTCGTGTTAGTGAGCATGAGAACTCCAAAAATCATAAACAATGTACATATGTTAATCCTTACGCAAAGATCGGATACTAAGAATAGAATAGATCCTGACTTAGTCATTCAAACAGAGACAGAAATCTATTGGAGAAATGTTTTAAGAAAAGTAGTCGCTGTTACTAAAGCCTTAGCTTCTTGAGGTCTTCCATTCCGAGGAAGTGATGAAAAGTTTGGGTCACCAAATAATGGAAATTTTTTAATGCAGATTGAATTTCTTGCTTCTTTTGACCCATTCCTAGAAGAGCACATTCGAAAATTTGGCAATAAAGGATCTGGCAGTACGAGTTACTTATCAAAAATTATCTACGAAGAATTTATACAGCTTTTATCAGAAAAAGTATCTTTTATCATAGTTCAAGAAGTCAAAACAGCGAAATATTATGCGATTATTGTAGACTCCACACCTGATATATCCCATGTCGACCAATTTTCGTTTGTGACTAAGATGAAACACCTGTTGAACGTTTTCTGCTGTTCATTGAAAATTCTGGACATAAAGCTGAAGAGTTGCTAGTTGCTGTATTATCGATTCTTGAGTTTTTTGATCTTGATCTCACCGACTGCCAAAGTCATATGATAACGCTAACAATGTACATATCAGGAATTTATTCAGGTTTACAGGCAATTATTCATGAAATTAATGATCTTGCAGAACATGCTCCTTGTGCTGATCATTCTATGAATTTAGTTGGAGTTCACGCAGTAGAATGCGCGCCAGACGATGCACCGCTGGGAAGTTGTACAATTTCATACTGGAAAAAGAATTACGTTACTATTTTTATCTGCAACCAGATGGTCAGCTCGTTATGAAGCTGTTCATGTACTTAATCAACATTTCGACGACATAATCGAGACTTTGATTATTATTGAAGAAAATATGGAAGAAAAAGCAATTACAAGACAAGAAGCGAATTCAATTGGGGCGACTTAAAACAGCATTTATGCAGATACTTTGGCATTTTTTACTCTCAAGATTCAATGCTGTTAGTCAAAGATTGCAGAAAGTTGATTGTAGCATTGCTGACGTGATCGACGATTATCGTGGTTTAATCAAAGTTTTTGCTGATACGAGAAATGAATACGGAATCTATGAAAAAATACTTCAGAGATAAAAGAATATAAAACGACAGTTTCTAGAAAAAGAAAGAGAAAATTACATGCTGATGAATTACGGGATGGATATGTACAGCTGTCAGGTCGAGACCACTTTAGAGTCAACACTTTTAATGTCATTCTTGACAATCTAGATTCTGAATTGCGAAAAAGATGTGTTGCATATGAAAAGATTCATGAAAAGTTCTCAGTTATCAGTTCTCAGTTATTATTGAATTCGGCAATTTGGATAATAGAGAGATTCGTAACCGAGCTAAACGTTTGCAAAATGTTTATTCTTCAGATCTTGAGTCCTCATTGGAGGACGAATTTGTGCACTTCCATGCATTTGCATTGTAAAAAAGATGGAACAAAATTCACCTTCCGATATTATGAAACTTTTGCGTGCAAACGACAGTTATACAGAGTTTTCGAAGGTAGAAATTACATATCGAATATTTATTACATTAGCTGTAACAAACTGTAGCGCAGAGTTTGAAAAGAGTTAAAAACATCCTACGTTCTACAATGAGTGTAAATAGACTCAATAGCTTAGCTATTCTATGCATCGAATCAGATGTACTTCAACGTTTAGATTGTGAGATTTAATCGACCAATTTGCAATTCAAAAAGTCAGGCGTTTTTGCCTCTGAAAAAAATTATTGTAATACAATTATTAGTCAAGCTCAGTGCAAATTTTGTAGTTTTAAGAACAAGAACCTATATCTTTTATATTATACTGAAGTATTATATATATAACAAATTATTTGCTATACGTTAAATATTTTAATTTTTTAAAAACATAATATTAAATCTAAATAATTTTGAGAGAAATTTCAGAGACGGGACGGCATTTTTTTCAATGCCCAAGGGCGGCAAAAATTTAAATCCGGCCCTGACAATATTAGAAAGTTAATTCACATGATCTTGGCGGCCATTTGACTGGGGCATATACGCATATGCGCATTTTTTCTAGAAATTAACGAAACATGAGATTGCCTACTGTCTTTTTGAAAATTGAAATCGTCCACGTCAATTTCATCGAATTGGAAAAATGTCGGTCAACATCGTGTTATAACGCTTTGTAAAGACATTACCTGCCTCATTCCAAAAAAAAATAAAGACCGATGATGCTGTCTTATCTCGATTCCTATTAGTAGACGCTGTACATATGTATAATGAACATCACTAAAAAAGGTTAACTGTTATATAAAATTTATAGAAATTGGCATATATATGTCAGTGAAAATTGCTGTTTCTTTACCGAAAGTATTGTCAATTTTCTGGAAATATCGTAATGAAATTAGGTATATACCCACTTAAGTATATGACCCATTTTTTTAAATCAAACTATTAGATCCAACGACGCGTTGCTTTGGCTATGGTATACATTAAATACTATAATAATAAATTGTTCAATACAATTTACGAGTAAAGACGAAAACGTTGTTGCCGGCATTATAATCAAAATAAAGGCTTAATATACGCATTGAAAATTATTAGTAAATAAATTTGTTAATGGAAAAAATTAAGAATATTATTATTTTCATTTAAATTTTCAACATCTGTTTATCTATAAAAATATACTTCTTATTTAAGCAAAGTTTTGAAGTTTAACATAATTAGACATGTGTAAATTGTTATATAGTTTAAGTTGGATTAAAATAAATTTTGTTAAAAGCGGTTCATCAGTTTAGGAATATGCTCAATACAAAAACGCATATTTTTGAAAGATTACGATCTTTATATAATGGGTTGTCAAAAAAGTTTTGCGGTATTTTTATTGAATCAATTCGTGTGGCACCCATACATCGAGCTTCTTAGTGACTCCAAGCTTCTTCAAATGGTTTATAACGGTTTGATGACTACTATGCCGGTCTCGTTAGCCCAAGTCAGCGAGTTTATCCCAATTTTCGACGGCAGGCCTTCCGGAGCGTGGCGCATCTTCGACCACCTCTACACCAGAACGAAAACGTTGAAACCATCGTTGTGCGGTGGAAATGGAAACTGTATGGGGTAATAAACTGCACAAATTTTATTGGCGGCTTGAGATGCATTTTTGTCTTTATCGTAGTAGTACTGTAAAATATGCCGTATTTTCTCTTTATTTTGCTCCATGTTTGCGACTGTAGAGGTTACGGGGTGATGATAAAGGTGTGTATGCAATTATTCTTTAAATTCGATAAAGTATAATTTATATCTTCATGAAAATAACTTTATAAATCTCGTCATCCATCGCGAGTGTGATATTGGAAGTTATCCAATAAAAATAATTTTATTACGTTTTATACTTAGCCATGTGAATTCAAGTAATGAATGTTATTTTTATATTATAAAATACAAACAATAAATGTTATTACAAGTAACTAATCAAAATTCAATTCCTGTTTTGTGGAGATTTGATCTTTGCAAGCTCACATGAATGCATTTACGAAATAACATTGCAGGCCGTTAACACATTGTACGTAATGCACATTCCACATCAAAGTGTTAAATTTTGTAATGAGGGTGTAAAACGTTTAACCAAGTTGTATAGGTGCATACCGCAAACAAGAAAACCGGTTTAATATCATTGGGATTTACTGAAAAGAATTTTCTTAAAGTTAAAAGAAATCACATGTATGTATAACTAATAAAACCGTTTTTATGAACAGTTGTGCTCAAGGGCACTTTAAGGACGTTGAGAAATTATTAGATTAGATTACGTTGAACCTGTTGGAAAGCAAATTTCTACACGTACAGTAGCGTGCATAACTGAGTAAATGTTTACCAATGCTGCACATATAATTATATAAAAATGTAATTCAATCTAATTCAACAGATATTTTCTTCATTTTTTTTTAAGTAGATGTCATCTCTTCAAAAAACTTTAAAAAAGTGAAACACGTGCACAGAAAATGAAACTGAATAAGTAAACAAAAAATAGTGGTAAGTCCCCATTATGTTGATCACGCGATCGTTTTTTTTTTTTGAATGTGCAAAACGTGCAATTCTGAGTAAATGCGGCATTGCAAAGATTTCGTTTTCTAACTGATCGTTCCAATTTTTTTTCATAAACGAGATAGAAGGCTTTTGTAAGAGGAAAAATAAGTTAACAAATTCCAAAAGTTTTGTTAAAATTGATGAAGTACTAAAGTTTTAACGGGACCATACATACAGTATTGATAACCATTTACGCAGTCATGCACGCTACTGTATGTTTATATTAGGGTGGAGGTTATAAGAAAAATGTTAACTAAAATATCAGGAAATGCTCTTGGATTGCTAAAAATAGCAGCAGTGGAAGGCAACCAAAAAATCGTCCAAGGCAATATGTGATATTTCCGCTTAAATTTTGTTTTTATAATGATAAAAACTTAAGCGATATGATTCTACTGGAGGCAATTAACATAAATTCCGTCACTTCAAATAGCTGACGATGATTAGATTTCAAGGGAACACTAATAACAAAGCAGAATAAATATCGATGCTAACGTGCTTTTACACAATAAATGAAAATCCAGTTTTTTTAACTATATTTTGAATTAAAATCATTAAAATATAAATCAATCTTTTGCTTTAGACAAATCATAAAATACAGTCTACCGAAATATTGAAGCCGAGAGACAGACGAACATAACTAAAATGAGTCAGCTAGTCAGCAAATCATTTACAATAAGAACATAATTTTTAGGGTATCCAACGTTCCTTCTGGATGGCAAACTTAGGGTATATTAAAGGTATACAAAGATAATTTTTTCACAATATTTTTAGAAAATTTTAGTTTTTTTTAATTAAATTTCTGTGAATTTAATTCACATAAAATCTATTGGCTCGGTAAGTTTCAATTGGTTTATATCATTGCTTAAAATACTATATATAATTATATAAAGTCATAACAGTGTTTAATTTATACCATAGACACAGCAACACGTACGATCCCACTTACTAATACTATATGAAATTATAATCACAAACTTAAATTTTTCAATTTATATATGTATTTTATGAGTGATTCATTTTTTTTTTTTGTACTATGCTCTTTATCGAAAAAATATCACAGAATGGCAATTGTTCTCTAATGGCATCTTTACAATTAAAATGATATAATGTCACATTTGTAACTGCCATTTTTTTTGTATGTACTACAATATTTTTGTTTTAAATATATGCATTAATAATTCGGTGTACAGTCTGTTTTAAAACATATTTTATAATTTTTATGAAGCAAGAGTTAATTGATCTTATTAAGAACATGATTAATATTTTACAATTTATTAAAAAATAATGAAATTTGACTGAAAAATATATTTATTTTTTTATGTTTAGAAATAGTTTTTTTTATCTGCTATGAGGTGGAAAACAAATCTTCGAGTTCCAACATAAAAGCATGATTATGACAGACGTGTAGAATGAGTATACAAAATTTTACCACTTTTCATTAAATACAAGTTTAAGCGTGATGATCAGTCGACAGGTAGGAATTCAATTTTATATGTGTACATACATACATGTGTATGTACAGGGTTTTTCAATAAGAGTGATATAAATTCTTAAAAAAAAATGAAGCAAAACACACTAACTGTTAAGAAAATTCAAATATTTGTTCATTTATTATGAAGTACAATGTTCAAAAATCTGCCTAATTGTATTCATTTTAGGCACAATGATATACTTTTATGAGTCAAATACTTTCTGAAAAGAATGATACGTTCGAGATATGGGATGCAGTGGCGTAGCTACAACTTCGGGCGCTCGGGGTCAAGGATGTTCTGCCGCTCTCCTTTATCTACCTACCTACAAGTGTCATGAGGTGGTTCGAACAAAATCGATTTATAAAGTGACATTCAAGACAACCTACTTTTATTAAAGAGAGTGAAGAAAAACGAAGAACAAATTGGATTTTCGCCAGGAAAAGTTTTCTTATACATTTCTTCAATGGGACTGGAAGCCTATAAGACGTTAGCGACAGCTTTAAAAATACTACTCACTATACCTGTATCAGTTGCATCTTGTGAAAGATCTTTTAGCAAACTTAAATTGATCAAATCTTACTTGAGATCGACCATAAGTCAGAGTAGACTGTTCAATCTTGCGATTCTCTCAATAGAATGCCAAACTGTCAACATTATATTACAATGATATGATAGGGGATTTTGCAGCGATTAAAGCTAGAAAAGTGCATCTTTAAGTTCTATCACTATTTTTAAGAGAGATATAAGCCAAAAGATATAAGACAAATTCAAAGGCTGAAAAGTATTCGAGTAAAAATTAATATTTTTCATTGTTTTTCAAATTTTTACATTGTGCGTGTACACCTCTTTATCTATCTCTTAAATATCTCTTACGCCCGGGGCGACGGGACGGAAGGACAGACAGACAGTCAACCGAATTTCAGCTTTTCTCGTCACCCTGATCATTTATATACAAATAACCTTATATCTATCTCGTTTAGCTTTAGGTGATACGTGCAATAGTTACGTGAACAAAACTATTATACTTTGTAGCAACTGGTGCAAGAGTATAAAAATATTGGACAAGCATTTTAGTATTTCGACTCAATATGCAAAATTTTGAAGTTATGAATTTTTTAAATTGCAACGTTTGAAAAAAGTACCTTAAGCATTTGCTTACCTGAAGAAAAGTATTTCATTATAAAAATAATTAGTCAACCTAACATTTAAAATTTATTTCCTGCTTTTCATTTTAACGAAGTTTTTTATAAACAAAATATGCATGTTTAACAGCAAATATATTTTTCTTTCATTTTGGAACTACTTTCAATCAGTTTTTTTATTCTTAAATGTGCATTGGGTCCCTTTATCCGTCAGAATATACTTTTAAAAATTCTGGCCGCAATCAATTTTAAATCTTCACATGAGTGGAATAACTAACTGTCTATCTCAACCAAACTCGATAGGTAATATTATACTAACATTATTATCCTAATAGACCTCCCTTATTACCTCCCGTTAACACAATTTTAAATTCGATCGAGTTCTCTCACTTTCACAATATAAATCAAGCACCAAAAAATAGTTACACTCGCCAGAAAAATTATCCGTACACCTCGATATGAAAACAATAAACTGAGAAATTTGAGATCAAATAACTTATTATGTATAAAAATAGTATACAAAAGTTTTATTTAGTATTTTCGCTACACTTTCTATAAGTTTTTTTTTTAGACCTAGACTTTAAACCAATTTTTTCAAAACAGAAACAAAAAAATCTCACATAATGAAACAGAAAAAGTATTCGTACAATTTGAAATTAAGTACATATAGTTAAATTATTTTGTGAAAATTCAATATTCTAGTAACTGGTGGGATATCCCTTCCGTTTTAGGACCTCGGCAAGTCGTTGTGGCATTGAATGAACCAGTTTGGATGTGTCATGATTTGTAATTTTGGCCCATTCGTCCTTGATCACATTTTTGAGCACTGTTGGCGGATTCTGCGCTCCAGTAAATCCCACAAATGCTCGATGGGATTAAGGTCTGGAGATTGAGGTGGCGAGCACAATTGGTTTTTTACGTTATAGAGCAACCAAAGCTTCACATTATGTGCCGTGTGCTTTGGATCATTATCCTGTTGAAACCAAAAATCATCACCAAGCCCCAACTGCTGAGCACTATCATTCAAATTACTTTTCAAAATGCTTAAATAGCCGAATTGATCCATTATTGAATCTATAAAAACAAGTTTGCCTGCTCCTCCTGCCGCCATACACCCCCAGACCATCACGCCTCCTCCGCTATGTTTGACGGTGGGTAAAAGATTTTCTTTATCAAGTGCAGTACCATTCTTACGCCACACCAACTTTTTTCCTTTAATGCCAAAAGTACAAAACTTGCTTTCGTCGCTGAATAAGACACGTTCCCAAAACTCTCGAGGCTTGTTAATATATTTGTTGGCAAAATCCAAACGTTTCTTTCTGTTCACTTCGGAAATAAAGGGCTTCCTACGTGCTACACGTGAGTGATACCCATCTTTCTTCAAACATTTTCGTATAGTATCTTCATGAAGATCCTTGTCAAACGAATTTTTAATGTTTTCACAAATTTGCGAAGCAGTAAGGCGAGGATTCGCTCTTACTGACTGTAATATTGTTCGTTTTTCTCGAACGGTCAATATACTTGGACGACCAGAACGTGGTTGTGACACAATCGAGTTAGTTTTTTTGAATGCTTGCACGACATACTGCACAGAAGAATGAGGTCTTCCGATTATTTTACCTACTTCTCTGAATGATTTGCCCTCTTTTCTGAGTTTAAGAATAATTTTTCTTTCGCCAGCGCTAATTTCTTTAATTTTAGGGGCCATCGCGAATTTTTGCACAAAGAAAAAATTCTAATAACTTTAAAGTGAACTGTTCAAAACGAGATCAATTATGCACTAAAATATAAGCGCTTAAGTGAATGTTTTTGTCACCATATTACAAGGGGAATACCCCGTTATGATGTGTACGGATACTTTTTCCGTTTAATTTAAGTGAGTTTTTTTGTTTTTGTTCTGGGAATTTGCTTTTAACGTGTATGTCTAAACAAAAAACCTATGAAAAGTGTAGAAGAAATACTAAATAAAACTTTTGTATATAATTTTCATACATAATGAGTTATTTGATCACAAATTTCTCAGCTTATTGTTTTCATATCGATCGGTGTACGGATAATTTTTCTGGCGAGTGTATATTGGGACAAACCCAAACCGAAGTTGTACCCCAGTGCGAATGGCTAACTTTTAAATAAAAATGTCGTTCAATATTATTAAAATTCGGAAAGGATCCTTTCTGTTAATGGTGCATATGTCCTGAGCGCTCGAGCGCTCGAAAAAAAAATAACCCTGGTCGGTCCAAAACCCCGGTGTTCATAATTCTTTTGTGTCCAACTTCTTCTTCTTTCTGCAATAATAATGAATTATAAATTTTCCTATTATGTGTTTCTCATTTTTACCAATTCTCTTTCAGACTCGAATATCGAAAGTATCGATAATGCGAAAAGGTCAGTGCATGAATCAATAGTGGCCATTCGAATTTACAACAGTGATGCCGTAATTTTGAACATAACCTTGCCATTTTCGTTGAAGTGATTATAAAGTTTTTCAAATTTCTATAAAAATAACATAAAAACCAATTTATCTTATTTATTAACTAAACAACATCAATAATTACGTTTAATAATTGATAGAAAATATATTTGTAACATCTAACGACGTTTTGAGTGCAAAAGTGAATTTTTAATTTCGGGAAATACGATGTTTTTCTATTAAAACAAAGAAAATATTGTTAGTAAAATTAAAAACGAGTATTTTAAGTCATTTCCCTTGAAAATTAGTGCACGTTTTCGGAAAAGCCGCTCTCCGGAACATTTACCAAATTATTTTATAAAAAAAGTAACTCAACCAAACCTGTTACAATTGGTTGCATATTATGGTAATAATACTAATTTACAATCATTTTGCAAATTTTCCCTTCAGATTTGATAAGTAGTGTAATTAGTTAATGGCTAAAAAGTTCACAGAGCAAAGGTATATGTATGTATGTAGGTAATCATATTTGCTTTATTTTCTAATTAATTACAATAGTGGTGAAGTTGTTATGGTCTTGAGTAAATTTAAATATTAAAAATGGTACTTATAGCTGCTAGTCGATCAGCTCTTTTTAATATTTTATGATTATGATTTTTTAGAAATAAAACCACTAAAATGATTTCAAATTAAAGTAACTTATCATTAATAAATGCAGATCTTCCAATTCATCGAGGAGGTGGAATATCTTTATTAATTCTCTGCATGAAGAATAGGGTGCGTAATGTTTGAATTTTGTTGAAATATTAAATATATTAACTTGTAAATCTATATGGAGGATGCAGTAATGTGTAGAAGTTCACGCAAGTGAAGAAAGTTCTCTGATCGCCATTCACTTGGGAGTGGCCAGAAACGATTCTTTTACATATGACTCAAGCAGCTCACGACTTCCGGTCTTTGACCAAGTATCCTCTGGGTAGCCTAAAAACATCCGTTTGAAGGCGAGCTAAAGTGAGAAGGCGAAACATTCCCTAATTAGGGTTGTTCGCTGGGTTTGGGACCCCCCTTTTGATGACCATGGCAAACGAATTAAGGACTATGATTTGTGGGCATGCACCTGGAATGTCCGGTCTCTTAATTGGGAAGGTGCCGCTGCCCAGCTGGTTGCTGTCCTCGGGAAAACAAGGGCTGACATCCGCCATGGCCATATAAGGGAGCGCAAGTTTGGTGTTGGATTTGTGGTGGGAGAGAGACTTCGTCACCGAGTACTATCATTCACTCCTATGAATGAACGTCTAGCCACAATCCTCATCAAAGCGAGGTTCTGCAACATATCGCTGATTTGCGCCCACGCCCCGACGGAAGAGAAGGACGATATGACCAAAGATGAAAGATGCCCCCGCCACGATGTCAAAATCGTGCTTGGCGACTTTAACGCCTGGGTGGGCAAAGAAGGTATCTTTGGCACTACGGTCGGTAAATTCAGCCTCCACGAGGAAACATCCCCAAATGGGTTGAGGCTGATCGACTTCGCCGGGGCCCCAAAATGTGGTTATCTGTTGTACTAGATTCCAGCATAAGAAGATTCATCAAGCTACCTGGCTGTCTCCGGATCGAAAACCCACAAACCAGATCGATCATGTTGTGATAGACGGAAGACACGTTTCCTGTGTTTTAGATGTGCGTGCGCTCCGAGGTCCTAACATCGACTTGGACCACTGTACCGTTGCAGCCAAGATTTGCACCCGCCTCTGTGCAGCAAAAAACGCACGCCAACAAACACAAGAAAGGTTTGACGTCGAGAAGCTGCAATCACAACAGACAGCAGAACGATTTTCTAATCGGCTTGCACTCCTCCTCTCTGAGAGCACTCGTCAACAACTCGGTATAAGGGAACTGTGGGACGGCATTTCAACCTCCTTACGTACAGCTGCAACCGAAACCATTGGTTTTCGGAAAGTGCAAAAGAACAGCTGATACGACGAGGAGTGCCGTGTCGCAGCGGAGAGAAAACAGGCTGCCTACCTCGCAATGTTACGATCGAGCGCAACACGTGCGGGATGGGATAGATACTGAGAGTTGAAGAGGGAAGCGAGACGCATTTGTAGACAGAAAAAGAAAGAGGCCGAAATGCGTGAGTACAAAGAGCTTTATAAGCTGGACGACAGGGGTAATGCTCGAAAATTCTACGAAAAGATGCGGCGGCTTACAGTAGGTTCCACGACCGGAGCGTACTTTTGTAGAACCTCCAAAAGTGATCTAGTCACCGATGCCCAGAACATACTTAAATTATGGACGGAAAACTTTTCCAGCCTGCTGAAAGGCAGTGAACGTACAACGCCAGGAGAAGGCGAACCCGATTCCCCAATCGATGACGATAGAGCAGACGTTCCAATGACCGACCACGAAGAAGTTCGAATAGCAATTACCCGCCTGAAGAACAACAAAACGGCGGCGGGGGCCGACGGGTTGCCGGCCGAGCTATTCAAACACGGCGGCGAAGAGCTGATAAGGAGCATGCATCAGCTTCTTTGCAAAATATTGTCGGACGAAAGCAATCCCAACGATTGTAATTTAAGTGTGCTGTGCCCAATCCATAAAAAGGGAGACCCACAATCTGCGCCAAATATCGTGGGATAAGCCTCCTCAACTTCGTGTACAAGGTTCTATCGAGCGTGTTGAGTGAAAGATTAAAGCCCACTGTCAACAAACTGATTGGACTTTATCAGTGAGGCTTTAGACCTGGCAAATCAACAACCGACTAGATATTCACCATGCACCAAATCTTGAATGAGAATCGACACACACCACCTCTTTGTAGATTTAAAGCTGTATTTAGCTCCGTCAGGATCGGGAAGGACCTCTCCAAGCCGTTCGATACCAAAAGAGCTTTCAGACAAGGCGACTCCCTATCGTGCGACTTCTTCAATCTACTGCTGGAAAAAATAGTTCGAGCTGCTGAACTTAATCGAGCATTATAAGAGTGTACAGCCGCTGGAGTATGCCGATGATATTGATATCATCGGCCTCAACACCCGCGCCGTTAGTTCTGTTTTCTCCAGGCTGGACAAGGAAGCAAAGCAAATGGGTCTGGCAGTGAACGAGGGCAAGATGAAATATCTCCTGTCATCAAACAAACAGTCGTCGCACTCGCGACTTGACTCTCACATCACTGTTGACAGTCATAGCTTTGAAGTTGTAGATAATTTCGTCTATTTAGGAACCAGCATCAACACCATCAACAATGTCAGCCTGGAAATCCAACGCAGGACTACTCTTGCCAACAGGTGCTACTTCAGAATGAGTAGGTAATTGATAAGTAAAGTCCTCTCTCGACGAACAAAAACCAAACTCTATAAGTCGCTCATAATTCCCGTCCAGCTATATGGTGCAGAGGCTTTGACGATGACAACAACCGATGAGTCGACGTTACGAATTTTCGAGAGAAAGGTTCTGCGAAATATTTACGGTCCTTTTCGCATTGGCCACGGCGAATATCGCATTCGATGGAACGATGAGCTGTACAAGTTATACGACGACATTGGCATAGTTCAGCGAATTAAAAGACAGCGGCTACGCTGGCTAGGTCATGTTGTCCGGATGGATGGAAACACTCCAGCTCTGAAAGTATTCGACGCAGTACCCGCCGCGGGAAGCAGAGGAAGAGGAAGACCTCCACTCCGTTGGAAGGACCAAGTGGAGAAGGACCTGGCCTCGCTTGGAATATCCAATTGGCACCACGTAGCGAAGAGAAGAAACGACTGGCGCGCTGTTGTTGACTCGGCTATAATCGCGCAAGCGGTACCTACGCCAGTAAAGAAGAAGAAATGTACATACAAATACATTTTATAGAAGCCATCAATAGTTTTTGTGATCAAAATAGAGAGCTACATATGCTTAAGCGAACGATAACTAATTTTAAAATAAAAACTTTAATATAAGACATGGTTATAATATATAAAATATTTTGTTGTCCTGGCTATAAGATAGGTTTTGCATATATTTCTGCTCAAAATTCATGGCACTGTCAGTGATTTTGTAAGTCTTCATTTTCATTTTACATTACTAAAATCAAATCATGAATCTTTGTGTTTTTAAAAATAAGGATGAATGGAAATAAATGCCAATAGTATATAATATTTCAATTAAACGCCTATTATGGTCTCTTCTTTGAAATAATTTTCCACTAGAATTTTTTTTTTAATAGTCTGCTGATCAGCAAAAATTCCGTTAATCTTGGTATATTTATTAATTCATTTTCAGATTCTAGTGAAACTGCTTTTTATCTGTATTTCACTTAAGTATTTAAATTTTTTGAAAATTTAACCAGGAAACACTTTTTTCAATATAGCTAAATATTTTATTTTTGGGATTTGTTTTGTTTTAAAGCCTAACAATAAGTAATAAAATCTTGAATCTATTTAAAAACTAGCTGACCCCGCAGCCGTTGTCCTGCGTGAAAATATGTGTTTTGAAATGAAAAGAAAGTTAAATTTATCCTCTCATTTTTTTCAATGCAACACAGCTTGATAAACAACATATTTTGGTTTCTGTTCCGGTGTACAGAAAAGATGGTTTTCCAACTCGTGCGCATGCCACGTATATCTGACCGTGTGAAAAACTTAGTATTTCCAAATTTATACCACATACTATGCGAATATCCTTGTGTCCTGTCATCTCAAATGCAATTTTCACTGGGAACGCAATACGTTTAAACTGAAGTGGCAAATCGATAGAACTCAAAGGAATTCGTACAATCAGTCAGGTTGCCATACACAGTTTCCGCGCAGGAAGATTGCGAAACATAATAACGACAGATCCAACTTTGAGACGCAAATGGTGCGGTGACATACCAAGCCTCTCCAAAGAATTTAGTAATTCCACTGGATAATTCATTCATTGTCAAGACGAACCATCGATTTGTATGAGCGCAAGTCTCCCGGAATTTGACTTTGAACCTTCCAGTTTAAGTCAACAATGTCGGTATTTTTGGCAGTTAACATTGCGCGTACACTTAGAGAATCGTAGTTACGATAATTTGGCCAATGTCCGAACATTCGTGATGAGTTCATATTTCGTGAACTGATAAACGGCAGATGGAATTGATATTAAACCACCGGAAGTATCAACCGGAATTGATCCATTCCAGAGAACGGCTTTGGGTGAATGAAAAACATTCGTACGCACTCAACGGCCGAATAATCACACTGTTCGGATCAGCCCATCAAAATTGCATGCACTCACATTTTCGTGGTTGATTTTAAATTCACTCGGGTGCGTGCGATTTTTTGTTTCCAACTTTAACCATGAACTTTTTAATAAATATAAAGTGGTTACTTGCTGAAATTTCAAAAAAGAGAACAGTGACGAAGATGGCAAAGGTTTGGAAAACCATTCCATTGATACATATTTCACGCATTTTCGTGAAACATTTGCAGTAAGTATTGTTGTTTACTTTGTGGAAGTACGTGATAAATAAATTAATTTGTCTTTGGACTTGAAAAATGCGTTAGAACCTTTTTAGTCAACACCACACGGGAAATATTCCTTGGAACATTCCTTGCATACGACTCTTTGGAAGGTAAGCAATAGTAGAGTCACATATCGAGAGCTTGCCGATAGATTTAATGTTGGGCAAGGAACTGCCCACAAACTTTTCCTTAAAACAATCAAGACAATCTGCAAACTTAAAATGAAATATGTTGGCCGTTAGTTTTACAGCAGAAAAAAATAATGGAAAACTTTCAAACAAGCCGGGTGGATTCATTTCCTTTTGTTGTCGGATGCGTAGATGGAACGCATTTCAAAATTAACACTCCTCAAACAGATGCAATTAGTTATTATGACCGTAAAGGAAATTTTTCAGTTATTATGCAGGTATGTACTGGGCTAATAGATCTGTTTTAAGATAAGTGTTATATAATAAATTATTTAGGCCACATGCGGCAGTAAGTTCTGTTTTTCAGATGTGTTTATCGGCTACCCAGGTAGCTGTCATGATGCCAATGTGTAGAGAAATAGTCCACTTTCGAAGGGATCACATCTGGGCAAATAAAACTTGCGAAAGATGCAATTATTCTAGCCGATTCAGCATATCCTGTTTTAAGATACTTAATTGCTCCTTTTAGAGATAACAGACATCTTTCCAGAGAGGAAAAACAATTTAACTATTATATGAGTTCAACCCGAGTATTTATCGAACAAACATTTGGAATTTTCAGGGTTAAGCTCAAAATATTGAATCATATTGATATGCGTAATATAGAAGACATATCAACTGTGATATTAGCTCGCGCAATTTTACATAATTTTATACTGCGAAGCAATCCGGTTCATTCTGAAGACAATCATACGAGTATGCCTGAAAATTTAGAAAATTCAAATGATCACGATATGATTGAGCTACCTGAAAATATAAATGACACTAATGATGGAGTTAACAGACGGAATAACTTGAAAATGCTATTTATTTCATAGAAGTATTATTTCAATAATGTATACATATATGTACATATCAAATAAATGATTAATTGATTGAAATCTTGTTAAATCAGTTAATTTAATTAAAATCACCACCCTAGAATACTAAACCATTTTTTGTTTCTTTTTTAATAAAACATTGATTAATTAATAACTATTTATTTTATTGAAAATAGGAACTCATACTCATAATAATAATATATATTATATTAATATAAACATAAAGTTTATTATAAAATGAACACTTTCTATTTTTGGCACAATCCCTCCAAAACTTGCCGCAAATCCAACATTGCTTTAATCCTTTCCTTGTCAATCAGCAATTTTTCCTTTTCGATCTTCATAGTTTCTTCGTGCCGAATCTGCTCTTTCCGCGTTTCTTCTTTAAAAAAATCCAATGTTTCATATGCAATAGTTTTTGGTCGTTTTTTTCGACTGACACCTTATGTATCGCTTTCTTCCACGCACCTTTCCTCTTCACTCACTCCACTTTCAACTAAATATTGCAGTGAGCTCTGGAGGTTCCTTATGGGAGGCCCAATGGAGTGCCTATTTCCGAACACGTTATCAAAATCCTTAAAATATTCCCACGTCGTGGCACCTCGACTTGTCGCGTCGTTGCGTTTTTTAATCCTCTTATACGTCGCAAACAAATTTAAAAATTTCCTCTCCATAAATTCTTTTGTTTGCGACACTCCTCGATTTATAATACGCATATTTTCGACCACCTTACCCCATAGGACGGATTTTTTCCTCTTCCCGCCAGCAAACTCGGGCTCTAGGTCAAGTCGGGACCTTACTAGGAGTTTTATTACCGATGAATTTAACTTTTCACTAAAAAATAAAAATCACGATATAATATATATTATTAAATTCAATAAATACCACTTTTACTTACCTCTCTTCTTCCATTATTGGCGCGCAGTACAAAAATGTTTGAAGCAACAAAATACAACTATTTAAGAATTACTATAAAATATTTGCGCGCAGTAGGAAAATTTTTGATGCACAATGATGACATTTGGCGCACATCAAGTATCAAATTTTTACTCGCTCGAACGTCTGATTTTTGCACGAGTTGGCACATTTTTATTTCGAATATGATGTTTGCGCAATATTGCGCAGTACTGCCAAGCTCGAATAAGCCCCAATACACAACTCGAAAAAATCAACTCGTATGATTTTACTCATGCGCGCAGCAAGCGGCACTTTTTCTGCACAGATGAAATGTGAGAAGAACGAAAACAAAAACAAGCTACAACAACAAGCTTCAGTTCGTGGAACGCAAGGGGCTTGCATAGAAATTGTTACCGTACATGCAGTCGTAACGCTCACATTGTGTCCTCTTGTCGCTAATTGTTTACTCAACACGATCAACTCATTGAACCAAATGATGCTTTCGTCAACACGTGCTCATTTTATTGAACGCTGACTTTTGTTCAGTGAGTTGAATTGAGGGAGAAATTTTGAAACGAAGACTGAAGATGCTCAGAATGATATGTACAGCAAAATGAGTTGATTTTTACTCACCACTGTGTTTTGTTTCAGTGAGTTGAGTTGAATGAAAAAGTTCGCCTATGAGTAAATCAACAAAATTGTGATTTTTGCAGTTCTCTGATCCATAACCAATTTTTAGCGAAGACGATGTAAAAAGTCTTCGGCAATTTCATTTTTGTTCGTATCGCATAATAGACGCGGATTCGAAGGCTGATATGTCAAAATGATTATGGCGAAAAGTGTGCTTTATTTGCATTCCAGTGACTATTTTTTTCCAGAAATTTTAATTGCTGACTTGCTTCTCAAAAAGTTGCACACACCGTACCATTCACAGTACGCAATGACTCAAATGAAGTTGAACCGCGAACATTTATCAATAGCAACCGAAGCTTGAAACAATCGTCGTTTTGCGGGTGGATTGTGTAAATTCGTCTCAATGCATTAGTTGATAACACACCTGGATGTCCATCTACTGGTTGGCCTTGCTTTCTGCGTAATTATTTATTCAACGATGCATTCCATGTATAATATCAAGGTATTTCCAAATATCCTGGCAAACAGATCTGTGACGAAAGTTGAGCAAGAACTCGTAAATGTTAATTTTGTTGCTGGCGATGTTTCCACTGGCTGTACTGTATTCTCTGGGTTGAAGTACACACTTTGGCCTTCTCCAAATTAACTGTGAGACGCACAACAGCCGGAAAACGTTCATGAATTGCAGAAGTAAATGTCCTACAAAGCGCTTTATTGCATTTATGTATCAACCGTATCGTTCAAGTCCAATAACCCCCATGTTGCTTCCTATGGTGACGTACTTTGAAACGTATTTTATCGATTACATCAAACTGCAATACTAAACACTGATATGAGTTTTGAATATGAATTAGACAATAATGGTGAGTATGGTATGATCCTTGTGTTGTCAACTTCGATATTCTCTCTTCTGAATTGAATGCTTCTGTTCTAATTTGTGTTTCCGAAAGAAATGTGGATACTGCTTCGTGTATTTATTGTCAAACATAAAAACCGAAGTGGGATTGTAGTGTCCGCAAGATCCATGAACCATATTGGTTTTCACCACTTCGTATAATACTGCACCTTTCTCTGCATCAGGAATTTCCGCGTGACTGAATGATTTCATCAATTTGATCTGGTGTAACCACCATCCACCATCCAAAGAAGAATATGTGCGTGCGGTAAACCTCTCTTTGCCACACAACAGAGTACATCTAGCATCTAACAGCGCCATATATACGTTGCTTCAAGATAAAGTCCATCGAAGCTGTTGCTTGAAAAGTCTTTCTGTGACATCGGAACGATCGCTTGCTAATTGACCGCGATCCATAATACCGCACGTATGTCATCGCATCCTGAGAGTACTCGGTCAAGTGCCCTGGGCTGCTAATGTATGTTGATGCCAAAAAGAACGCCGACCGATATTAGCGCGACCTCTTCCTGGTATCGTAACATATTTCAATCTGTAATAGATCACTTTGTGTGCAACACTCATAAAGTTTTCATTGAATAATTTTCAAAAATTTTTGACGCAAACGACAAATTTGAACGATTCAAATAATTGAAAACAAAAAAAACAATTGTATACAAAAAAATAACTTTTTGGAATTGTCCAATTTTCCGACTTTTCCTCACGAAAAGCATACAGGGTTTTTTTATTTCTAAGTCTTCCTTGATCCGCAACGAACAACCTCTTAAATTTTCATCAGCCGTTCTCTTAGCGTTACTAACGAACAAACATTCATTCGTTTGTATGAGAAAAAGAAAAGGTCTGTTTTTAGAGGTTTTCCGGCATTTATTCGAATTTTTTTCTCCGCAGAAACCATCCCTGAACCTCAAGGAACATTTAAAAAAAAGAATTATCAAATTTGGTTCAGTCGTATGAAAATTATGAGCGTACATATATTTTGACGATTCATTTTTATATATGTAGACTAGTATCAAGCAAGTGATTGAGCTGTTCTGGTGATACGTTGCTCTTTAGTACGCAGGCATATCTCTTCTTTTAAGGCGTGTTTGAACGCAGGAATGTACCAAAGCATTAGCCAGAGGATTTGGGTGATCTCAAGTTTAGATATTCATTTAATTTTCTTATTTTCTACCTCTTTTTTTTACCATGGGAATACCAAGGTCTTTATGGATATTTTAATTACCCATGTATATACAAACTATGGTAAACATGTGATTGTTCTAAGCATTTTCTATTGGAACCTTTGTATTATATCTATGTATATTAGATAGCATTTAAACCATCAGATTACGCCGCTTGAATGCTTTTATTACATAATTTTTAGTTAGAAATATTTGTCCACTATCATAAACTTTACAAGTAAGCCATCCCCGTAAATGTTTAGTGTTGTTCAGATCTGGATAATATGGTGGCCATGTTAATATTTCAATATTTCAAGACTTAATTCAAGACTGTACAACTCTAGCAGTGTGTACAGACTTTATCCTGTTGAACCCACGGACTAGATACAAATATTTGACAAATTTCAGGATGAAATGACTCTTAAGGTAACTAATAGTTGTTCCCCGTCACTTTGGTGTATACGATTTGCAATTCGCATGCCGTAACTCGATATTGCTCCCTAAACCATATTATGTCGAGTCAAGAACCTTTGTTCCGTTCTCAAACTACGGAAATAATAGTTGCTTGCGCAATTTATTCAACGGTGTTTTTTAGTTTTTTGTTTTTAATATTAGTTGAGGTGCTTTTATAATAACTGTCTTAACTGTTGATATGCTAGTTGTACAAGTAAGATTTGCAAATTATTTAATTTTTAATAGAATAGAACGAATTGGATGCAATCCTGAGGACTTTGCTATTTTCCTTTGGTGTCAAATCCCTTTCAGTCTTGCCTTTGAATTTCATACTATTAAATGCACCTTGTCTCATGTAATGGTCTTTTACAGTCCATACTTAAAGTGTGCCCAAATAAAACCTTAGTTAAGCATTGTTGTAGACTGAGTAGTCTTTTGCATTTCACAGTCAATACTTAATTTCTATAAAATTTTATTATGATATATGGCAACGTTATGAGCAACATATGTTTTACAAATATTATCCCTAAAAATATGTTTGAAATATATAAATTAAAACAGACAATACATAAATTTGCGAGAAAAGTTATATCGGAAATGGATGAAAACAACAAAAGAACCCCGAATTTCAAAGCTAGCGAGCCAGAGCACCTATTGGAACTATTGGAAAAGTCAAAAGCTGTCATCGAATGCAAGCGAACAGACACTTGCTCGAACGCTAAGAAAGACGTCGCTGAAAACTCAAAACAATTTAAAACAAAAATCAGCTGTTATTTAAGCACTGCTTGAGTCTCCCATTTTCAGAATTAATCATAACTTAAGTATGGACTGTGAGTCCGGTCATTGGACTTCGACCAATTTTTTTCGGCAATTTGGTGATTCGAATGTTCTTAAAAAGCTAAAATATGGGTTTGTTCTTTCACGATCTATAGTTTTTTTTTTTGTTTGTTTTCTCATTTTATTCAAATTTACAGATTTCAAAATTAAATTGCTTAAGAAGACATATGATTTTACACCTTTTTTGTGCAAATAATAAGCAAGCTAAGTGCCTTTATTCAAGTGAACAAATGCATACTCGTATAAAGCTGTGTTACAGTTGCTGAAGTTTTACAATTACACAATACGATTAACTGAAAAAAATATTTCGATTTGTGTACATTTTTGAATAAAGTACAGTTCTTCTTTAAATAATCAGCAAGCCATTGTAAATAAAAATCTTCTCTTCTTTGCTGGCGTAGACACCGCTTATACCAATATACACCGATTATAGCCGAGTCCTCTCTTCATTTCCCTACGTGACGGCAATTGGAGATTTCTAGCGAAGCCAGGTCGGAGTGGAAGGAGAGTGCTTCCCCCGGCGGATACAGCGTCAAATACTTTCAGAGCTGGAGTGTTTTCGTCCATCCGAGCAATATGACCTAGCCAGCGTAGCCGCTGTCTTTTAATTCGCTGAACTACGTCAATGTCGTCGTTTATCTCATGTAGCTCATCGTTCCATCAAATGCGATATTCGCCCTGCCCGACGCGCAATAAATCTTTCGCCGAACTTTTCTCTCGAAAACTCGTATAGTCGATTCATCAGACGCAGGACTTTACTTCTCAATTGCCTACTTAGTCCGAAGTAGCACCTGTTGGTGAGAGTTTACTGCGTTGGATTTCCATGCTGACATTATTGGTGGTGTTGATACTGGTTTCAAGACAGACGAAATTATTTGCAAAATACGATATTTCGCCCTGCTCTTGTTCATCACCAGACCCATTCGCTTTGCTTCCTTATTCAGTCTGGAGAAAGAGGAACTATCTAAATGAATCGGGCTTTATATTAGATATATATAGAGAAAAAAATGAGAAGGAATTTAAAATGGTGTTATATGGTAAAGAGGCATGGTTTTTGTGTGATTTTACTCATTTTTGTTTTGTCATGTAATATTACCGACAGAATAAATGTGGGCGGTGCCACGGCAGTCGTCCAAATTTGACACCGGCTCTTATTAAGCCCAAAAGTAATCCTCCTATCAGAAGATGCCATAAGTTTTGCAATTAATCTCTAATGTCAGTTCTGTTTCGACATTTGTGTAGTAAACACATCCGAAATACGCGTAAATGCTCCAGAGCGCGGGTTATTGGTGACTATTTATTTGAATTATATACTATGGCGCAACGTGAATTTCGTCGCAGATTTCCTCTCCGTTCGACACCTACTGGTGAAACACTGCGACGTTTAGTCTCTCGCCTCGAAAATACTGGCCACACGAAATGCTGCCAGGCGTAGCAGACTTCGGAATAGCCGTTCTGCAGAGAAATTTGCTGCTGTTGCCGAGGATGTCATGGAAGCGCTGTCGACATCGACCAGACGACGTACCACTCAAATGGGTATTAGTCGACGGTGTTTACAGCGAATTTTGGTACAAGATTTGAAGATGTTTCTGTACAACGGTGCATGAGCTGTTAGCTGCTGACCGCCAATCGTGTCTAACATACGCTCAAGGCATCCTTAATCACCACCAAGACGAAGATGATTTTTCATCAAAAATAATCATGAGTGATGAGGCCCATTTCTATCTTAGCAGGTACGAAGAACCATTACACCAGTTCAAAATCACCGTATGGTGTGCTGTTTTTGCTTGAGGAGTCATCAGACTTTTTGTGAGTGGTGAGCGCTACAGAGGAATGATCAACGAGTTGTTTTTGCCACAGGTTGATGAATTGGGATCGGAAAGCATATGGTTCCAACAGGACGGTGCAACGGCATACACTGCACGTGCCACAACCGATATTCTGAAGGATGCATTTTCCGGGCGTCTAATCTCCCGTTTTGGCGACTTGAACTGGCCAGCAAGATCACCTGGTTTGACCGTTCAAGACTTCTTTTTGTGGGGCTTTTTGAAGTCGCGTGTTTATTTCAAAAAGCCTCAGACTCTTGCAGCTCTTAAAGACAATATCCGTCGCCGGAAGCTCTGGCTCTGATGGAAAATGCCATAAAAAGGGCTCAAATGACAATCAACTGTGGTGGCCATTTACATGATATTATATTCTTTACTTGATGTAAAAAAATTTAAAAAACCAAATAAAAATAGTCCACAAGCAGAATCAAAGTTTTTTATTAAAAAAAAAAATACAGCCAAAAACATCGGAAGATTATTTTTGTTCCATCATTTTGTACCATCTCGATTATAAACTTTTTTGCCTCTGACACGTTTAGCTGTAGACTAATCGCACTTTATATAGTTATATAGTCAGTGGGCGGGGTTATAAGCCTAATATAGTCATTTTCATAGGGTGGATCGGTATATCAAGAAAATTTGCCCTGAGCGAATTAGATTATTGAAGCTTGAATGGTTTAGGGGATATATGCATTAAAGGCCACCACACTCACTTTCTAAAAATTTATTCAAACGCTCCTTCGAAATGTAATTCGTTGTACTAAATTAGAGCCCTGTATCATACTGTTACTCCGAATTAAACTAGTCTCATGATTCTGAACAGTCAGAGATTTTACTGACATCGTTGTAATATTGAAATGTAAGATTTAGTGAAAACCATTTTGAAATATCAAAAACAGCGTCGCGTTAACGTCTGTGAAACAATCCTTTCCGCCTACTAGGATGCCATGAAACATATTACAAGGTGCGCTCCACCTGGTGGCACCATCTATATGTCTGCTATCTTTATCGATTATCCAGTGACATTTCATTGATTGGAAGTGAAGTTATTGCATTTTAAGTGTCAGTGTCTTTGTGTTATCGGTGCGAAAATGAGCTTCTAACAAAGAGACAACATTAAATTTTGTTTTAAAATTGGTAAAACTTTTATCGAAACGTTTCAATTGAGGAAACAAGTTCATGGCAATGATTGAAATTCATGGAAATGGAATTGAACACCTCCAAAATATCGATTTATCGCATTTTGACTGAACATTTGGGCTTACAAAAGGTGTGTGCATGGTTTGTTTCGCACAAATTGACTGACACCAAAAATTTGTCTCATCGATCGACGCTTGTGACCGATTAATTGACCAAAAATCACATTTTAAGCATTAACCACTCCCCGTATTCACCCGATATGGCACCATTTGACTTCTTTCTTTCCGGAAAAATGCCTTTGCCCATGAAAGGAAAGAGTTATGCAGACGTAGAAGCCATTTAAACGGCTTGCACCGGCATACTGGCGGCCATATTGGCCAACGAGCTAAAACACTCGTTCGAAAACCATGCAAAAAGCTGTATTGAAACAGATTTTGCCGAAAAATCCATTTATTCTGTTTTTAATATTGAATATGCTATAGTTCAATACCCACACTATCGGTCGGTGTATGAGTTATTACCTGAAAATAAGTTCTCCAGTATACCAGAGTATTATCAAAAATTTGTGGTTTTCGACTTTCTAGTTGATTTTAAACGTTTTGGCTGATCAAAATATGTAATATTTGAGTGAAATGAAGTGGACACACTTTCTAATAACTTATGTGGCTAAGCGCTGACTACCTCCCCTATTCTGTGCACTTGACAAATTAACAAAACATTGAAAATTCACTCAAAAATTTATCAAGCTCGAAATATTTTGGTATTCTGTGCAAATCTTGATAAAAGTAAAAGCTTCAATTCGCAAAGCTTTTCCCCACACGTGTGGTGAACAAAATAATGTAAATAGAAACAGCTGATTTCTATTCAAATTATATTGACAGCAATTTGAGTGCAGTCAATTGCTCCTATGGTGCTTTTTAATCCAAATTTTCTAAAAAAATCTGGAACACATATCAAATAAATTACCTTAAATTAGTATATTATTATTTGTATTACAATAATACTTGCCCCGTTTTTATAAAAATGTCTTCCTCTCTTGAACTGTGAAACTTTATTTCTCCTCCCTTCACCTTCACAATAAGTTTTGCTACAGCCCATAAACTTCTCGAAAGGAACGACTGACTCATGGGAAAGTTGACGTTGTTACCTACACATTTCCTGATATGAGCCGTGTTCAAAAAAGTTCAAAGCTGCTGGAACCATTACAGTTACAGGTATTGACGTTTTCTGATTATCGTGTGGGGCTAGTTCATCAATTTTTTCAAACTTTTTGCCCAAAGATATTCTCGCTTTTTAAATGCCGCGCACGATCAAATTCTCACCTTAACAACAACAAAAGTAAAATATCTTCCATTTTCACAACAAGGTGCACAATCAGATATTCAATTCATACCGAGCGCTGTCAAGAGCATTTGACATCTTAACAACTTATAAAGAAAAAAGCTTTTTATTTCAGACACAGAATACGAAATGCTTGATAAATTTAAAATTTTGACAAATTGTAAAAATGTTGAATTTGTCAAGTGAACAGAATAGGGGTGTTAGAATAACGTAGCCTTACCTTCATCTTCCCTAATACATATGTACATAAGTATAATGAATTCCGAATCTCTGGTTACCGTTTTCTGCGTCAATTCTTTATACATATAATATTAAGTTTAGCTTTCGTATACATGTTAGTATCGCATTCCAAGATGGTTTTAATATAACTATAGCTGAAACTTAGCAAAGTATACCAACAAAACTAAGTGACTTTATGACATATAATATAACTTACTAAAATACCAAATTTGATTGCAATCCATTCACGGTTACATCACGTCTTCGGTTTGCTGGCAAATCTTATGCCTTATGTCATGTATGTATAGTATATAAGTTAACACCCCATACATTCAAAAGTATCATATGATGCATTAATATCATATGATACAAAGTAAAATAAAAGACACCACTAAATTGCTGACACTGCGACACGTGTAGTGGCAACCTGTGGGAAGCGCAGCGTCAGCAAACTCCGTACCCGTCGTAGCGGCAAACATAGGTCTAGAGTTAAGTATAATAAATTGTAAACTGTAGTTCTTAAGTGGATTCAATAAAGGAGCATAGTTCCAAGATAATATTTTTTTAACAAAAACAACAAAACGTTTTTTAACTGGCGCCCGAGCAGGGACCAGCGCGCGAAGTAGTGAAAGCCTGAAAATCAAAGTGGAAAAAAACACAAATAATAATACTGTGCTAACGAGCGGTTACTACGCCCAACGGGGGATTTCAAAAAAGCGTCGAGAGATCCCAGTACCAGTAGGAAAAAGGACAACGGCGGAACGCATAAGGATACCCCATGAGAAGCTGGAAACCTTTAATAATATTACTACCGCTATGCCTGGCGGAAGCACAAATCCTCGACTACTCAAACTCCCAATTAATAACAATAGAAAAGGGAATGGCTAGACTACAAACAGGAACATTAATGCTATGTTCGGACCGACAGCGAAAACATGTTTTCGTGGGAAAAAGTTTTCGTCCATGTAAAATCTGTCAAACGAAAACACAGTTTTCGCCGAAAACTACTTGAAAACTTACATTCCACTAATTATAATCGGTGCCTGCTCTAGTTTAATCGATTTTTTTGGAAGACATATTTTGCCGGCCCTAAATTGTCACTTGATATTTGTTTACATTCCACATACAAATACAGCTGCTCACTGTTAAAAAGATTCTCTTGTTCTTGCAAAACCCTTGCACGGTGCAGCAATTGAAGAATTTTCTTCTTGGTGCAACGACACAACAAACACACGCAAATATTTATTTGCAATGGCTGTAAAATATGTTAGACCAAAACCCATGTTTATTTTCGTGCCGTCATATATAACTAGATTCGCAATGGGTGCTTTCTTGGGCTTGTATATTTCGGTATAGGATTTTTGCATTTTGTGTCATCTTGAAAGAGCAAGAGAATCCTCGTATTGATAGTTGTCAGTGAAAACTCATCGAAACCACAAACTGTCGGACCGAACGATTTACATTCCACAAGATACAAATGTGTTTTCAAAATGTTTTCAATGTCGGTCCGAATATAGTATAAGGATAATACATGAAATTGACATAGAAAATACGGACACACTTACTATACGGACACACTAGACTACATAGAGGCGACTATTAAAACTGAAACTATCCGCAAAAACCCTAACTACCCCTTCATATCCCACATAATAACACAGATAAGAGCCAAACTTAACAATTTAAAAGTAGAGCAAAAAATAAAAAGATCATTAAATATCCTGGGTAGCGCATGGAAATGGATTGCAGGAAGTCCAGACCATAAAGACTACGAAATAATTTCAAATAATTAACAAACTTACGATAGGCAAAATTAGCGAGAGAACAAATATTACAAATAATATAATTAAAACCATGCAAAGTGAAAAAAGTTTAGTAATTGAAGCATTTTTACAGTTAAAATACAAATTGGAAATAATTAAGGAAGAAATTTTGAATATCGCATACGCAAAACATTGGGCAAACGCCAACCTAATAAATTCTTTTATTTTATCAAACGAAGAAATAAATATTGTGAAAGAAGTAATAGACAATGACAATATTCCATATGTTAATTTAGACGAAGCACTCGAATTTTCCGAAGTAAAAATTGCAAGTAATGGCAAAATTATAATTTATATTGTTAGCCTCCCAACCGTAGATAACCAAAATTGTAAAACCTTAGATATTAGAGCAGTAAAAAATAACGGGGGAATCAATAAAATCAATTTCAATACAACTTTAAACTGTGAAAAGGGAATTTATGGAATAGAAAATTATTGTAAAAAATACAATTCCCTACAAATATGCTTAAGCAATAATGTAATAGATTTAAGTAATGATACTTGTATAAATAATCTTTTAAAAAGTCGTTTGCCAAACTGCACGGAGGTCAACAACCAACATATTCACACCATAGAGGAAATGGGACCAGGAATAATATTTCTAAATAAATACAACGGAGAAATTTCAATAAACAACGAAAGTACATTTTTAAATGGGACCTTCATGATTTTGTATACCACCGTAACAATTGTTAACAATGGAAAAAAGTTCTATAACGAAGAAAGAACAGCAAGTAAACCACTACCAGCCATCCTTCAACCGTCATCCGCACCACTCAATATAGAAGAATTCCTCTCGCTGGAGATGCTGAAACAGCTTAACTTCAACAATACAAAAGAAGTACATAAGTCTGTTAGAAGCAGCAAACAGAGTAAAAAACGGAACCAGCATAACGCTAATCATCCTTTTAACATTCATCGCCCTAATTTTCGGGAAGAAACTTCTGATGAAACAAAAAGAAGATGAACCCAACAAACTCTCACAACCGGCAATAGAAGGACTCAACCAAATTTTTAATACACCTAACGATTCAAACGAGGACGTTTGAATTTCAAGGGGGGACTAGTTAGCACCCCATACATTCAAAGGTATCATATGATGCATTAATATCATATGATACAAAGTAAAATAATATGACACCACTAAATCGCTGAGGCTGCGACACGTGTAATGGCAACCTGTGGGAAGCGCAGCGTCAGCAAACTCCGTACCCGTCGTAGCGGCAAACATAGGTCTAGAGTTAAGTATAATAAATTGTACACTTTAGTTCTTAAGTGGAATTCAATAAAGGAGCATAGCTCTAAGATAATAATATTTTCTTAACAAAAACAACAAAACGTTTTTTAACTTATATAGTAATATATGTATAATATATAGATATAGTATATATGCGGTACCGACAGACGAACGTAAGAAGACAAGAAGTGGACGTAACTTTTAACATATACTACTGTTAAATGCGGCACTGTGAACCTAACGAACATTAGAACATAAGCACGGAGATAATAACGAACAGACGGTAGTAGCGCGTGACTCGACGAGAACGTATGTTATGGTCATCAAACCTGAAGGACCATCTAATATAGTTTAAAATAAATCAAATTTAAAGTAAACCTAATTCATTAATTAAGAAAAAACCTTATTAAATAATTTAAAATTAAATATATGTGACCTGGTCTACGAAAAAGGGGCTTAGGTGTCAAAAAATCAATTTTTTTTTTTTCAATTTTTTTCAATTTTTTTTAATTTTTTTAATTTTATTTTATTTATTTTTTTTGACACCTAGGCTCCCTTTTCGTAGACCAGGCCACATATTTTGATTCAATTCAAACCTACATCAGCCGTGAAAATTTAAGCCAACCGGAAAAATTTTGCTGTAATTTTCAAATATCAGCCGGCGTATATTGAAAACAAAACTGTACAAGAAAAAGAACTTTTTTTCGCGAATCTTCAAATAAGTGCAAATGTGAACATAGCAGCTGTAGCAGAGTGCCGCAGCTATTGTTAGTCGAAACATTCAGAAGACGAAGAAGGAGACTTAAGATAGAAAATTATTCCAAGACGAGAAGAAGCTTAAGAAGAAGAATTAAGATAGAAAACTATTTGAAGACCAGAAGAAGGAAAAGTTAGATAGAAAGTCAAACGAAGAAGAAGAAAATAAGTTAAAGGCGGAGAAAACGGGAAATCTAATAAGAAGAAGTTGAGGTAAGTAACCTAAAGCCAAACAGAGAAGAAAAGAAATTAAAGACGGAAAAGACGAAAAATCTAGTAAGAGTAAGTTAAGATAAAGTAGTCGAACAAAAGTATACGTGAATTTATAAGAACATGAAAGACTATATAAACAAAAAGTGTAACACGAAGTTCAAAGTAAAGAAGTTCATTGAAGAAATCAGCTAGACAAAGAAAGTAAGACAAAGAATATCAAAAATATAATTGGAAAATTCTTTTGTATAATATATGTATATACATAACTGAAAGAAACGAAATGAAATTTTGTGAAATGCAATATTTTAATATATTTTATATCCGATTGATGTAAATTTTCAAAATATTTGTATTTTAAATTGATAACTGAAGAACTATGAACTAATTCATTCTCATTAATAATGAGAATCATGCTCATGCATCGGGTTGCGCGATATTTAAAATTAGCACTAACTAGTGAATTCCAAAATAAGTTATCAGCAGCCGATGTGCATCAGTTGTTAGGGAAAAGATAGAAGAAGCAGTGTGAATCGTATCGTGAATACAAATCAATTCACTTGGATGAAGAGAGTTTGTGGAGTATTTTATAGCGGGCATTCCGGGATCTATGTATAGAAAAGATATTCTACCAAGCCAAAACTGTGACAGAACTAAAAGAACAGTTAGTAGTTTATGAAAAAATCAAGCAGGAACCAAATGTTGAAAATCTGAAGAAAGGGGATGTACATAATAAAAAAAAAGAAACAGGTAAATTCGTTGCCATTAGGAATCGATAAAAGATGTTATGAATGTGGTGAACCTTTGCACTTAGCTAGAGATTGTCCGTCGTAGCAATTGAAATGCTTTAAGTGACAGAAGATGGGACATAGATCTTTTGAAAGGTGGGAACACTGAGCGAGAACACAGTCGTGTTCAATTGAAGAACTTTGCAAAGTTTAATTTAAAATTTAAAAAGCTACGGATTTGCAATGTAGAAGGGAGCGCCCTTATCGATACTGGTTGTAACTTGTGTTTAACTCGATGCGTCACATTTAATAAGCTTCACAGATATACATACAGTCGATCAAGTAAGAGCGTGGTGGTGTTATGAAACTTTCATATTTATATATACTTTGTACAAATGAAATTTTGTACACATCACAAGCAATGATGCAATTTGGTCAATAATATGTCCAGTCACCACCGGTGTCGATAATTGCCTGGCATCTCCGAGGCATGCTTTCTACTAATACGCAGAGTTTAAAGTGGGTGACGAACACTTAAATTCGATCAAACAACTGAAGACAGCTCTTATTAAGGCTCCAGTTCTCGGAATTATTATTTAATCCTAAAGCAACGACAGAGATTCTTACAGACGTATCAATGTATGGTTACGGAGCAATCCTTCTCCAAAAAATTCCGAAGATCAACAGTTTCACCCATTTCAATTCATGAGCCGCAAAATAACACCTGCAGAACAGAAATATCATTCATATGTGCCGGAAGTACTAGCTATAGTCGAAGCGCTAAAGAAGTGGCGCGTATGTGTGTTGGGGTCAAAGTTTAAAATTATTACTGAGTTTACGATTGAAAAGAAAATACTTTGAACCGTACAAAATTATCTAACCACGCGGACGTTATCAAGTACAAAAGCTTGATGAAGTTGAAGGACCTAATTTGACCTCAACCGTAACCGAGTACACCAAGCCATGGAGTTCAGAATTCGGGTCGAATCCTGAGTCAGGAGGGCCGAATGCGGTACCGACAGACATACGTGAGATTGCAAGAAGGGGACGTACTTTTAACATTTACTACTGTTAAATGCGACACTGTAAACCTAACGAACATTAGAACATAAGCACGAAGATAATAACGAACGGACGGTAGCGCGTGACTCGACGAAAACGGATACTCGTTTTATGGTCATCAAACCTGAAAGACCAACAAATTTGCGTTTTTTGTAACATTTTCCATTATGGCCAGATTGAACAAAATAATAACTTTTGGGCATTTATCAACTCAATACCCAACATTTAGTACGAATAAAAATTACTATATAGTGGTTATTTCTTATAAGGAGAAAATATTTAAATCCTTTTAAAGTATATTAGAACAACTGACTTTTGACCTTTCAATACCCAATAAAAGAATTTAAGCTTGTCAGCTTTCAATCATTAAATGTTTTTAATCATTTTCCATTGAAAATAATACTATCATGCTTCAAATTACAAAATGTTTCATCAAATAGCTTTAAATTTCACAAATTTATTTAATTTTCATTGTTTAACATTTTTTATAAATGGTGTTGAACGATGCAACAAATCCCTCCGTTTACATATTTTTTGGTAAGATTTCAATCCGGCCATCGCTCGTTTCCAATTGCTAAGCGTCAAAACCTCCTGAACTCAATCAGCTGTCAAAGTTTAGGTGGTTTTGACATTTAGCAATTGCTCTCGCACTTCCAGTGAGAGAAGAGTTGAACATCTCTTTGTCTCTGCCATCAAAAATATTAAATAATAAATCTAATTTAAAGTAAACCTAATTCATTAATTTTAAAAAACCTTACTAAATAATTTAAAATTAAACGTACTTTCATTTAATTCAAAACCTATACATATTTACCTGGCTTTGCTCCAGTAAGTTGCAAAAAATAATATCTTCTGTTTCACCCGGACTAAGCCCTTTCTTACTTATTTTCTATAGTAGCAAAAAAAACTAACTTTCAATAAAAAAATTTTTGTACACGCAAAAACAATCCATCAGGCTACCTGACTGTCTCCGATCATCACCCAGATCGATCATATTGTGGTAAACGAAAGACACGTCTCGACTGTTTGATCTCAGCATTGACTCAGACAACTGTCTTGTTGCAGATACGCACCAAGAACAACAACAAACACAAGGAAGGCTCGACGTCGAGAAGATGCAATCACAACAGACAGAACATTCATCTGCAGGGAACTATTGGACGACTTTTCAAGGTCTCTACGTAGGGCTGCAAACGGAACCTTTGGTTTTTGGAAAATGTAAAATAACAGCTGGTACGATAAGGATTGCTATTTTGCAGAGGAGAGAAAACAGACGGCCTATCATTAATCATAATAAAAATGTAATGGAATAGTTAAATTGGCAATCTACACATTTTACTGACTTCGTAAATCACTTAAGGAATAGTACATAGATATGCTTCTTGTTTATAGCCAAAACGACAAATGATAGTGTGGAGGAAAAAGCAATTTTGAACTTTCCTCCGCATTCTTGAAACGATATCATGACGATTGAAAGGCTGCTGATCAGATACTACTTCCACTTTAATTTCAGGCCACTCTGTGTTCCACGTAAAAGTGACAAATAAGTATGGTCTCCCATAATTTCGGACATAAGTTATCGCATCTTGAAATTTTTCATGCAGACAACAAGTAAAACCTGTGAATAAAGATAGCAGGTTTACGCGTTGATCGATATTTGAAGAGTCTACATTTGCATCTTGATTTAAGGCGTCTCTAAGATGAATGTATTGACCAGCCCTTTGTCTTTGTTGATAACGACATACATATGTAATTTAATCTTTCTAATATCATTTTGCCATCATAGCGATAATATATTAACTAAACAAAACTCTGTAATAATGTAATGAATTGAAACAATTAGCTCTAACCATCAACCTAAATGCACAAAATTGCATGCACGTCACTGTTTTGTTATGCGCTGTACCTTGCTGAGGAATGGTCAAACAATAACCGTCTTCTCTTATTACAAACATTAAGGGATACTGTAGAGGATCATATGATCGGTGTAACTCAGATACCCTTCTGAGTTGGCCGTTTCTACCATGCAACATTATATCTCTTGGGCCTTTTTCTCGTTTACAGCTGCAACATTATACCCGGTGGTGGCCGGTGGGAGTGAAAAAATTACATTTAATTATCCTAAGAGTTACGATCTAAATTTTGTTTAAAACTTCTTATGAATATATTGTTGCTATTCAGAGCGGCTTTTAGTTTGTTATTTAAATCAATTTTTAGCATTGTATCTATGTTTGACCGTAACGATAGCTGATCTGCAATTTTAAAAGTAGGCATAAAATTATTTTCCTTTACTTCCTTTGCGCCAATTGACGTATTTTTGGGCGGACGGCTGTGGGGCATAATCAATCTGTGAACCGAATCTGAAGTCCAATCTGTTACTATTAGCTAAAACTTGATTACGACCTCTAATCGTTAATGTCCGTTGTCTTTCTCTCTCATCATGAATTCGTTGGGAAAGCTCAGAGTTCGACTCCCTAGTACTTCTAATTTTGTGCAAGACGATCGCAGCCGTTCGATACTCCATTCCCGCGCGCGTACCTGAGCCGGCAAGCGGTTGCGATTGCAAGACGATTTTCAGTTTCTCATGAAAATTCTCCATTACGGCATGTTTTTGATACCCTCACCTGGGAACTATTTCTAGAAAGTTGAGATTTAAACTGCACTAAAATTTTTGCTTAATATCTATAAAAATGTAATTGAAAAATTATAAAAACTACTTGAGTCGCTAAGCTGTTGTGTTAAAAGTTACAAAACATTATTTACTGAAAAATTAAAAAAATGGATTTCGTTCATAAAAAAACTTTGTTTATTTAGAAAAAAAAAAAATAAATTATACTTTTGGGTTGAATTACTTGCTATACAAATTTCAGAAATAAATAATATATATATATATATATATATATATATATATATATGTATATATACACTCAGTATATATAATATTTTCAAGCAAAATTTATTTAATTTTGTACACAATTGCTACGACCACGCAACTGAGCTTTTACAGTGGCATTTATATATGTGATATATGTACATACTATAAGTTTTTTTAAATGAAAAAACAATTTATTTCTTAACACTGACTGCTCTCCAATACCCCAGTAACACATATGTATATCGCTTATTATTATTATATTACTTGGCATCTCGACAGGCAAAATATTATTTGAAGGTAGGGTGAAATAGTAGGTAGGTAGGAATAGTAGGAAAATACATACATATATTTACAGTTAATATTTTAATCAGAATTGTTGTTATATTTGTAGATATTTTTTACTGAAGTTAGTACCCTCAAATAGATCAAAGAATGGAAAAATTATTGAAATTAGTAATTCTGTAAAATGATAATATATTTAATATAAATTTATATTAAAAATGCAGTTCGAATAAATAATAAAAATCCTGGACTTTTCCATGCTCTTCAAATTTTTAAAAAGGTCAAGAGCTCCCACCTGTGGCAACATTTTGAAAATAAAATATCAAGATATCAAATGGCCACATAAAGAATTTCTCAACCACTGCTATAAACTTTTGCCTATCGAGTTGCCCCGTTATGGTGCCACCTAACCTAGACATATTTGGAATACATATTTGAAATAATTTACAATTTTAAACTTGTGATATCTTTGGAATACGACGAGGATTGCAGTATCGCAGCGGAGAGAAAACAGGCTGCCTAACTCGCAACGTTACGATCGACCACAACACGTGCGAGATGGGATAGATACCGAGAGATGAAGGGGGAAGCGAGACGAAATGCGTGAGTATGAAAAGATTGATAAGCTGGCCGACAGGGGTAATGCTCAAAAATTCTACGAAAAAATGCGGCGGCTTACAGAAGATTTCAAGACCGGAGCATACTTTTGTAGAACCCCCAGAGATGATCTAGTCACCGATGCCCATAGCATACTTATATTATGGAAGAAATACTTCTCCAGCCTGCTGAATGGCAGTGAACGTACAACGCCAGGAGAAAGCGAACCCGATTCCCTAATCGAAGACGACGGAGCAGACATTCCGTTGCACGACCAGGAAGAAGTTCGAATAGCACTTACCCGCCTGAAGAACAACAAAGCGGCGGGTACCGACGGATTGCCGGCCAAGCTATTCGGCGGAGAAGAGCTGGTAAGGAGCATGCATCAGCTTCTTTGTAAAGTATGGTCGGACGAAAGCATGCCCAATGATTGGAATTTAAGTGTGCTATGCCCAATCCATAAAAAGGGAGACCCTAAAATCTGCGCCAACTACCGTGGGATAAGCCTCCTCAACATCGCTTATAAGGTTCTATCGAGCGTATTGTGTGAAAGATTAAGGCCTGCCATCAACAAACTGATTGGACCTTATCAGTGAGGCTTTAGACCTGGCAAATCAACAACCAACTAGATATTCACTATGCGCCAAATCTTGAAAAAGACCCGTGAAAGAAGAATTGACACACACCACCTCTTTGTCGATTTAAAGCTGCTTTCCACAGCATGAAAAGGAGCTGCCTTTATGCCGCGATGTCTGAATTTGGTATCCCCGCAAAACTAATACGGCTGTGTAAGCTGACGTTGAGCAACACGAAAAGCTCCGTCAGAATCGGGAAGGACCTCTCCGAGCCGTTCGATACCAAACGAGGTTTCAGACAAGGCGACTTCCTATCGTGCGACTTTTTCATGCTTCTGGAAAAAATAGTTCGAGCTGCAGAACTTAATCGAGCAGGTACCATCTTTTATAAGAGTGTACAGCTGCTGGAGATGATATTGACATCATCGGCCTCAACACCCGCGCCGTTAGTTTTGCTTTCTCCAGGCTGGACAAGGAAGCAAAGAAAACAAAGTGAACGAGGGCAAGACGAAATATCTCCAGTCATCAAACAAACAGTCGTCGCACTCGCGACTTGGCTCTCACGTCACTGTTGACAGTCATAACTTTGAAGTTGTAGATAATTTCGTCTATTTAGGAACCAGTATTAACACTACCAACAATGTCAGCCTAGAAATCCAACGCAGGATTACTCTTGCCAACAGGTGCTACTCCGGGCTGCGTAGGCAATTGAAAAAAAAAAAAACGTCCTCTCTCGACGAACAAAAACCAAACTCTATAAGTCGCCCATAATTCCCATCCTTCTATATGGTGCAGAGGCTTGAACGATGACAACAACCGATGAGTCGACCTTAAGAGTTTTCGAGAGAAAGGTTCTGCGAAAGATTTATGGTCCTTTTCGCATTGGCCACGGCGAATATCGACTTTCGATGGAACGATGAGCTGTACGATATGTACGACGACATTAATATAGTTCAGAAATTAAAAGACAGTGGCTAGGCTGGCTAGGTCATGTTGTCCGGATGGACGAAAACACTCCAGTTCTGAAAGTATTCGACGCAGTACCTGCCGGGGGAAGCAGAGGAAGAGGAAGACCTCCACTCCGTTGGAAGGACCAAGTGGAGAAGGACCTGGCTTGGCTTATAATATCCAATTGGACCAAGTAGCGAAAAGAAGAAACGACTGGCGCGCTGTTGTTGACTCAGCTATAATCGCGTAAGCAGCGTCAACGCCAATTAAGAAGAAGAAGATATCTTCCGAATAGAATAACCGAATTGAATAATTCAAAAGTTATATAATGGAAATGAAGCAGACTGAAATATGAAGTTTCGCTTTCATAGCGGCATTTACATATATTTTTTAAAACGATAAAAACATGTATTGTGACTAACTAAAAAAGTTATATCCTTTCGTGACATTTTTTGCAGATACTTATGGGATCTGCAAATGTGTAGTACACATTTTGTTCTATAATCAACAGTTTTCGCAGAACACGCGATTTAAGGAAGTTTTTTGGTCATTTTTTCACACCATGAGTTACATTATTGAAGTTTTAGTATGGAATCCAAACTTTTTTGAAAATTTAATATAGCCTCTGTTCATCACAGATAGTATAGTTTCTCGGCGCCTGTTCAATGCAAATAAATAAACAAACACATATTACCTTTTTATATTATTATATTAGTCAAGAAAAACAAGTAAGGAAGGGTTAAATTCGGGTGCCAGCGAACATTTTATATACTTGGAACTTACAAAAATCAAAGCCATGGATATACTAATTGGAAGGAAAATTATTGCGTTTTAAGAATCAGTATCTTTGTGTTATCGGTGCGAAAATGACCTTCGAGCAAAGAGAAAACATTAAATTTTGTTTTAAAATTGGTAAAACCTTTATCGAAACGTTCCAATTGATGAAACAAGTTTATGGCGATGATTGCCTATCCCGTAGCAGAGTTCATGAGTGGTTTCAACATTTTCAAAGTGGTCGTGAGGACATAAATGACGATCAACATGTGGGCCAATGAAAATCCGTGATCACCGGAAATTCCATCGAAACGGTGCGTGAATTTACCAAGAGTCAGCCGAAATCATTGTTGGAATTCATGGAAATGGAATTGAACATCTCCAAAATATCGATTTATCGCATTTTGACTGAACATTTAGGCCAACGAAAGGTGTGTGCACAGTTTGTTCCGCACAAAATTGACTGACGACCAAAAATTGCTCAGTATCGTCTCATCGAGCGACGCTTGTAGCCGACCAAAAATCAAATTTTAACCATTAAGCACTCCCCATATTCACCAGATATGGCACCGTGCGACTTTTTCCTTTTCGGAAAAATGCATTTTCCCATGAAAGGAAAGTGTTATGCTGACGTAGTGGCCATTCAAAAGGCTTGCACTGGCATACTGGCGGCCATACCGGCCAACGAGCTAAAACGCTCGTTTGATATGCTTTTGGACCGTGCAAAAAGCTGTATTGAAGCAGAAGGAGACTATTTTGAAGGAAGGAACGTTGGAAATATGGTTGTTAAGGTTACAATCATATCGTTTCCGAGTGATATATAAAGCAGGGATACAAAATATTAAGACTTCACTATCAAGGTTTTCCCAAGAAAACAACGCTGACCCATATGACTCTGAAGAGAAATAGAAGGATATGTGGGAAAAATATAAAGAGACTAGTGGAAAACGAACATGTGTAGCCCATGTTATTCATTTCGTTCGCTCTCTACAGTTGGTGATATCCTATTACGGAGAACTAAACTAGTAATCCCATTTAAGTTTCGAGGGCTGCCTTATAGTGTCAATACCACCAAAACTGAAGATATTTTCAAGATTGGGATTTCCAGAGTCACTAACGTATGACAATGGAGGACAATTCATTAGCGTTGAGTTTAAAAGTTTTTGCAATACCAACGGCATTCGGCGAATGATACCGTCCCTATACTGGCTCTAGGCTAACGATGAAGTAGAAAATATGAACAGGACCTAGTGAAATGCAAACAACGACAACTACAAGAAGGAAACTCAGAAGTTCGTTTTAACATACAATGTGACTCCACATAATTCCACGTGCGCTCCACACACAGAGCTTATATTTAACAGAGCTATAAGAGACAAAATTCCCTGCATTCAGAACCTTGTAAGAGAAATGGCAGACTGAGAAGAGAAACATAAGGAAAGGCGGGGAAAAGATAAAGGGAAGCAGTTAACCGAAAAAGCTAGGAGTGCGAGAGATGTTAACATTCTATTTGGAGATACAGTACTCTTAAAAAATTTAATAACATATTTCCGCACAAAATGACATCCTCATTTGAAACTACCACTTAAAAAGTAGTAAAGCGAGAAGAAAATGTTGCGCAGATTTTCTGGCAGTAAAACATACACCAGAAATATTGATAATTTCAAAACGATTGTGACCACAAACCCATTGAGCACCAGTTTTTCAAGACGCCGAGTTTTTTTCTCAAACAAGATCAATATCTAAGAAGCCAACCGAGAACCTCAAACTACGTCTGGAGAAAAAAGAAGGAATGTGGAGGTCTTTACCTGTAGGAGAGAGTGACAGTGCACTGTCATAATTCAGTAATAATGAATACTTGTATTTAATGTCCTGGAAACACGCCATTTTAAATTGAAAGTATATCTGGTGCCGACCGTGTCAGACGGAGAGTTATTAATATTTTGAATAGCAATGATATTAGTACGAATTATATAAATTATAATAAATTGGGAAATTGAAGGATATTACAATATGTAGTACATAAGTATATTGCAAAATCGACGGTGCAAATATTCATGTCTTTCTCTGTTGCGTTTCGGACGTGATGCGTGCTCTTAACGAATAATATTTTTATATCTAAAGCTTATGCTTTCCCTAGCATTCACATACCCAATAGAACGATTTCCGAACTTTCCTGTTGACTTTGTACCGAGTATAGTGTAAAGAGAGGGTCACCCCCTAATAACAGCACATCTTTGTGCCTAAATGATTAAAATCAGGAGGATAAAAATCAATTGAATACAACTATGGCTTGAATGTAATAGTAGCTATATCGATCACTAAGTAAGATGTCTTAGCAATATAGAGTAAACGTATTATACTACATATATATGGAGTCATGTGCAGAAGTTCACGCAAAGGAAAGTTTTCTGATCGCCATTCACTTCGTAGTGGTCAGAAACGATTCTTTTACATATGGCTCAAGCAGCTCACGACTTCCGGTCTTTGAACAAATATCCTCTGGGTAGCCTAAGAACGTCCGTTTGAAGGCGAAACACCCCCTTCACAGGGTTCAGTGCTGGGTTTGATACCCACCACGTAAAAAGCGCCCCAATAAGATATACTATCATTCACTACGGTGGATGAACGTCTAGCCACAATCCGCATCAAAGTGAGGTTCTTCAACATGTCACTGATTTGCGCCCACGCCCCGACGGAAGAGAAGATGTGACCAAAGATACCTTCTATGAGCGAAATATGGTTGTTTAGGATTGCACTAAACACTCAAATTAAAACCGTATTTGCACTATAATAAAACCACAATTCCACTTCCATATAAATTTATTCCACGTGTATTTAGTATTCTCCAAGTACCGATTCATTTGAAGGACAAATGAGCACAATCCTATGCTTAATTCAAGCTCATGTAGAAAAATAATACGTAAGGGAAGTGGCGAAAATAATAATGTTGTTATTGCATACGGGACAATGGTCTGACCAAAGAACAGTATGATGTGCCAAGCTAAACCGCATCACCTGATAATCGTGCTTCTAGTTGTTTTTGTATACTGCACAATGGTCTGACCCAAACAACGGTAGAAATGCCGAAACGAAATTGAGTCACCTGATCATGGTGATGCCAGATAGGGCAGCATGGATAATGCTGATGCCAAATTGCACAGTATAAATCATATAAACTAAATGAACTTATTATTAATTCTTAACATTCCTCCCCGGCTGAACCGTCAGGGTTCAGGAATTCTCGATTTGGATCAATAAGACGGCAAATATTTTCCACTGGACGTTGACAGTGATGTTTAACAAAAAGTCCTTCAGGTATACGTTTCTCACTATTATATTCAACAGTAACTATTCGCACCTATCCGTCGCTGCCAGGGTGAACTTCAGTGATGCGACCTATACGCCAATGAGTGGGGGGTAGATTCTCGTTCCGGATCAGTACTACATCTCCTGGCTGGAGAATCTCACGTCGACCTTCCCACTTGCGACGCGACTGTAAGCTGGATAAATATTCACGGTTCCACCGCTTCCAAAAATGCTCGAACATTTTCTGTAATTGTTGAGAATATAAAAGACGATTTTGTGGAATTTCATCAATAGGTGGTTCTGGTCTCGAATTGCGCGGTCGACCAATGAGGAAGTCGCCAGATGTGAGTACGTAGCTACCATTGGGGTCATCGTGAAGAGGAACGAGTGGCTTGGAATTCAAACAAGCCTCAATCCTAACAAGTAGTGTACTCAGTTGATTGAAGCGTAAGATTAGGCGACCAACTTGCGATAAAGGTTTTTTTGTTTTTTTTGCTGAACGCATAGCTGCCTCCCAAAGACCTCCATGATGGGGTGCGGCTGGAGTGATGAATTTCCACTGCGTGCCGGAAGATGCAATATGCTTAAGTGCATATAGATTTCTCCAACCTGGAAGGTCTTGATATAGAACTCGACTAGCACCTACAAATTGCGTTCCGTTGTCGCTATAAAGGATCGAACATATTCCACGGCGGCTTATAAAGTGATCAAACACATCGATAAATGCCTGAGTTGACAAATTTTCCGCAAGTTCGATATGTACGGCCTTTGTAGCCATACAAATCAAAGTCGCTCCGTAAGTTTTGCTCATTGAAGTGGCTCGCTTTCCTTCGTGACGAACGTTGAATGGCCCGCGATAGTCCAACCCGGGTGGGGGCAACCATAACTCGGGATCTTGCAAGTGATAACATCTGTTGCTGCAGAGTTGCTCGGGAGTGTCGACGGCATATGACGCAGTGATGAAGATATGACTTTACAATCCGACGTGCGTGCATAATCCAAAATCGCATGCGTAAGTACTGCAGCATTTCCTGTATACCACCATGGAGGCAGCAGCTATTAGCATCACTTACGAGAAGTTTTGCCAATGGACAGGTATTGGCAAGAATGATTGGATGTTTTTGCTTATACGGCATTTCCGAATTTGTTAACCGACCACCGACACGCATTATGCCTTCTTCGTCCAAAATCGAGTTCAGTGGAAGCAGTTTACTTGACAAATCGATGCTGGAACGGGATTTAAGTGCTCTAATTTCAGAATGAAACATATTACCTTGGCTTTGACGAATATGTGTGATTAGTGCCCATTCTTTCTTTTCAGCAGTAATAAACTCCTGTGATCTCTGACTTCTGAACGTGGGCATGACACGACGAATTCGAGCAGTTGGCAGTAAGGCACTCAAACGGCTAAACCTTGCTACCAGAGGTATTCGATGTGCTCGAAAAGCTGTCATCAGTAAACCATCCCCGGTGTTAACGCCAAGATGCACAGTAAGGGGCCGCTTTCCCCGTTAAAAATTTTGTTTTCCTCGGCTGTGAGACTTGGAAAAGCTGATGATGATTCATTAAACGCATGAATAAGAGTACGTCCCTTCCACCAAAGTTCGTTCTCCATGATTGCTATTGGTGTAATTCCACGGCTGGCGCAGTCAGCGGGATTGTTTTCTGAACGAATGTGACGCCACGCGTTTATATCCGACTTTGATTATATAAAAGCTACATACTGTTTCAAGGAAGAAGATTGACGCCGAATCCAATGGAGAACAATTGTTGAGTCACTCCATAAAGTGTACGATGTATCTTCCAATTGCAAGGCGCGACGTATGTTGTTCATAGTTGTAACCAATAGCTGAGCTGCCGAAAGCTCAAGGCGAGGGATAGTTATTTCTTTCAATGGAGCGACTCTTGTTTTTGCGACAATCAGAGATATATGGGATCCTCCGTTAGCGCTGGTGTTTCGTAGGTAAATAACTGTGGCGTAAGCTTTGATACTTGCAGAACCCATGTAGTAGATAGAGAATATTCTCTGATCCCCAGCCATCGTGGTATTTTGATACTTTCGAGAGCCTGTAGAATGTTCCGGTATTTCAGCCAAGTCTCTCGAAGACTAGGTGGTAGAGGCGTATCCCAACTCAGTTTCGCCAACCATAGATTTTGTACAAACATCTTGGCCGTCACGACAACTGGTGCCAGCATACCCAATGGATCTTACAACCTTGCAATATCACTCAAAACAATCCGTTTAGTAGGAATTGTATCAAAGTTACATACCTTTACCTTGAAGAATAACGTATCAGTAATAGGATTCCAGTGAAGGCCCAATACCGTTGTGCTGGAATCGCTAAAATTTATCTCTGATGCTGATGTCTTAGAGCCACTGATTCCTTCCAGGGTCTGGACGCAGTTGGAGTTCCATTCATCTAACTCAAATTTACCTTGTTGAAGAATGGCACCAACGTCCCGTGCACGGTTGATCGCCAGTTCTGTCTTATGAACACTTTCCAAATGATCATCAACATAAAAGCTATGAAGGATGCTGTCCCGCGCTGCGGCTGCCCTGCTGACGTCAGCGATCTCTTTCCAATGGTCGTATGCACACTGTCTCAATGACCTAATAGCATTAAAAGGACTACTTGCCATACCGTACGTCACTGTCTTAAGTTGATAGGTACGCAAGAGTTCATTAGGGCACTCTCTCCAAAGGATCTGTTACCATTTTTGATGCCTGGAATCCACCATTATCTGTCGGAACATCTTTTTGATATCGGCTGTGAGAGCTACCGAATAGCGCCGAAATCGATGAAGTATGTCAACCAGGTTGTCCTGTAGCTATGGTCCACTTATTTGCGTATCGTTAAGAGATACACCGTTCGTTGTTTTAGATGATGTGTTAAACACTACTCTGAATTTAGTCAACACAGCATGGTGAGTGATGTAATAACAGCTTCCCATGTCAACTGGAGGAGCATCGATTGCCTCCATATGTCCCAAATTAATGTATTTCCTCATGAATTCCACGTATTTTTCCCTCAGTACATAGTCGTTTGCCAATGTCCACTTTAGTTTAAAAAATTGCCGAAGTGGCGCCGAATGTGAATTTCCAAATGGAGTTTATCGGTGGTGAAATCATCGGAAACGTCAATGAGTGATGAAAAAACGGGTTGACTTCGACTCGTTCGATGCACTACCCATCCCAGACGGGTGTGTAATGCACATGGTTCGTTATGAAAACCGACAACAACGTCGTTTAATACGAGCAGGCCAAATATCTGCGCCAATCAGTAGTTCTACGGGACCTGGTATACCGAATGCCGGATCAGCCAAACAAAGATCCCTTAAATGATAACTGCTACCGATGTCTATATTAGTAGAAGGAGTCATAGATGTGATCGAATCAATGATGTACGCATCAAAGCTGATCTGGAACTTATCGTCCACATGAGACTGCATACTAACTCTGACAACACCTTTGAAACGAGTTGAAAGGCTTCGATCAATACCCTCGACTTGAAACTCGCAGGGACTTCTAGGAAGATTCAAAATAGTTACTAATGATTCGCAAACGAAGCTCACCTGGGAACCAATATCGCATGTCGCTCGACATTCCTTTAACCCTTACAGTCAACAAGAAGCACGTTTGCCGTTGCTAAGAGAGTAGTCCGGTCACTCTGTAAGAGAAATGACTGGACGTCGCTCCTTGGTCATTGTTGTCGAGGAAGTACCTTTGGAGCCACAATTGGTGCTGTAACCGACGCTCCTGGAGTAAATCTGGCGGAAGTAGCTTCAATGCTCCTCTGCTGGAACTGCCTACATAGAAGAGTATTGTGTTTTTGTTGGCAGTTGAGACATAAACCAGATGGACAGTCGCGATTACGATGGCCGGCCTTGAGGAAACTGAAACATAATGATGCCTGCTTCACCAAGTCCCAGCGTCCGTCTAGTTGAAGGTTACGAAACTTTGCACATTTCGTAATGCGATGAAACTCATTACCAGATGGGCAATTCGTTGCCTTATCAGATGCGACCAACGAATTACTAATTTTCCCGGAGTTCATAGTCAGATGCACCTTCACGACCCGACTGGATGTGCGTCCGCTTGAAATATGTGGAGCAATTGGTGACAATGTCGGCAGGTTAGCTGCACGCCATTCCACGAACGTTAACACTTCTTCCATTTTCGGAATTTCATTGGATTTTACGTTCATTCCCCACTAGGTTCGAGTAACAATCGGTAATTTCGGTAGTAGCAGTGGTACGGCTATAGCATCCCGCTGTTTTACTGGCACATTCATCAATTCAAGCACTCTGAAGGAATAACGTTCACTATCCACAAAATTAAGTAGCTTAACTCGAGATTCCGACGGGTGGGTTGGCAAGTATAGAAGATGTTGAACATTATGTTTTAATGGAACGTTTTGCGCCTTCACATATTGTCTCAATTTTCCCAATTTATAGGTTAGGTTAGGTTAGGTAAGATGGCTGATCAAAGATCCCACGTAGACTAACAATTAGTCCTTTGTAACGCCATTGAAAAGGAACTCCCGTGTTCGGACTTACAGATTGGCGAAGCGCTTTGTAGCCAATACATAGTTACACAGACGCTTAACTTCAACACCCGCCAGTTCGGTGGCGTGTCCAAAGGTATGCGCCCCCAAGTGTCTGAGTCTTGACCTCCCAAAAGCGGGACAGTCAAGCAGGAAGTGCTGGCTTGTTTCTACCGCAGCTTCCTCCAAACAGCTTCTGCAGTTGGCATCCGGTAAGATACCCATTCTTACCGCATGTAAGCCAATAGGACAGTGGCCCGTTAAAAGCCCCACTAACAGTGAGAGGTTAGCTTTGCTGAGGGCTAAAATATCATTAGATCTCCTTTGGTCTATCCTGGGCCAGAATGCTTTCTCAACCGCACAAGTGCCGATGCTGGCCCAGCGTTGGTCAAGCATCCGCGTGGCCCAACTGTCTAGTAGTAGACCACAAGAGGAAACAGGAGCACCGACCCCTTCCCATTCTGCCGATAATGATTCTAGGGTACCTTTCCTTGCTAGCTCATCAGCTCTGCAATTGCCCGCAATTCCGCTATGGCCCGGCACCCACACCAGTCTAATCACAAAAGCTCTAGCTGCTAGAGATAGTGACGTTAGGCATTCTTCGACCAACCCTGAACGCACTGTGAATGAGTTCAAGGCTAGTATAGCCGCTCTACTATCTGAGTGGATAGTCACTTCTCTGAAGGTGGATGCACTCTGTAGCAGCAAATCAGCTGCAACCTTGATGGCTGCGACCTCAGCCTGGAAAACACTACAGTAGTCGGGAAGTCTGAAACAGGAGTCAATGGAGAGCTCCCGACAGTAGACCCCTCCACCAACCTTTCCCCCAAGCTTTGACCCATCCGTGAAGAAGCTTGCTGCCCCCCTCCTCCAGCGGCTTCTTCCCACCCACATCTCCCTCGTCGGTATGTGGGCAGAGAAGGAGCCGCCAGAGTTCGGCATGGCGACTCCATGATCCAGATGATCCGGTACGCAGTCAAAGTTTGTGAGGATGTCCGAGTGACCCGATGCGCGTTCCTTTAAGAAACCAGATTCTCTAAGTCTAATAGCCACCTTCGCGGCTATGCACCTACCGGCAATGTCCACCGGCGTTATATTCAAAATTGCATTAAGTGCTATGATTGGAGTAGATCTTAATGCCCCACAAATGCTAATCAGCGCAGCCCGTTGAACGCTCTCGAGTTTTTTGGTCAGTGCGGTCTTCCCTAAGGCCCTCCACCACAGGAAGACACCAAAGGACAAGATGGGCTTTACTATGGTGTCATAGAGCCAGAGGACCACTTTCGGTGAAAGACCCCATCTCTTGCCAATAGCTCCTTTACAGCAGTATATGGCAATAGATGCCTTTTTTGCTCTCTCCTCGATATTCAGCTTCCATGAAAGCTTCTTATCCAGGATGAGCCCTAAATACTTCACTGTATCCGCCGGTTGCAGGCGAATACCTCCCAACCGCGGCAACGGTGACACCGGGATTTTATATTTCCGGCTGAATAAAACCATTTCTGTTTTGTTTGGATTTATGGCTAGTCCACTTCCGACCGCCCACTTCGTAACAACGCCGAGATATCCCTGCGTCAACTCGTACACGGTGCTAAGGAACTTTCCTTTGACCATAAGTGCTACGTCGTCTGCGTAGGCAATCACCCGACAGCCGCGATCCTCTAGTTTTTTGAGCAACTCGTCAACGACTAGGATCCATAGAAGAGGAGAGAGAACCCCACCTTGTGGTGTTCCCCTACCCACACTACGCCTCGCACACGCGCTGCCCCATTCCGTTTCGATCACTCTGTCGCACAGAAGTCTGAAAATGAGGCACTTGAGGTTCGATTCAACCCCAAGACCGTCAAGACCAGTTAATACTGCTTCAGGCAGGATATTGTTGAAAGCTCCCTCGATATCAAGGAAGGTCCCAACAGCGAAGTCCTTGACTTCAATGGCCTCCTCAAGCCATGATACGATAGAATGCAAAGCAGTGTCCACTGACCTGCCTTTGCGATAAGCATGTTGTGCTCTTGACAAATGGTCTCTCGGAATGCTATTCCTTATATACCAGTCCATCAGCCGCTCCAGAGTCTTTAACAAGAAGGAGGAGAGGCTGATTGGCCTGAAATCCTTGGCCGTGACATGGGAGACCCTGCCAGCCTTCGGGATGAACGTGACCTTGACTCTTCTCCAGTCCAATTTATAGGTGGGCTGCAAATCACTTCTATTATGAACCAGCGTCTCAAACAAATCCTTAAACGCTAACCAATTGGACGACTGTCCGTCAAAGCTTGGAATGGAGACGGGATCCAAACGCATATCTGATGCATGGCTGCATTCCTGGTTGGGAAGTTCGCTAAACGCTGACATTTTACGTTTTAGTTTGAAGCTAGCAAATCATAATGCTCTGCTATTTCGCCTCCATGTGCGCTGGACACGAGGGCAAAGTGGTTGTCCATAAAACGAGAGAAATGTTGTCTGGCACTACCCAAGAGCTGTTCACTTTCAACACAGTCTGGTTGGTAGTTCTCTGCTTGAACTTGCGTCCAGATGCGCAAAATAGATATGCGCGCTGATGTACGCAAGTTCAATGCTGACATATTGTCAGTAATTTAAACGATATACACACGTTTAGGATTGCATTAAACACTCAGATTAAAACCGTATCTGCACTGTAATAAAACCACAATTCCACTTCCGTATAAATTTATTTCCTAATATAAATTTATAAATCATAAATTTTAGTCCTAACACCGATGCTCAGAGTATACTTAAGTTATGGAGGGAACACTTTTCCAGGATGCTTAATGGCAGTGAACGTACAACGCCAGAAGAAGGCGAACCCGATTTCCCAATCGATGACGATGGAGTAGACGTTCCATTGCCCGACCATGAAGAAGTTCGAATAGCAATTACACGTCTGAAAAACAACAAAGCGGCGGGGACCGATGGATTGCCGGCCGAGCTATTCAAACACGGCGGCGAAGAATTGATAAGGAGCATGCATATGCTACTTTGTAAAATATGGTCGGACGAAAGCCCAACGATTAGAATTTAAAAAGAGGGATCCCACAATCTGCGCCAACCACCGTGGGATAAGCCTTCTCAAGATCGCGTCTAAGGTTCTATCGAGCGTATTTAGTGAAAGATTACATCCCAGTCCATCAGTGTGGCTTTAGACCTGGCAAATTAACAGTCGACCAGATATTCACCATGCGCCAAATTTTTGAAAAGACCCGTGAAAGGAGAGTCGACACACACCATCTCTACGTTGATTTCAAAGCCGCGATGTCTGAATTTGGTATCACCGCAAAACTAATACGGCGGTGTAAACTGAGGTTGAGCATCACCAAAAGCTCCATCAAGATCGGGATGGACCTCTCCGAGCCGTGCGATACAAAACGAGGTTTCGGAGAAGCGACACCCTATCGTGCGTCTTCTTCAATTTGCTTTGAGCGGATACAATTTTCTATAACAGTGTGCAGCTGCTGGCGTATGACGATTTTATTGACATCATTGGCCTCAACATCCGCGCCTTAGTTCTGCTTTCTTCAGACTGGACAAGGAAGCGAAGCAAATGGGTTTGGTGATGAACGAGAGCAAAACGGATTAATTCCTGTCATCAAAGAAGCAGTCGTCGCACTCGCGATTTGGCTCTGACGTCACTGTTGACGTCATTTATGGTAACCTGCGGGTTGGGCACGGCGAATATCGCATTCGATGGAACATTGAGCTGTATGAAATATTCGACGAAATTGACATAGTTCAGCGATTTAAAGACAGTGGTTATCAGTCTTGGTCATATTGTCCGAATGGACGAAAATACGCCAGCTCTGAAAGCATTCGGCGCAGTAGCCGCCGGGAAAGCAGAGGAAGAGGAAGACCATCACTCCGTTGGAAAGACCAGATGGAGAAGCACGTGACTTCGCTTGGAATCTCCAATTGACGCAACCTTGCGAAAAGAAGAAACGACTGGCGCACTGTTTTTAACTCGGATATGACCGCGTTAGCGGGTTTTACGTCAGTAAAGAAGACGAATACTTATGTAGACATTTGTAATGATTTTCGTTATGAAATTAAATAAGCCTACGAAAAGAGAATTATGGGCGAATCTATACAGAAATCAATAAGATCCCCAATTTGATTGTCAACCATTCGGTTCCTTCGGATAATGTCTATTGAATTTTTGCACAACCTTCTGGTTTTTGCGAAGTCAAGAGTGTAAGCAATAAAATAAGGTATTCGTGTCTCAATCACCAGTAAGCAAAACGACAACTGCTCGTCCACCTAAAATTTCTTAAGTAGCTTATGGTACAACTGACGTGTCGCAGGTATAAAAAAATACAGTTATAGAAATTCGGAATATGGCCACAATATTAATATAACTAGTACATTCCTAAACAGTTACGCGTTCAATTTTCTTGGCTGCGAACTGGGAATACCCCAATTTATGAGTGAAACTAACTGTTTGATAGTACCGGTATGCTAACAAATCTAAAGAATTCTGGACGAATACATTGTTTAGTCATGAAAACAACTAAAACTAACGAACAATTTCAACCCTAAAACTTTATTTCATCTGGTTCGGTGTATGGGTGGAACCAAATAACGGCTGAAACCATAAAAAATTTGGTATTTTCCATGATAGTACAGGCAAAAGGGAATAATAAGTAACAAATAATTTATGTAATAGCTATAAGATTTCTGCAAATCAAACTTAAGAACATTCTTGTTACAGATTCTTATAATTTTTTATTTGATAAAGTTTGCAAGTATTTCATTTTAAATTTTTGTAGTCAAATAAATACTTGTGTTCTTATATTTTTTTATATTTACACTCTTGCAAAATTTTGCTACATAGTTTTGTTCATCTAATGGTTGTTTGTATCATCTAAAAGTAATCGAGTTAGATATAGGGTTAAATATGTATATAGCTATAAATTAATAGGATAATGAGACGAGTTGAAATCCGAGTGACTGTCTGTCCGTTCGTCTATCCTTACATGCAAACTATATTTTAAGTAAAAATTAAGATATTTTAAAGCAACTTTGAGTTCGTAGACGGGCGTAATCGGAAAACTTTTACGCCCACAAGACGATCTTAATCGAAAACCAATAAAGTGCAATAACTAAACTCCATAATAACGTACAACGCTGTTAATAAATACAACGAGTTTATGATCGAAATATTTTTTAAATTTGTCATGGCCCCACTCTTTAATAAGTTTAATGCACATATCTTATAAGCTATTCAAGCTATAATCACCAAATTCATTGGAGGCATATCCTTTCTGCTGGCCTACCTGCCCTGTGAAAATAGATGAAACCGGATTATAATCCCGCGCCATATAACATGTTTGTTAAATACTACTAAAAGTGGGATGAATAATTAAATGCGCCAGAGGCAGTAAAAGGAAATACAAGACGCCTTTATAGGAGACAGTATGAGAATTGTACGATGGGTGTGGTACCGGCCACATTGAGGGGAAATCACATACATATATCAACCAATAGGCGCAATCAGACCACGCCTACTTTTCATACAACATAATTTTAAAATATTCGGACAAAACTGTGCCTTTGCCATCCCAAACCTACCCACTGCCTGTTACTAATTTATCTGACACTTTGTGAGTTATACTATTCGGAAATAGTCGACTTCTGATAAAAGTATGCTGTAATAGGTTGAATCGGATCAATAATTCCTTCAGCCACAAAGAGGTTAGGTAAGATTAGGATATATTGACTTTCTCGCCTATAAGTCCTTTGTAACGCCAGATGGTAGTTTTTTATTAATACGAGCTGAAGTTTACGTCGCTCAGGACGTTAATAGTTTTTGGGAAGTTTAGCAGAGACTTGATATCTAATTCCTCTTCCTGTTGTACAAAGAGCAACGAGCCGTAGTATTCGCTCCAGCGATTTCCTGTATGAGATTTTAATAGAATCGGTGTACCATACCAAAGCATCGTAAAGTAAGACTGGCTTGACTACTCTTGTCTAACACCAGTGTATAAGAACTTGTGATAAGCCCCACGTTGACCGCAACATTTTCTTACATGCGTCCTTTCTTGCACATTGAGACTCCACGTCAGTTTTAAACTGGAAACTAGTAGTAGTGGTTAACTCATCCTCGTTGATCGTAGGGGTTTTTTATTGCGTGATCTTTTGCCTCATTGTAATAAGTACCGTATCCATTTTATCAGCATTTGCCTGTAGGTTAACCGATGTTATCCATTGATGTATGATTATTCATCACGCTATTGCGATGTAGGCTATCAGTTTAGGTGCATTTTCTAAAAATTTACTCAGGAGCTGATTTGCTACATGTGACCACAGGAGAGGTAAAAATACACCCCCTAAGGAGTTCCTGTTCGCGATAATTTGAGCAATCTGTCCCCATAAAGATAATGAATGATTTTCGAACTTCCGGTTAACTTTATACCGCATGTATCAGCAAATATGGGAGTTATCTTAATGAAATTGAAGGAGCGTGTTTTCTACAATAATAATGGCGCATCCTTGTGCCTAAAATTCATAAGACCCCATAAAAATGTCTTTTTTTTATTGAATCAATTCGTGTGGCACCCAAACATCGAACTTCTTAGTGACTCCAAGCTTCTTCAAATGGTTTATAACAGTTTGATGACTACTATGCCGGTCTCTTTCGACCAATTCAGCGATTTTATCGCAATTTTCGACGACAGGCCTTCCGGAGCGTGGCGCATCTTCGACCACCTCTACACCAGAACGAAAACGTCGAAACCATCGTTGTGCGGTGGAAATGGAAACTGTATCGGGTCCATAAACTGCACAAATTTTATTGGCGCCTTGAGATGCATTTTTGCCTTTATCGTAGTAGTACTGTAAAATATGCCGTATTTTCTCTTTATTTTGCTCCATGTTTGCGACGCTATAACTCACGAACGACAAAAAAAAACAACAATCAATCAAACACGTATTAGCGCGTGAAATGAGCTTTCCAAAAAGGTATAGCATGACCGGTGCGACGAATAAAACTAAAACTACGCGCTTTTAGCGCCAACTATCGAAAATACCGCAAGACTTTTTTGACAACCCAATAACTAACCTATATAACTAATAGCCTATAATCTTATGCACCTGAGCAAACAGCGTCATCAATGCCAACAGTAACTGTGCGATATGTTGCTGATCAATGGCCGAAACGCTTAAGGGTTTAATACGTTTAGCCTAAAAGTCAATCACTAACACAAATCACATATTTATTATAAAAGTGATATAAATGCCATATGAGATCAATGAAAAAGCGAAATGTAATAAATTGGGCATGAGAAAAACTAACAGAGTCTCAAATTGCTACAGTAAGAGTATAGGACAATGCCGAAGTATGCACCAATTTGGTTCGTTATCAAGGCTAAACAACATTATCCTTAATAAAATAAGTCCTCTTAAATTATTTTAAATATTATACATATTTAAAAATAAAAATTAAAAATCTTATATTTTTACTTAATCTATAATAAGCTATATGTATATCGGTTCATTCTCTTTTTCGAATTATACTTTCTTTCTTAATTTGTTGCACAGTTATAGCACATTAGGTTCTATAGAGATGTGTGAAAGATTGAAGTGTGGCTTGGAAAATTAACAACTGACCAGGTATTCACCATGCGTCAAGTCTTGGAAAAGATTTCAAACCTGCTTTTGACAACACGAAAAGAGCTGCCTCTATGCCGCCATGTCCAAATTAAGTACCCCTGCAAAACTACTACCTCTATGTAAACTAACGCTGAGCAATACTAAAAGCTCCATCAGGACAGGGAAGGACCTCTTCGAGACGTTCCATACCAAACCAGGTTTCAGACCAGGCGACTCCTTTCCGTGCGACTTTTTCAATCTACTCTTGGAGAAAATAATTGGAGCTGCAGAGAGTGTACAACTGCTGGCGTATGCCTAAGATATTGATATCATTGGTCTCAACAACCGCGCCGTTAGTTCTGCTTTCTCCAGAACGGATAAGAAAGCGAAACAAATAGTTCTGGTAGTGAACGAGGGTAAGACGAAATATCTCCTATCATCAAACAAACAGTCGTCGCACTCGTGACTAGGCACTCACATCACTGTTAACAGTCTTAACTTCGAAGTCGTAGATAATTTCATCTATCTTCGAACCAACACCAACTACAACGTTAGCCTCGAAATCCAACGCTGATTATTGCCCACAGGTGCTATTTCGGACTAAGTAGGCAATTGAGAAGTAAAGTCCTCTCTCGACGAACAAAACCCAAACTCTATAAGTCACTCTTTATTCCTGTCCCGTTATATGGCGCAGAGGTAAGGACAATAACAACATCTGAGGAGTCGACGTTACAAGTTTTCGAGAGAAAGATTGTGCGGAAGATTTATAGACCTTTGTGCATTGGCAACGGGGAATATCGCATCCGATCGAACGATGAGCTGAATGAGATATTCGACGACATTGACATAGTTTAGCGAATTAAAAGCCTGGTGGGAAGGACTTGGCTTGGAATCTCCAAGTGGCGCCAAGCAGCAAAAAGGAAGAACGACTGATGCGCTATTATAATTTTTACATTTTAAACGACGTGGAATTTTTGTGAGCGTATAAATTATCCGAACGAATAAATAGCGTCAGGAATTCAACCAATCTTGTCCTGATATACCATTTTGGCATATTTAACTCTATATTATGTGTATATCGATTAGTTTTGCGTTTAAATACCATAAAGGTCATAGAAATTCTGCATATAAATACCTAATAAGTCTTTATTGTTTGATAGATTCGATCCTTTAAAAAGCATTAAGAAGTGAATTCTTAATTTTTATACTCTTGAAACATGTATATTAGAGGATAATAACTCTTGTTTCTGATGCATTTGATTTTCTTCTTTTTAATAGTTTGCTATTGATTATTTTTCAACACGTTGTTTCTTTTTTGTTTTGCTAATTTCTACTAGTTTTCCGTTTCTCTTTCGCTCTTTGCGAGAGTAACTTGCAGTTTTGTTCTTCTTGATAGCTGACAACTACAAGCATTTACGAAACAACACCTATGATTTTGTTCACCTAATAGCCTTTACAGACGGCAGAGTTAATCCCGATTAACTGCGCACTTTAATATCTAAATTTTAAAGGTGAAAACAGCAGCAAAGTGAGTTAGCAAACAGCTGATTGGCATTTTAAGAAATTTTAAGCAGCTCTATTTCATAGTGGAAAGTATTTCTTCGCTTCGTTCTTAATGCCATCTTAAATTAAAATAGATATAACAATTTTGATTTAAGGTAATTAGTAAAGTTACCTAATTTTTATTTATTTTCTTTTTTACAATTTCAACTGTTGTCAGTGTTCATTTTACTTGTACATTAACATTGGACTAAAGCTGTCAATTGTTAACAATGTTGTTAGTTAGCTGTAGTAACGCCTGAATTAGTCTTAGTTAATGCAGTTAAGAGGATTAAACGCTGTCATTTGTCTAGGCGATAAATGTTGTTTGTAACACCTACAACTTTTCGAATATATTACAAGTTATATATTTATATATAAATATATGGCCAGATTGACGTTTGTCCGTTCATCCGTGTGAGCAAAACTTAGGTAAATTCTGATAAAACTTGTCGTTCGAGAAGCTTAGTATTGTACGTCTACAAAATGTTATTAGGAGAAACATAACTCAAAAATTTTGTTTCAGAACTATAATGGGGTACAAAGTACCGAAAAATGGAGAGACATCTACAGTTAAAACTTATTAAGACTAATTTTAATGTTCGTATTCAAATAAAATCAAAGCTTAAGATCTTCTTAGCACAAAAGCTGAACCAAGCAGTAAGAGAACAAATCTATAGACTCCCAGATATTCCCGTTTCAGTTAGAATAGTAAAACCCTTCGCTACAATGAACAAATATGCTATTTCAGTTGCCAATTTATACTCAATCTTTCCGAAGCTTAGTCTAAGTTTTGAGTACTGGAACTCTAACTATCTCACCTACAAAATCCATAGGGAACATTTTTTTAAACTGTACGTAGGAGCAAGGTCTAGAGTCATACGCCGATAATAAAGACTGTCAACAAATAAGATGTTTTTTATTCGCCATATCTCTGCTTTGCCATCTGTGTATGAAAACCTTTTGTCAAAGAATTTACTTATACAGCAGCAACGTAGTTATCGGGTTGAATTTGATTGAAGAGATGATTACTAAAGTGGTTAAGCATTATCAATAATTTAAGCAAATCTTGTTCTGCTTAAATTAGAAACTATTGTAAAACATGTATAAGTAAGTTTTATTTATTTATGGATTTTAAAAACTTAAGGATTCAAATAAATTTTAATAGTTTACTCAAAACATTAGGCATGGACTCTGCTCTAATATTTTTTGCGGGGAATCATTTCTGCGGTTTCAAGATTTTTGGTATTTTAGCCTTGGTCACGTAAAAAAGTTACGAAGTAAGTGTTGAGATGTCTTCGCCTCGATCAAAGTGGCTGCAGTAGATAAACTGCTATCTTGATTGCGGCATTCTCAGTTTGAAAAACGTTAGAATAGTCAGGAAGCCTGAAACTAATATTGATGAATAGCTTCCGTCAGTAGACTCACCTACAAACCATCTGCCCAAGTGAATAAAACCAGTTTGGTTATACTTATGTTAATTGCAAGGGCATTTCCAAACGTCAAGTTTGTTATGACGCTAAGAGATATCTCAGATATATTTCATGCAAGGTATAAAAGGACATTTCCTTGTCCATGAGATACAAGTGAAAATAAAATTAAACAAGATATCCGACAAATAATAATACCGAACTTTGAAAAGAAAAATTTGGTTATCATATTCAGTATTTTGAGTGTTTGAAATTATAGTCAAATTTTTGAATATTAAAGGACATGTGCAATAACAGACTTTAACTTACTTATTATGTTGTAGATATAAATTATAGGTACAATTAATTGAATTAATGAAGAAACTTGTAAGTTTCTGTGCCGAAATAACCTTTAAGTTCATAAAATAAAAACGCACAAAAAAATGGTAATGTAGAAAATGATTACATACAATATACACGTTCCCGAATCGGTTTTGCACAAAAAGTTGGAAACTCCAGGAATGTCTCATAGCGATATCGCCGAAAAATTAAAAATTGCAAAATCTTCGGTATCTTTCGTACTTAAGAGATACAGTGACTCTTTATCATTGAATGGAAAGGCTGGTAGTGGTAGAAAACAAGAATTTGAATCTCTACTTATAGCAAAAAAAAGTATTGGCCTATGTGAAACGAATACCTGGACTTTCAGTACGAGATGTCACCAAAAAACTGCAAATGTCACCTTCATATGACAGAAAGTACGCAAACAATATGGATTGCAATGATAACCAACATGTTTTGGCAAAAGAACGTGATCGGCAATTATATGAAAAGTTCATGCCTAATTTTACCTCCAGCAATGGACGATAAATCCTAGGTGGGCTTTAAACAAATTCGAGGGCGACAATTTTACTCAGCAAACAAATAGGAAAATGTTTCTGATAAATTTAAAAATAAAAAGCTTGACAAATTCCCAAAAAAATTTCTATATGGCAAGCCTTTTGCCAGTGTGGCTTTAAAAGTGAACCTTTTATTGGCTATGGAACAATAAATCAAGAAATTTATGTTAATGAGTGCTTACAGAAACGTCTTTTGCCTTTACTTCAGCTTCCTAAGGATCCAGTACTCTTTTTTGCCTGATCTTGCGACATGTCTTTAGGGAAAAACCACTTTAAAGTGGTACTAAGACAAAAGAGTGGTTGCTGTTCCCAAAGAGGTGAACCCTCCGAATTGTCCAAAGCTCAGGCCGATTGAGACTTATTGGGCCATTATTGAAGCGAAACTCTTAAAGACGAAAAATACAGTGGAAAGTGAGAGGCAATTGAAGAATAAGTGGAGAAACGTCACTAAAGACTTCAATAAGTATTCAGTGCAAGCGCTTATAAAGGATGTTAAGTCTACATTACGATTATTCGCTTATAACAAAATATTCTGAATATTATATCTTGAATTCGTATAAATCTATTTATAAACAATAACTTGCATAAACATTTCCGAAATTTAATAATAAACATAAGTTTTATAACGTTATACGGTCGATCAATTTTTTTTTGTGCACATATTTTATTATAAGAGAAATTTAAAGGGAATATAAATTAAAACAATAACTACTTAATAAGGAGTATGATAAATTCGGATGCCACACTATTTATTCTTCTGCAATTCGTAAAATTTTAATGTCTCGAAATATTTAAAACAAAAAATCTTTCACATGAATTAAATATTTATTATTAGGCAAAATAGTGATTGCATTTCTATCATATTTACATAGTATCTTATCATAGGCCAACTGTTTCATTAGTATGCTTTATTCTATGGTATATTCGAAATAATAATATGGTACATGTAGGTAGGTTTTGGCCATCTGGAAGTACTGATTCTTTCAAATTTTAGTATCAGACTACATCAATAGGGAAAGATGTCATCTTCCTAAATCTTTGAAAAAGAAAAGAGGATTTTTGCAGTTTAAAATGCAGCCACATGGGAAATTTTCGTTATTCAGTCTGATAATCATATTGAATTCATATGCAATATTTATTATTAAGTTTAGCTGACATCTGGAAATATTTCAAACTTTAAGGAATTGCTAAAGTGTATAATGTTAACATTAAACCTACTAAAAGCGGGAATACATACGTTTCTTTGTATCAAATTACTGTTTTGTGTCTTAATATGTGGGATTGGCAAACTTCCGAATCCTCTCGTCCGTAATAGCAACCTTCTTGTACCAAGAAATATGTGTATCAAGATATCTTAATTTTTATTCGGGTTGCAGCTTTCAAAGACGGACGAACGGACAGACAGTACACATTTTTGGTGATACAAACAACCGTTAAGTAAACTAAACTTTTATACTCTGTAGCAACATGTTGTGAGAGTATACAACAAACATTTTGCTCCGGCAACAATGTAATGTAATTGATAAGCTAAATACATAAATAAATTCCACAATAAATTAATTAGATTGTGTGTTTTGGTCATAGGTTATTTCAAATGAAATGTATATTTATGAGTAAAATACTCACCAGGAGCCGGTTGAGTGGGATACGAAGGTTTTTTCATCCATTCGTAATACTGTGTTTTTACGGGAGATGTATGGTTATTATAGGCGGAATTTACTACACCAGTTACAGTATTATTTGAAGAATTTTGAACTGAACTCGTTGATAAGGAAACATCGGGACTGGTGGCATTACTCCCCGATGTTACTAAAGTGGGAGATGGCACCCCATCGGTGATATGAAGATCGTTACGTCTAGATTCATTTATTCCAACAAGCTCAACTGTAGATGGACCACTTGAATTAGTACTTCGACAAGAACTTGCACTGTTGCCTATTACAGTTCCATCATTTGATTCATTGATAAGTTGTTGTACATTTGTACTTTGTAATAAGTTGTCAGTTGTCGATAATGGAGAATGCCACTCTGCGGTAGAACCACCAGTTGGATGAAACATATGATGTGTATTATAGTATACTTGATGATGGTTATGTGATGATTCCATTTCGTTCAGTAGTTGATGATTTGCTGACGTAGAATAATTTGCCGTCCACTGCCATGGTTGTGCAGGCGGATAATTCAAAGTAGTTGGGTTATGTTTCTGGGAATAAGTCATTGGATTGTAGTATGAAACCATTTTGCTACTTGTTTTGCAAAAAATACTTTCAAATATTTACACAGTAAACCGGATATAATTTAAATAAATTTTTTATGTTATTCATTTTTTAATTACACGTACGTGTGTATATTTAGGCAACTTTCAAATCCATGTATGCAACATTATTTATATACCAGCACTTACAACAAGAACTTATTAGAAATATGATTATTTTAATCACTATTCAATGTGAGAACACTTCTAATTAAATAAAACACAAGGTACATTGTAATTTGTAGATATATTATGTAAAAATCAGTTAATAATTAATTAATTTGATTAATTTATATAAAAAATGTAAAGAGCACTAAAAACGTGCATACGCCAAGTTCTTTGAAGCATTAACAAAATTAACTGTTTATTATAATAGAAGGTAGCTCATATATTCCGTTGACTGCTTTAAAACTACAGGTGCCATTTTTAATTCTACTAACATCTACCATTCATTTAAATGCCACCAATGAGATTAAAGACAATGTAGATATACAGAGATTAAAACCTACCTACAGTGTTTCTTTTCTACCAAAACTTTTACTTCTACTTGGGAGCTGTCAGCATTTCAACTTTAGCTATCCTTGTCGTTCGCGTTAGGTAAAACTCGATTGGCCGTTGTAAACCACACCCTCATACAGTTGCTTTTGCTATTGGAGAGAATTTGAAGCTATAAATAACATATTATGTGTTCACAATTAGGTCCACTGCTTGGTGAATAGAATCGCTTGCGATCAATTCTAAAATAGGCGTTACATAATAGTGAAAACGGACAAATTGTTTCGCCTATTGCTATCAATAATAAAATATTTACCTACACACAAATAGAAGTAGTAGAGATGATAAACATAAAAAGGCCGAAAAAAATACATTTTAAACCTATCAAGTTTCTATTTTATATACATTTTTTTATTTTCCTAAAAATTTATGTAATAAATTATCATTTCAATCTTAAAAGTATTTATATCTAGTTAAAATAATACTTCCGCCCTTGATATGCATATATGTATGTACATACATATGTATATACATATCGATTTGACAATAACTTTTGAAATTTTATATGAATAACTCAATGATTATATCAATAAACAATATAAAAATTATTAATAATAAAAACATACATTGTCATATAAAATGTATGTGTGCTGTAAATGGAATGTACATATGTACATACCTATACTATGCCGGTTTAGTTTAAACACATTAAAATTGAACGCAGATGAAGATAAACTCTCCTTATCTAAAATTGAGATCAACGTTAAATAAAATTACATTTTTCACGATAAATGAAAAAAAAATGGACTTATTTAACAAATAAAGATGGACGAAATACTATCTCTATTCACTATGTGAATATCACATACCTATACCATCTATATTCTTATATAATATATCGTTGATTTAATGAAGCTTATACAGTCAATTTTTAGAGGTGCAACTGTATAATAAGAGAAGTGTAAAAGTATAGGCAATACGAATATATTACCCCAATAAGTTACCAAAATGTTTAAAAGTCAAAGTATTTTCTTTTTTATATTTTATCTGCAGCGTATTGTAATTCAGATTGTTGTTATACAATAAATAATTAATAAAGCGAACAATTAAGGAATTTCATACTTTTACCGCTTGCAAGGATCAAAGTCGGGGAAGTACCTTCAGGTGTTGGCAAAACTTTATTTTATAAAATGTTGCGAAAGAATTCAGCATCTATTATTCGACGAAATCACGAATGGATTACAACAAAATTTGTATTTAATAACCCATACTATACTTGTCAACAGCATTTTATGCATACTCTATTTTTGTTACTTTTGTGCCTCAAAATAAGGAAAAGAATAAAAAAGTCTCGTAATTGCTTTTATGTATTAAAAATTAAAAATGCAACTTAATAAAAATACGCAAAAATTATAGATATATGTAAATAAGAGATACCGATCGTCCATTTAGATTTATTCTTACAATACACATTTTAAAATAGACTCTAAACGTTTAGAAATAAGAGTTTTTATAGAGTTCTCAGTACAAAAAAATTACGAGTTCGTAGATGGTCGAATCGTACTACTGTTACGCTCACAAAACGTCATTAACTGAAGACCCATTAAAGAGCATAACACTAAATTAAGATATAAAGCCCAATCTTGGGACAGAGGATCACAATAGCAAGGGCCACCTGGCACCCTGGCTGAAAAATTTTGAAAAAGTGGGCTTGGTTCCGCCCACATTCGAGATGGTATGTGAGAGTTTGTGGGAGCCGGTGTAAAAATTGGGCACTTTTTGGTTAAAGTCCGGGACTGGTTTGCCTGCTTTCGGCTATATTATTTCCGTAAATGGGTGAAATCGGTCTACAACTACGCCTACTTCCCATATAACAAAATTTTAAACTCCATTTGATTCTTTTACTTTCCAATACACAAATGAAGAAGCTATTAATATAACGAGATAAAACATTTCAGGAATGACTATCTTAATGTATGCCACAGTATGAACAAAATTTGTCAGAATTCAACTAAAACTGTTCAAGCCCCTAAGTACCGAATATTTAGACCTCGGTACCTAATATAAAGTTTTCGATATTTGACTTATCTCAATGTCATTTAGGGAACGTGTTTTACTCATAACAGTGCATCTTTGAGCCCAAAATAAATAAATTCGAGCGAAAACTTGACCTAGCCCCTATAAACTAATATCAGTTTTTTCGAACATCCAGCTGTCCTTACTCTATGTGATTGGTTTTTTAGTATGAGGCATGTTAATAGTATGTGGTATTTGGGATAATATGTAAAATTCTGTCGATACTACCCCTACTCCCGTTTTCTTAAAACCGTATGTTTTAGTCAGTGTATGAGTTATATAAAGTGTATGCATATATAAAATTCCTTGGATTTCGATACCCTTGTTAACGTTAAGCGACTTAAAGTATTTCCCCGGCCTTGATTTTTGCAAGTTGCGAGAGTATAAAATGTTCAGTTGCATCCGAACTTAGCCCTTCCTTCCAATGCTGTATACTGGCCTTGGTAACGTCTCTCAACTACCATATTAGGTATATGGGGCTAAGGAAAGTATTCACGTGATTCAGCCAATTTTTGAGACTCAGGCTTACTATTATTAGAAAATATTCTTTCCGAAAATCAATTATATATCTCACACGTTTACCGATATTTTTGGTGAAAAGTCAGACATAGGAACTGGGGTCGGCATCTTCGGTTTCTGGAGTCAGCTATGGTCCGATTTTGACAATAGTCATAGGAATGTACGGACCGAGATTGGTCGAGTAGGTCTGAAGAATTGTGATTTCACCAAAATGTGTGCGGTTACACACCGGCTTCTAAAAAAACCTTTTTTTTCATCCTGGATTTACTGCTTTTGACGATCGCCCCCCATAAAGCGATTTGTTGTGCCAAATAACAGTTTTGTATTATTGTGCATCTTAATTATGGCAATATATAGGTTATTGATTTTTTGCGAAGGTGACAACGACCCATTTGCATTGCCTGTCTGCAAAATAAACCTCAAACAATGCCCAGAAATATATGTATGTACCAAGTTTCGTCAAAATATCTCAATTTTTGCTCAAGTATCTCTTACACGGAACGTTAGACAGACAGTCACTCCAAATTCAACTCTTCTCGCCATCTTGATCTTTTCTGTGTATGTATGTATATACAGTTAAGGACAAAACCATTTACGAAAATATCAATATTTCCCTTATTACTTAAAATTTTATTGAACGCTATAAATATAAAAAATTATAAATACATTCAAATTTTTATTAATTTTGCTTTCGCCAATTTATTACTGCTTCCATTCTTTTTATAATACTATTTATGATATTCTCTATAATATTTGATCTTATATTTTGCAATGTTAAGAGTGCCCGCTTCCACAAATCAGTTCAGCCTTTGAAACTTTCGACTAAAATTTTAATTTTTAAAATGGCTTAAAGGTGGTCAACGGGCTTAAATTATTTGAAATAGTGTGGTCGTTTGAACAGTTTGATCCCACTATTCCAAAACCACGATTTGTTAATCTTTGTTTCGAATCGTTATCCTGCATAAAATATCTTTTTGTCCACGTTAGAATCCGATTATATCCAAACTTGGAAGATATGAGTATTCCAGAACATCAATATAATCTGTAGCATGCATTAAACCAACGATCGAGCCTTCAGTGATCAAATCAAATCTCATTATTTGGCATAAGCTGCGATCCTTTGCACCAACCTGTTTGTCAGTCTATGTTCATGAGAGGCCATCAGATCCTAAAACGTTCATATTTTTTGGCGCAGACTTACGATGCTTATCACTTTTGAACGGTTAACCACCGTTCTTGCCATGCACTCGTTATTTTTCAGCCATCTTCGTACTGTCTTGTCACTGACGCTAACTCCATGGACCTCTCTAATAACTTTAATAGTTTTCGTTGCGAAATTTGTTGCTACAAAAACAAAGCATTTAGCAATTCCTGCAACAGTTGGGTACAACTTATGCGGATGGCTTCCACTCTTTCGTAACACTATTAGATTATCTGTTTTTTTATTCCATTAATAAATCCAAAAAAATTATATTTTCTGGTGATTTCTCGTTTTCCTTCAAAACAGAATTAACAGATTATTAACTCGATTAGTTTCATGTGAAACTAACATCAGTTATGTCCACAAAACGAGAGAGAAAAAGCGAGAGTAAAGAAAATGTTCAAATAATCTAACGTAGCTACCTCACTAATTATCTTAACTGTTATCAAGTAACAGCTTTGAAAAGTTCTCATTTATTACAAAAAAGGAAATAAAGTTAATAAAAAAATTAACATCTAAAGTGCTTAAGATAATTTGCATCAACCATTTTAAAAGTTTCAAGCCATGTTCAAATTTTAACCCTCTCTTTACTGTATTGAATAGTTTATAATAGTATAATGAATGTGTACCTTAGCCACAGCAGCGCGAAACCACTATCACACTACTATTATAATGGCGAAGGTTTGTGAGTGTTTATGTTTGTTACTTCTTCACGAATTAACGGCTGCAGCTCGTTTAATAAAGTTTGGTAAGGAATTAGCTGACATCCTGAATTAACACATACTATGTATATATTAGACAAAGTTTTACTCCGAGAAAGTATCTCATTCCCATGGAAAATTGATGAATATCAATTGACGGATATTGTATAGTAAACTTTGTATATAGTTTTTTCAACTAAAACAGGATACATAAAATGACATCCAATTTTTACTCTTCGATCAATATTAAAGAGAACAGTAGATATGTACAGTGAATTCGTGCCGCGCGGAGTGTCGGGGGAGTGCACATGACAAACAAGGTTGACCCGAACGGACAGACACGTGAAGGCAGACGAAGTTGTCGAACGCTTGCAATTTATAATTTTTTGTGTATTGTTTAACAATTTTTAGGCAAAAAGGTCATTCTTTGTATTTTTTTGTTAAAAAACATCTGAAAAGATTTGTTTTTAAGGATTCGTTAAATAATAAGTAGCTTAAAGTAAAAATAGGTAGCTTAATTTATTATTAGGCTGTTCACGATAAGTTGGTTATCGGGTTATGTGATAAAACGCGGTATGACAAAATAATCAACTTTGACCAACCTAGGCCCTTGTTTACAGATTATGTGGTTGTTTGCTTATTTGCAGTGTTAGCAAGTCGTTGGAATTTAACTAAATGGCAACACAAAAAATAAATAAAACTAAGCGAATGGCATTTCCATTTAGATTTTCTTATTGGAAACTCAACTATTAATAGCTGTTTTTTTGTTTACAATCAGCAAATTTCTAACTCTAAAAAATGGAGTTGGAGCAAAATGAAAGAATGAGAAAATTGGAATTAGAAATGAAATATAAAAATAATAATAATAACAATATACGAAACATAATAACCAATAAATCTTGCCCTTTCATGAGTATGTTGTGCAGCACACAACAGACAAGTACCCATTTATTAACAAATTTTTGACTCTCTTGGTCTTTTATTTGTATCCGCATTTGTTTGAAACTATAAAACTTTTCTTTAAGAATCCTGTAACAATTTTCGACTCTAACACGATACTGTACTTTGTTGAATTTAGCTTGTCTTTCAGAGTCCCATATTCAGAGTTCAATAAAGTATATTTCCTGAATAGAAGAACTTATTTTAAATTTGATTATTTTGCTTCTTAAACTTTGTTTAGGCATTTTATAAGCAGAAATATCATTGAACTAGAATTGTAAACAATGAACAGCTGTTTGTGTAAAAATAATCAAATAACCATACATAGGATGTTCACGGAGCACAAGGTTATTTTTAATCTAATAATCACATAACACGATAACCACCTTAGCGTGAACAGCCTAAATATAATTGTGCTAAGAAATATTCGGGCTATAAGTAAGCAGTTTTTATTAGTTCGCAATTGTTTTTAACGCACTTTATTATTTGTTTAAGTAGGTGCATATCCGAGTTAAAAATTAATAACTTTTTTTCTTGGCTTGGCCATTCACTTGGGAGTGACCGATTTTATACTCGACTTGCACTCCTGCTCTCTAAGAGCACTCGTCAACAACTCGGTATAAGGACTCACACTCGCGACTAGGCACCCACGAAAATTTCATCTATCTTCGAATCAACACCAACAACAAAGCCTCGAAATCCAACGCTGGATATCACAATTGAGAAATAAAGTCCTCTCTCGACGAACAAAAACAAAACTCTATAAGCCACTCATTATTCCCGTCCTGCTATATGGTGGATGATGACAACATCTGATGAGTCGACGATACGAGTTTTCAAGAGAAAAGTTCTGCAAAAGATTTCTGGCCCTTTACACGTTGGCCACGGCGAATATCGCATTCGATGGAACGATGAGCTGTATGAGATATACGACGCCATTGGCATAGTAGTTCAGCGAATTAAAAGAAAGCGGTTACGACGGCTGATCATGTCGTCCGAATGGCCGAAAACCCTCCAGCTCTGAAAGTATTCGACGCAGTAACCGCCAAGAAAGCAGAGGAAGACCTCCACTCCGTTGGAAAGACCACGTGGAGAACCTCCTGGCTTTGCTTGGAATCTTCAGTTGACGCAACCTTGCGAAAAGAAGAAACGACTGGGGCGCTGTTATTAACTCGGATATAACCGCGGTAGCGTTTTCTACGCCAGTAAAGAAGAAGTATAAAAAAACAAAATTATATTAAAATAGTTTACTTAATTAAATTATTCTTCTTCTTCTTCTTTACTGGCGTAGACATCGCTTACGCGATTATAGCCGAGTCAACAACAGCGCGCCAGTCGTTTCTTCTCATCGCTACGTGGAGCCAATTGGATATTCCAAGCGAGGCCAGGTCCTTCTCCACTTGGTCGTTCCAACGGAGTGGAGGTCTTCCTCTTCCTCTGCTTTCCGCGGCGGGTTCGAGCTGGAGTGTTTTCATCCATCCGGACAACATGACCTAGCCAGCGTAGCCGCTGTTTTTTAATTCGCTGAACTATGTCAATATCGTCGTATATCTCGTACAGCTCATCGTTTCATCGAATGCGATATTCGCCGTGGCCAACGCGCAAAGGACCATAAATCTTTCGCAGAACCTTTCTCTCGAAAACTCGCAACGTCGACTCATCCGTTGTTGACATCGTCCAAGCCTCTGCACCATATAGCAGGACGGGAATTATGAGTGACTTATAGAGTTTGGTTTTTGCTTGTCGAGAGAGGACTTTGCTTCTCAATTGCCTACTTAGTCCGAAGTAGCACACGTTGGCAAGAGTTATCCTGCGTTGGATTTATAGGCTGACATTGTTGGTGTTGTTTACGCTGGTTCCAAGATAGACGAAATTATCTACAACTGCGAATTTATGACTGTCAACAGTGACGTGAGTGCCAAGTCGCGAGTGCGACGACTGTTTGTTTGATGACACTGCCAGACCCATTTCTTTTGCTTCCTTGTCCAGTCTGAAGAAAGCAGAATTAACGGCGCGGGTGTTGAGGCCGATGATATCAATATCATCGGCATACGCCAGCAGTTGTACACTCTTATAGAAGATGGTACCTTCTCTGTTGAGTTCTGCAGCTCGAACTATTTTCTCAAGAAGCAGGTTGAAAAAGTCGCACGATAGGGAATCGCCTTGTCTGAAACCTCGTTTGGTATCGAACGGCTCGTACAGCCGTATTAGTTTTGCGGGGATACCAAATTCAGATATCGCGGCATAAAAGCAGCTCCTTTTCGTGCTGTCGAAAGCAGCTTTGAAATCGACGAAGAGGTGGTGTGTGTCGATTCTCCTTTCACGGGTCTTTTCCAAAGATTTGGCGCATCGTGAATATCTGGTCGGTTGTTGATTTCCCAGGTCTAAAGCCACACTGATAAGGTCCAATCAGTTTGTTGATGGTGGGCTTTAATCTTTCACACAATACGCTCGACAGAACCTTATATGCGATGTTGAGGAGGCTAATCCTACGGTAGTTGGCGCAGATTGTGGGGTCTCCTTTTTTATGGATTGGGCATAGCACACTTAAATTCCAATCGTTGGGCATACTTTCGTCCGACCATATTTTGCAAAGAAGCTGATGCATGCACCTTATAAGCTCTTCGCCGCCGTGTTTGAATAGCTCGGCCGGCAATCCATCGGCCCCTGCCGCTTTGTTGTTTTTCAGGCGGGCAATTGCTATTCGAACTTCTTCATGGTCGTGCAACGTAATGTCTGCTCCATCGTTATCGATTGGGGTATCGGGTTCGCTTTCTTTTGGTGTTGTGCGTTCACTGCCATTCAGCAGGCTGGAGAAGTGTTCCCTCCATAATTTAAGTATGCTCTGGGCATCGGTGGCTAGATCACCTTGGGGCGTTCTACAAGAGTATGCTCCGGTCTTGAAACCTTCTGTAAGCCGCCACATCTTTTCGTAGAATTTTCGGCTCTTCGTACTCACGCATTTCGGCCTCTTTCTTTTTCTGTCTACAAATGCGTCTCGCTTCCCTCTTCAACTCTCGGTATCTATCCCATCTCGCACGTATTGTGGTCGATCGTAACGTTGCGAGGTAGGCAGCCTGTTTTCTCTCCGCTGCGACACGGCACTCCTCGTCGTACCAGCTGTTCTTTTGCACCTTCCGAAAACCAATGGTTTCGGTTGCAGCTGTACGTAAGGAGTTTGAAATGCCGTCCCACAGTTCCCTTATACCGAGTTGTTGACGAGTGCTCTCAGAGAGCAGGAGTGCAAGCCGAGTAGAAAAACGTTCGGCTGTCTGGTGTGATTGCAGCTTCTCGACGTCGAACCATCCTTGTGTTTGTTGGCGTGCGTTTTTTGCTGCACAGAGGCGGGTGCGAATTTTGGCTGCAACAATATAGTGGTCCGAGTCGATGTTAGGACCTCGGAGCGCACGCACATCTAAAACACTGGAGACGTGTCTTCCGTCTATCACAACATGAACGATCTGGTTGGTGGTTTTTCGATCCGGAGACAGCCAGGTAGCTTGATGTATCTTCTTATGCTGGAATCTAGTACTAAAGATAACCATATTTCGGGCCCCGGCGAAGTCGATCAGCCTCAGCCCATTTGGGGATGTTTCCTCGTGGAGGCTGAATTTACCGACCGTAGCGCCAAAGATACCTTCTTTGCCCACCCTGGCATTGAAGTCGCCAAGCACGATTTTGACATCGTGGCGGGGGCATCTCTCATAAGTGCGCTCCAAGCACTCATAAAAGGCATCGTTGGTCACATCGTCCTTCTCTTGCGTCGGGGCGTGGGCGCAAATCAGCGATATGTTGAAGAACCTCGCTTTGATGCGGATTGTGGCTAGACGTTCATTCTCCGGAGTGAATGATAGTACTCGGCGACGGAGTCTCTCTCCCACCACGAATCCAACACCAAACTTGCGCTCCTTTATATGACCACTGTAGGAAATGTCACAAGGATCTACTCGTCTCTGTCCTTGTCCCGTCCATCGCATTTCTTGGACGGCGGTGATGTCAGCCTTTATCTTTACGAGGACATCTACCAGCTGGGCAGCGGCATCTTCCCAATTAAGGGACCGGACATTCCAGGTGCATGCCCTCAAATCATAGTCTTTATTTCGTTTGCCGTGGTCGTCATCAAAAGGGGGGCTCTCATCCGAGGCGGTTTTTTAACTTTCATTGGGGGTGTTTTTTTACGTGGCGGGTCCCAAACACAGCGCATTACTCTATGCAGGGGTGTTTCGCTTTCTCACTTTAGCTCGTCTTCAAACGGATGTTCTTAGGCTACCCAGAGCATACTTGGTCAAAGACCGGAAGTCGTGAGCTGCTTGAGTCATATGTAAAAGAATCGTTTCTGGCCACTCTCAAGTGAATGGCGATCAGAGAACTTTCCTCACTTGCGTGAACTTCTACACACGACTCCATCCTCCATTTATTTACCATATACTAATGTATGTGCAAAGAAAATTCAATACAAGTACAAATTCTTTTAATTATAAATCAAATAGTATTGAATTTAAAAAAAGTGATTAGTATTTCAAGTATTTTCGCCAATTGAATACGATGAGGCATTGACAATTTTTTTTGCACTCACACATGAGTTTTTTCGATTTGATCAAAGTTACATATCTTTGTTGGTTAAGGTTGTTTTATTGCTTGAAAGAAGCATACATTTTGACTGAAAGAATTCCTTACAAATCCTCGTCGGATTCAAATCCTGACATAAGGCAAGTCCCAAGCAATACAATTTTCCGTAAAGTTAAGGAAAGCCTTTGTTTTCTTTGTTACATGGATCGGTGCATTGAAAAATTCATTCATCATCATGCAAATTACTACCAAAATGAAGCAGTTTTTTTTTCCAACAAATTAGTGTAGATGACTATAATATTTTGATGGGTTCTAAGCATAAGTATTTTGAACTTTCCTAGTGATAAAAAATCTGCTCATAACATGAGTGTTCCGCCACCATAAACTCTTTTATGGCATACCTACTGCGAGTGTCTAAAATTTCTTGAATATTTATGAAGACCATCTGGTCTGTCCAAATAAAATATCTTTTCATCACTGGAAGCTTTGTCCCAAGGCTTTGGCATTAGATTTTCATATATAGGATATATGTACATCTTTTCATATTATTTGATGCCTACGTTGTTTAGTCACATCAAGACCAAGTTCTGTTTTTATTTTCCTGCAACTCCTATGACTATTGGTTACTAGCTTCTGAACGTGCCTTTTGCTCCTGTCATCACTGGTACCTATGACTACGACTACTAGGTTATTGTGTTTCTATGCCTATTTGCAGAATAAAACAATTTTCATTTCATTAATCAATGCACGTTCCTCATCTTAAAACTCAGTTCCGTGTGGCATTCTCCAAGAAAATCACAAAAATTATTTTTTTTTCTGATAACATAAACCTTTCATGTACGTACATTAATCGCCGGCCGGACCTCATAACGATGACATGTAAGCCAGTCTGACCGGAAATATATAACGAGTTGATGAACGGGCAAAAACCAACGAACCGGCACGACATCGTCAACCGAGACTTTCGTAATAGCTGGTGCTTCTCCTCATAAAAGGTCAGTTGTTTGGTGACAATTACTGCTGCTAAAGCAAATTGCCCCAATATCGTTGTTAATGATCCTCAATCTATTGCCTTTGGTGATTCTGTGAGTGATTCTGTTAATCCGAACACTTCAACTTCACTCAATGTCAATGGTAATTTGAAATTAAAAGTGAGCACTATGAATAAAAAATTTCCAGCTGCTTCAACTATTTTTGGTGTTCTCGATGTCGTCATATCCAAGAAATGAATTCATTTGTCTCCATTTAATAACTCTGTGACTGAGGAAGACTTACAAGTATATCTATCGTTATTAAACATGCTAATAAAAGATACCAATAATAATGATCTTAAGAGGGTAAATTTTAATTAAATTTTGTGGACTAGTTGATGCGCCTGTTGATCATAAAGTTGCTCGTCCGTTTTCTGCACCTTCCCTCAATGACTCTTCTCTTTAGGTGTACTATCAAAATTTATCTGGTATAAGGTCTAAATCAAATTTATTCATATTTTTTCTTCATACATGAATTTTGATATTATCGTTATTGTTGAAACCTGGCTTAGCCCTAGCTACTATGACAGTGAATATTTCGACTCAAAATTTCTATTTATCTTCTGTAAGGATAGATATTCCGAAAAAACTGGCTGTCTTAGAGGTGGTAGTGTCATCTTAGCTGTTCATCGCAAATTTTGTCCTCATTTAATATTGCTCGATAATGATGATTCTATTCTTGACCAACTATGTGTTTGTATCAATGACGCTTGTTCATTACATTTTCATATATTTCTCCTAATAGACCTCTAGCGTTGTATAAGATGCATGCAAATAATATTTCCTTACTGGTTTTAAATAAGTTAAAAAATAATATTTGTGTTCTTGGTGACTTTATTCTAAGCAATATTGTCTGGTCCAGTTGCTTCTATAGCCCTGCCCTTATTCCATCCAATTTTTCGTCTTCCCACGAGTTATATCTCATTGAGAGAATGCTTAGTCTCAATCTGATTCAAATTAAGTCTTATTTTAGTCTTGATCGATTTCTTGACTTAGTCTTTCTCAGTAATAATTTAAACTTTACTTTTCTTGATGTCTTTTCTTCCATTTCTAAAGCTATTATTTATCATTCTCCTTTAACGTTTCAACTTGATACTTATCTTTTTGTTTCTGTCAAACCTATTGACAGACCAGGTTTTAATTTTGCATTTTGTGACTTTGCAAAACTCAACGATCTTCTCCTTGAGCTAGATCCTCAGCGAATGGTAGGCACATTGTCGTGGTGTAGGGGCTTAAACCGCAGCACAGCACGGCAACTCCAAACCACCAGGGGTGATGCTATGCAGCTATGCAGCATCACCCCGGGGGGCTGGCAAAGTCTGCATGTGCGCATCGACCAAGAGCTACCACCTCCTAATCCAGGGTGTTATGCGTGCCCATTGGATGATTTGCAGCCAGGAGGTAAATTCGGCTGTATTCGTACGGAGCCTTCCCAACACCGGGCCGCCTTGGGAAGTAACGGTGTCCTTACTGCGTCAAGGAGCTCTGGCGCAGCGGACTTTTAGATTCCCCTTCCTAAGAATAGTACGGGAGGCCTACAATACGGGCCAAACGATCGTACGAACAAGATGAATCAACAACAACAACGACAAAAACCAAAGGATCAACATCTACAACAACGGCTAACAGCTGGTAGCAGCACTAGTACCACAATCAAGAATGGCCAGGGCTAGACGAAAGTTCAACTTCCTGGATGCCCTGTCGCCGGAAGAACGAGTACTTTTTGAGGAGCATGCACGCGACGACGACGACGTGCTCTCCTGCAGCGGTACTCAGCGTAGTGTGTCCGCCCAGAACACGGCAAATCGCGCGAACGCCGCCCCCACAACCCCCTTGAGCAGGATCGACTGCGGAGTGGAGGGTGGTTTCACAAAAGTGGAATCAAGAGGCGAACGTAAAAGGAAGCGGAAACGAGGGAACATTCCATGTACCCCGGACCCAGGACGACCAGGAGGTCACGATGACCCACGCAGAGCGGGAGTGAGTGGAGCCACTCTCAAGTGGTACCTTAGATTCCTCCAAGACGGCATGACATCGGAGACAGCTGAAAAGCGGGCTCTGAGTAGGAGCAGGGAGAGCAACCCCTCTCCTAATAATGCACAACGCGCTGGTGCCAATGGTTCGTCTGCAACAAGACGCAGAAATCGGAGGCGTCGCCGAGCTCAAGCAGCCTCGTCGGAGGGACGAAGCGAAGTAAGGCCGGCGCCCCAAGAGGCACCTAGTCGTACGAGAAGAGGAAAAGCGGCCAAATAACTCCTCAGGAGCCACTAAGGTCCAAAAGAATGCGTGAAGATAGACCACAGGAAGCCAGTGGAAAGCGCTCCAACCCCAACCAAAAGCCGATGAGAATCGCAAGCCGTAAGTACTCGAAGGCCGTGAGGAGCATCTGAATGACAGTGTTGCCCCGCAACTACCCGGCGGAGGCCCTAGCGTCCGAACAGCTGATGGCTCTCCAGGACTGCCTAGTCAATGACTTACCTATTGACGATGGCTACACCAGCACCTTTAACGACATTTTCTTCAAGGGCGGTATGCTGCTGGTCGACTGTCAGAATGAGAGGTCGGCCACCTGGCTGAAGGAAATCACACTAAGACTAGAGGGATGGAAGCGTCCGGCCCTGTGTGTAAGGAGAGGCGAGAAAATACCACTGCTGCATAGCATAGTGCCATTCTTTCCTAGAAGTGCGGACAAAAACTACGACTTCGCGCTTAGTCTAGTGTGAAACAAAAACGAAGGCTTAAGTACCTCGGTGCAAGTAGTGTTGAGGGTTCAGGGTGGAACCTCAACATAACGATAGATGACGAATCCTATAAATACATCAGACAAAAGGGATTCTGGCTGAACTTCCTCTTCGGCAAAATAATGGTAAGGCCAAGAACCTACGACGGGGATGACCCTAGCACCACCCGTAACCTGCCTAGCAGCGCATGAGGCGACTGCTGCTATGGTTTCGGGAGAGCGAAGCGAGTTCCATCTCGGCTGGGCAGGTTGCGATCACCGCAGGTTGATGAAGAGATCGAGGACGAGGACCTGTCTCTCATCGGGAGTCATCGTGAAGAGATTCATATCGGATAACCTGGGCGTCCTCCTAATCCAGGAACCTATTGTGTTTAGAGGAGAGGTAAGAGGCTTCAACTTGACGAGGAGCAAGGTAATCTGGGATCTCTCTATCGAGAGACCCCGTTCTTGTGTAGTTCTTAGAGCCGATGTAGACTTTTTCTGTATTTAAGAGTTCTGTATTTAAGAGTTTCTAACGCAAGAAAACGAACTGGGGCAGATTCAAAGAGACCTTAATTGAATCTGCCCCAGTTGCCCCAGTTATAAGTGAAGTGGGGCAGGCGGATGATAGATCCACCACAGTTGGACTCGAGAGCAGACTGAGTGCCATAAACCAGTCCATTATGGACGCCTATCATTGTGCGTGTCCACTAAAAGCGATCGCCAACAAACAAATCTGCCCCTGGTGGTCTAGTAAACTCTCAGCTCTTAGACTTAGGGTGCGTAGGCTGTTCAACAAAGCCAAGCGCACAGGCAGCTGGGAGGATTACAAACGGCAGCTAACATATAACAAGGAGATTAGGCTTGCCAACACAAACAGTTATAGGAAATTCTCCTCTACCCCAGAGGCAGCTCAGCGTTGTCGAAGGGTAAGGCGGACACAGTCTTATCCCTAAAAAGGCAGGACGAGACCTATACGACAAGCGCGGAGGAGAGGGCGGAAACATTCCTGCATTCGCAGTTCCCGGAGATGGTTCAAGCTGACCTAACCCCAGCTTCGGCCATATGTAGGCCGGATCGCTCAGACTGGCTGACTGCAAGGAACCTGTTCACTGCAGACTCAGTCAGGTGGGCACTGGCCTCCTTTTCGAGCTCTAAGTCACCGGGAGTGGACGGCGTCTTCCTGGCCCTCTTGCAGCAAGGTATGGATACTCTCCTACCACACCTGCTAGGGCTGATGAGAGACATCCTGGCGATGTCGTATATCCCTGAGCCATGGAGAATTGCAAAAGTAATTTTCATCCCCAAGGTAGGGAGGAGAGACTATTTGCTAGCCAAATCATTTCGGCCTATAAGTCTCACATCCTTCATGGTAAAGGGGATGGAAAAAGTAATAGACAATCATATCAGATCGGAAGCGCTGAAGATCACACCCCTACATGCCAGACAATACGCGGGTAGATCCACAAACACTGCTCTGTACCAACTCACGTCTGAGGTTGCGACCTGCGACTTCCTAGACATTGAGGGTGCCTTTGAAAATGCGTCTCACACTAGCGTGATCAAGGCACTCGAGAGAAGGAACGTAACCACCCCGATATGCATAGAAGCCCTTCTGCCCACTTTGGTAGCAAAAACAACAGTGGGAGAAAGTAAAATTCGTCTTGGCACCACAAGGGGCTGCCCACAGGGTGTACTATCCCCTCTGCTATGGAGCCTGATAGTAGACGAACTACTCGAGTTGCTCACCAGCAATGGAGTCTGCTGTCAAGGGTACGCGGACGACATTGTCATAGTGGCGAGAGGCAGATTTGAGAACAATCTCTGTGACATTGTTCAAAGGGGCTTAAACCTGGCGAAAGGCAACACGGTAGGGCTAAATATCAACCCAGCAAAAACCACCGTGATCCCGTTCACTAAGCGAAGATCCGGGCCTGAGATCCCTAAAAATTGGAGGTACAGAGGTGGAAATATCTAAGGAGGTCAAATTCCTTGGCCTCACCTTAGACTCATCGTCAATGCCTACTCCATTTGGATTTAACGCTGTCCAAAGCAACGAGAGCACTTATGATTTGCAGACGCCTGGCATGCAGATCATGGGGTTGCCAGCCTAGTATCATTAGATGGCTGTACACCATGATAGTCAGGCCTATCGTTACCTATGGAGCGGTTGCCTGGGCCACCAAAGCAGCGCAGTCTTCGGTGATTCGGAGACTGTCAAAGCTGCAAAGACTTGCATGTGTCTGTGCTTCGAGGGCAATGCGCATATGCCCCACGGTGGCACTGGAAGTCATGTTAGAGCTCACACCGCTGCATCAGGTGATCAAGCTAGCAGCAAAGCACACTGTTCTGCTAATGTCAGCAGAAGGCTGTGGAAGAGGGAAGATAATTTCCTCTAGACAGATGGATGCACTAGCACACCGCTGAAGTTTTTGCCATTAGTCAGTGCGCTGAAGTCAATCTCAGCCGCAACTATCGCAACCAGCGCATAGCTATCCTCAGTGATAGTCAAGCGGCACTAAAAGCGATCTTATCATACGAGACCAAATCGATCTTAGATGAGGAATGCATAGAAAGGCTAAACCGCCTGTCCTTGTGCAACCGGGTGCACCTAATGTGGGTGCTAGGGCACAAGGGAGTAGAAGGAAATGAGAAGGCTCACGAACTGGCCCGCGCTCCGGCAGCGTCCAAGATGTTGGAACCAGAGCCATACATAGCGGTATTACCTCAGACCCTTAAGGAGCTGCTCCGCACGGAGGAGAGAGTGGAGAGAGAACGGCACTGGCGGCAGGCAGCAAGTATGCGCCACGCCAAGCTGCTTCTAGGAGGGTACAATCTCTCCAGGTTTAAGGAACTAATTCACCTCCTCCGTGAAAAATTCCGTCTCCTCGTCACAACACAGGGCACTGTAAGCTCAAGAAACACCTGTCCAATATGGGCATGGTCTCCTGTGCTAACTGCCGATTCTGCGACCTGGAACAGGAAACACCAGCACACCTAATCCTGGATTGCACAGCAATCTGTGGAAAAAGTTTACATCAGCCGAGATCACATCACCTCACTAGCGCCCGGCAAACTGCTGGAACTGTTCAGGCTGCTGGGGCTCTGGGAGGTCATGTGATATAGGAGAGGGCACAACAGACCCTAGGTCGCGGTTCATTACCTCAAATAATACTATCTATCTATCTATCTAGATACTGCTAATAGTTTTTCCACTTTTAAGAAATGCATTCAAGAATTTTGGCGTTATGGTATCCGCGTTAAACATATACAGCCATATAAAGTAAGTTGCCGTGGTATCCCAAGGACCTCACACGCTTTAAAAATCTTAAAACTAAATATTATAGAAATTTCTATTCAACAAAATCTCCTGCCTCCTTCTATCAATTTGAACACTACAAAAAACTGTTTAATAACTTGAATAAATTACTCTATAAAAGGTTTCTTGACTGCACGGAATCTAACATTAAGTCGAACTCTAAGTCTTGTTGGAACTTTGCAAAATCTAGGCATGTTCGGCCATTCCTTCTGCTTTATGCTGGGGTGATAAATCGCATGTACTCCTGTTAAAATTACCAACTTGTTTGCTGAATTCTGAATACACGATTAGCTTGGAACTCCTTCTATTTTTTCTGCTAATAATTTTCCATCCATAAATTTTCCCACACTGTGTCTTTCTCAGGATTGAATCTGAATTGGTTGCCGCCTGTACTTACAAAAAATTATCCTGCCTTGATTTATACTCTCATACTTCTCTTCTTCTGGGGTCCCATTCAGCTAATACCAAAAATGGGCAAATGGAGTTGGTGATGCGAATATATAGCCTATCCCTCGCAAACGTCAACCTCACCTTCGCGCGGTACCCCCTGTTCACTACAAACGAGGCTCTGTCGACCGAGAAAAGGCGGTATAACCTTAGCATCTGGGAGGAGGAAATTCCTACGCAATCGCCTGCCTAGAGGCGAAACCGGCAGCCCCGGAACTAGGCTCGGATGCAGAAGGCTAATCACTTACTCATCTTAAACCCTCTGATTACTGAAACCGATATAAACAAAGTGAAGATTAAGAACGATAAATTGATGACGAC